>CM036767.1:46889354-47630246 GCA_020796225.1 Arion vulgaris
GTGTGACGGCCGGTGACACGTGTATCGCATCATCCTCCATTGTGTGACGGCCGGTGACACGTGTATCGCATCATCCTCCATTGTGTGACGGCCGGTGACACGTGTATCGCATCATCCTCCATTGTGTGAACAGTTGGTTAAAGGAAAATACTAGCCTAACATGGTATTCTCTAATTTAGATCATCATTTTAATCCCCAGTGTAGATCATAGTATTCCCCAATGTAGATCATGGTATTCCTCAATGTAGATCATAGTATTCTCCAATGTAGATCATGGTATTCTCCAATGTAGATCACGGTATTCCCCAATGTAGATCATGGTATTCCCCAATATAGATCATATTATTCCCCAATGTAGATTATGGTATTCTCCAATGTAGATCATGGTATTCCTCAATGTAGATCATAGTATTCCCCAATGTAGATCATAGTATTCCCCAATGTAGATTATGGTATTCTCCAATGTAGATTATGGTATTCTCCAATGTAGATCATGGTATTCCTCAATGTAGATCATAGTATTCCCCAATGTAGATCATAGTATTCTCCAATATATATTTATGGCTTTTTTCGTATTTTACAGACGGTCAATTGACAAGTGTTTTACTGTGACAACTTCTGATTTTTTGCTTGTCTCTCTTGTCTTTCAGCTCATCCCTAAGTCTCTCTTGTCTTTCAGCTCATCCCTAAGTCTCTCTTGTCTTTCAGCTCATCCCTAAGTCTCTCTTGTCTTTCAGCTCATCCCTAAGTCTCTCTTGTCTTTCAGCTCATCCCTAAGTCTCTCTTGTCTTCCAGCTCATCCCTAAGTCTCTTTTCAAAATCTACGCCCTTGTGCAACATTGCTTTCCACACAACTCTGTCATCAGCTAGTTTTTCCCATGTGCTGGGACCTATAGACAAGTTCTTCATTGAGGCTTTGCAGACATCTTTATATCTGAGCAGTGGTCTGCCCTGGTAGTCTGCCCTTCCGAAAGTTCACAGAACATTTGTTTTGGTATGCGAGACTTGTCCATGCTACTCACATGCCTTTGCCATCTTAGTCTCCTACTGCTGAGCATGTCCTAGCTATGTTAGTCTCCTACTGCTGAGCATGTCCTAGCTATCTTAGTCTCCTACTGCTGAGCATGTCCTAGCTATGTTAGTCTCCTACTGCTGAGCATGTCCTAGCCATCTTAGTCTCCTACTGCTGAGCATGTCCTAGCTATCTTAGTCTTCTACTGCTGAGCATGTCCTAGCTATCTTAGTCTCCTACTGCTGAGCATGTCCTAGCTATCTTAGTCTTCTACTGCTGAGCATGTCCTAGCTATCTTAGTCTTCTACTGCTGAGCATGTCCTAGCTATGTTAGTCTCCTACTGCTGAGCATGTCCTAGCTATCTTAGTCTCCTACTGCTGAGCATGTCCTAGCTATCTTAGTCTCCTACTGCTGAGCATGTCCTAGCTATCTTAGTCTCCTACTGCTGAGCATGTCCTAGCTATCTTAGTCTTCTACTGCTAAGCATGTCCTAGCTATCTTAGTCTTCTACTGCTGAGCAAGTCCTAGCTAGTCTTCCACTGCTGAGCATGTCCTATCTAGTCTTCCACTGCTGAGCATGTCCTATCTAGTCTTCTACTGCTGAGAATGTCCTAGCTAGTCTTCTACTGCTGAGAATGTCCTAGCTAGTCTTCTACTGCTGAGAATGTCCTAGCTAGTCTTCTACTGCTGAACATATCCTATATAGATGATGGTATAAAGATATCTTCATCACTGGCTGTGTGGGCTCACGTCCAAATTATTAATCAGTATTTACCTCCCTTAGCTATGGAAATATATTGAGGAAGTGAACTTTTCCTTGGCTTGCACATTTGTACTTCCAGCTTCTACCTGATCACAAAACCTGTACCATGTAGAGAGGAATATATATATATATATAATATACCGACATGAATAACCTTGAGTAGATATAATTAGGTCATGGTTAAGATTACTGTTTTCACTGATCGTCGAGTCCAGGTACAGCCTTGTCATTGTCCATGTCTCTAGTGAAATATTTTCATTTTTCGTAGAGTTCAAGTACAGCCTTGTCATTGTCCACGTCTCTAGTGAAATATTTTCATTTATCGTCGAGTTCAAGTACAGCCTTGTCATTGTCCATGTCTCTAGTGAAATATTTTCATTTATCCTCGAGTTCAGGTACAGCCTTGTCATTGTCCATGTCTCTAGTGAAATATTTTCATTTATCGTCGAGTTCAAGTACAGCCTTGTCATTGTCCATGTCTCTAGTGAAATATTTTCATTTATCCTCGAGTTCAGGTACAGCCTTGTCATTGTCCATGTCTCTAGTGAAATATTTTCATTTATCTTCGAGTTCAAGTAAACAAACTTATGGACAAGCTTTAGTCCATGGTTGAAGATAGTCCAGTCCAAGTAAACAAACTTATGTACAAGCTTTAGTTCATGGTTGAAGATTCAGATTGATGGAAGGGCCTAACATCCTGCTCCATCACGTGATTGTTTTCTTCTTCAAATGTAAGCTGATAGTAAGCCCAAAATCTGTCTAAAATGGCAAAGCAATCTGTGAGCCGTTGTAGATCTTCTTCTTTGACAGGAGCAGGTAATGTTACATCGTCCTCAGACAGAAGTTCTTGGTATGCTTTGTTCTTTAACTTTGGTAAATGTTCTTAATCTTGATCGGCTGAAAAGTGTGACAGGAGAATCACCCAGAACAAGGGCAGTCCTTTGTTTTTAATTAACAGAAAAATACTAACAAACATATTGTCATACTATGTGTATACAATACGGCCACATATTGCCAAGGACATTGTTTTTGATGATACACAACGTTTGGAGTACGCATTGTCATTATTTGTTTTTAAAATAATTAATTTTCTGAAAAGTAATTTGTGTATTTGGAAGGGTTATATTGCAGAGAACCATATCTAACAAAACCAATTTGAGTTAGACATTTTTGGGTGGTTCATGCTATAATTATGGTTGATATGTACATCATATGTTGGATGTTTCATGCTATTATTATGGGTGATATGTACATCATATGTTGGATGTTTCATGCTATAATTATGGGTGATATGTACATCATATGTTGGATGTTTCATGCTATTATTATGGGTGATATGTACATCATATGTTGGATGTTTCATTCTATTATTATGGGTGATATGTACATCATATGTTGGATGTTTCATGCTATTATTATGGGTGAAATGTACATCATATGTTGGATGTTTCATGTTATAATTATGGGTGATATGTACATCATATGTTGGTTTGGCATTCTTTGCACTTCTTATGTTAGTGATATCCATTGTACGATGAAGCAGGTTTTAAAAAATATATTTATATTTTTCAGAAAATTAATGAATTATATTTTAAATAATTAATTGCAATGCATGCACTAAACGTTGTTAGTCATCAAAAGTACAATGTCTTTGGCAGCATGTGACCAAATTATATGACAATATGTTTGTTGCTTGTTTTTCTATTAATTATTAAAACGACACTAGAGATATGAAGTGACCATCCTGCCTCCTGCATACTTAGACACTAGAGATATGAAGTGACCATCCTGCCTCCTGCATACTTAGACACTAGAGATATGAAGTGACCATCCTGCCTCCTGCATACTTAGACACTAGAGATGTGAAGTGACCATCCTGCCTCCTACATACTAGGACACTAGAGATGTGAAGTGACCATCCTACCTCCTGAACACTAGGACACTAGAGATATGAAGTGACCATCCTGCCTCCTGCATACTTAGACACTAGAGATGTGAAGTGACCATCCTGCCTCCTACACACTAGGACACTAGAGATATGAAGTGACCATCCTGCCTCCTGAACACTAGGGCACTAGAGATATGAAGTGACCATCCTACCTCCTGAACACTAGGACACTAGAGATATGAAGTGACCATCCTGCCTCCTGCATACTTAGATACTAGAGATATGAAGTGACCATCCTGCCTCCTACACACTAGGGAACTAGAGATGTGAAGTGACCATCCTGCCTCCTGAACACTAGGGCACTAGAGATATGAAGTGACCATCCTACCTCCTGAACACTAGGGCACTAGAGATGTGAAGTGACCTGCCTCCTACATACTAGGACACTAGAGATGTGAAGTGACCATCCTACCTTCTGCATACTAGGACACTAGAGATGTGAAGTGACCATCCTACCTTCTGCATACTAGGACACTAGAGATGTGAAGTGACCATCCTACCTCCTCCATACTAGGACACTAGAGATGTGAAGTGACCATCCTACCTCCTGAACACTAGGACACTAGAGATGTGAAGTGACCATCCTGCCTCCTCCATACTAGGACACTAGAGATGTGAAGTGACCATCCTGCCTCCTCCATACTAGGACACTAGAGATGTGAAGTGACCATCCTACCTCCTGCATACTCGACACTAGAGATGTGAAGTGACCATCCTGCCTCCTGAACACTAGGACACTAGAGATGTGAAGTGACCATCCTGCCTCCTGAACACTAGGACACTAGAGATGTGAAGTGACCATCCTACCTCCTGCATACTAGGGCACTAGAGATGTCAAGTGACTATCCTACTTCCTGCACACTAGGGCACTAGAGATGTGAAGTGACCATCATGCCTCCTGCATACTAGGACACTAGAGATGTGAAGTGACCATCCTACCTCCTGCATACTCGACACTAGAGATGTGAAGTGACCATCCTACCTCCTGCATACTAGGGCACTAGAGATGTCAAGTGACAGCGCTAAGCTCTGAAAAGGTTACGGACATTTTTTGGGGGTTGTCATTATCGATACCGAGCACGATTTCGTTCCTTATCGATACCGCGCACGATTTCGTTCATTGTCGATACCGCGCACGATTTCGTTCATTATCGATACCGCGCACGATTTCGTTCATTATCTATACCGCGCACGATTCCATTCATTATCGATACCGCGCACGATTTCGTTCATTATCTATACCGCGCACGATTCCATTCATTATCGATACCGCGCACGATTTCGTTCATTATCTATACCGCGCACGATTTCGCTCATTATCGATACCGCGCACGATTTCATTCATTATCTACCTCAACAACAACATCTGTGTTCATCTTCTACCTCAACAACATCATCCGTGTCCATTATCTACCTCAATAATATCATCCGTGTTCATCTTCTGGTCAGAGAACAGAACGGTGCCACCACTTGGTGATAGTTGATTCTCTCTTGGACACACTGAAGTCTAACGTGACGAGTACACACTGAAGTCTAACGTGACGAGTACACACTGAAATCGAACGTGACGAGTACACACTGAAGTCTAACGTGACGAATACACACTTAAGTCTAACGTGACGAGTACACACTGAAGTCTAACGTGACGAGGACGTGTAGATAATACCGTATTACGTACTAGACGTCTGCTGGGCAGTCTACTATCGGCAAGTCGAGCTCGGACAGTCCAATATCGGCAAGTCGAGCTCTGACAGTCTACTATCGGCAAGTCGAGCTCTGACAGTCTACTATCGGCAAGTCAAGCTCGGACAGTGTTGCTACCGACATTTCTTATGTTGGATTCCTGATATATTTTAAATATTATAATTAGCTATTTGAAACAATTCTGCATATGTCTGCAAACTTTAGCAGCATTCTGTCTGGACGAGGTAACCAATGAGACTGACCTGTGAGACCGACATGTGAGACCGACATGTGAGACCGACCTGTGAGACCGACCTGTGAGACCGACCTGTGAGACCGACATGTGAGACCGACATGTGAGACCGACCTGTGAGACCGACTGTATCGTCAATGGCTCTGAAGTCTTCATACAGACAGCTGTAGATAACAGACATTGAAAACATTACCATTATTCAACGGATGGACAACACATACCTCTAAGTGTACATTTGTGCAGTTTTGTTACTTAGTCTTGTCATATCTGCTGTAAGTTGCAAGCTGAACGGACAAACAGATGTGTGTGATGAACCGTTATATTTATATAGATGGGCATCGGCGGACATTGCACATCCATTTTTAAAAAAAAAAATTTTTATTTCCATGATCTGTTTGCAGACGTACATCTCATATATTCATAAACACATCCCATTGTTTTGTTTCCATCTTATCACAGTTTATTACTGTCCTCTCCTGGGTGAGCTGAGAAACAACATGTGACCACACCCAGTCGACCTGAAAACTAAGCTTTGGGAAAACCTGACAGACCTGAAGCTGACTGCCCAGTTTGTGGTCCACATTAAACTAAGGACATGACCAGAGATCACTGAAGCTGACTGCTCAGTTTGTGGTCGACAGTAAACTAAGGACATGACCAGAGATCACTGAAGCTGACTGCCCAGTTTGTGGTCCACAGTAAACTAAGGACATGACCAGAGATCACTGAAGCTGACTGCCCAGTTTGTGGTCCACAGTAAACTAAGCGCATGACCAGAGATCGTTGAAGAAGGAAACCAGACAGATCTGAAGCTGACTGCCCAGTTTGTGGTCGACAGTAAACTAAGAACATGACCAGAGATCACTGAAGAAGAAGAACACATCCTATTGCTTTGTTCCCATCTTATCAGAGTTTATCATCTTCACACCATTATCAGTTGACAATCGAATATGAGACATACTAACTGTACAATAAAATTGGAACTTTTCCATTTTTGAAAATAGAACTCAGTATATATGTATACTTATGTGCATGTGCCAGTAAACAGAAATGTTGTATCGGCCGGAATAATATTGAAACAAACAACATGCTATGCATAACTAAACACATCTGATATATAGTGTAGATATATTTGCATTATCACATGATAACTTTGAGTTTTGTCGGTTTTTTTTTTACATATATAAATAAATATATATGTGTGTGTAGGATATATGAGATTGCAATCATGATCAAGTAGAATATGAATTAGTTAAAAGTAAATATAATGTGATCATGTGATCATGCTCTAGTTTTAAGACAGGCACGTCATCAAATTATAACAGGCAATAAATAGTTCTTTCTTCTTCTTCTTCTTTACGTTTGACTACATCAACTAATATTATTACATCACTCTTTGGTACATCCGTCATATTGATACATGCCTGTCATATGTGATACATGCCTGTCATATGTGATACAGTGATACATGCCTGTCATATGTGATACATGCCTCTTTTGTCATATGTGATACATGCCTGTCATATGTGATACATGCCTGTCATATGTGATACATGCCTGTCATATGTGATACATGCCTGTCATATGTGATACTGCTATGTGATACATGCCTGTCATATGTGATACATGCCTGTCATATGTGATACATGCCTGTCATATGTGATACATGCTTGTCATATGTGATACATGTCTGTCATATGTGATACATGTCTGTCATATGTGATACATGTCTGTCATATGTGATACATGTCTGTCATATGTGATACATGCTTGTCATATGTGATACATGCTGATGATATGCTGTCATATGTGATACATGCTGTCATATGTGATACATGTTGTCTATGTGATCATGCTGTCATATGTGATACATGTCTGTCATATGTTATTTCCTGTATATGTGATACATGTCTGTCATATGTGATACATGCTTGTCATATGTGATACATGTCTGTCATATGTGATACATGCCTGTCATATGTGATACATGTCTGTCATATGTGATACATGTCTGTCATATGTGATACATCCCTGTCATATGTGATACATGCCTGTCATATGTGATACATGCCTGTCATATGTGCTTTAGATCGTGAGTTACTTGTTCCAGTTTGACTACTACATATCCCTAGGCCAGTACATCCGGTTTGCCTCCTAATTCGCGGGACCCCCACTGCCAAAACAAAAACATGACAACGGAAAGTTCACCCCCTCTCCCGGCGAGCCAGAGTCACGCTAGTCTTGGACATCGCGGTCAAAGTTTCCCTGTTTAATACAGCACTACAGTTGGCTTGTGTGTTCTACGGGTCATCTGTAGGTTGCTAATTTTCATTTTCGTCCCGTCCATAGTGAGACAGTCGATCCCAACTCTGCTGGATGTGGGGCCAGGTGCAGAGCACATCATACATGCTCAAATAATACGTAGTTTTAAACAAAAGTATAGGGACATACTTGCATCAACAGGTTCAATCATCTGTAAGTTCAAGATGGATAAGTTGAAGATGGATAAGTTGAAGATGGATAAGTTGAAGATGGATAAGAGGGACGTCCTTCGGTTACTTGGTAATCGTCTGCTGCATGAAGACACAAAATATTGATGTTGCATGAAGACACAAAATATTGATGTTGAATATGTCCAGGAATTTAAGGAGTTTGCAATTACACATTGTACAAGTAGAACTGAATGTTTGATGGGCAGAGTGAGGAGGAATATATTTAACCAGCGAGCCATGGGAACCACCAATATGCGTACCTTTAGACATTGCTGGGGGAGACTGAGTACCTATGGGCCTGTCCGTAGTACTAAGACGTCAGCTCATTACCCAGAAACCATTAACCAGAAACCATTAACCAGAAACTATTAACCAGCAACCATTAACCAGAAACCATTAACCAGAAACCATTAACCAACAACCATTAACCAGAAACCATTAACCAGACACCATTAACCAGAAACCATTAACCAGAAACCATTAACCAGAAACCATTAACCAGAAACCATTAACCAGATTGTGTAAAGCAACAAATAATAAATGACATGACAAGCTGAAGATCTTGTTATACGGTTGATTGATTGGTTGATTGATTGGTTGATTGGTTGATTGGTTGATTGATTGATTGATTGGTTGATTGATTGGTTGATTGATAGAAACATCATCATTACACTTCGGTGAGTAACCATGTGTGCTCCGATCTCTTTCTTACACAGGAAGATCTCAGCTGTAGTACACGAGCTACGTAGCACCGGCGAAGGCCCTGCTGTAATTTTGAAGATGGTAAAGATATTTGTGTAGGAATGTTATTTATAATCTTTTCTATTGACGATCTAAATGCACAGACGTTACAACAGTGAATAGGTGAAAGAGGCAATCAATCAATTTGATGAATATGTTAAAACCTGGAGGCAGGGGACGACCATAACGATGGTGACAACAGGACATTAAATAAATATTGAACATGGCACTGGAGGAGGCTGGTCAACTTGCTGGAACATGGCACTGGAGGAGGCTGGTCAACTTGCTGGAACATGGAACTGGAGGAGGCTGGTCAACTTGCTGGAGATCGAGAGTTCTTCAAGAGTCATAGGCGCAACGAAATAAGCTGACAATGCAGTGCCAGAGCCAGTGAGCTGATACTGACCAAGACCCTACTCCACATCCACGTGGTTGCCAATGAAACGGATTGCTTAACTGTAGTCTGGCAAAGTTGATAGGAATCGAAGGGGATCCACGGTAAGATTAGGTAATTGTGTACGTGCAGCTACGAGTGGTATAAGATATGTTTGCACCAAAGATGAACAGTATCTCAGAGTGGATGTGTCTATACAAATCTTCTGGATTTAGGTCGTGCAAACTCAAGCATCAAATTCTGATGCATTAATCTTACATGCCAGATTTAACTAAGATCTGAAGTGTAACGTAATCACGTTCTTAGTGAAAACCATAAAAATCACAAGTATGGTTAACACGAATGAAGACAAAGACGACAAAAAAGAGTTTTTCAGTTTTATTCTTTTCTTTCTTCTTCTTCTTCTTCTTCTTCTCTCGATCGTTCTTTTCTGCCGTTTTTTTGCGCTCGGCCAACTTTACCCAATAGGTTTCTCTGTGCTTTCCTCATGTACGGAGTTTACCGCAATCTTCCCATGTATGGACACGATGCGTTACAGTGTTTTTCAGAGACACTTACCGAGACCTTTGTTTTGTACTGGGTTTAAATCTCTGCTGTGCTTTCCAGTTTTCACCTGCTCATCTGTGTGGTCCGCTCACCCTTACGTTTGCCACGCCTTCCCGTCGCACCATCGAGACAGCACCTTGCGTGTCTGCCCTGTCTTTGGATTCAGCCGAGACTTTTGATTTGTTTCGCATCGTTTTTATTGATTCTTGCCCCACAGCTGGCAATTTGCTTGCGACCCTTTACTCCGGGAGAGTTTGGGTTCCTTCACTGACGACTACTGTTTCTTACGTTTCTGTTGTTTCTCACCGTGCACACCTTGTGTTTCTCACCGTGCACACCTTGTGTTTCTCACCGTGCACACCTTCTGTTTCTCACCGTGAACACCTTCTGTTTCTCACCGTGCACACCTTATGTTTCTCACCGTGCACACCTTCTGTTTCTCACCGTGAACACCTTCTGTTTCTCACCGTGAACACCTTCTGTTTCTCACCGTGAACACCTTCTGTTTCTCACCGTGAACACCTTCTGTTTCTCACCGTGAACACCTTCTGTTTCTCACCGTGCACACCTTCTGTTTCTCACCGTGAACACCTTCTGTTTCTCACCGTGAACACCTTCTGTTTCTCACCGTGCACACCTTCTGTTTCTCACCGTGCACACCTTCTGTTTCTCACCGTGAACACCTTCTGTTTCTCACCGTGAACACCTTCTGTTTCTCACCGTGCACACCTTATGTTTCTCACCGTGCACACCTTCTGTTTCTCACCGTGCACACCTTCTGCTTCTCACCGTGCACACCTTCTGTTTCTGCACCGTGCACACCTTCTGTTTCTCACCGTGCACACCTTCTGTTTCTCACCGTGAACACCTTCTGTTTCTCACCGTGCACACCTTCTGTTTCTCACCGTGCACACCTTGTGTTTCTCACCGTGCACACCTTGTGTTTCTCACCGTGCACACCTTCTGTTTCTCACCGTGCACACCTTCTGTTTCTCACCGTGCACACCTTCTGTTTCTCACCGTGCACACCTTCTGTTTCTCACCGTGCACACCTTCTGTTTCTCACCGTGAACACCTTCTGTTTCTCACCGTGAACACCTTCTGTTTCTCACCGTGCACACCTTCTGTTTCTCACCGTGCACACCTTGTGTTTCTCACCGTGCACACCTTCTGTTTCTCACCGTGCACACCTTGTGTTTCTCACCGTGCACACCTTGTGTTTCTCACCGTGCACACCTTCTGTTTCTCACCGTGCACACCTTCTGTTTCTCACCGTGCACACCTTCTGTTTCTCACCGTGCACACCTGTTTCTCACCGTGCACACCTTGTGTTTCTCACCGTGCACACCTTCACATTGCCTCTAGCTTGTCCGGAGACATAACTAAATCCGGCCCCCTACACGCCATCTGCGCCGTGCACGTTTGCCCACCGGTGAGCCCACCCGTGCATCGCTCGCATGCGGGCTCGCTCTGCCCTGGTGCTTTCCTCACAATCTCCGTCAATTCCCACAGTACTCACATTTGTCTAAGGGCTATCCGAACCTTGGACTTAACTCGGGTCCCCACCCCTGAAATGGAGGCCGAGTTTCACCTATGTGGGCCCACGTGCAACTCAACCCGGGGCCCGACATATACGGGCTGATACAATGAACTCATGATCTAAGGTACAAATCATATAACAAGCACAGAGATTGCTTTAACAGTACTTGTTGTAGAACGAACCAACGAATGGACGAACGAACGAACGAACAAGCTGTAGATAGTTTACATTTCTGGAATTAATTCTCTTGAACTTCATGAACTGTTAGCGTTTTATTATGCATTTTCAGGAGAAATGGGGGTGCATATGCAGAACTTTTGCCAGTATTTTATTTTATTTTCTCTAACTGGCACCAACTACAACATCATAATTAATCAACAACTTTATTTTCTCTAACTGGCACCAACTACAACATCATAATTAATCAACAACTTTATTTTTGTCTAACTTGCACCAACTACAAATCAACAACTTATTTCCATGCATATATATTTCTTATTTGTTTGTCGAGTATTGAGTAATGTACCTTTTGATACCAACAAGAAATGTCTGGCATACAGAACAGATAGTATAGGCATAAGATCACTCACTACATTTGGACATTTCGTGGCTGGAAAAGTTCTGACAGAGGGTGATCACGCCCCCCATATCCCCCTTTCTTGATTGCTGGTAAAGTTGTCTGGCAGAGGGTGATCACACCCAATAACAGACCCACCTGATCCCAATTTTAAGAATAAAAAAATAATTGTAAATCGAAGAAAATAAACAAAAGGTAGTATCTTTTAACCACGCACTAAGAAAATGTTACGATCTCTAGTTAACAACAGCGACACAGCACGTGATCATCGTCCGACACACACACACCACATCGCCTGGTCACGAATGACGCATGCTCGTTCCACTATCACTCCATTCTGGTTGGGACCTGGGAGGTTTGACCCGACATAGCAAGTCGCGTCTCTTTATTCAATTGGTGGGCCAATATGGCATGTCATTGTACCGATATATTCAATTCAACAACCTCGTACACTGAGTAAATTATATCAGAAACGTAATACATATAGTGTTTTACACCAATTGAATGTTCATTCGTGCATTCTTTCTGATCACACCTATTTTTTTAAAAATTTTATTCAGAACAAAGGTTCGCTTGAACTATATTGTCTAATATCTGCTGCATTGTCTCGTATAGTTTATGGCCAGTCTCAGAGTACCATTGCCAAACATCTTGTTTTTAACCCCAATTTATTGTTTCAAATGTACATTTGTGCTTGTTTAATAGGGGATCCAATTTTATTTAAGACGAGGCACAGTTATTTCAACCTAAAAACGAGCCCTGTTTTGGTTATATCATGCAGGGAGTGTTGGTGATACAAATATGAAAAAATAATGAACTTTTAAGAGTCTTTTATTATGAAGCATAATCGAGTTACACTAAATTAAGTCGTATAGCTTTATATATGATGTTCGTGTTGAATTTAGTATATACATGTGTGATGTTGTTATTCGCTAGGTATCGTTTACATCTTTTTCAATACGCCCGCATAAAATAATAGCTCAGCATTAAATTAAATTATACAACGAACGAACACATGGCTGCAAGCACATTAAGCCAGCCATTTTCTCCTCTCAGATCATTCTATAACACACGTGTAATGATGTGCGAATAGTAAGTATCCGCTACTCAAATACCCATTATTGCCTAGATCCGAACATGAGCTAGGACAGAGCAATAAACTTATGTAGAGTTGGCTGTGGCTAGGAAAGGCTATTTTTAACTACTATGACACGAGCTTATGTCATCCTCCTATGGAAGATTGGCTACAATGGATTTCCAGCAAGCGCTGAGGCTTGTCCTGATAGTACACACCTCTTGATGTTCTTCTTTTAATTTATTTTGTTGTCACACTGTTACTGGGTTGTTGCCAAGTGTCATGGCTTTCTATTTGTTGTCTTGCACTGCTCTAGTAGATTGGATGATATTTATTTTGTGGCTGGACTCTATTATGCCATCTAACCATACATGCACAAGAAGCCAATAATCGTTGTATTGCAAAATATTCGTTACCTAGTTTTTTTTAATTCGGTACATTTCCAATACCAGTTTATGTATATCATTACTAGTTTTCTATGAAGTATTCGATAAGCGCAGCCATTAGACTAGAGAGTAAGATTGGAATCTATCAGGCGATACAGTTAGGAGTACGGCAAGGGTGCGTACTCTCACCAGACCTATTCAACTTATATAGCGAAAACATCATGAGATCTATAGAAGAAAAGACAGGAATATCAGTCGGTGGACAAAATATAAACAACCTAAGATACGCTGATGACACAATTCTCATGGCTACAAATGAACACGATCTGCAAGGCTTGATAGACATATTAGTGAGAGAAAGTGAAAAGAAAGGATTAAGCATGAATATAAAGAAAACAGAGGTTATGGTTGTCTCCAAGAAACAAGAAACACCAACGTGCAATATCAAAATAAATAACACAACACTGAAACAAGTCCATCGATTCAAGTATCTGGAACATTCCTAACATCAGATGGAAGATGTACAACAGTGATTAGGAGTAGAATAGCTCAAACGAAAGCAGCTTTTATGAAAATGAAGAACACACTATGCGTGAACTCACTACTAATGACACTGCGAAAACGAGTACTCCAATGCTATATTGAACCAATTCTTATGTATGGCAGCGAATCATGGACACTGAACAAACAATCAATACGATCATTGGAAGCCACAGAGATGTGGTTTTACAGAAGAATGTTGAGAATTCCATGGACAGCAAAGAAAATAAACGTGGAGGTTTTAAATCAGGCCTGCACACAAAGAAACCTTATCAAAAGAATAAAATCAGACAATCAAGGTTCTTCGGGCATATAATGCGAAGAGAAGGTTTAGAACATTTGGTGACTACAGGTAAAATTCAGGAAGGAGAGATCGTGGAAGACAGAGGGAGAAGATGTTGGATGGCCTGACATCATGGTTCGACAAAATATCGACGTCAGAACTGATTACATGCACCAAGCAAAGAGAGTTGTGGAGAGACATGATCGCCTAAGCCGGTAGGCATGGCACTTGATTGATTCGATATACCACAAATACTTGTTACTCTCTGTATTTCAGTTACAAGATTCGTTTCATTTGTCATATTCAGACTAGTACATGTCTCTTGATTGGGAATTGTACAGTAGAAATACTATCATCATCATGTGCCGGCTGGCGTAGGCGATCATGGATATCCACAGATTGTCTTTGTTATCATCTGAGATGTTGATACTCTTCTGTGCCATGAAGTCAGGCTGTCCCCCCCCCAAAAAAAAAAAGTCTACATATTAACTTTTAAAAGAAAAAATGTTAAACATCTGATTTTTGTTCTGTTGGTTTGCGCCAGAGAAATCATTTAGTACTTTTCTAACCTTATTCTTGTTATAGAAATTCTTCTTCTGAATATATTATTATGTCAATAGTAGAGGTCATAGGGACAACACTGCGCCAGGATTAGTGAGCTGGCACTAATCAAGATCCTGCCCCACCTCCACATGGTGACACTGGTAACAGACAAAGGTTCCTGTCTGAGTAAGCGGGTAGGAATCGAGGGAAAGCTACAGGCAGTGGTAGTAGTGCAGAAGTAGTCACGTTGGATGTGATCCGCTGGCAACACAGACGAGCGGAATCCCAGAGTGACTATTAATGCACATCTCTCCCGGTCGATTGGGAAAAGCTGAACGGATAACCATAAAGAAATGAGGGGTGCATCTAGAGAAGAAGCGTGGGCCCACGGTGAGTAAAACTTGGGCCCGAGATGAGCATCACATAGGGCGAAACTCGAAGCCCTGTGGTGGGCCCCCGAGTTGAGCTCAGTGTCCGGAGAGTCTGAAATACTCTAGAGGCATGGTAAATGTGAACACGGTGAGAACTGATGGTAATGGTGGGGCAGGCACCAAGGCAGAGCGAGCACGCATGCAGACGATGCACGGGTGGGTTCATCGGTAGGGCAGACGTGCACGGCACTGATGGTACAGCGACGAGGGGCGCGGCAGGAGTAGGGGTGAGCGGGCCACCCAAATGGGCAGAAAAACTGGAAAGCCCAGCAGAGGCTTGAATCCAGTGCGCGGCGTTTCCGCTCGCAGGGAACTACTGCTGCCTTGTAGTTTGATTAGGGACAATCTATGTCTAGCGGAGTAAATCGTACACAAAACTGGACGGTAGGCAAACCAAGAAGTCCATAAAAAGACCGGTTAGCTGGGCAGATGACGCTCATCAACCCGGAGGGCAGGTCGTCTGAGGTCGCTACCATAAAAGAAAATAGCAACCTGCTGCCTTGTAGGTCGGCTGGGGACAGCCAAAGGCAAACGGAGAGCAAACCCAGTAAACGCTTTTGAAATCGGAAACGTCGCCAAAGGACAAGCAACAGAACTCCAAATGGTACTGAAGACTGTGAAGTAAAACAAACGCTCTAGGCAAAGGTTGTTTATATATCACATTTAGAATGATCAAAATGACCGAAAAAGAATATATCTCTAGAGACCTGGGGCTACATTACTAGTCACAACAGAGATGAAGTGTCTACGCAGAATGCTGGGTGTAACAAGAAGAACACTAGTCACAACAGAGATGAAGTGTCTACGCAGAATGCTGGGTGTAACAAGAAGAAAACTAGTCACAACAGAGATGAAGTGTCTACGCAGAATGCTGGTGTAACAAGAAGAGACTAGTCACAACAGAGATGAAGTGTCTACGCAGAATGCTGGGTGTAACAAGAAGAACACTAGTCACAACAGAGATGAAGTGTCTACACAGAATGCTGGGTGTAACAAGAAGAAAACCAGTTAGAACAGAGTGAATAGGGAAAGAATGGGTGACAACATCAGTACAGACTTCATCAAGAAACAGAAATTAAATGGTTCGCCCGAATGCAGTTAACAGAATGAAAAAGCAATCACAACAATTGATGAAGGTCAGCCACGCAAAGATGGCTTCAGAGATAACAAGAAGAAACACAATTAGAGATAGTGCACACAGAAGCCTGTTAGAAATCCTTCTATCTAAAGCTGTGAGATTAAAACAGAATGCTGTAGAAAGAAGCAAGAAAAACAAGAAGAACAAGAAAGATTACAAGAAAAGACAGAGAACAAGAAGAACAGGACATGAGAAAAAGACAAGAGAAAAGAAAAAAAAAAAAAAGAAAGATCAGAAAGAAAATAAGAAAACAAAAGAACAGAAAGAACAGAAGCAACAAGACAGAACAAGAAAGAACAGAACAAAAGAAAGAACGCAAGAACAAGAACAAAGCAAAAGGAACAGAAGAACAAGAAGAGAACAAGAGAACAAGAAAAACAAGAAAGAACAAGATAAGACAAGAAAGAACGTTAAGAACGAAAGCGGAGATAAGAAAAGAAAGAACAAGAAAGAACAAGAAAGAACAAGAAAGAACAAGAAAGAACAAGAAAGAACAAGAAAGAACAAAAGAAAGAACAAGAAAGAACAAGAAAGAAAAGAAAGAACAAGAAAGAACAAGAAAGAACAAGAAAGAACAAGAAAGAACAAGAAAGAACAAGAAAGAACAAGAAAGAACAAGAAAGAACAAGAAAGAACAAGAAAGAACAAGAAAGAACAAGAAAGAACAAGAAAGAACAAGAAAGAACAAGAAAGAACAAGAAAGAACAAGAAAGAACAAGAAAGAACAAGAAAGAACAAGAAAGAACAAGAAAGAACAAGAAAGAACAAGAAAGAACAAGAAAGAACAAGAAAGAACAAGAAAGAACAAGAAAGAACAAGAAAGAACAAGAAAGAACAAGAAAGAACAAGAAAGAACAAGAAAGAACAAGAAAGAACAAGAAAGAACAAGAAAGAACAAGAAAGAACAAGAAAGAACAAGAAAGAACAAGAAAGATATGTTTTCGTATTGATTGTTTCGTGTTCATTGTCCATGATTCGCTGCCATACATAAGTATTGGTTCCACCCGAGTGGTTACCGGGGCCCAAATTTGGGGTGTAAAGAATAGATGCTCCACGATTCAGGCGACTAAGGAGGATTTGCAAATCGATGCACATTTCTAAACTTAGAGTATGCTTTTGGCACAAGAACTACGGAGATTACATAAGCCACTTCTGCAGACAAAAAATCACAAGGTGAAAAATTAGTCGACAAGAACGCGCAGAAGAAGAAGAAGAAAAAGGATAGCAATATTAAACGTATAGTGAAATCATTGGAGTAGAGTTCACGACATAGTAGTTCTCATCATAAGCGTTTTCGTACTATCATAATCTCTGGAACACTTACCAGATGTTAGGAAAGGCATAACATCAGAAACTTGGGGTTAATTACTGCATAATATGTGTACTTCCATCGATGTTAGGAAAGTTCTGAACGACGTTGAGTTTATTCATACTCCTAATGTAACAGTCTTCCATCTGATGTTAGAATGTCGGAAGAATCGTTTCACTATCTTAGAAAAAATCATCACAAAATGATTGATAGTTCTTGTCGGTGCAACTGCTACCTGCACTGACAACGGGAGGAAACCGCCAGCCTGCGATAACACAATCTCTCTCAATTAAACAAACGGCCAGAGCTTAATCGATTAATCGATCAACTGGAAAGGACTTACCTGAGACCACGAGATGCTTAGAAAGCAGTCGAAAAGCAGAAGCAGAACTGCTCGCCAACTACAGGAGAAATGACAACGAGCAGAACACGACCTCTATAAAGGTCTTGTCAGACTGAAAAGCTTCATACAAACATGAGGTCATAAGTTGGAAAAATTTGATGCCAAAATCATCAAATCGTCCAACAGTTTCACAGGCATGATGGCAGTAGAAGACTGTCGATTCATGACCAACCGAATATGACATTTCACAGATGTGCTGCCAGCTCACATGCTGGGAACACAACTGGGGCAAAAGAAATTAAACAGAGAAGAGGTAACCTATTCAATCTTGGAAAAATTACGAGGTAAGAATAACTATTCAAACTTTGTTGCTATGACTGGCTACAACTCTGATGAAAAATGCGCTTACAACAGTTCTCAATGCTATAGGTTGCTACATTACATCAAGAAAAATCATTTAACAGCAATGAGAAACAGATTAACATCAGTCATCAAATTAAAACAGTTCAGCAAGGGCAACTTCAATCTGGCAGCTCCTATCGATAGGAACAACGAGGTCACAAAGGAATCACAAAAGCTCAAGAAGAAATTACGTTTAAAACAGGATAAAATCACAAAGCTAAGACAGGATTGTACAGCCAGTCGAGCTAAAAGGACAGTGTATAAGACAAGAAATTAAACCATTTCAACAAATTCTAAGCAGAATCTAAAAATAAAATGGAGGGAAAAACCGTCAGCATCTATCACAAGACAAGCCAGCGAAACTTCTTTGCAGAAGGCCTCAATTCCATGTTGATAAAGACTGAAAACGCTCCCAACAGTTGATTAATGCGATAAAAGGGCACGAATTTAACAATGGAGGAAGAAAAAGATGGAAAGAATACTTCAAAATCTACTAACTAACTAACAACATCAATCTTGCGAATAGATGTAAAATGTGCCTGTAACAACATAAAGAAACCAATACTAAATCAAGTATTATAGAAGAGAAAAGAGTCCCCGCACAAGACAGCAGCAAACTAGCAATCTGAACCTGACATGTATGACTAGGTGCGTGGATTCTCTAGATTACTCTAAGTCACTCTGACCAGGAAGAGAAGTCTAAGATTGGCATCATCATATGACCAATATGAAAAAAGGCCAACGTACAATGCATCTAGCTCAGAGACATATCATTATTAAGCGTGGTTATATGGGGCTGAAAATTTTGGAAGCTAGCATTCACTCTGAAAGACCACAGGTGACTCGCTCCCAACAGATGGAAGGGTAGATTCTGTAATCCTGTGCCCTGTTCACACTCTTACACTGCCACCAGACACCAAGTCTTGACAAACCAAGCTCTTCAACTCATTTAGTTTCACCAAGAGCTTTGAAGAATAAAAGAAAAAAACCTTATCCATCTTCAAATACGTAATTAAGGGTCCACTCTTAGCAAACATTAGAGGACATAGCCAAATGCTCAAGGTATCGAAACAATGCACGCCTACTGACGAATTTGAATTATCATCAGAGTAAGCAGGATGTGTGTTTGCGCTATACTTTTCAATATTTACATAGACAGGATAACGCAAGAAACCAAGACAGATAACAACCCCGATAACAACTACAATTTAATAAACGAACTACTCTTTTGCAGATGATCAGAGTATAATTTACAACAACGAACACAAACTTCAACAAACACATAAATGCCCTGCAAGCCACATGCGAAAAATATGACATGAAAATTAACACCTCCAAAACAGAAGTCATGACAATAAGCAGGTCAACAGGTCAACTAAATATACACGTGAATAATGTCAAAATACAACAGACTCCAGAATTCAAATATCTCGGAGTATATTCACAGCAGATGGAAAGATGGACAGAGAAATCGAGACTAGATGCCAGAAGGCAAATGCAGTGACATACCAACTGTCACCACTATTAAAACATCCAAGCATTAACATGGCAGTCAAACGACAACTGATAAACTGCATATTTATTCCAACTCTGCTATCAGTGCCAAACATGGCCCCTGACTAAGACACAAGAAAGAAAGATTACAACATGTGAAATGAGATGTCTACGAAAAGCTGTCAACGTTACAAAGGCGAGATAGAGTGAGAAACGAGAATATCAGAAGCATCGTTGGTACTATACCATGCATACAGTACATCGAGAAGCAAAGATTCAAGTGGTTCGGCCATTTAATGAGAATGGAACCACATTTACTACCATCACGTGCCTATAATAATCGACACTCAGGGCGCAGAGCACGAGGCAGGGCCCAAAAACAAGATGGATAGATAAATCTCAGAGTCCCTGCGAAAGCATGGACTGACAACGTCAAGCGCAACACACCTGGCACAAGATAGAAACTAACTCTCCCCACGACGCTTCACGGCAAATGTGGTTAAGATAAGATAAGATAAGAAGATAAGAATAGAGCCACTGCTACCTGCCACGCATGTCGTAAGAGGCGACTAAGGAGGTTTGGCTGAAATCGGATGCACATGTCCTAAACGTGTAGAAGTCTTATGCATTTAGGGGCTACCAAACCAATGTGCAACGTATACACGTTCTTGGCAAAGATCAAACATATCACGAAGAGTGATTAAAATTGGTCGTAAAGAACGAACGCAAAGAAGATAAGTATTGGTTCAATATAACACTGGAGTACTCGTTTTCGCAATGTCATTGTAGTGAGTTCACGCATAGTGTGTTCTTCATTTTCATAAAAGCTGTTTTCGTTTGAGCTATTCTACTCATAATCTCTGTTGTACATCTTCCATCTGATGTTAGGAATGTTCCCAGGTACTTGAATCGTTGGAGTTATTCTACCCTAATCTCTGTGTACATCTTCCATCTGATGTTAGGAATGTTCCCAGGTACTTGAATCGTTGGAGCTATCTTAGTACATAAAAATCATCGCAGAAATCGGATGTGCTGGTATTCTTGTAGGTGTATAACTGGCTACCTGTACCTGTACAAGCGGAAAGGAAACCGCCAGGCCTGCGATAACCACAGGGGATCTCCTCCGTCAATCGCTGGCAAAATACTGGCCAGAGTCCTCCTCAATCGATTAATCGATCACCTGGAACAGGACTTACCCCTGAGACCCAATGTGGCTTCAGAGCAGGTCGTGAACAGCAGACATGATATTTGCTGCCGCCAACTACAGGAGAAATGCCAAGAGCAGCACCGTAACCTCTATATGGTCTTTGTCGATCTGACAAAGGCTTTCGACACGGTTAACAGGGGAAAATCATGGTTCTATGGAAGATCATGGAAAATTTGGATGCCCAAGAAATTCATCAAGATCGTCCAACAGTTTCACGAGGGCATGATGGCACGTGTACTTGACGAAGGGAGCTGTCGGAAGCCTTCCATGTCACCAACGGCGTCAAACAGGCTGGTCTGGCCCCAACACTCTTCAGCATGATGTTTGCTGCCATGCTCACGGATGTCTTTGGGAAGGCGACGAACATGGGTAAAGATTAGATACAGGACAGACGGTAACCTATTCAATCTTCGGAGGTTAAAATCCTCCACCAAGGTAAAAGAATCAACTATCTCAAACCTGTTGTTTGCTGATGACTGTGCCTTCGCTACCAACTCTGAGGAAGAAATGCAGACTTACATGGACAAGTTCTCAATGGCCTGTGATAGGTTTGGCCTCACCATTAACACCAAAAACAGAGGTCATGTTCCAGCCCGCCCTAGAGAACAGTATTACGATCCAGTCATCAACATTAAACACCAGCGTCTCCAGTCAACGGACAACTTTGCTTATCTTGGCAGCCTCTTATCCAGATCGGCAAACATAGATTCTGAGGTCCACAATAGGATATCCAAAGCCAGTGCTGCGTTCGAAGGTTACGTCACCGTGTGGAACGGAAGGGGATAAGCATAGTCACAAAGCTGAAAGTTTACCAGCCCATAGTGCTAACCACGCTGCTGTACGCAAGCGAGACATGGACAGTGTATAGCAGACACGCAAGAAAATTAAACCATTTCCACACAAGCTGTCTACGCAGAATACTAAAAATAAACTGGCAGGACAAAATTCCAGACAGCGAAGTCCTCACAAGAGCAAAGATCCCAAGCGTCAACACCTGCTTTCAGAAGGCCCAACTGAGATGGGTCGGTCACGTTGCTCGAATGCCTGATAAACGCATCCCAAAACAGTTGATGTATGGTGAGCTTGAAGGGGGCAGACGTTTAGCTGGTGGACAGAAAAACGCTTTAAAGACACTCTTAAAGTGTCTCTGAAATGCTTGATATAGACAATACGTGCTGGAATCTTCGCAAGATCGCCAAATGTGGCGCTGTAACAACAAAAGAGGAACCTGAATAGCTGAGAATCATCGTATTGTTGAGTCACAGAGAAACGAGCAGCGCGAAAAGACAGAGCACACAACACGCACATGTCTAACCTTGATCATGTATGCCCCACCTGTGGTCGGGGATTCTGTTCTAGGATTGACTCTACAGTCACCTCCGCACACACCAGAGAGGTGCAACAGTACACGTCTGAGATTGTTGTCATCATCGCTTGCGATGGACGGCTATTATGATAACTGGCTCAACGTACAATAGCTCTTAGGCTCAGATCACATACAAATCACAAAGCGTGGTTGATATGGAGCGTTCGAAGAAGGTTATTGGTTACTGAGCTGACGTCATTGCACTCCTGAAAGACCCATAGGTGCTCAGTCTCCCCCAACAGATGTTGAAGGGTATGCATTCTGATAATTCCTGTGGCTCGTTGGTTGAACACACGCTTCACGCTGCCACTCAGACACACAGTCTTACTAGAACTCGTTGAATTGCTGGTTCGATTCAACATCTATTTTAGTGTCCTCATCCAACAGGCAGTCGTTCGTGAAGAGATCAAAGAACATCCCCCTTATCCATCTTCAACTACCCGATAATTAATGCTGTTGTCCGCTCTCTTATTGCCGCAAACATCCGTATGCCTAGGACAGTAGATCTACGTAAGCCTCAGGGGGTTCGAAACTTCAAATTTGCACACTAGCTGCTAACAATCACCTAAGTAGCAATTAAGTAACGAGTACTAAGTAACAAGTAATTGTTGTAAAAGTAGCGAATAGTGACAAATGCAAATATGTAACTGAAATTCAACTCTCTACACGTGGCGTATGCGGGCGGGTATCGAGCCTAGTAATGAATTGGATTCGTATTTGCCAAATCGCATTGTCTGTTACTACCTTCCAGCAAAGCAGCGATAATAGATATCAAAAATATTTTTCTCGATTCTCAGAACAATTAAATTTAGCAACAAAGAACATGACCAGCCGTCCAAGTCTAATCATTTCTGTTGACGGAAGAGTGTTACAAATATAGAAAAAAGACTAGTAATATTTATTTCATTACCGTTTGTCTATGTTTGTATTATTTTTTTACTACTCATTTTCACTGCGATTTTTTAAATTTGTTCTGGATATTAATGTATGTAAACGGTTGTTCTAGATACCGAGATGAAACAAAATTATGAAGACGACAAAACTGCACTGTCTTGCAAGATTGTGTTCAGCCACTTCCGCCCACACAGGAGACGTGCAGCAGCACACAGCTGATGCTGTTGTCAGCATTGTTTGCGATGGATGGCTATTTAAAAGTTATTGGCAGACAGCTGTTGCCAATATCTCGGCATATCTTCCTTTCTGTAACTTTGTTTCCTTATTGTCTGTATGTAATCAAGTTCTCCAAATAGTTTAGTTTAGTCGTCGGGTCACCATCACTGCACGTCGAACAAATTAGTCCATAAGTGCTCCGATCTTCCTCAGTATGTCCATCAGCGTGCACAACTGACACGGTTCTTTGTTGGTTTACAATTCTTCTTTGTCTGCCAGCATAACGTTCTTGTCGAGCTACACCACACATAACTTTGGGTTCTTGCAGTCTGTTAGTGTTGGATGCATACGCATTACGTGAATCTGTACACGCCACTCTCTCCTTAAGGAATTTATAATATCAGCCTGGTCCATGCTCGTCCGCTTTGGACAGCAGCCATACCCGCAAGCCTATCCGCACGTTCATTCCCCTTACACCTGCATGCCCTGGTACAAAAATAAAACTGATCTTTGTCAGCTTAGACCTCCCCAGCGATTCTATCCAATGTCTCCTAGCCCATCCTGTTTCAATCTTCCTGAGCATACTCATTGAGTCACTGAGAAAACATGCATGGATAAAAGTCTGTGATTCTAGCCAAATCATCGCTTTGGTAACCGCCATGATTTCCATAGTGAGACTGCTTGTAGTCACGGCAAAACCACCACTGTCTTCCTTCACAACATCACCTCCGACCTGAGCAGTGAAAGCCCACGAGCTCCGCACATGTCGAATCACCGAACCATCCGTATAAATGATTACATCATGCTCAGATGCGTTCTCAGAAATTAATGCCTGAACCTCTGCCTCCACAACAAGTGGGTTGTGTTGCCTGCATTCTTTATCAAGTTCGATGCATACAGAAAAGGATAGTATGCCTTTGAAGTGTTGTGTACCACTGACGTTGGAGAAGGCACGTCTGTATAGCGGGGAACACATATAATAAGGAAAGCAGGCATTTATGCAAAAAATCATTTAGAAGCGCCATACAAGGCCCCCTGATTACGACCAAATTCATAGTGGGTGAAAGCACAAGAAGAAGTGGCATCGAATTTGTATGTATCCAAAATGATTGTTAGTTGAAATTGCATATCACCATACAATATAGTTGAACAGGTAGCATATGATACCATAAACGAGTTCGAGAATTAGGCGTTAAGTTTGGACATGCCAGACAGTGTCGTCTTCGTGGAGAGAGAGAAGATATAGTAATCAACTTCTCATGGGTACTGTGATGTGAGCAAATGGACTTTGGGATGGCTGCTGCAATGGAGGACAGCACGAAAGGGAATGCCCAATGTGCCATGACGTCGATAACATAACATAACACCGCCCGAGTGGTTACCAGGGCCCAAATTTGGGGGGAAAGAATAGAACCACTGTTACCTTCCACGCATGTCGTAAGAGGCGACTAAGGAGGTTTGGCTGAAATTGGATGCATGTGTCCTAAACGTGTAGAAGTCTATGGGTTTAGGGGCCTACCAAACCAATGTGCAACGTATACACGTTCTTGGCAAAGATCAAACATATCACAAAGAGTGATTAAAATTGGTCGTAAAGAACGAACGCATAGAAGAAGAAGATAACATAACATATGATACATCCACAAAACATACAATCGTTTCTTTGAAAGATGATCATATTGCCAACTAAAAGGTATGCAGATGTGAATGCATTTTCCTACAATATTATGCAGTAATATTAATTATATGTGATTTCGAATACACATTTTAATAATGTAAAAATTTCTAAAAAAATAATGGACAGAGAAAGTATAAAAAAAACCAGATCCATCCACCATGAACAGGGAATGTAAGAAAATAGCCTGATCCCCCAGTTCAGACTGAGGGAAAGTGAAGTATTTTGGACACACAGAGACATTGGAAATTCAGGGAAAGTGGTGAGGAAGAAGACTAAGACAAGAAGGGGTGCAAGAGGCTGTAGATGACTTGAACTGAGAGGTAGGACATTCGGCATATTATAGAGATCAATTCTGAAGGACTTATGGTGGCATATTTGTGAAGGACAATCTAATTATGGAAGATTATTATGAACAATGACATGCATTCATAGCCGACATATATATTTGGCTATTTGGTGTAACTAGACCGTACTATTACGATGCGAATTTTACTCATACTCTGTTTTAGCGAAGTCGATTACTTCAGCAAAATGTTGGTATCAGGCTAATGCGCGCATGCTTGCTTCCTAGCATTCTCATTGGTTACTTCCGATGAGCCCACATCTGACCAACCTGTTTACGAATCGCATGAGAACCGTCTGACGGGCATTTTTTTAATATCAGGAGTGGACATCGCTACTGTTGAATGTAAGACTTAAGTGTACCTGTATCGTGTACTGATCATAAGATTTATTTCATACGTCTATACTTACATTACATGTGTCGTCAGCTTATAGTTTAGCCGGCCGGTTTATGCTATTTCCTCTCTAATGAGAAAAAAAGGTAACGTAACCCGGGCCGCAACGTTATTGAATTCTTCATTTTTAGTTCTTGAGTTCCATTTTTGTCCTCAATCGAAGTGATTTAAGACATGTTCTCATAATGATAATGATAATGAAAGTCAGACACCACTTAATTTTGTTTTGCTTGTAATAGTGTTACATTCTTGACCTCTAAGTAGATCATACTCTTAAGGAAATGCGAATATTATTGATTACATTATTACAATATGATGAATATCACGCCATCATCAACTCAAACTGCAAAGTGCAGTAAAGTAAAGAACGAATATCACACTCGTTCTCAACAACTGTCATACCTGACCATACTCATACTCATTATGATAGTATCATCATTCATGTATGATACTGTCAAATATTTAATTAAATTACCAATGATTGCCGGTGCCGCACCAGTTGAGTTTACCACGTCTCAATGATCGCCACACAACATATCTTAACACATAATTTAATTGTACGTTTTGATAGTTTAACTGTCAGTCTTACCCATTTTCCATAAAATTAAAAATGCACGTTTTCATTGAATAAATTATGTTTAAAATGCATTTCAACATTGTGGTAGTAGCATTTTTCAGGCCCAGACGAGACATATAAAATGTAATTAATTACATTATTAATCAGTAATTATTTTGTTATATGGTTGTTTGTAATAATTGTAAAAGTATATTATTTCCATTTGCAGAACCCTTGTCATTTGATATTTTGTTTGGTGTTGAAAGTAATTTCATTAATTAAAAGTAAATATTTCATATATGATATGATTATTTTCATGACTTGATTGAATTCCTTGCACTTAATCTTATAAGATCATCACTCACTTTGGACTATTGATTCTTTGATTATCATTCATATAGTTATAGTCTGCTGTTTCAGAATTTAAATACCACTATAGTATTATTGATAGTATATACCGTCTACACAGTTTCTCTTTCAAGGTGGTAAGTGTGGCTCATTCCTCTTAGGTCTGCCTCTCCCAAGTGGTTACCTGGGCCCAAATTTGGGGTGTAAAGAATAGAACCACTGTTACCTGCCACGCATGTCGTAAGAGGCGACTAAGAAGGTTTGACTGAAATTGGATGCATGTGTCCTAAACATGTAGAAGTCTTATGCGTTTAGGGAGCCCACCAAACCAATGTGCAACGTATACACGTTCTTGGCAAAGATCAAACATATCACAAAGAGTGATTAAAATTGGTAGTAAGAACGAACGCAAAGGAGGTCTGCCTGTAGTGGACAATTTTCAAGAACATATTCTTCATTCATATCTTCAATTCTATGCACAGGTGGTGTCTCATTTTGTTGTAACCTGTTCTCTTAAGGCAAAGTAGGAACTACCTGGTCTCTTGTTTGTGAACAGTTTATATGTATCCATCTTTTGTTTGGGTTTTGTCCAAATTTGCAGTGTATTGACTGTTGATGGTAGGTTAAGCTTTCATGTAGCCGATAATAATAGTATTTTTGGGGCACTTTCTTTTGTATAATGTTACCCTAATGTTGCAATGTGATGGTATCAACACAAGCTATCATTTTTACAATATACTGTTCTTTGATATATCCTCATCACAGAGATGTGACATAGAGGTCAGCTACTTACCTCTCATTTCAAAGGTACTGGTTCATTTTCACATAGAGCAATCAGGACATTTTCACATAGAGCAATCAGGACATTTTTCACATAGAGCAATCAGGACATTTTTCACATAGAGCAATCAGGACATTTTTCACATAGAGCAATCAGGACATTTTTCACATAGAGCAATCAGGACATTTTTCACATAGAGCAATCAGGACATTTTTCACATAGATCAATCAGGACATTTTTCACATAGAGCAATCAGGACATTTTTCACATAGAGCAATCAGGACATTTTTCACATAGAGCAATCAGGACATTTTTCCAGAGATCTATGATTTTAACCTAGGTAAGATTGAGTTCTTTGTCAGATATGGACGATAAAACGGAGGTTAACCTAGGTGAGATTGAGTTCTTAGTCTGTCAGATATGGACAATAAAACGGAGGTCAGTGTTCAAAGTTGAACTGGTAAAAGAACCCTTGGCTGTTGAAATTCGTCAAGAGCAGGCTGCAAAGCCGCTGTCCAGGCAAAATTCTTTAAAACAAGTAAACTTCCTACACAATTTCCACCATCTTCAAAATTATATCAGGAACCCTCGTCAGTGCTACAGAGTTTGTGCACTATTGTTGAGATCTTCCTTTGTAAGAGAGATCAAAACACACACGGTTATTCAGAGTGCATTGATGATGGTCCAATCAATCCATCCTCTTTCCTTGTGAATTTCAGTCAGGTACATTTAGATGAATGCTGAAATTGGATGTGCTGGTCTGAAAAAGGGTAACATATATCAACTTTATTGTAAGCCACAGTACAACATACTTGTGCTCATTGTCTCAAATCACAGAGGTGCAACTGTAAGGATGTGGCCTGTTGATGGGGCCACCACTTGGACACGGAGTAGGGTATTGGTTAGCTCTGCTACGCTGACATGTCATCTCATTCATTGCGTCTTCGTCCCCGAAGGTCAATCTTATCTTTCACGCACAGTCTTCTTTCTGATTATTTTGGGCCTTGTACAAGTAGTACATTCAAGGTCAATGCCCTCCCCAAGGGCACATATGCTGATAACTGATAAAAAAGGTCATGGCTTGATTGTGTGGACTAATATTGCATGGACAGTGTATGACCACTTCAGAGTATAAATATGAACCCACAGGTGACAATTCTTCATTTAGACATTGTTAGAACTTTGATTTGGACATTGGTATGCAAGCATGTTTTATTTTATTTTGTCAGACATCTAGAAAAATTGTAATATATGCAGTTGTGATAATAGATGTCAAAAATATTCTGTGATTAGATTATTTAATGTTATTTTATCGTTAATTACAATTATTTTAATGGGAAAGTAGCTAAGTTACAGAGCAATTGAGTACACATAGAAATGATCAGCAGTTATGCTGCATTAAATGTCAGTTATGCTTCTATACCTGTATGAGCTGTGAACAAGAACACAATTGATCTCCCTTAAGCCAGGTTTCCATTCTTTGACCGAAAAGTTTGGGATGTCTTGCAAATCCATGTTCTTCAGTCAAAAAGCGACAGTCTCCCCTCTTTTACTGTGGGTTCCAGTTAAGTGCAAATCTGGTTATGTTCAATTCTTTCCTGTGGGTGTGTCCAGTCCATCACCACTTTCTCTTTTTATCCTCCAGTTGTATTGGTTTCTCTCCACTGTTTTCTATTCATCACTTCTAGCCACCTGCAGAGTATGGTGGAGGCATCTGTTGTTGCAGTGTCTGCAGTTTGGATTTGATATTATTGGTTATGTGTCATGCCTGAGGGCAATAGAACAGGACATACTTTACATTTACGTTGAACAGATTTATTTCCTAAGAAGGAGTAAAGTTCAAAGCAATCCTGACTTCACCAATCCTAACACTGGCATCTTTTTGTATGACTCAATCAATTGTTGCTAATATCACTGACCAATTATGTAAAATTATGTACTGGGCTACATTTGTATGCAGTTAGTAAAAGAGCTCATGAAAGAGCAAGTCATAATCTCCAGACTCTGCCACAGACTACAACATGCCACAGACTACAACATGCCACAGACTATAACATGCCACAGACTACAACAAAACTGAGATAGCAACTTTTCAATAAGATCTTCTTCACGCTCGTTCTTTACGACCAATTTTAATCCCTCTTTGTGATAGGTTTGATCTTTGCCAAGAACGTGTATACGTTGCACATTGGTTTGGTAGGCCCCTAAATGCATAGAATTCTACACGTTTAGGACACATGCATCCGATTTCAGCTAAACCTCCTTATTCGCCTCTTACGACATGCGTGGCAGGTAACAGTGATTCCATTCTTTACACCCCAAATTTGGGCCCGGTAACCACTCGGCGCAATAAGATCAAGATAGGACAGTGACGAGTGTCACTGACATAATTACTTGTGTACATTCTTTGACTAAGATATCCAGCTGACAAGGGTCAGAACTAACTGTCAGGACATGCTCTTCAACATAAGGCAGATCTATGTTTTCTTTATAAGAATATTCAAGTTGATGCTTGCAAGTAAACAAAGAAAATAGTTGATGTAACTAAACACAAATTTCTGGTTACATTCAATTGTACATAATTTGTAGTTGTAACACTATTCACAAATGTATTAGTTTAAATAAAGAAAATGTGAACTGATATATAGTAGCTACAGTAATTAATGAATGCTTCCAAGACTGGTAGTTTTTGTTCAGTTTTCAGCGTAGCAGGATTTTGTTTTACCACAACCAGCTCTCAAATTGACCTAGCCTCCCTTAAATACCAGAGAAACACTGGGAAGTAAAGACTTCTGGCATGATGTTGACCACATCACCTATCTTGTGTCAGTGGTCAAAGATAAATATAGACCTAACTATATTCCCCAATATACCACATGGCATGAGTACAGTGTGTGGATAGCTTATTTTTAGCCAATGTTTTCACCCTGCAATAATTTTGTGACATTTGTAACTTCCATTTACAGATAACTGTTTTTGAGATCACAAACTAAATGCCTGCCAGAATACCTTTAGAAGAACCCCTTTGTAATGGGGGGGGACGTGGAGACGGTCCTTACAACAGATTGGGCCCAAACCTTCCAGAATATGTATACAATGGTGAAGTCGCCATCAGTGGCATTTCAGGACGACTACCTGAGTCAGACAACCTAGACGAGTTCCGTGAACATCTGATGAATAAAGAAGATATGGTCACATCAGATGATAGAAGATGGACAGTTGGTAAATAATTCATATGTCTTGTTTTATTGACATGGTTTATTGACACATTTGTCATTTGAGAATAGTTATCATTATTAACATGTTATATTCTATTCATTGGTGTATTATTGCCGTGTAATTTTCTGTGATTGAAATTACTGTGTTTGCTTGATAGTGACGACTTTGCTGTAAAGGGACGGCGGACTGTTTAGTTATAGAGTACTAAGTGGTACTACTCTGGCTCAAGTCACAAAACTGCACTCATGCGTACATTCTGAACAATTCATTGAGTGTGATCCGGAATGTGGAGGCTGGTTTGGTACACGGACAATCACTAAATGGATTAACTTCTTTGCGTTCGTTCTTTACTACCAATTTTAATCACTCTTTATGATATGTTTGATCTTTGCCAAGAACGTGTAAACATTGCACGTTGGTTTGGTAGGCCCCGAAACGCACAAACTTCTACAAGTTTAGGACACATGCATCCGATTTCAGCCAAACCTCCTTAGTCGCCTCTTACGACGTGTGGCGGCTCGTCATTTTTTGGTGGGGCCCGCACAAATTTCGGAAAAATTTGGGTTTTTGGAGTATTTACTATTTCTTGTCTATTCCGGGAGTTATTACCCTTTCTCCCCTCTCTCTCACGCACTCTCTTTCTCTTCATTTCTCTCTCTCGACCACGCGATCACTGCTTAGACTGATGTACCAGATTTCCCCATAAATTCTGCTTTCATGTGGAAATCTGATTCATCAGCATTAGCATGGGTGTATTTCATCACACCTTAGCACCATTTGGAGCCTTGGTGCTTATCCTTCGGCAATGTGTCCAGTGTTAGCCAGCGTTTACTGGGTTCGCACTCCGTCACCTCGGGCTGTCCCCAGCCAACCTGCAAGGCAGCAGTTTGCTATTTTCTTTTAGGGTAGCTGCCCTTAGACAACCTTCCCTCCTGGGTTGTTGAGCGTCATCTGCCCAGTTTACCAGTCTTTTTGTGGACTGCTTGGTTTGCCTGCCATCCAGTTTTGTGTACGGTTTGCTCCACTAGCCTTTGATTGTCCCCAATCAACTACACGGCAGCAGTAGTTATCTGCGAGGGGAAACGCGGTTATTGCTCTCTGGATGGGGACCCCATCTTCGACGCTTGCCACCTCGCGTTTCTTTTTGGTGCTCATTCGCCCATTTCGACTGGGCCTGTCCCTTTTTTCCCGTCACTTGTGCTCATATTGTTTTACTGGGCGATAGTTACCCATTTCTATCTCACTGTGCACAGTTTATCACCATTTGGTAGGAACTATTGCACTGGATTCAAGCCTCTGTTGGGCATTCCAGTTTTTCTACACTTGGGTCGCCGCTCACCCCTACGTTTGCCACGCCTTTTTGTCGCTCTTTCATCAGCACCGTGCATGTCTGTCCACACTGGTGGGCTCTCCTGTCTATCGTCCGTGTGCGTGTTCGCTCTACTTTGGTGCCTGCTCACCGTGTTTATCTGTTTTCTCACCGTGTTTATCTGTTTTCTCACCGTGATCACATTTACTATGCCTCAATACTGTCATGACACGCAATTCAATTTGAGTTCCCACCTCGAGGCTCAGAGTTTCGCCCGATATGGGCCTAGTCTCTTCTCTGGATGCACCCTTCATCCCTTTGTTTATTTGTTCAGCTTTTCCCATCGGCCGGGAGAGATGTACATTAATAGTCACTTTGGGATTCTGCTCGTCTGTGTTGCGAGCGGATCTCATCCAATGTAACTGCGTCTGCATCACTACTTATACCAGAGTAGCTCTCCTTCGATCCCTACGCGATTAGCCAGATAAGAACCGTTGTCTGTTTCCAGGGCCACCATGTGGAGGTGGGGTAGGATCTCGGTTAGTGCCAGCTCACTAATCCTGGCGCGACGTTGTCCCTATGTGCGTTAGACCCCATTACCCTGTTTAGGAAAAGAACAAACGCTTCTGTTCTGCAACAGCTTGATACTAAAGAGAGTTGGCTATTAAATAATATAAAATCAAGGACAATTAAATATTTCGGACACATCAAATGACAAGAGCGCCTAGAGAATATATATTTTTTTTAACTTGTCTGGAACGCAAATTGAAAATTTTAGTGTTATATATTCAACTTTCAAAGCTAATCAGTGTCAAATTAAAAGTAATAATTACGAAAAAATAATTTCTAAAATAATAAGTACAGTTAATACTTTTTGGTTTGGTAGGACGGTTCTTACTGGCCCCTAATGACGAGGCGTATACTAATTAGTGGTAAAAGATTATGAATTTCAAATTTCAGACTTTGTATGATATTTTAACGTTATATATCAACTTTCAAAGCTAATCAGTATCTCGTTAAAAGTAATAATTATGAACAAATAATGTCTAAAATAATAAGTACAGGTTACTCAATATTTTTGGGGGGGCCGGGCCCCACTGGCCCTTAATGACGAGCCGCCCCAGGTGGCAGGTAACAGTGGTTCAATTCTTTACACCCCAAATTTGGACCCCAGTAACCACTGGGGCGAATGGATTAACAATTCACATAGTTACATTCATCTTCGCTCCATGGCAATGAGAGCCATTAAATGGACACAGCTGACATTTCGAGCGGCATCACAGTGTGGCCACAGAGGATTTTCATTGAAACCAATCCACGTCAACGGCTAGATTGTGAGCGCTTGGAGTGGTAAGAAAAGAATATCACAACAGGTATATGAATAGGCTCATTAATCAATATGAAACTGATACGGTTTGTAACTGGAAGCTGTTGAAGATATTGCAAAGAAGATCGATGCACCTATGGACATGTCCGGAGTGCATTGATATTCTAAACTGAAACTGCAATATCACAAGGTGGACGACTACAAAGAAATGTCATAAATAATGATGTTTTGAGCATGAGTGGGCATAACTTCATGCACTGAATACACTGAAAGACAACAAATGCAGTGGTTTGGACATTTAATGAAAATGAAATACAACCGCCCGAGTGTTTACCGGGCCCAAATTTGGGGTGTAAAGAATAGAATCACTGTTACCTGCCACGCATGTCGTAAGAGACAACTAAGGAGGTTTGGCTGAAATCGGATGCACATGTCCTAATTGTGTAGAAGTAAACCTGCTGCCTTGCAGGACGGCTGGGGACAGTCAAAGGCTAACGGACAGCAAACCCAGTAAACACTGGCTGAATCCGGACACATCGCCAAGGATAAGCACCAGAGCTCCAAATGGTGCTGAAGATGTGACAAAACCCACCTATGCTAAGGCTGCATGAATCAGATTTCCTAATTTAAATAAATTTATGGAGAGATCTGGTACATCAGTCTTTTACGTGATCGCGAGAGAAAGAATACAACCAACCACCAATAACAGCATACAATTAAGAGATCAGGTACTAGAGCCAATGGAACACCAAGAAAAAGATGGATAGACAATATCAAGACCACACTAAATAAATGCGAATATAATACAAGGGTGACCCAACTGTCCCTGAAATGCAAATTAAAGCTCCCACCACGATGCTTAACGGCAAGAGTGGACAACCAATTCCATCATCCACCTAGGGATAGACAATAGATTCATAAGTTTAGTCTTGATTTCTTTGCTGAGCATTTGACTAATCTTTTGATTAATTCTCCCACAAATCAAGGTTTACATGGAATGCCACCCAAAAATGGGAAAGTCAAAGAACTGCGACATTTTGATGCTGGATTTTTTGGTGTTCACCCCAAACAAGCAGACTGCATGGACCCACAACTTCGACTTTTGCTGGAAGTGTCATATGAGGCAATCATTGATGCAGGTATGAGATATTTGTTATATCATTTTTCTAATACCATATCTTATGTTTCTGTTAATAAACTATATTTAGAACATGTCAACTAGCTATTGGATATATGCTAGCATTTGAGACAAGTGTAGACATTTATGACAAGTTGCTATTCTGTTGAGGACAAAGTATTGTTGTAAACTGTAGCTATTCAAGATATTATAGCATTTGAGAACATTTAAGACAATGTTGCTATTCTATTCAGGACAAAGTATGGAGAGTGTCAGAGGCTCAAGAACTGGTGTCTACATTGGTGTCAGTCAATCTGATGCATCCGATGCCTGGTCACTAGATGCTGAAAATTTAGTTGGATACACTATGCCTGGATGCTGTCGTGCAATGTTTGCCAACAGAATCTCATATTTCTTTGACTTCAAAGGTATGATATTTCATGATTTACTTAATTATCCGTGCTTACTTGATGTCTTTCTATTTCCATTGCAATGTGTATGGGTCATAATTGTAACTCTACTCATTTATTTTCTTACTCTACAAATAAGGGACCTGTTTCTTTGATCTACATTTTTGCTCCACCTCTGTAAATTCTAATTCAATGCATATCTTTGCCATAATCACTTGGCTACCTTTCTGTATAGAAGGATCTTGAACTGCAACAACAAACTCTTGACTCAAATCTGCAATCATTTTTAGAGTGCCCCATCCATGAGTTTGCTGACTTGTTTTCATGGTTCTTAATGTTTTATTTTCACTATGTTTATTTTGGGAATGATACTGGGGTCTCTTCATCAGAGAACATGTCTGATCCAAGTACATATTTTTGGTTCTTCTTTGGTAAATCAAACTGTGATATGATCTCTTATTCACTATTGCTATGGATTACATTGATTGAATTCAAATTAAAGTTAGAAATTTTGTGTGTTAGTCCTCTCACATGGAGGATGTCTTGGGAATATGGATGAGGATGTCATTTGTTTCAGCTTCTAGTTGTTGTTGTCTTTCTTATAAATCTCATTTACAATGACATCTGTACTCTCTTTTATTGGTGCCAAGTCCATTCATTGTTCGTGTCTGCCTATATTCCATTCTATAGTTGTAGCAATGTTGAAAGATCTTGTGTCCATACCATCGCAGTTCTGTATTTTTCAGCATAAGTAGTACCTCATCTGTTCTAGATCTCTCAATACTAAACATATGGACTTGTTGGTTTAAAGTTATAGACTTATGAGTTATAAAACCACATCAGACATCGGAGAGACAGTACTACTAATACTACAACAAAGCTGTGGAGAATTGTTAATGTGAGTCTCTAGTGTTGGATAAATTTGTCAATACCATACCTCATATAACTTTATAACATACCTCACACAACTACATACTACGGATATGTTATAAAAAAATTAATTAAAATCTTACATTATTAAACCACAACACTGGGCAACAACCCGGTAGCAGTGTGACGACAAGAAGATACATTTTTCTCCCTCGGATAGAATAGATATATACATAATACAATCAATATTTAATTTCAGATATAGTAATAAATACAATTATATAATGTTTTTCTCTAGGTCCCAGTTATGCAGTGGATACTGCCTGCTCCTCTAGCATGATGTGTTTAGATCAGGCCTTGATGGGTATCCGTATGGGCTTGATTGACTCAGCCCTGGTTGGAGGTTCTAACCTTTGCTTGAAACCCAATACCTCTCTCCAGTTTGTGAGGATGGGAATGACCTCACCAGATGGTACTTGCAAAACATTTGATGCCAAAGGTATGCTGTTGTATGTAACTGCTACAAGTGATGATACTGTAGTAATAAAAATAACATTCATTACCTGTGAGCTAATTGATATAGGATAATACTACTAGCACAGTATGTACTAAAGACCAGTGTGGATAATTCACTATGTGCTGAGATTCTTTGATTGATAATTAGTGCACACAATAATCTCTTGCTATCTGCTACAACTCTCTTGATGATGTGAGGAGGTTAAACAGGATTAGAGAGAATCAGCAAAATCTGTTGTTGATCACTTTTCTGATATAATAAAAGATTATAAAACAATATTGACATTTATAGCAGGTGTTTCCAGTCAGGTCAGTACTGAATAAATGACCATGTCTGCACTGTTAGCTAATTATTGTCAAATATAAATTTCATTTTATTCATCCATGTTTTGTGGCTGGGGACATCTAATATATTCTACATTGTGGACATATTTTTGTCAAAAATTCTCCCTAGGCTATGCATTATTTTTTTCACAGTGAACTATCTGTCCGATAAGTGGTCTGTTGAAAACATTTGTGTTTCATCCTAGATACAGCTGCTAGTGCATTTGCCATCATGGTTAGATTTGTACGATCCTGTTTTATTCACCAACTCCTAATGTGAGTTGAGTGACTGATGCGATACTGCGCTGTGATTTTGTTGTTGTTATGAACTGCATGCTCAGAGAATGCCAAGCATCTGGTTGCCATCGATCTGGTACTAACTTATGCGTTAATGCTAGAGCTTGCTGCTGGCTTTTTTTGTGACTGATGTTTCCATCATGAATTCCAAATTAAAGTGAGGGACACGGTTGGTTGGTTTTGGTGCTCTAGTGGTCTGTCATATGCATTTATTGCTGGTTTTTTGTGGAACTGTTTCTTGCATGAGTTCACATTGGACAATGATGAGCATTTGATGTGATTTTTGTGCTGTCAAAGGAATGAGGCACACAGTTGCCATGTAGTTGATACCTTGACTAATGACTATCTTTCAGTATTCATTTAGACAAAGAAATGATCTTAGACACATGATCTCACAAATACCTTTATTTTGGTGTCATCTGGTTCATAGGTTAATCCCAGCAAGGTGTACATGATATGGTTTTATTCGAACAACAAAATAGTGAAGTTTTCCTCCTTGGTATCATTTGATGTGATGACATGATGGAGACATTAAGTTATATCATGAAACAACCTTTAAACACAGTCTTGTCTACAAGCAAGTTTTGCATCCTCAAACACTATCATCAAGTGATTCTAGAGGAAACACTGTCATAACTTCACACTTGGAACAGTTATTGTTCCATATGTTAATTTTTGTTTGAGCAAAAATAAACTGGCTATTCTCATAATACAGCCATCATAACCATAACAACCACCTGAAATGCAGAATGAAGGCATACTCACTGTCCTCACCACAGGTGCACTAGGATACTCTTCATTGTGAGATACATTCTTGTTTTGGAATTGATAACATTACCATCATACTCTTACTGCAACCAATATGTGTGTTGTACCACATACCAGAGACTGCAATAGTACGAGAACATACCACTGATATCATAGGTGGAAGTGCTCGTGTGGCGCCGGGGCCTGCAAGGAAAGCAAAGAATAGTACCACTGCAACCTACAATGTATGTCATAAGAGGCAACTGATGTAGGCCCTAGGGTTGCTACCCGAGTAAATAAAAACACCCAGAAATTAGATCTGCTGGCTTACTTGTAGGTGCATAACTGGCACAGGGTACACTCATTTTTAGGCTCAGATCACATACAAACCACACAGTGGTTGACAAGTGGTCTATATGGAGTGTTTGAAGAAGAAAGGTAGAGAATTCAACATGCTATGTCATCACAGACTGGGCAAATATGGATCTCATCTAACAACTCATCTTTGGATGTGTGTGAAATGTGATAGTACCATCTTCTTGCATGATGTGTGCCCCCCAGTCAAAGCCCACCCATCTACTTGTACAGTGGTAGTCTCTGTATCGATATGTTGTAGTACATAAAGTATCAAACTGCTGTGCTGCACAGTCTCATTTATCTTACGGTTCAGATAATACTCAATTTGTATATGACTATTTCCTAGGTGATGGCTATTGTCGGAGTGAAGCTATCATGGCCATCTTCCTTCAGAAAAGTGCTGACTGCAGACGTATTTATGCCACTGTTGTTCACACAAAAACTAACTGTGATGGATACAAGGAACAAGGTACAGATAATTAATGTTTGATTTTTATGAGATTTCTATTTGCGAACACTCATGTTTTGTGTTTTTTGCCAGATCATGTGTTGTATTCATTTGTCTTATTGTTTAGTTTCATCTTGGTTGCAGTGTTATTTATTTGAGTTAATAATTTAATGATTAACATCTACATTGTCTAACATGCATGCGTTTCTTCTTCTTCTTGCAAGGTATAACTTTCCCATCTGGGGATCTTCAAAAGCAGTTGGTGAATGAAGTCTATCATGAGATTGGCATCAGTCCACTTGATGTGAGTAGTTGAAATCATTGATACCTGATCTGTACATTTAACCTGTCATCAGTTTCTCTCATGCTCATCAATTCAGTTTGTAGAGATGAGATTTGCTTCTATGAATCAAGGTGATGATTCAGTGTTAGTAGGATACTGACATTACTGCGTAAGATATCTGAGCGTAAACATTAACTCTAGTAGATGTAACACATGTTCGATTAATATTGCCGGGTAACCCACACACTTATTGGGGGCAACATGTGCACTCTTGGCAGGTAAAACCCCACACCTCTTGGGAACCAACATGCTGCACCCTTGGTGGGTAACCCACACACCTTTTGGGGGGCCAACTTGTGGCGGGTAAAACCCACACACCTATTCGGGGGCCAACTTGTGCACTCTTGGTGGGTAAAACCTACACACACCTATTCGGGGCCAACTTGTGCACTCTTGGTGGGTAAAACCTACACATCTATTGGGGAGCCAACAAGTTGCACCCTTGGTGGGTAGTTATATTCATGCTTTGATTTGCAGATTGCTTACATGGAGGCTCATGGTACAGGAACCAAAGTTGGAGACCCACAAGAAACAAACAGCATTGTGGATGTATTCTGTAAAGATAGGAAGGAACCATTGCTGATTGGCTCTACAAAATCTAACATGGGCCACCCTGAAGCAGCATCTGGTAAGCTTTTGAAAGTATTTTTATTTTCATTCTTTTTATTAAACATCAAAATGTTTTTATATTTCCCTAGTTTACTGCAAGGATGTAATATCTTCCACTTTTTTGACCTGACATATTTGTTCTCATCTCAGCATTGTTATCAGGTTTGAGACCTTTTCTTCCTTGATTCTATCTGTTACACCAGACTGCAGTAATGTAGCTGTTAATGGGACGACCACCACTTTGGGGTGTTGTCAGTTTTTGACCAGATCTTCTTGTGACTGATCTTATTGATTGCATGTCCAATTTTTGGTCTAGCACATATCATTGCAAGCACCAGGTCATTATATTTCGACTACGCACTGGACACTGCAGACTCAACAAACACTTATATAGACTAGGAATAAGTCAAACAGCTCTCTGCCAGTGTCAGCAGGCGAACAGACACAGACTATCTCAAGAGCATATTCTGCCAAGACTGGTACACTCTTCTGTAATGCGCATGCAGAAGCAAACATCGATGAGCCACAAAACCCAGTCAACCTTGAAAGAATTAATCTTTTTGGGAAACCTGACATGGTACTTGGAAAACATAGATCATGTTCTCAACGAAAAGGGATTTGTATAACAACAGAGCAAGCTGTTGAACTTGTTGTGAATGAATCTGAAGACTAAGACTTAGAATATGATTATTCATATCGAAAGTGAGTTAGGCGATCATTCAGACAATGAGGAATAATTTTAATTGATTGATATTCAAGCTATATATGTTCAACCTGGAGAACAATCTACATATACAGGAGTATGCACGGCCGTGTCCACATATTATATCTATTAGTAAAAAACCCAGTAGGTGTTAATTAACGCAGGGTGTGCCCAAATTTGGGGTGTAAAGAATAGAACCACTGTTACCTGCCATGCATGTCGTAAGAGGCGACTAAGGAGGTTTGGCTGAAATCGGATGCATGTGTCCTAAACGTGTAAGTCTATGCGTTTAGGGGCCCACCAACCAATGTGCAACGTATACACGTTCTTGGCAAAGATCAAACATATCACAAAGAGTGATTAAAATTGGCGTAAAGAACGAACGCAAGAAGAAGATATCTAGTAAATGAACAAGTTTACTTTTCTGCAAATAGATAAAAAAAGGGTTTTTGTAAGCAGGATTAACGGAGATGATGAGGTAACAAATTATAGAGCACTTAAGTGTGCCAAATTATTGTTTTAATATAACTCTGATATGGGCTGTTTTTGCTCAGGGGAGTGGGTTTTTAAAAATACAGTTGGGCCAGGGTTCAAAGGGTTAAGTCAATCATGAACATGGTATATGGCTGAGAAAGTATGGATCGAAATGGGTAAAGCTCTCTGTTAACTCTGACATTCTTCAGACAAATTAAAGGTTTCTCCCACTTAGCTATATATAACAATCATTTTCTATTTCAGGTTTATCTTCTATTGCTAAAATCATCATTGCCATGGAAAACAACATGATCCCTCCAAATCTTCACTTTGAGAGCCCAAATACAGAAATCCCAGGCTTACTTGATGGTCGTCTTAAGGTAGTCACAGAGTGCACTCCATGGCAAGGAGGTCTGGTTGCTATGAACTCTTTTGGCTTTGGTGGTGCCAATGTTCATGCTATATTCAGGTTAGATTTAGTTTGGATCATAGAGAGAGATGTGTGTGTAGTTTCCATTCATTCTGTAGATATCTATCTATCTATCTACCTATCTATCTTATCTACTGCTTTTCATGTACATGCATTACTCAATATGTGTTTCTACATGTATCTGAGGCCCAATGTTAATGTAGACAAGTACTCATTACTTTTTGTAGCATATCTCTCATGTGTGTGTAATTATTAATAAAACTCTGGTATTCCATAATGGGACATTTTTTTTTACAGAGGTGTATACTGTTGAATGCCCAGTCAAATTTCATGTATAAAGTATTTTGTCATCCACTTGGGTTGTTCTATAATTCTGAATGTGGCTATTTGATCTTTCAGCTACAAATCTGACCTGCTTCCAAATGTTAGATGTAAATGTGGCCGCATTCAAATTTTTGAAATTCGCAAAGGATATGGGCTGAATTTAATATACTATTTAATGTAAGGAAGCAAACTCACTGACAGTGAAACAGCACTGAAAGAAAACCTTTCTGTGAACTACAAGCGACAACATTAAATATCTAGATATTTCAAGTGAATGAAAGAAAGGATACAAGAGACAACATTGAATATATAGACAACTTGCCTTGCAGGTCGACTGGGGACAGTCAAAGGTTAACGGAGAGCGAGCCCAGTAATTTCTGGATGAAATCGGACATGTCGCGAAGAACAAGCACTACAACTCCAAGTGGTACTGAAGATGTGACGTGAAAATACGTTTTTGGCAAAGGCTGTTTATATATCACAATAAATATCAAAATGGCCGAAAAGAACGAGAGAGAGAGAGAGAGAATGTATAGACAATTTCAAGTGAAAGAAAGGAAGGATGCATGGGACAACATTGAATATCTAGATAATATTTCAGCATTGAAGTGAAAGAAAGGAAGGATCATGAGACAAATTTGAATATCTAGATATATTTCAAGTGATTGAAGGAAAGAAAGGAAGGATAAAAGAGACAATGTTGAATATCTAGACTTTCAAGTGAATGAATGAAAGGAAGGAAATTGTTGACATTACAAGTTATATATACTTGGATCTCGGCTGTTCATGTTTGTGGTATTTTGTTGTAGCCAATACATGAATACTTCAATTATACAGGATGTTCAAGATAATTGCAGCCCCATTGACAATTCAAAAGTTGCCAGGTACACATTGAGCTGTGTTTATTTACTATTTAAACCGGTTCTGACTAGCTTGCCCTACGTCACATTTGTTCATCGACCTTCCGCACTACAATTACACACCATCACACAACCTTGACCTATACTACGTCATAACTGAACCTTTTCATTTCCATACATATATGCCAGATAAGCTCCATTCACAGGCTGCTTTTATCTTGAACACCGTGTATTTTTCTTACTACATCCATAAATGTATTGCTTATTTATTCTGCCAATTTCAGATCCCATAATCAAGAACAGACTGAGCCACATGTGGCAAGTCAGAAGCTAAGACTGTTCACATGCAGTGCCCGTACAGAGGATGGAGTGAAGAAGATAATAGCAGAAGCTAAAAAGAATGCACAGAGTGTGGAATTTCAGACATTGATCCAAGAGTCTGCAAACTTGCCCACAAACTCAGTACCATACAGAGGCTACTCTGTTCTCAATGCCCCCACAGAGATTGAGGAAGTGCAGGTTAGTGATATCTTCTCTTGGTTCTATTAGCTAAAGAGACTTATTTGTCAAACTGCTTAGTACAGCTTCAGCAAGAGAGTGAGAACACCATCATACTAAAGAGATGCTGGAGCTAAGTTCAGCTTCAGTAAGAGAGTAGGAACATCATCATGCTAAAGAGATGCTGGAGATGGATTGGACATGGATACACATGGAGAAAAGTAACTGAAAGAAAACGCTTCTAGAACACAATACTTCTTCGATCGGTCCATATCGACCACTTGTTAACCACTCTGTGATTTGTATATGATCTGAGCCTAAGAGCGATTGAACGTTGTGCCAGCTGTGCGCCTACAAGTAGGCCAGCACATACAATTTCTGCGATGCTTTTTATTTACTAGGGTGGCTTCTCTAGGTCCTACATCAGTCGCCACTTATGACATGCCTTGTAGGTTGCAGTGGTGCTATTCTTTGCTTCCCTTACGGGCCCCGGCACCACACGGGCGGAACACAATACAGGAGATGGTCAAGAACAGAGAAGGGCATGTATTTGTTGCTGCCCCTAAGTGCCAATGACGTCACATGCGTGAGGGAGTTTAGACATACAACTCGTCAGATTTTTCTAGAGGAATGGAGACAGAAATAATATCAGCAATGCAAATGAAAAACAAACAAATCAAACTACCAAACCAGTCTGATTAGATAACGGAAAAGTAATGAAAAGCATTTTATTAGTTTTGCACAGTTGACTGACTAAAAGCATAAATCTGATTGTTTTGGTGTAAACCTTTGGCATGCTAAATTGTCATGGTCTTGGTAGAAACACAGTGATTAGTTCACTTGCTTCCTAGATGAATAGTTCCATGTTCAAAATTTCCATTTTTATTTTATTTTCAAACAGCAAATGGCTGGTAACCTAGTCTCAGTTATATGACAGGAGAAACACTGGAAAGTGGTGTTGGTCAAAGCAAGTCTTTTTACAGAATATTCCCCAGCCTAGGCTGTATTATTTCATTGACAGCTGTGATTGTGTCCCGTGTACTTGTTTTCCATATACATGATCCCCAGTTGAAGTGCAATTCTTTCAGACTGTAGAGACTCAGATAGAACCAACCTCAATTGGGTACCAGAGAAACACTGGAAAGTAAAGATGGCCGATGTGATGTTGTTGTCCCCAATATACCACACACAAATGATTATGAAAACACGTTCTTTTTCTGCAATCGTTTTTTTTTTGTATCAGCAATTAATTACTTATTTAATTCAAAGATCAGAATACTAAGAGCATGCATATTCCTAGTGGCATAAATATGCTTTTGAATATAAGTGTTACAGAAGAGTACTTCGTATATCATGGACAGAGAAGAAAACAAATAGATCTATACAGAAAGAACTCAAAATGAGGTATTTTGGATATAGACTATCATGAATGGAGGCATACTGGCAAAGAGAAGAAGAGGAAGACCATGGAGAAGATGGATTCAGGATGTATCTGATGGTTTGAACAGGCCATCTGCAGAGGTAAAACATTGGCCTATGAGAGAGGACTGTTGGGGTGGCAAAGTTCTGCTCAGGACAAGCTATTTAAGGATGATTGACATAATTTCTATGTGTTCTATCTTCTTTCTTGAATGAAGTAAGTTTTAATGTTTTGTTGAATATTGTCATCAGAAATGCAGTCCGGATCGTCGTCCAGTTTGGTTTGTTTTTGCTGGTATGGGAACTCAATGGCATGGCATGGGCAGAGATATGATGGAGCTGCAAGTGTTCAAGGAATCTATCTTGCGTTCTACAGAGATTCTCAGCAGATACGACATCAACTTGTATGATCTTATCATGAATGGTGATGAGAAAACATTTGATCAGACAATACCATCTTTCATTGGTATTGCTTCTATACAGGTACAAACATTTTTATTCTCATGCCGTTTGCTAGTATAAGTCCCAAAATATGATGTATGATGACTGAAGACATTCTAACCAAGTTCTCCTCTACATGAAAGCTTGACATTGAATGATCTTCAGACATTTGCTGTCACTTGGGGCATGCCATTTCTGCAGAGAGGGGTCAGAACCCATCTGGGGTCAAACAGGTGCAATGAAGTGAATCCTTCAGTGAAACTGCTTTTATACCCTAGTTCTTTTAATTGTTGCTTATGTCATTCTTGATCTGTTCCAGTAATGCTCATTTGACCAAGTAGACCAATTTCTTCTCTATTTCCTATTATGCCAGCAGTGGGCTTGAATCCCTCGCTATACCTTTTTCTTTTGCCATCATAAATTGAAGTAACTTTGTCTTCCCATGGAAACATTGGGCTGCAACTATTAGTCACAGTGTGTTTTGCCATCATAAATTGAAGTAACTTTGTCTTCCCATGGAAACATTGGGCTGCAACTATTAGTCACTGTGTTTTGTCATCATAAATTGAAGTAACTTTGTCTTCCCATGGAAACATTGGGCTGCAACTATTAGTCACAGTGTGTTTTGTCATCATAAATTGAAGTAACTTTGTCTTCCCATGGAAACATTGGGCTGCAACTATTAGTCACAGTGTGTTTTGTCATCATAAATTGAAGTAACTTTGTCTTCCCATGGAAACATTGGGCTGCAACTATTAGTCACAGTGTGTTTTACCATCATAAATTGAAGTAACTTTGTCTTCCCATGGAAACATTGGGCTGCAACTATTAGTCACAGTGTGTTTTGTATTCTTTTCTTCAGCTTCATCTACATAACTCATTTCATTGATATCCACTTTTGTTGTTGTGTTCCAGGTGTTGTTTCCAATTCTGACACTGCACTTCCCTGAGTGCTCCAAGTTTAGTAGTCCAAGATCTTTTTTTGTTAAAGATGACATCCTATAGATGTAATTAATAGATCATTATTCTCTTGTTTCCTTTCCGCTCCAGCTGTGTTATTTCATGTAGAAAGATTACAATCTATTAGTAGTGACATCTGCTGCTAGTCATCATGTGTTTGATCATCATCAATACGTTGATATATAAACTGCTGGTATGAATATTCTGGATTAATTAAAGTTGATATGATCTTTGTCCTTGTTATGTTATATACACATATGACATAAACAAATATTTCCTGTAGCATTTGTAGACTGTAGAGTATCAACTGTCTATTCCCTTCCTCACTTGTGGAACATTAGATGCTGGAAATGAACCCCATAACCCTTTTATGTTCAATTTGCTACACAACACATTGCTCTAATCTGTCCTACTTGCACATAGAAAATAATACCAGAGAAAAAACACAGATTAAACTAGAGGCAAATATCAATTGGTAATGCTAAACTGAAACGAGAAAAACGAATATACTTGATTTCAGTCAGGACACTTGCAATAGTAGATAAATAAATTGAATAGATCAGCATATACCTCTTTTGCAAATGTAACTTAGTTTGTGAAACCAAAAAAAATATTAAATGGAAAAATGTTACAGAGTACAGAGAAAAAAAACTGTTGACATGTTCTGTGTTTTGTTTCATTACATAACCTCTGCAAAATGTTGTAATGGGGAAGAAGCTGATTTTGAAGCAACATGGCATGTTTCTTTAAGGGACTTAATTAGGGGACTTAATAAAAATAGATTTAAACTAAATTCCCAGTGCGAAGAACGGGTACACCTCTAGTTTGTTAATAAAGTTGATTTACAAAGCTAGACATTATGACACTTTTTATGACAAACATATGTCTTGACATTGTTCCTCTTGTGTCCTGGTCTTTGCAGATGTACTGTCTCTATGTCCGATGACTGACTTATGTCCTTAGATGCATAAATTGATACCCAGTGAGAATATCTACTCCTTCCTCTGTGTGGACTTGATTCATCCATGACAGAATTCTTGATTTCATTGCAATGTATTTTTTGTCTTCTTGCCAGTGTGACATTTGAATTGGTTTATTTATTCTTGTTACATCAATCATTGTTAATTCTTGACTTGTTAGTAGTTAACAAAAAATACTAGAAAGTTTTGTTTGATTTTGTTGTATAAAATGTCATCTTTACTGGATCTGTCATGTTTAATAAATGTAGTAAATGTGTGTTCTTGACTTGTTCTCACCAGGTTGCCCTTGTTGATGTGCTCACATCCATGGATATCAAGCCTGATGGTATTGTTGGTCACTCAGTAGGAGAACTAGGATGTGCTTATGCTGATGGCTCCATGACAGCTGAAGAGACTGTGCTGGCTGCATACTGGAGAGGCAGGTGTATATCTGAAGCTACACTGCCTGCAGGAAAGATGGCTGCTGTTGGTAAGTTCAATTGTTCAGTAGCTGCTAACTATTATGTTATATGCTCTCAAATATGTTCAAATTGACATCATACTGTTGCTTTTTTATTACATTTTGGGGGACTGATATTGGTGGTTCCATACAAGACATCTTATACTTTTATAAAAAGCAAAACTGAGAAACTGAATAGAATCAACATATGTGTACTTGGGCTACACACACACCGATCCCCCATGAACAAGGTGCTCAGTACTTTCAGTCCATAAAAAGCTGTTTGGAAGCCTTGATGAACTAACAAACACATCAATATATATCCAGAGAACTGACTCTATTGTGTAGACATTGAACAACAGCAAACTAGAAGAAGAATAGTAGCTTTCATTGAGCTGAACTTGGCTGAAATCGGATGCACATGTCCTAAACATGTAGTAGTCTATGCGTTTAGGGGCCTACCAAACCAATGTGCAACGATACACGTTCTTGGCAAAGATCAAACATATCACAAAGAGGGATTAAAATTGGTCGTAAGAACGAATGCAATGATGATGATTGAGCTGAATGTGTAGAGAGCACACTTGCACAGCATCTGCCCCAACAATCAGATTATCTCATCTCTAACTCAGGAAGTTTTTGTCCATCTTTAACTGAAGGATAGAAGAATTAACTGTCTGGAATGAAGACCACATTCAGCTCTATGCTACTAAGCATTTGCAAGATAGCTCTCACCAGAAGCATAAATATGTGTTGTAGTAATCCAGTATAGATAATGAAGAGCAAGTATTATGTCATGTCTAGGTATCAGATTGTACTCATTTCTCTTCTTCTTTGCATTTGGTTTCGTATGCTTGTCTAAACCATGAGATGTATTGCCTCTATAAAGCTGCATGTCAGTTGGAGGAGTTCTTTGAGGGGTGCTTTTTTTAACAACTAGAAGAAGAGGATGTAGTAGTGCTGGGGGAAGAGGTAGTAGTAGTAGTTCTATGAGAAGAGGAAGTAGTAGTGCTATGAGAAGAGGGTGCAGTAATGCTAGGAAAGGAGGGTTTAGTGCTTAGTTTCAATTCTCAGGAAACAGGACTTATTGTTTAGAGGAGATTTGTTATGTTGTTGCCGACATGGTGGACTAATGGTTGCTGTATGTTAATACTTGACTGTATGCTTGAGAAGTATGTGAAACAAGTGTGAGGCAACATCACCTGAAAACACTAAATTATTTATTTTTCTTTTAGGTCTGTCTTGGGAGGAGTGCAAAAAGCTGTGTCCACCAGGTGTAGTACCAGCCTGTCACAACTCAGTAGATACAGTCACCATCTCAGGACCATACGAGCCCACCACTAAATTTGTGGAGGAACTAAAGGCCAAGGGAATCTTTGCTCGAGATGTCAACTCATCCAATGTTGCATATCACTCCTATTACATGAATGACATTGCACCTCAACTGAAAGCAGCTCTTCTCAAGGTTTGTTTTGTATGATAGCTCCTAACTAGACTGCCATACTTGAGCATTACCTGATCTAGAAGATATAGGTGTAGTTATATCATGACACTAAGATTTGTTTCAAGTGGAAGGGACGACAAGTTTCACAATTCCAACAGTACATAAAGCTATTACAGTTGAATAGTAACAGACCAGAAAATGTATGATTTCATGGCATGTTGGCAAATACATTGTCACGTTTATATCTTACTTTGACTAATGGTACACATTGATGTGGTCAACATTACTCCAAGTTACATTGACTTCACAGTCTGGTGCTTAATTGAGGCTCGGTCAGCTTGAGAGCTACTTGTAGTTAGCAAAATTCCTCACAGAGGATCAAAGAAAGACCACTCTTCTCTTGAGCATGTGCACTGACCACTAAACCACCACCCCTCTGGTGAGACCAGAATGGAAGTAGTCCAATTATAATGGTTCTTTACCACCAGGCAGGATGGAAGAGTCCAGATTGCATGGAAAGTCAACAGACGAGGGTTTAGACCTCTTGAAAGACCTAGAGTTGGATAGAAGGATGATATCAGATATTCCAGGCTAGATGTACAACAGTTATTATTATAACCATGAGAATTATGGCCTATGTTGATGACTTCATTTTTTGTCTCCATTTGAAATATTTGTTTGCTCTTCTTTCTCTCATCTCTGGTGTTTTAATCATACATTTCAAGTCAGAGCCAACTGAAAAACATAATTTGAAAGGAAGCAGGCTGGGTAAAAATAGATCAAGTGGAATAGAATATTGACACTAAATATGAAAGTAAGTGCAGTTTGTCTCAGTGACATGCACACATGCACATGCATAATAGATGTTTTCATCAGAGACACATACATATTGTGTATGACTAACTACTATATATATATAGCAGTGAAGTTGAAACAAGAAAACATGTTTGATTTAACTAGTTCTTTAATTACAGGTTATCACACCCAAGAGACGTTCTTCCAAGTGGGTCAGCACATCTGTACCAGAAGCCAGATGGGGAGAGGAACTAGCACAGTACTCATCTGCTGAGTACCATGTAAACAATTTGGTCAGTGCTGTACTGTTCCAGGAGGGACTACAGAAAGTACCAAGCAATGCTATAGCCATTGAGATTGCTCCTCACTGCCTACTGCAGGCTATTCTGAAGAGATCATTCAGCACTGATGCTGTGTTTGTAGGACTGATGAAACGTTTCCATGAGAACAACCTCAGTTCTTTTCTCCAGTCTTGGCAAGTAAGTACAACATGCTTTTTTCTTCTATCTGATTGCAGCTGAAGCAGTGTTCTTTTGCTAGTTAGTTAGTCTTGATGTTACACAAAGGGTGATTATATAAGTGGTTATTCTTGAACTTCTTACACTCCATATTGTTCACTTGTTAAACCATTTCTCTTTGTGATTTGTATTTCTAGAACAAAGGAAGAAGGGACAACTAATCCAAGATATCACCAACTTTCAAGAGGTGCATCATGGATGGAAACTGTAAATTTTGTGATTTGTCTGACCAATGCTTTGGAATTGAGTGACCAAATTAGTCTGGGAATTGAGTGACCAAATCAGTCCATTTCAAGTTTCCTTGTGTAATCTAAACCTGAGGGAATAGCATGAAAGCTGAGTTTCATCCTTGTTTCTGTTTGACAGTTGTGCATGGAAGAATGGAATTTGGACTTTGTGTAGGAGGTGATTGTTCTTTGGGAGAGTCCAGGACCAGAACATGTATTTTTAATCTTGCATATTTCGAGACTCAAGGATGGCCTGTAACACTGAGCAAGTCACCTTCTTTCCCATATGGCTGAGATAAATGTCTAACGACGAAAGATTCTTTTTTGTGTTTGCTCTCTCGACCAATTTCAATCACTCCCGCAAAAAGTTTGATCCTTGCCAAGAATGTGTATACGTTGCACATTGGTTGGGTAGACCCTTAAATGCATAGACTTCTACACGTTTAGGACACATGCATCTGATTTCAGCCAAACCTCCTTAGTCGCTCTTACGACATGCGTGGTAGGTAAGAGTGGTTCTATTCTTTACACCCCAAATTTGGGCCCCGGTAAGCACTCGGGCAGACGAAAGATTGTGAGTTTATTGTACCGGGTTTGATCTCAAATGACTGGGTTCCTCCGCAGGAATGGCACACCACCTGCAGAGAGTATTGCACTAACAATCCGTAGCTCCTGCAACAATTCTAGAGGTCACCAGAAAAAATGTACAAGGAAACAAAATTACATGGTCTGGATTCAAATCCAAAGGCGTTGGAATGCAATGCAATGGTGTAGCCACAGAGTCCTAGAGAGATAAATGTTCTTTGGTTATGGATAAAGCTGGGATGAAATTTCAAAGAGTATTGTCTCAATCAGCAAAGCCATTGAAAACACCTTGATTTACACTACTTATTGTCACATTTAATCTTTGTGTTGACTGCTAAAGAGAAATCAGCTAAGCATGCTCTAGTTTCCAATAACAATATACACATTATAATATCCTTATGATTTTATAAAAGTGAAATTATGTGGAAACATAGCTATGAATTGACTGATAAACCAGTGAATGTGCATGATTGTATAAAGGTGAGGATCACCCTGTGCTGGTCTGTTTCAAATTTGTGGAAACAAGAGACATAACCATCTGACCACAATAAGGGTTAACAGTGGACATATACATCAATACTGTCATCTGTGGGATAGTGAGTTGTGTCAACCAACATCGCTGTGGTACAGTGAATTTGCTTACATTGACTGATCAACCGCTCCATTAGATTATACCAGAAATATGGACTTGTATATGATGTTCCGGAATATTGAATGTAACCAGGCAATGTAGGGAGGAAATCAGTAGGGACATCCAACAAACAGCATTTCATACCACATGGTCCATGTATGTGTTTTCTAGCATTCATCTTGTGCATTTCTATAATCCCTAACAGATGTTTTGCCAATGGTTTGAACATGAGCCCTCTGAAGGTCTATCCTCCAGTAAAGTTTCCAGTACCTAGAGGAACTCCAATGATAGCACCTACCATCTGCAATATATGGGATCATTCCACATTGTGGGATGTGCCCAGAGAAGCTGATTTCACTCTTAGTACTGGCGGTTCTTCTTCTGATGCTGTCTTTGAGATTGATGTGTCTGAGGAGTCACCTGACCATTATCTGGTAAGAATTCTCTATCCCTTCATTAAATTAAAATTTATGCTTTGCCTTTATAAAACACTTGGGTGTTAATTGTAGAGAATTGTAGCATTGGAAACACACACACATAAACCCATCATTAGGAAATGGGTAGAATTGTAGCATTAGAAACCAAACACACACATATACCCCCTCATAAGGAAATGGGTAGAATTGTAGCATTAGAAACCAAACACACACACATACCCTCATAAGGAAATGGGTAGAATTGTAGCATTAGAAACCAAACACACACACACACACATACCCCTCATAAGGAAATGGGTAGAATTGTAGCATTAGAAACACACACACACACATATACCCCTCATAAGGAAATGGGTAGAATTGTAGCATTAGAAGTGTCATGTTTGCTTTTAAAATAATGTGAAATCAAATCAGATCACACCAGACCTGTGTATCGAGGAGCACTGGTTCATAAACATCATGATCATGTTCTGGAAGATGAAATAATGTGTATAAGTTTGTGTGTTGTAGATTTATACTATCGTGTTGGTTGAGTCATGTTTAAGAAGTATGCCTGTATTGGCCATGTTTGATTAAGGGGTTATGGTAGAGGATTTCTCAACTTTCTTATCTCTCAATAAAATTATGTGATACATAGCAGTTACTACTAGAGTGGTCTAAAATGAAAATTTAGATATCTTTCGATTAATAAATTATCGGGTTGCCATGGAAACGGCAGCCATGTTGGATTATAAACAACGCCGTACAGTCTCCAAACAGAGTGAAATAAATAACAATTGCAATTTTTTTGACTGCACAACTTAAATATACCAATATTCTGGGCCGCTGACAACTTAAAATTTTTCTGTAACATGTAATTGATCTCTGGGGGTGCAACGAATAAGACATACCCAATTTACGGCCCAAAATAGAACCCCTTGGTTCATTAAAAAATTCATATAAATTTATTTGTTAGAGAAAGGTGCATTTTCTGTTGTCTAAGGGCTTCAATATTAATATATATATGTCAGGGTCAAATCTCATATTGCTATCTTGAGGATTTCTTTCATGGTGGAAAACGTACATTACCACGTTAACGAAATTTACAAATGGGAGAAAACTGTGTTTTAAAATATAATGTGAATTTAGTCTAAAGTGTCAGGGAAATCGTCCTTTACAGCATACAGTCATTGCCTAGCCTAATTAAATCTAATATATTTGTTAGTACTCAGATCAAGCTTTACAATGATACATGACTCGATTGAGTTAATTGAATGCCATACACTGTATCTAGGGACAAAAGAAAGATAATTGAAGACATTTTCTATAGCAAATTTTTAGAGGGTAGGGCTGTTGAAAAATAATTTTGAAGCATTTTTCGGGATCATAAATAAAAACTCTTTGCATAATTTGATTGTAGAGATGCAATACTAACATAATATGATGAATTTGAAAATCGATATCTATAAGCTATAATGACCCAACTTTCAGTAGTATAACCCTTAAATGGAACAGTACAATACAAGAACACATCAATAACAGCCAAATAAATATTGCAAGCTTGAATGAGTTGTGACTGTTACCCAATTATTTGACTGTTCCTGACATAATTTATTCACTTTACAACAGATTGGCCACAAAATTGATGGCAGAGTGTTATACCCTGCTACAGGATACCTGGTGTTAGCCTGGAGGGCTCTAGCTAGGTTGAAGGGTCAACTGTATGAGCAGATGCCAGTTGTATTCCAGAATGTCAACATTCACCGTGCCACAGTACTGCCATCCACAGGTACTTTGGTTAATTATGATTTAGTTTTAGATTGTGTATTTTGAACTTGCCTTCAGAATTATGAATCTGAGTGTATATTCATACTTCACTGGTGATTGTTGTATGTTCATACTTCACTGGTGATTGTTGTATGTTCATTCATGGTGATTGTATGTCTCTTCACTGGTGATTGTTGTATGTTCATACTTCACTGGTGATTGTTGTATGTTCATACTTCACTGGTGATTGTTGTATGTTCATACTTCACTGGTGATTGTTGTATGTTCATACTTCACTGGTGATTGAATTACGAGATTTTCCTTGGTCTTCCTCTTTTGATGCCCACATAAGTGATTGTAAAGGTAGCGTTAATTCTGACATGTTAGAAGTATGATTACTTTTGACATCTGTTGGGGGAGACTCTCGATCCCCGCTTAGACTCGTGTACCAGATTTGAGACTGAGCACCCATGGGTCTGTCTGGAGTGTAATGACATCAGCTCATTAACCAATAACCAATCTTGTTTGCTTGTTGGTCATTCCCCTCTAGAATATTAAACATTTAGCTGTGTGTGCATTCAATTTAATCCCTAATATCTTTATTTAATAAATTTTCACCAACTTATACTAGCGCAGAAATGTGAGATGTGCAGAAGCTGTCACGTGTCATAGAAGGAAAAGAAAAACAAATAAACAAGTACTTCAACAAGTAGAAGTAAAAATAAAAAGCTGCCCAGAGAGAGAGAGCAATTCTACAAATGAGATATTTTTGGTCACATTAAAAGACATGACAATGTTGAAGAAAAGCACAGTGGAAGGGAAGATAGAAAGAACAAGGTGAAGATAGAGATACAATTGAGAGTGAGAACATCAGGAAGTGGACAGACAAATATCGTGACAGATTGCACTGTCACAACTAGAAACATAACTTGGTTGGAGAACCATTAGAACCAACCATTGATGCAGAGGTGGCACATTATTGGTCAGCACAGATATTATGTCAGCTAAAATAACCAGTTTAGAGTGTGCTTGGGATTTCCAAATGTTTGTTAGACCCAATGTCTAAGACATTTTCTAGAATTGTTCCACAAGTGGACACATTAGAATAGATGTAATGTTTCTGCTGCCACTTTCTGTGATATTCTTGCTGCCCCTTTCTGTGATATTCTTGGTATTAAGATTGACTTCTTTCTAAATAACACATTTGAAAATCCAAACATTTAACATTGTGTTTTTTCTTCTAATTCGCAGGAACAGTCACTCTGAGTGTCAGCATCATGCCAGCAACTGGAGAATTTGAAATTTGTGAACATGATGCCCTTGTTGTTAGTGGCCTTATTTACACACCTGAAGGAATTTTTCTGGACAGGGATCAGTACTCACCTATACAAGAGTTGATCAATAAGAAAGAGTCTGTGGAATATGAATTGACCAAAGAGGAAATCTACAAAGAGCTCAGGCTCAGAGGTTATGATTATGGTCCAAGTTTCCAGGGTGTTTCCAGAGTTAGCCAGACAGGTAAGTTGTCAGTTTGACACTTCTCTGTGATGTCGTTGATATGGAACTATTCATATGCTGTATAAATACTTTAATATATTATTTTTGTGGCTGGGATTTACCTTCCACCTCTTACATCTGTACTTGTTTAGTCCTACAATTGTACAGCTTGTTCACCAAGGTACATACGATCAAGAAGAGTTGTGGTCAGCTCTGGGTCCCCGACTCTTGTCTTGTAAGGTGTTTTTGTAAGTTTAAACTTTCAATCATAGCAACATACATCCAGAGAACTGTACTCATTGTTTAGAGGTGACTAAACAAGAACAAAATAGGAGGCTCTTCAAAACTTGAAGGCACATATTGTAGCTGTAGAAGGAAATTTGATATCAAATAAATAATGAAATATGTATAATGAATATTTTGAACACAATTTTTTGGCATATTTTGGTGTACCAATTTTTTAAATGCTTTTAGGTGAGACAGGTGCACTCATTTGGAATGGCAGCTGGATCTCCTTCATGGATACTTTGTTACACCTGCAAATTGTAACTAGTCGCTCTCTGCGTCTTCCCACAAGGATCAAGTCCATCAAAGTAGATCCCAGACTGCAACCACCACCACCAGCTGAAGGGGAAGAACCAGCCTGTGAGTATTTAGTTAGTCCAACACCTTGAATGCTTGTCCTTGCTTCCTGAAGCTGGTACAACAGCTGTCATCTACAGTACTTTTATTCTCTGTCTCTCTCTCTCTCTCTCACTCTCACTCTCACACATTGTCAAATGTGTGACCAGTGAGCAAATATATTAGAATAGTTCTCAAAATTACACAGAAGGAAAGATAAAAATAAATTGATCCCAGCAATAAATTGGAGAAAATTGGTTGTATGTAAAAATAAAGATTGAGAAAAGTGAAGTATTTTGAACACATAAAGATACACAAGAGATTTGGAATGGACGGCTATGGCGGGAGGCATTCCAGAAAAGTGCAGAGAAATGGATGCAGGATATGATAGAAGAACCTGACAAGGGACATCTGACATTGATACATATTGTGAAGGACTTCTGGTGGCAGTTTTGTTCATGACAAGCTACTAGATGCTGATGTCATCTATATTAAAACATTTTTGCTTGTCCAGTTCATGAGCAAATCATACATCAGTGAGAATATCACATCCTTGACAAGTTATCAGAGAACTATCATCATAGCACTCCGGACACGTCCATAGTTGCCCTGATCTCCGCCTTAACAAATCCTGCAGCATCCACCGACCCAACAGGTCAGTTCGATGTTGATTAATCAATCTCTTTGCATATTTAGTATGTCATTCTTTTAGGTTTGTACCAATATTGATACCCATCTCTCTGTCTGGTCAGCATTGATGCCCATCTCTCTGTCTGGTCAGCATTGACACCCATCTCTCTGTCTGGTCAGCATTGATGCCCATCTCTCTGTCTTGTCAGCATTGATGCCCATCTCTCTGTCTGGTCAGCATTGACACCCATCTCTCTGTCTGGTCAGCATTGACACCCATCTCTCTGTCTGGTCAGTATTGATGCCCATCTCTCTGTCATGGTCAGCAATTGATGCCCATCTCTCTGTCTGGTCAGCATTGACGCCCATCTCTCTGTCTGGTCAGCATTGACACCCATCTCTCTGTCTGGTCAGCATTGATGCCCATCTCTCTCTGCCCTTGATGTCATTGCTGTGATGCCCATCTCTCTGTCTGGTCAGCATTGATGCCCATCTCTCTGTCTGGTCAGCATTGACGCCCATCTCTCTGTCTGGTCAGCATTGACACCCATCTCTCTGTCTGGTCAGCATTGATACCCATCTCTCTGTCTGGTCAGCGAGTGGGACTCACAACCCTGAAAGAAACTCTTCTGTTCGAAAAGACTCACGTGTGTTAAGAATGTCATTTCGGTCAATTGCAGCTCCCTCTATTATCGTAGCTATGCCAGCTAATCTGTCAGCTCGTTCATTATTCTTGACTCCTGCGTGCCTAGGGACACAAATTGTGATATCTCTTATCCGTGTCTGTGCCAGTACCTCCTCCCAGTTTCTTCTCACCATTCCTGTTTCAACTTTATGTATCAGCAAATCATGTAATAAACTGACTAGAAGCAATATCTATGTGCATAAGGCATCCCTACAGGTGCTTGGTCCCTTTCAGCAAGCTGAAAGTGTAAGTGAAAAACAGTAGCTCTTGGCAACTATTCCCAGATTATCATTAGATTCCATCAAATTGAATACCTGCCACTGGTAATAGAATTCTAGTTTGTCACAACACCTCTGGCTATATACAGACTCATTGATACAGTAATCATCAATTCAAATTTGAGTATTTGGCAAGGGCTTTCCTGCAGATGATGTCAGTGTCAAATCTTTTTAGAGACTGCGTCAGAGATTTCTTTTGTCCACTGGTCAAGTCTTTTACCCTTGCTGAGGCTAGCTGTATAACGTTTGAAGATGATATCAAGCTTGCAAATGTGTGCTTTGCATTCCTTACTAGGGCGTCATGGCATGTGTATGTCTGGTATTTTGTATTTTCTTATAAGGACTTCATTATCTGGTAGTTTGTCCTACCAACTTGTTCCTGAGCAATATGTGGAAACAGCTCAATGGGAGTGATTTTGTTTGTGAGAATTTCTGCTATACACTCTCCAAGTCTCACTGGCTGCTATACACTCAAGTCTCACTGGCTGCTATACACTCAAGTCTCACTGGCTGCTATACACTCAAGTCTCACTGGCTGCTATACACTCAAGTCTCACTGGCGCTATACACTCCAAGTCTCACTGGCCGCTATACACTCTCCAAGTCTCACTGGCCGCTATACACTCTCCTCCAAGTCTCACTGGCCGCTATGCACTCTCCTCCATGCTCCTGCCGTCTCACTCCCTCATCACTCTCTCCAAGTCTCACTGGTCGCTATACACTCTCCTCCAAGTCTCACTGGTCGCTATACACTCTCCTCCAAGTCTCACTGGCCGCTATACACTCTCCTCCAAGTCTCACTGGCCGCTATACACTCTCCTCCAAATCTCACTGGCATACAACGGGGTAGTGAGCTCTATGGCGTGATAGACATTTAATTTGCTGGCAATCCTGCTCCTTCCAAATGCAACACTGGCATATGAAATTCTCTTGTGTATATTCATAACCCTGAAGAGAAAACTGTCAAGATCAAGCTGTCATTTGTTGAAGACAGTTCTTAACTTTGTCTGCATTGGTGGTACTGTTCTCCAGGGGCTAACTGAAATATAACCTCAATTTTCTCGAAACGAAACATTAAAGCTGGTCTGTGTATCTGAGGTCACACCTATCAGCAAAATCATGTTTGAGATTGATGCTTATTTTACATTGGTTACAGGATGGAGCGTTCAGAGATTGACCAGTTTACCTGTCCTGTATTTCATATTTATTATAACATCATATTTGAAAGACATCTATGATCACAGTCTCAAACATGCTGACAAGTGAGAACCTTACATTTGTTTTATCATTCGTGTGTGTGTGGTTTGAAGCTGTAGCTTGTGTTGTGTGTTTGTATTTGTGTGTTTGTGAGAAATAGGCCTTTAATAAAGTTCCATCTTTCTTCCAGCAATACCAGCCTTTGTGGACCGTGTTCTGGATATATCTCTGTGCGGCGGTGTTGAAATTCAAGGACTACATGCCTCTGTGGCACCAAAAAGAGGACTTCAGACTGCACCAACACTTGAAGAATACCGTTTCACCTCTTATCTTGAAAGTTCAAACACTGCTGTCTCTTCACCCTCACTTGAGCAGTATGCTGCTGACTGTGTGAACTTCACCCTGAACAACTTGGAAAGATTGCTGTTGGAAGACACCACAGATTCCTTACTAAACAAAAACTTGCTACAAGATGTTGTAAAGAACAACAGAGCAACAACAAGTGCAGATCTGACAGACAGATTATCTCAACCCAACTCTGGTCTAGCCCAAGCTCTTGTGAAAGTGTTCAGTCTGCCAGTGTCTCCAAACTTGAAAGAAAATGTACATAACCTCCTACAGCAGGTTCAGTCTGAACTGATATCTGACAGGCTATTATCCAGTTTAAATACTCCAGACATTCTCAAACCTTGTGTGGATATAGTTATAGACAATGCTATCACTAGCAAAATCACAGTATTTGAAGCTGGAGCTAGTCAAAGTGCTATTTATCGTAAAATCATTCCTTTGTTTAAAACTCAACCATTGATGAACTTAACATACACTGCTGCTGATAAATCTCCTCTTGACAAAGATGCCAAGAATTTAGGAGTCAAATCTTCATTATGGGATTTGAGTACATCCACATCAGTTCCTCCAGGGCAGGTGCACTTACTTGTTCTGAAAAATGTTCTCCATAAACAAGCTGATGTTGACACCAGCTTCCAGACAGTTTCTGAAATGGTATCCCCTAATGGTTTTATCCTAGTTGAGGAGGTCACCAAGAATTTTCCATTGTGTTTAGCATTAGAAGCACTTGTAGAAAAACTGTCAGGAGAGGAAGAAAAGTCTGCCAAATCTTCCAATGTTTGCAGAGTTTGTGGATGTTACCTGACAGAGGGCTCCTGGGTAGAAGTGTTCTCACGTCATAACTATGAAGTTGTCTATAGAAGATCTGACAATCTACTATCAACTATATTTTTGTTGAGAAAGAAAGTACAGAGCACAATTCCTCCAATCATATTCCCAATTAATGAGCTAGAGTGCACTTGGCTGGAAGATCTCAAGACCCAGATGAAAGAGCTTGAGAAAGCACCAGAAGATGCCAGACTCTGGCTAGTTGCTGAGCAAGCAACTAATGGCATTGTAGGTTTCTTCAATTGTCTGAGACTGGAAGCTGGTGGAGAGAAAGTCCGAAGCATCTTTATCAGTAATTTGAAATCTTCTTCCGCCCGACCAACAATCACGGCCACTAGTCCGGAGTTTCAGAGTCTAGCAGAGAAGGACCTGACTGTCAACATATACAGAGATGGAAACTGGGGATGCTTCAAGCACATTCCTATCCAAGATAGTGAGTACTAATCTCAGATATTGTTGTTGTGTGTATGTTGTTGTTTATATTAGTTTTTCTCTGATTTATCTGGTGACATTGTGTCATTACTTGACATATGATTTCATTTATATAATAGTTACATGTAAATGTGTAGTAGATGAATGGAGAATACCAAAACCCACATGTAAACACCAAACCAAATTTAAAAGCTTAAGTGGAAACCAAAGTAGAGCAAGATAAATTGCTGAAAGACATACAACAGCCTGGTAATCATTTTAACTGATGCTATTGTGGCCTTCAAAACCTCAAAAACAGGTCCCAGGAATGAAGTCACCCTGTTCAGCACACCATCACCAAAAGAAAAATGAAATCAAGTGGATCATTCAAACAGATGGGAAATGTGTTACGTCAAGCATAACAAACTGATCCAACAAGTATTTCAGATAAAGTTAGCAGTGTAAATAACAAACCACTATACCCAAGACTGGACAGACATCATGTGTAGAGAAAGCTTAAAGATTGTTGAGAGACTTATGTAAGCATAAGATTATAGACTACAGAACACATCATTCATACATGTTGACTCTATCAGTAGCTGAGAATTCACCACGTTGAAGCACAAGAGAAAACAAACTGCGTGGAAAGACAACACATGACACTCACATCTTACCGTGATCATGTATGCTCAACCTATGGTAGAGGATTGTGTTCAAGGATTGGACTTTACAGTCACATCCGCTAACAGCAGAGAGGTGCAGCAATACACGTCTGAGGCGTGCTCTCATCATTGCTTGCGATGAGCGACTATTAATAATACCGGTAAGACAGGCACCTATGCAGCGCTGCTTCCAAACAGAGATACTTTATGTATAATCTGAAGCAAATTATGGTAGTTGATAGTAGCTATTGGTGCTGTGATCTAATGACTGAGAGAAACATGAACAAACTAAATGGACATGTTAGTATGTTTACTGTGTACATGTTACTGTGATACTTCATTGTGATAAAGACATCTTAAAGGTATTATTCTTATAGCATATCATATCTGTATAGTTTGACAGTTTAATGCATTCTTTGAAGTAGTCACCTCTGTTGTATCTACAGATGAATCAGGAACAGAAAAAACAACAGAATATGCATACGTGAATGTGACAACACGTGGAGATCTGTCCAGTTTGAAGTGGATTGAGTCACCTCTGAAGTTCTTCCACAAGAATGGACACAACACAGAATTGTGCAGTGTGTACTACACATCTCTTAACTTCCGTGATGTCATGTTGGCCACTGGTAAACTACCACCTGATGCTATTCCTGGTGACATGGCTACACAAGACTGTGTGTTGGGAATGGAGTTTGCTGGTCGGGACTCAGCTGGCAAGAGGATCATGGGAATATTACCTGCCAAGGTATGTTATTTATATGGGATGACGATATCATGTTAGCTGTAGTAGGCTCACACAGGTTTTACATTAATTGTTTCCCAATAAACGATGATTGGAGACTCATTGGTCTCATGAACGTGAAGCAGTCAATGTTTAGTCCAAGTTCATGCTTTTATCATAAGACAGCAGAGACCCGCCCATGATTGTCTTGCTTGTTGTCGATGCATTGTCAATGCACAGACTGCATCCCATGTTCAGTTTTGTCTCTAGCTCGTTAGGAATATGTACAAATGACATATCAACCAGACTGTAATAATATTTATCCATGCTTGAAGATAAAGTTATGTTCACAAATTGAACATGTCGTACAAGTTATATCAATAATTACTTTGCTGGATATATCAATTCAACTGTTGTATTAGAACTGCCTTCAGTAGAATAATATCTTCTATTAGCCATTATTTCGAATTATCTTGTCATGTTCCCTACGTTTTATCTGTTGTTGGATCTCACTGGTAACCTACATCATCATCATGTCCATTTCAATAGTGTTGTTATATCTTACGTTTGTCGCCCGAGTGGTTATAAGGGCCCAAATTTGGGGTGTAAAGAATAGAACCACTGTTACCTGACGCATGTTGTAGAGCGTCGGATGGCTGAACGATGATGCCTAAACGTGTAGAAGTCTATGCGTTTAGGGGCCTACCAAACCAATGTACAACGTATACAAGTTCTTGGCAAAGATCAAATATATCACAAAGTGATTAAAATTGGTCGTAAAGAACTAAAGCAAAAAGACCTACTGTTACTGATCACCATGTGTTATATAGTTCTTCAAACATCCTATGTATTCACTATATATCTTAAAATGTCATCTCGGTGGTGTCATCACTCTAACTCCATATAGGAACTTTTCTCTGGGTTGGTCTAAGAACGTTTCTGTTGCATGTGTGTACATTTATATATATATATTCATAATTATTATTGTTTATTTGAGCAGAGACATTGATAAGTTTCTCTTTGATTATCTGTCTCTTGCTTGTCTGATGATGATCTTGGCTTGCATATATTTCTGGTATCCACTTTATGGGACTTGTTGTTACTCTGAATGTTGTACAGGGTCTGGCTACTGCTGTGGACACAGAAAAACGTTTCTTGTGGGACATCCCAGACAACTGGAGCATGGAGGAGGCTGCCACAGTTCCTGTGGTTTACTGCACAGCTTATTATGCACTAGTAACAAGAGGCAGAATCCAGAGAGGAGAGAGGGTCCTCATTCACTCAGGCAGTGGTGGAGTGGGACAGGTAGGGTTTAACATACATATAACATCCTTCATCATTTTATAATCTCTTCTCTCTCTCTCTCTATCTCCCTTCCACCGTCTCCCTCAAGAAATAGAGAGGGCACTTGTCTTCTTAGAACAGTTGAGACCCTGATATAGTTTCCTAATAACCTTATCTCTTCATTTGACTGTACATTCCTCTTTCTCACTCTCTCTGAAGTTTCACACTTGCCAAATATGTGTAAGAGCGTTAAGGAGGTTTGGCTGAAATTGGATGCATGTGTCCTAAGCGTGTAGAAGTCTATGTTAAGGGGTCTACCAAACCAATGTGAATCTCCTTGTTCTCTGATGACTCAACAAATTAGTGATGGCAACATAGCGATAAACTGGCTACAATCCATTGTAGGATTAGACCACTGCTGGAGTTACACTCGCAGCAGAAAGTTTTCCAATTTTTTTTTTTTTTTTTTTTTTTTTTTGGCTTTGCTTTGCTGCGCCTTTAATAATCTGTTTTACATGAAAGAATAATGCCATAGTCATCTTTTATGATATACTAGGTTGGATGTTGTGATTGCATTCTGACCTCCATAATAGAGCAATATGTCACTGTCACTTCTGGGTTGATTCATGTCTCTGTGAGACGCATGAGATCTGTCACAGTCGTTCTTGGTTATCATCATCTTCAGCCTCATACAGAAACCATTTACTGACGTTAATGCTCTCTTATTGTGAGAAATATATATTTTTAGTTTCCCAGACATTAGACTATTTATAGTATTCTACTATAATGTTCAGGTCTTGTAGGGGGTTAGCATATATTTTCCTTCTTCTACTTCAGCTTCTCAATAGTTCAATCATTTTCATATCATTTACCACAGTATATGTTTAATTATGAATTGAAATAGGGAATTCTGTCTTGTATGTCTGCAGGCTGCCATTTCTGTGGCTCTGAGTTACGGTTGTGAAGTGTTCACCACTGTTGGATCCAAAGAAAAGAAGGAATACCTGAAGAGCATTTTCCCTCAGTTGCAAGACAGAAATTTCAGCAACTCAAGAGACCTTTCATTTGAATTTGACATTTTGAAAGAGACCAATGGTCAGGGTAAGTTATGTCTCACAGAAATTGTTGTCCTGATGGTGGAGACTCGTTAGTTTAAGTATACTCCTTATACAGCTGCCATCATGCGGCAAAATCGAACTTGTGTGCAATGATCCAATTCCACATGATGTCTATGTATATAATTAGAGAAGAACCTGATTGGTTTTCCTCCAAGGTTGCAAAGAATATAACACAGCCTCCGCTAGCATGTTGTAAAAGGGGGCTAAACTGGGTGGGTGGTGGGATATCGACCTCATACTTATCAACCAAAAAAAATCTGACAGCTATAAAAACATGACAGGAGAAAAATGAACTTGTAGTTTTGAGTGGACATTTTGGTTCACTCTTGTCATCATGTTCCTTTAGTCATAGTAAGGACTGATGATGAAATAAGAGGCATTCAGTTGTTGGTTATGTCTTGTTTCTAGACACGTGTCATCAACAACAACATTCAGTTAAATTACTGAACTCATTCTCTCTCCCCTCGTGATCCCGAACTCAAGTCATTCAAAGGTTTGAAAATACACAGGGGAGAGACCAAGGTCATGAGAATAAATACAGTAAATGTAAACCAGATTATGCTGGAGGAAACAGCTCTACAAGATGTAGAATCATACACATACCTTGGTAGCAACATAGACACAGAAGGAGGAACAAACAAAGATGTCAAGATAAGAATACAAAAGGCAAGGGGAAACTTTATTGCATTGTGTAAGATATGGAAGTCAAAGATCAAAACAAACACGAAGCTGAGAATCTATCAATCCAATGTGAAGTCAGTGCTGTTCTATGGCTCGTAAACATGGAAGACAACAAAGGAAACCATCAGAAAACCGCAGACCTTCATAAATGGATGTTTATGTAGAATAGAGCGACTGAGATGGTATGACAAGATTATGAACAAGGAACTCTGAGATAGAACAAAGCAGTTACCAGTGGAGAGAGAGCTCAGGAAGAGACGCTGGCAATGGATAGGACATACATTGAGAAGACTGACCAGAAGCATTGCAAGACAGGCACTGTTTTGGAACCTGCAGGGAAGACCTAGACAGACCTGGAGAAGAGAGCTGTTGGCTGATATTAAAAGGATAGGTAAAACCTTGAAAGAATTTGAAGGGATGGCAAGAGAGAGGAAGAGCGGGAAGAAGTTTGTTAAAGACCTGTGCTCCGTTGGGAGTTTAAAGGTGAAGAAGTCATTCAAGATACTGGGAATAATTATAGTGTACTGAAATATGTCTTGGTGTCAATGTATAACTTAATTGATCATCATTATTACATAATATAATCCTCAAGTATTTCTTGTTCTTGGTGCTGCTCATAAATTCTGCTTTTGATTTTCTTCCCTGACATATCAGCTATCTCTTTGTTGCCAAATAGACTCTCCTGAATATCATTTGAGTTGTTTTGTTGTTTTGATGTGTCTTCTGTTTATTCACATACACCCAAGAGAATTCTTATTTCAATCTGAATGCTTTCACTTGATCAATGTGAGAGAACACACACATTATTGACATTAACTTAATTTGTGTAAACTTCACATACTTACAGGTGTTGATCTAGTTTTGAACTCTCTTGCTGAGGATAAACTTCAAGCTAGTGTTCGTTTGTTGGCCAGACATGGACGTTTCTTAGAAATTGGCAAATTTGATCTCTCAAATAACTCCCCACTAGGTGAGTACACTTAAAAATGCCATACTAAGATATCTATGTGATGATGTAGAAATATGTGAAATATCTATTTATAGATGCACCAGAGGTACTAAACCAAAAGCACACAATAATGATAGTTGCAAAGAGTAACAATTGTAAGACTAGACAATATCAAAGAAGAAATAATCATAGAAGACCTAGAAGGCTTTGTGGTAAAGGCCGACATGACATCTGTTGCGGTTGAAAAATAATCCCATTCCACTTTGGGAATTAAGTCTGAACCATACATATGTCTGTGAATCAAATTCACTAACTATAGTGGTATTGTGTAAGATAGTATTTAATTAACTGGTGACAAGAAACATGTTGGGAATGAATGGCAATGGGAACATCATGAGAGATGACTGACTGTAACGTACATGTCAATACATAATTGAGTCTTAAGCTTGATGTTTAAGCTTTGATTACACAGTGACATGTACACTTTTTCAGGTATGTCCATTTTCTTGAGAAATGTCAGCTTCATGGGCATTCTGCTAGATGCCCTGTTTGAGCACAACACCCGAGACTGGGAAGAGGTGGCTAACATGGTACGTGAAGGCATGATCAACGGAGTGGTGAAACCCTTAAAGACATCAGTTTTCAACAAGGATGAGGTTGAGGATTGTTTATGGACAGGGCAAAATATTGGCAAAGTGTTGATTCAAGTAAGTTAGTTTCGCTTGTTTGAAATTAACAGGAAGTGGTGTGTCACATGAACAACCAGCGCAATAACTACCAAAATTTGATAACTTTAACAAAAGTATAACAGACTTCATTCCTTCATTTACTTGTCTCAAGATCTTTTGTTTGGACAGTCTAGCTGAGACTTGAATAAATGTTACTTGTTTGTCTCATGATCTTTGTTTTGAGACAGCTCTAGTGACACTTGAATAAATGTTACTTGTTTGTCCATAGATCTTGTTTGAGAACTTAGCTGAGACTTGAATAAATGTTACTTGTTTGTCTCTAGATTTGTTTTGTAGACAGCTCTAGCTGACTCTTTAATAAATGTTACTTGTTTGTCTCATAGATCTTGTATTGAGACAGCTCAGCTGAGACTTGAAAAATGTTACTTGTTTGTCTCATAGATCTTTGTTTAGACAGCTCTAGCTGAACTTGAAAAATGTTACTTGTTTGTCTCATGATCTTTGTTTTGTAGACAGTTCTAGCTGAACTTGAATAAATGTTACTTGTTTGTCTCATAGATCTTGTTTGTAGACAGCCTAGCTACACTTAAAAATGTTACTTGTTTACCATAGATCTTGTTTGTAGACAGCTCTAGCTGCATTGAATAAATTTACTTGCTTTTTCTCATAGATCTTTTGTTTTGTAGACAGCTCTAGCTGACACTTGAATAAATGTTACTTGTTTGTCTCATAGATCTTTTGTTTTGTAGACAGCTCTAGCTGACACTTGAATAAATGTTACTTGTTTGTCTCATAGATCTTTTGTTTTGTAGACAGCTCTAGCTGACACTTGAATAAATGTTACTTGTTTGTCTCATAGATCTTTTGTTTTGTAGACAGCTCTAGCTGACACTTGAATAAATGTTACTTGTTTGTCTCATAGATCTTTTGTTTTGTAGACAGCTCTAGCTGACACTTGAATAAATGTTACTTGTTTGTCTCATAGATCTTTTGTTTTGTAGACAGCTCTAGCTGACACTTGAATAAATGTTTTTCCGACCCCCAGGTGAGAAATGAAGAAGCAGAAAAAGTTGCTACTGCACCAAAGGTGTCCATTCCAGCTGTGTCCAGAACATCATGCGATCCATCCAAATCATATGTAATCACAGGAGGTCTTGGAGGGTTTGGTCTTGAGCTTGGTCAATGGCTTGTTGAGAGAGGAGCCAAAAAAGTGATCTTGTCATCCAGGTATGAGAGATCTGATAACAAGGGCAGTATAATAGATGGGGTTTAGGACAATATGGCTAACTGAATGTATGAGAGATTTGATAAACAAGGGCAGTAGAACAGATGGGATGCAGGGCAATATGGCTAACTGAATGTATGTTGAACATTAACCCTTTGAACCCTGGCCAACTATACCTTAAAAAACCCTCTCCCCTGGGCTCCTGAGCAAAAACAGCACATAGAATTTTTTGACAAATAAGATAGATTGGCAGAATTAAGTGTCCTATAATTTTTATCGACTTACCCCATCATCTAGAGTATTCCTGCTTACTATGCCAGTCTTCCCAACATGTAGATCCTTCCTTTAGACAGGAAATTTTGACAAAATTTGCACCAAAATTGTGTGTCTTCACTTTCTTGATTTTTCTGTCTTTGTAATCCATGTTTGGAAAGTCACTGATATGTTTGTTATATTTGAACATCAGTCGGTTCAAATAATTCTTCTTCTAAATGATCATCCGACTCACTTTCGATTTCGTTATCAGAATAATCATATTCTAAATCTAATTCATCTTCAGAATCATTTAAAAGAAGTTCAACAGCTTGCTCTGTTGTCATCCTTTTCGAGTGACCATTTCGGAAATTTTCAGCGTGTCGTTTCATCTTTTTAAAATTAATAAACAATTATCAAATCACTGTTTCAAAACACGATGCAAACCACCATTTAGATAAACCTTTAAGGAAGCATTTCCTGTGTTTGACGTTACACTAGTACACAAGTTATCGCTGAACACCGGCAAATAACGAGGAGGGGTTCTCATCCCGATATGTAGGCACCCCAGGTATACATGTACTAATAATACCGTAATATCGGGAGGGCGGGTTCAAAAGGTTACGGGTGAATGTATGAGAGCAAGACAAAACCAGTATGGCTGGGGATACGAGAATGAATAATGGATTGTGTACACATTCTGTCAACAACCTGACAACATAACCAGACATGCACTTGATTGATACTCTCAGGTTAAGAGAAGTGTGGGGAGAATGCCTGATGACCAACAGAAGAAAAAGACAGAATAGAAGCAATGAAGTCAGAATTACAGTTTGTGTTGGGCCTGCGAACTGGAGCCTTATGTTTCCCAACTGGGAGAAAGTTTAGTAGTATAACTCTATATAAATCAATCATTGTGTGCAATGAAGTGTGTGTGTGTATGGCATATGTGGTCAACTTAGTGATAATATATGTTTGCAATATGTGTCTGCTCAACAGATCAGGTATCAGAACAGGATATCAGTACAGGAAGGTTCAACAGTGGCGAGCAGCAGGTGTGACTGTCAATGTCAGCAAGAATGATGCTAAAACATTAGATGGGGCTCGCACTCTTATTGCAGAATCCAACAAGCTTGGACCCCTGGGTGGTCTTTTCAACTTAGCCATGGTGAGTTCCGAATCTTCCACTGACTTCCTCTTGTTGAAGTGACTATGTTGCTTGCTGTTGAAAAAGAGCATTTGTAGAAAGAGACTGAGCACCCATTGGTCTACTTAAAGTGTCATGATGTCAGTTTGTTAACAAATAGGGAGTATGAACTTACATGTATATCCTCCTGAACACATACTGACATGTCATGCAAGGTGCTTTATAACATGGTACCAGGTCAAATCAATGAAGCATACAACAGTACAACACAGACAGTCTAACTTCTTGGCATAAAGATGTTTTTTGGTTGGTAGTTGATCTACAGGCCAACCATTGGTTTATGAAGGAGATTTAATTGTAAGTTTAAATAGTAAGTTTAAATAGTTGCTGACCGTTGGAATATTTATAAATGGCATATTTGCAACATGTGTACTGTCAAGACACATTTTTCTCTGCATGTGGTCCACATACCTCTTTCTATATGGTTATCATCAAATAGCCCATCCTGACAGAATTTTGCCACATTAACAGTCCTTTAGAATTTCTTTCAATGTTCTGCAGCCGCCATGCTCAAATCATCAGTTACATCCTGAGTCCATCTTCTTGATGGCCTTCTCCAACCCGACATGTCTCTTTATATGTCCAAAATACTTCAATTTTCTTATTTTAATTTGAAGCATCAGCCAGTTTTCTATAAGGGTTATCTAGACATCTTCTTGTAGTCTGCCATTGCTTTCCTTCCTGTCAGTGACCTTACTGGTCCATGATCATAGCCAATGTCGTATTAGAGAGATACTCTGTCTACTGCCATACGTTTTTGAAACCATAACCATTGTCACTGTCAACTGCTGCACTCTCCATCACAGCACTCATCCATCGAAATCACAGACACTCATCCATCACAGACATCTCCTCATCATCCACCAGACACTCATCCATCACAGACACTCATCCATCACAGACACTCATCCATCACAGACACTCATCCATCACAGACACTCTATCCACTCACAGACACTCCCTCCCATCCCCCAGACACTCATCCATCACAGACACTCATCCACTACCTCTATGTGGTAGGTCATATATCATTTTTCTTTTCTGTGATAGTCCATTTTTGGCCATTTATTCTCATATGTTGGGTCACCTTTGGGATGTAACCTAAATATGATATATATCTATAATTGACAGGTGTTGCAAGATGGCCTGTTTGAGAACCAGACTCCAGAAATGTACACAACTGTTTGTGAGCCTAAAATACAAGGTACAATTCATCTAGACCAGGCCACTAGGGAATTAGATCAAGGCTCCCTGGACTGGTTTGTTGTCTTCTCATCAGTCAGTTGTGGGCGTGGTAACCTTGGACAGACAAATTATGGTTTTGCCAACTCAGTCATGGAAAGGATTTGTGAACAAAGGAAAGCTGATGGCTTAAAAGGTATGAGTGTCAATGAAGTGTTTTATTGTCAGTCAAATACCATGTGTGTCAATGCAATGTTCTATTGTCAGTCAAATACCATGTGTGTCAATAAAATGTTCTATTGTCTGTCAAATACCAGGTGTGTCAATAAAATGTTCTATTGTCAGTATGTGTGTCAATGAAATGTTCTATTGTCGGTCAAATACCATGTGTGTCAATGCAACATTCTATTGTCTGTATGTGTGTCAATGAAATGTTCTATTGTCTGTCAAATACCATGTGTGTCACATTCATGTCAAGTCATACATTACATAATACATCCATACATATAGACTTTCTTAAATTTGACACCAAGTATATGTAGGAACCAAAAAAAAGTGGCAAATGGAATAACAGGGATACCAGACAAATATTACACAATCTAGCTCAATAGAGAAGATCAAGGACTCTGCACATGGACCCTATGGCTGAGTGACAGAAGTCATGGTCAACAATTAGAACTGCTCAAGAACATTCCACAAGCAAGTGCTGACAATGATAACAGGCTGCATAACTGTAGTTTGGCTAAATGTGTGTAGAGAGGTCAAGAGGAGAATGTAAACACAGGTTGTCTAGCTCTTGTTTATATCTTGTCATCTGTATTTTACAATTTTGATTTTCTTGACTTTTCAGCACTGGCTATTCAGTGGGGAGCTATCGGTGACGTTGGAGTCATTGCTGAGAGCATGGGTGGCAATGATACAGTTATAGGTGGTACCCTTCCTCAGAGAATGTCATCTTGTCTCAATGTCTTAGATCAGTTCCTGAACCAGAATTACACAGTTGTCTCCAGTTTTGTCTTGGCACAAAAAGAAACAGCCAAGACTGAAGGGTCAGCTCATAAAGTCAACTTGGTGGATTCCGTAGCCAGAATATTGGGTAAGTTAAATCTGACTTGTCACATGTCACCGCTGTTAAATCTGATAGTTGTCACACATCGCAGCTGTTAAATCTGATTGTTGTCGCAGTTGTTAAATCTGATTGTTTTCACGTCACAGCTGTTAAATCTGACTTGTCACACGTCGCAGCTGTTAAATCTGACTTGTCCAGCTGTTAAACGACTTTCAGCGCTGTTAAATCTGACTGTTGTCACACTCGCAGCTGTTAAATCTGACTGTTGTCGCAGCCGTTAAATCTGACTGTTGTCACACGTCGCAGCCGTTAAATCTGACTTGTCACACGTCACAGCCGTTAAATCTGACTGTTGTCACACGTCACAGCCGTTAAATCTAACTGTTGTCACACATCACAGCTGTTAAATCTGATTGTTGTCACACATCACAGCTGTTAAATCTGATTGTTGTCACACATCACAGCTGTTAAATCTGATTGTTATCACACGTCACAGCTGTTAAATCTGATTGTTGTCACACATCGCAGCTGTTAAATTTATACGTATATATCTATCCATTGTGTTGTTCATTTAGAAGATGAAGATGGATGCAGAACTGTGTCAGTGCCAGGAGACACTGACTGGTAAAGATGTTACTTCCTTGTTTGATAGCAGACTCATTTGGCTAATGAAGCAAGGACTTAAATGATCTCTTCCTTCCATGGTGATGCTCGCTGAAGACATATGCCAGACTTCGGCGATGCTCGCTGAAGACATATGCCAGACTTCACAGAGGAAATTCAATCCTTTCATCTTGTCGGAGTCACATTCGATTACAAAACTGGAATTAAAATGCCCAAATATAAATTTCAGGACTTTGCAAGCTTAAATAAGTCGACCAGGAGGTGGCTGAACTAAGGTAAATACATTGAGACATTTATTGGGAGTAGTAAATGTCTCAATGTTTTTACCCTGAGATTATCTGTATATAGATGAGTGGCAGCAAGTTATATAATTCAATGATTCTATTGGTGTTGTGAAATCTGATGGACGAGACTGTATTTAAGAATGCATGCTCATCCCTCCACCGTGCTTCTACCCAAACTTGCTTACTGATGTTTATATTATGATATATATTTTGTTGTCAGGTGTGAAAGATGTCACCACCATCAACCCTGATACATGTCTAGCAGATCTTGGTCTGGACTCCTTGATGGGTGTTGAAATCAAACAGTTGCTGGAACGTGACTTTGATGTTTCACTCAGCACTAGAGAAATACGTATGCTCAATGTGAAGAAACTGCAAGAAATCAGTAAGTATTGCACCAATAATCTCCTCTTATAATCATGATCCCATGATCCACTGAGTGGGTTCATTATGTTGTGAAGAGAAACAAAACAGCTGGAGATTCTATCATCCATCAGTCTCGTGTCGTCTTTCAGCCGCAATGACATGTAGCGATATCTCACTCAGTATGTATTTTACCTGTTTGTTCCATACAGTGTTTTATTTATCTGACTGTGTAGGCAGAACAATGCCATCTGATAATGGTGATCCCATGTTTAATGAGTTGCATAATTGTGTTGCGGAGAGAAATAAAGCAACTGGTGGCTGTGGACGACAGGTTTATTTATGTTCATAGACAGCTGTGACAACGATAGTGTAAATATAATCTGCTTTCATAAATAATCTGCTTTCATAAGCGCTTTATCTCAGGATGATCACATTCCACAGTAGTGGGTAGAGGGAATTTTTCACATCACAGCTTTCAGGTTGTGGCAGTCTTGATTGTGTGTAGCAGAGAAACCATTGAAAGTAGAGGCAGGATATTGGGCACATCATGCATACATTGTGTGTGCCATTGATCAAAGATAAATACAGACCCAACTACTTGTTTCCCTAATAGACGACCCTACCATGTAATGAAAACAAGATACTTGACTCAATCAATCAATAGCCATGCCTGCCGGCGTAGGCGATCATGTCTCTCCACAACTCTCTTTGCTTGGTGCATGTAATCAGTTCTGACGTCGATATTTTGTCGAACCATGATGTCAGGCCATCCAACATCTTCTCCCTCTGTCTTCCACGATCTCTCCTTCCCTGAATTTTACCTGTAGTCACCAAATGTTCTAAACCTTCTCTTCGCATTATATGCCCGAAGAACCTTGATTGTCGGATTCTTATTCTTTTGATAAGGTTTCTTTGTGTGCAGGCCTGATTTAAAACCTCCGTATTTGTTTTCTTTGCTGTCCATGGAATTCTCAACATTCTTCTGTAAAACCACATCTCTGTGGCTTCCAATGATCGTATTGATTGTTTGTTCAGTGTCCATGATTCGCTGCCATACATAAGAATTGGTTCAATATAGCATTGGAGTACTCGTTGCAGTGTCATTGGTAGTGAGTTCACGCATAGTGTGTTCTTCATTTTCATAAAAGCTGCTTTCGTTTGAGCTATTCTACTCCTAATCTCTGTTGTACATCTTCCATCTGGTGTTAAGAATGTTCCTAGATACTTGAATCGATGGACTTGTTTCAGTGTTGTGTTATTTATTTTGATATTGCATGTTGGTGTTTCTTGTTTCTTGGAGACAACCATAACCTCTGTTTTCTTTATATTCATGCTTAATCCTTTCTTTTCACTTTCTCTCACTAGTATGTCTATCAAGTCTTGCAGATCGTGTTCATTTGTAGCCATGAGAATTGTGTCATCAGCGTACTTTAGGTTGTTTATATTTTGTCCACCGACTGCTATTCCTGTCTTTTCTTCTATAGATCTCATGATGTTTTCGCTATATAAGTTGAATAGGTCTGGTGAGAGTACGCACCCTGCCGTACTCTAACTGTATCGCCTGATAGATTCCAATCTTACTCTCTAGTCTAATGGCTGGGGTTTGTTGCCAGTACAAATTCTTGATCAGTCTAAGATCTTTACCATCAATATTTATACTTTCTAACATGCTGATTATTTCTCCATGTTTTACTTTATCGAAAGCTTTGCGTAGTCTATGAAACATAGGTATAAGTCCAACTTCATTTCTATTGATCTTTCCATTATTGTTCTTATTGTATATATTGCGTTGTTTGTTCCTTCGTTCAACAAAGCCACATTGTTCTTCCTTAACTTCTGGTCTTATTTTGTTTCGACTTCTCATAATAATGCTGAAAAGTAGTTTTGTTACGTGACTCATGAGGCTGATTGTGCGGTGTTCTTCGCATTCTATCGTTCCTGCTTTCTTTGGTAGTGCTATAAAAATGGATTGTCGTAAATCTTTGGGTACATATCCGGTGTTGTAGATGTCATTGAATAATTTTGTTAAAACGCCTATGCCCAATTCGCCTGTTGCTTCTATTTCTTCTGTTGTTATGTTGTCTGGTCCTGGGGTTTTGCCTTTTTTCGTGTGTCTTATGGCATTGATAACTTCTGATGGAAGTATTTGTGGTCCTTCATGGTTGTAATTGATGTGTATTTCTTGTCTGTTATCACTGTATAAGTCCTTAATGTACTCTGTCCATCTTTCTATTTTCTTGTCTGTTTCCATCAGGATATCTCCCTGCTTTGATTTTAAACATCCAGTAGTTGTAAGTTTACGTCTGCCAAGTAAGTTGTCTACGTTTCGTATATTGATTTGGGGTTTTCTTTGTGTTCTGTTTCGATCTGTTTGCATTTTCATTTAGCCACTCTTCTTTTGCTGTTTTACATTTTTGTCTTATCTCTTTATTGATTCGATCGTATTCTGCTTTATTATGTTTGTTTTTCCTTCTATTTTCCATTAATTCCAAAATGTCTTCCGTCATCCATTTCTTTTTTGATCCGTTGACATGTTGTGTGGGTTAGTTCCTTTGACGTTTGTTGGATTGATTCTTTAAGCATCTGCCATTGTTCTTCTATTGTTTCTATTTTTTCCATAGCGTTATATCTGCTTTGTATAATGCGTTTAAATGAGTCTTTCACTTTTGTGTCAGTCTTGAGTGTTGAGGAGTTCGATATGATGTTTCTTGCCCCTCTTTATCTTCTTCAGTTTTATTCTTACTTTTCCTATCAGTAGTGTATGGTCACTGTCGCAATCTGCACCTGGTCTTGTTTTTATATTTAGCAGTCCATTTCGAAATCGTTTATTTATCATAATATAGTCAATTTGATTGTGTGTGTTGTTATCTGGACTTCTCCATGTCCATAGTCTTCTCGGATGATGTTTAAACAGAACAGAACGAGTATGGTGGGGGATCCAAAAACACTAAAGACACTTTCATTATAATATTTATGGAATGTTTAGAACTTTGCTGTGAGAGAATTTGTTTAGCTAGAGAAACCAAATTCTACTTGTCATTGACACATATAGTATGTTCACAGATCCAACAATGATGATTCAACATTGGACATGACATATCATTTCTAGTACTTCTTATGTCTAGGGTCAGCTGGTTAATATTGGGGCAATAGTTTCAATGCTGTTTTAATTTTTTACAAGGCACACAAAAAACTTTATAGGTTATAGTTCTTCACAAGATTAACTTGTCATTACAGCCGGGTCACAGTCTCATGTGTGTGCACGTTTGACTTTTATTGGAAAATGATATGAGAAAACAAATGTTGACAGCAAAGTTAAGAGTGAACAGTGTTCTAAACACTTACTCACACACCTTTAGAATAGATATGATGAAATAAATGTTTTCATTGAAATTACAGATGGTGCAGATGATGATGATGCAGATGAAGATGATCAAAAATCTGAAGTTTCCACTCCTGTTGAGCTGGTGAATGATTCCACATCAACGGTTGACTCTGGTGTCTCAGTGAGATTTGATTTCAATCATATATTACCCAAGAATGCAATCATCCACATGAATGGAGTTGAGAATGGTCTGAAACCATTGTTCATTGTCCATCCAATAGAAGGTTAGTTTGATGATTCATTTGTATATCATATATGTAGTTTGATGATTCATTTGTATATCATATGTGTGTGTGTGTGCTGCTACTCTGCTGTAGGAATTTAGGTCATACTTGGACATTAGATTTCATTCATGGACAGAAACTTGTCTGGTGACTTGTTGCTCTTTTCTCTGTCTTGTCTGGTATTGAATGCTATCAAACAATTCTATTGAAGAAATCATTTCATATCATTTACAAATAATGTCTACCAAAAATAATTTTTTGTTTGTTTACCATCCTCAAAATGACATCAGCTGACCTGACCTGTTCTGCAAAGTACAATCTTTGCTGGTGCTGAGATCTTGCCATGTCAGACTAGAGATTATTCACCATAGGTTCCATCACTAGATAATTGAAATATTGCTCTCTCTTTATGGAGACACACACACACACACACAAATTTATAGTCATACTTTTATTTCCTCTCTTTCCTGCATGTCACTTTTTCACTGCTTTACTGGCTGCTGGACACAGTATATATATAAATCTCAATGAGACAACGCCCACAATTGTTAATGTTTGTTGTGTATTTATACTTGACGTTAGCATTAGACATAGTTCAATATTATTTGATATTGCCCAAAGTGGTGGGAATCTGGACGAGATGTTAAGACCTTGGAGTTTGCATCTGGGCGCAACTGTTAGCATGTTATCTCATGTTTGGACTTGTAGGACCTGGTTTCATCACTTAGTAAATCAATGTGAGTGCTTGATGTCATTTCAGATGTCTTTTGTGTTGTCTACGATGGTTTGGTTGGTACTGCATATCATTTCAGATATCTTTTGTTGTATATGATGGTGTGGTTGGTACTGCATATTTAGAAAATGGTGGATGGTTAGTCTGACAATCTAGTACAGAAAAATTATGTGGCAACCCATTGCCATGAACTGTTACTGACATATACATTTGCTATTGTCTGCAGGTAGCGTGTTTGCCTTACAGACTCTGGCTAGCTCACTGCCTTGCCCAGTTTATGGTCTACAGATTACTGCTCAAGCTCCCCTGACTTCCATAGAGGCTTTGGCTGGCTATTATCTTGAGGTGAGTTTACACATCTTGCATGTAGAGATGTCATGTAGAAATTCAAAGCTGCTGAAAGCATCAAATATAATTACTTTTTTGTACCGATACCATTGAGACAAAAAAACCAAACAGCATTTGAGAGACCAAACATTTAATGTATATATATAATTGTATATCTTACTTATTGAAGATTTGTCTTCTTGTTCCAGCAACTGACTTCTGTGGATACAAAGGGACCATATCGAATTGCTGGATACTCATTTGGGTCTGTGGTTGCATTGGAACTGGCTAACCAGCTAAGAAAACAGAACCCTAAACAGCCTGATATTGTACAGTCTCTAACTTTACTAGATGGTTCCCATCGTTTTGTGGAAATGTACACATCTGTCTACAGAAAGACAATGCAGCTGAACACAGAAGGTGAAGAGCAAGGAGCAGCATTATGTGCATTTGTCAAGCAGTTTACAGCCATTGATCAGACTTCTGTAAGTAGCCAACATCTCGTGAGACTTCATTTATCATCATCCAGTAGCTTGTTCTGTGGCAGAACTTTGTGATACCATAACAAGTCATTTGAAATATCTCTTTCATAGACTGGATCCATGTTATGTTCTGTTTTGTTCAAATCATCTATCACATCCTGCATTCCTCTATTTCACTTTTTTTTTCCTTTATCCATCCCTTCGTAATTATCTTTTCCAGGTTTCAGGTCTCTTTATGTGTCCGTATCAGAAGTTTTCTCTCATCAACAATTTTACGTTCCAAGTTTTATTTTTAGATTAATCTGTTTTTCTCTCTGCATGGAATTTTGAGTTTTGCTGTAACATTTGTTCTCCAAGTGGTGTCCACATTTGTTCTCCAAGTGGTGTCCAAGCTAATGAATACTAGAACCAGTGATTCTTGTTTCCTCAGTGTTTCTGTTGGCTATCAGACAATTTGTATGATCCATATTGTTTCATGTCATCCATATAAGATGTCACATTTGAAAGTAAAATTTGCTTTCAATAAGTGAAAGTGAAAATCGTGGCATATCCTAAAGGACGTAGCCATCAACCACAGTAAACAAGTCATTGATTTTCTATTCACCACTTATAAGCTCAGTATTTTCCATCCCTTTCTGAACGATGTCTTTTTTCCTTTTGTAAAATCCCATGGAAACGAATTTGCTTCCAAACGTGCCCACCATGTTGTTTGAACCAGGTACTCTTGGGTTCATGATCGAGCTCACTACCGCTTGAGCTACAGACGCTCACAAGTGCTGGATGCTATTAATGTTGATTGTTTCCTTATCAGCTGACAGGTCAGACATGTGATCCACTACTGATAATTTCATTTTTTTGGTTTTTATTTATTTACCCACTTTGAATTCAGAGGCTTGCTTTCCTTATAATCAGTGTCCCTCGCCATTCAGATTTTGAGGTATTTGTAATTAAGATGCCCCAAATAAAGGATTAGGGTCCATGAGGAAGCATTGAATAGAGAAACTGTACAATATAATATGTTGCTGACATTGTTTGATCTTGCATTAGAAGCAGGGAACAGAGAGGAATAAAATAAACAGATTTCATATGCACATAGTGTCATATTTGGTGTGTTACTGTTGATGATCACTAGCTACAAAAATGTGCAATTTCTCTCTCTTGTCATTCTGTCAACAGGTATTCAAACAGATGGTCTCAGCTGCCAACTTAAAAGACAGGCTAAACATCGCTGTTGATCTTCTGATGGCAACAGGAAAGTTCAGCTCCCGTGATGACCTGGAAGTGTTAGCCCATGCCTACTACTGTATGCTGGTCATCAGTGAGAATTATAAACCTGAGAACATCAAAGGAGATATTACACTCATCAGAGTACAACAAAACAGTGTCAACTCTGGTATGACAGATGATTATCAACTACGACAGGTTTGTCACCAACCGTTTCCTTCTCAGTATTTGTCTGTTGTGCTAGAGGGTCATCTACTACTTGAGCCACATTTGTAACATGGTCAATTGTGGTGAGCCACATTTGTAACATGGTCAATTGTGGTGAGCCACATTTGTAACATGGTCAATTGTGGTGAGCCACATTTGTAACATGGTCAATTGTGGTGAGCCACATTTGTAACATGGTCAATTGTAGTGAGCCACATTTGTAACATGGTCAATTGTGGTGAAGTGTGTAATAACAATCTAGCAGTCCAAATATTTCTTTTGTTTTCATTGTAATAACATTGATATGGTAGTAATAATAATGTAGAAAGTTGGTAACATTCTAATGTAGCTTGCACTACACATGTAGTATATGTTTCCACCAGATTTGATGTAGCTTGTAGTACGTGTCCACCAGATTTGACGTAGCTTGCACTACACATGTAGTATATGTGTCCACCAGATTTGATGTAGCTTGCACTACACATGTAGTATATGTGTCCACCAGATTTGATGTAGCTTGTACATGTGTTCACCAGATTTGATGTAGCTTGTAGTACATGTGTCCACCAGATTTGATGTAGCTTGTAGTACATGTGTCCACCAGATATGATGTAGCTTGTACTACACATGTAGTACATGTGTCCACCAGGTTTGATATATCAGTAACAGAGTAAGAGACATCCAAACATCTCACTGACAGCTAAACAACAGTTGATCAACATCATCATACCAACACTATGTTACCAATGCTAAACATGGACAATGAATAAGAAACATACACCGAAAATAGCAACATGCGAAATGAGATGTCTCTGCAAAGTCACCAACAACACAAGAATCGACAGAGTAACAATACCAGCATCAGAGAGTCACCAACAACACAAGAATCGACAGAGTAACGAATACCAGCATCAGAGAAAGTCACCAACAACACAAGAATCGACAGAGTAATGAATACCAGCATCAGAGAAAGTCACCAACAACACAAGAATCGACAGAGTAACGAATACCAGCATCAGAGAAAGTCACTAACAACACAAGAATCGACAGTAACGAATACCAGCATCAGAGAGTCACCAACAACACAAGAATCGACAGAGTAACGAATACCAGCATCAGAGAAAGTCACCAACAACACAAGAATCGACAGAGTAACGAATACCAGCATCAGAGAAAGTCACCAACAACACAAGAATCGACAGAGTAACGAATACCAGCATCAGAGAAAGTCACCAACAACACAAGAATCGACAGAGTAACGAATACCAGCATCAGAGAGTCACCAACAACACAAGAATCGACAGAGTAACGAATACCAGCATCAGAGAAAGTCACCAACAACACTAGAATCGGCAGAGTAATGAATACCAGCATCAGAGAAAGTCACCAACAACACAAGAATCGACAGAACAAGACTGAAACAGAGAATGAAGTGGTTTGGCCACTTAGTAAGAATGTGGACAGACCAAACTACCTATGAAGCTTTCAACAACAGAATATCAGAGAGGAAGACCGAGAAAAAGGTGGATAGATAACATAGTTGAATTCTGTCAGGGGACTAAGAAAGCCATCACACAAGTCACCAGAGAAGCACAAGACAAATACATAAAATCACGACACTGGGTTAACAACCCGGTAACAGTGTGCTGGCAACACAAGGAGACACACAAGACAAATACATAAAATCATGACACTGGGTTAACAACCCGGTAACAGTGTGCTGACAAAAGCAGAGAAGCACAAGACAAATACATAAAACCATGACACTGGGTTAACAACCCGGTAACAAGTGTGCTGACAAAAGAAGAAGAAGAGTAAGAGAAACTTGTCAGTCTGACTGTAAACGAGGAAGACAAAACTTGTATGACTTCTTATAGGACAGCAACACAAATGGTCTCCTTCCTGTTGTAAATCTGCTGCTTGGTATGTGGCCATCCTTTGTAAGATGCACCAAATCTGACCCATCCTACTGCTTGGTATGTGGTCATCAATGCCACATCTGTGCATGAACTGTTCAATGCCAGGTTGTCTTTGGTTTGTCATTTTGCTTTTCGTTGTCCTGTCTTGTGTGCCTGTGACAGTTTTTGTGATCTCAGTTGAACTAACCTACCTGTGATTTTTGACCTGTTGTTCACCCCACTATGCTCTTCTCTCGTTACAGATATGCAGTGGTAAAGTAGATGTGCAAGTTGTTGACGGAGACCATGAGACTTTCATCCTAGGAGAAGGAGCAAAACGGGTGGCCAGTATTCTAATTCCTTTGTTACAATAATGCCTCTATGGACTATGTGTGTGTGTTTGTACTGCAATAAAGATATATTAAGAGTGAACAAAACCAGATTGTGTGTGTGTGTGTGTATGACACAATATGGTAGAGACCAGAAAATAGACACACATTAACTGTCGTCTGTAACCTCTCTGAAAACACACCTGCTGATGTGTCACACAAGAATATTTGAAACATTTCTTTGCTTGTCTGTGGAATATTTTTGTACCCAACTAAATGTTATATAATTGTTGACAAGACATCTTGGATAACTCAACAGCTGACGACATGTTTGTCATTTTTTCATACGTAGTCATATGATTGTGTTTTTTTAATGAAAGCTTTGATCATGTCTTTGGTGTGTATTTTATTATCTCATTTCTAAAGCAACAACAACACTACACATTACAACAACACTACACATTGCAACAACTACTACTACACATTGCAACAACTACTACTACACATTGCCAGTTTCTAGAGAAGACATGAAATATCAAGCAAGCAAATCTCAACAAGAGAATGATCAAGATTGTTTTGACAATGTCTGCATAGTGAATGCCGTCATTTTCTGAGTATTTGATCTCAATATGACAGCATGCCATGTCCTTCTCCATGTCTACTAGTGATACTCTCTCTCTCTCTCTATGTCTCTCTGTCCTGGTATTCTGTTGATATTTTGTGTTGCTTCTATTTAGTGTATAGCTTTAGATATTGTATTATTTTGGTTTTCTTTATACAAATAAACATGTGTGTCCAGATGAACAAGTTGGGTGTCTCCAGATGAACAAGTTGGGTGTCTAGTGGGTTCACTTAGAGAGAAAGAGAGACACGGGACATAATCTATAGTAAAACCAAACATCACATTTGACATGGAACAAGTTGGCTGTCTAGTGGGTTCACTGAGAGAGAGAGAAACACACGGGACATACAATAATCTATAGTAAAACCAAATATCACATTTGACATGGAACAAGTTGGGTGTCTAGTGGGTTCACTGAGAGAGAGAGAGAGAGAGAAACACATGGGACATTATCACATTTGACATGGAACAAGTTGGGTGTCTAGTGGGTTCACTGGGGAGAGAAACACACGGACATACAATAATCTATAGTAAAACCAAATATCACATTTGACATGGAACAAGTTGGGTGTCTAGTGGGTTCACTGAGAGAGAGAAACACACGGGACATACAATAATCTATAGTAAAACCAAATATCACATTTGACATTTCAAATAGGTTATACATAACTAAAAGATGTATCCATTTATTTATTTATTGGTCATGTTTTCTAACAAAGGCAATGGCTATTCTCAGATTATGTGTTGCAACTTTATTCTCAGATTGTATGTTGCAACTTTATTCTCAGATTGTGTGTTGCAACTTTATTCTCAGATTGTGTGTTGCAACTTTATTCTCAGATTGTGTGTTGCAACTTTATTCTCAGATTGTGTGTTGCAACTTTATTCTCAGATTGTGTGTTGCAACTTTATTCTCAGATTGTGTGTTGCAACTTTATTCTCAGATTGTGTGTTGCAACTTTATTCTCAGATTGTGTGTTGCAACTTTATTCTCAGATTGTGTGTTGCAACTTTATTCTCAGATTGTATGTTGCAACTTTATTCTCAGATTGTATGTTGCAACTTTATTCTCAGATTGTATGTTGCAACTTTATTCTCAGATTGTATGTTGCAACTTTATTCTCAGATTGTATGTTGCAACTTTATTCTCAGATTGTATGTTGCAACTTTATTCTCAGATTGTATGTTGCAACTTTATTCTCAGATTGTATGTTGCAACTTTATTCTCAGATTGTATGTTGCAACTTTATTCTCAGATTGTATGTTGCAACTTTATTCTCAGATTGTATGTTGCAACTTTATTCTCAGATTGTATGTTGCAACTTTATTCTCAGATTGTATGTTGCAACTTTATTCTCAGATTGTGCAACAAAATCTGGGGGGAAATGATCTCCTTGCATTCACAATAGTTTATCCGACTTGTTATTCTTGTCATGGTTGAATTGAATACACAAACTTTTCTCTTGTAATCATGTACACACTTATTGTATCAGTACATCCAGGTGTCGCCCCTCACTGTCTGCATCACTGACAAACCTATTGAAATGATGACAGTCAGCTGGCAAGTTGTGCCAGACGACACCCCCATACTTTATATGCCCAAGAATTGACAGAGAAAATGCAGAAATGATTTATTGATAGCAAATGTTTTACCATGTTGTTCCAATGTCTGCATTTGTTGTTGTTGATGTACTCTATTTGGTTATTAAAGGGTTTGTCTCGTCTTTTATTTCAACCCATTTATTTCTATATATATATTTCTTCACAGTGCTAGTTGGACAAGAAACTTATGTATGATGGGTTGAGTTTGCTCTTTGAATCTAGTGGACTGCACCGACTGACTGATCTAGTGGACTGCACCGACTGACTGATCTAGTGGACTGCACCGACCGACTGATCTAGTGGACTGCACCGACCGACTGATCTAGTGGACTGCACACCGACCGACTGATCTAGTGGACTGCACACGACCGACTGATCTAGTGGTCTGCACCGACCGACTGATCTAGTGGTCTGCACCGACCGACTGATCTAGTGGGCTGCACCGACCGACTGATCTAGTGGGCTGCACCGACCGACTGATCTAGTGGGCTGCACCGTCATACATACTTCTTTCTTCAAACGCTCCATAGCAACCACTTGTTAACCACTCTGTTGATTTATATGTGATCTAAACCTAGGAGCGATTGTATGTTTCGCCATTTATGCGCCTACAAGTAGGACAGTACATTCGATTTCTACGTTGCTTTTATTTACTAGGTAGTGTCTCTAAGTCCTACATCAGTGGCCTCTTACGACATGCCTTGTAGGTGACAGTGGTAGTATTCTTTGCTTCCTAGCGGCCCAGGCAGCACATGGGCATGACATACATACAGGAACACAAGTATAACTAGTCTTTTGTTCCAGTTGTATCAAATCTATGTCACTGTTTCTTTTCCATTTTTTTCATAATTTTTAAAACTATTGACAAAATAAAAGAATAACATTTGTGACATGTTGGTCTTCATTACAAAGACTAAATTATCCTCCACTTGTTTTTCTTCATCCTCAATCATGCATTATTTTTTTGTATTCTCTGCCATCTTCTGGTCAATTTTCTCTTGAATTTTGTTGTTGGTTTCTTCTCTAACATATTCTTTTATCAGTAAACATATGTATTTTGATAAGTTTCTAAAGCATTACTTGTCCATGTATGCAATGTCATTTACTGTTGTATGTATTTCTTTTGTATGGAAAATCATTAAATTGGTACATGTCTTTGATATTAATTTTTAATTTTCTGTTGGTTGTCCTATAATTGTGTGAACAGTATGTGTTGTTGGTTGTCCTATGATTGTGTGAACAGTATTTGTTGTTCTATAATTGTGTGAACAGTATGTGTTATAATTGTGTGAACAGTGTTTGCTGTTGGTTGTCCTATGATTGTGTGAACAGTATTTGTTGTTGGTTGTCCTATAATTGTGTGAACAGTATGTGTTGTTGGTTGTCCTATGATTGTGTGAACGTTGGTTGTCCTATAATTGTGTGAACAGTGTTTGCCGTTGGTTGTCCTATAATTGTGTGAACAGTATTTGTTGTTGGTTGTCCTATAATTGTGTGAACAGTATATGTTGGTTGTCCTATAATTGTGTGAACAGTGTTTGCTGTTGGTTGTCCTGTGTTGGTGGCGACGGGGTGGTGTGTCTAAACCTGTGAGACGGCACATGGCTCTACTGAAATGTTATGACTAAAAAATGCTATCATTTTGATGGACTCATCTGTGAACTTTATCATATTAACTTGATCACTCCTCTGGTGATGTCAAGTGGCCAGATCCACTCCAGCTGGGTTATAGAGGTGGGTTATAGAGGTGGTTACAGGCTGAGCTGGGTTATAGAGGCGGTAAGAGACTGAGCTAGTCCAGGTGGATTATAGAGGTGGTTAGAGGCTGAGCAAGTTCAGCTGGGTTATAGAGGTGGTTAGAGGCTGAGCTGGGTTAGTCAGATGGTTAGAGCACATGCTTTTCAACTGAAGAGATTGGGATTCAGGAATTCCTGATGAAGGCAGACTTCAGAAGTGTCCACTCAACTTGCAAATACTGAGATCTTACCTTGGACATGTAGTGACCCTCCCAGACTGCTAGATATACAGAGATAATGACCCCTAGTAGCCACAACTTGCCAGTTGACTGTCATTTCAATAGTTTTGTCAGTGATGCAGACAAGTGAGAGACGACACCTGGATGTGCTGATAAATTTTTTGTGTTCAATTCAACAATGAGAAGAATAAGTGAACATGATTGCAGGAGAAAAGTTTGTGTATTCAATTCAACCATGAGAAGAATAAGTGAACATGATTGCAGGAGAAAAGTTTGTGTATTCAATTCAACCATGAGAAGAATAAGTGAACATGATTACAGGAGAAAAGTTTGTGTATTCAATTCAACCATGACAAGAATAAGTGAACATGATTACAGGAGAAAAGTTTGTGTTTTCAATTCAATCATGACAAGAATAAGTGAACATGATTGCAGGAGAAAAGTTTGTGTTTTCAATTCAACCATGAGAAGAATAAGTGAACATGATTGCAGGAGAAAAGTTTGTGTATTCAATTCAACCATGAGAAGAATAAGTGAACATGATTACAGGAGAAAAGTTTGTGTTTTCAATTCAATCATGACAAGAATAAGTGAACATGATTACAGGAGAAAAGTTTGTGTATTCAATTCAACCATGAGAAGAATAAGTGAACATGATTGCAGGAGAAAAGTTTGTGTATTCAATTCAACCATGATAAGAATAAGTGAACATGATTACAGGAGAAAAGTTTGTGTTTTCAATTCATTCATGACAAGAATAAGTGAACATGATTACAGGAGAAAAGTTTGTGTATTCAATTCAACCATGAGAAGAATAAGTGAACATGATTACAGGAGAAAAGTTTGTGTATTCAATTCAACCATGACAAGAATAAGTGAACATGATTACAGGAGAAAAGTTTGTGTATTCAATTCAATCATGACAAGAATAAGTGAACATGATTACAGGAGAAAAGTTTGTGTATTCAATTAATCATGACAAGAATAAGTGAACATGATTACAGGAGAAAAGTTTGTGTATTCAATTCAATCATGACAAGAATAAGTGAACATGATTACAGGAGAAAAGTTTGTGTATTCAATTCAACCATGAGAAGAATAAGTGAACATGATTGCAGGAGAAAAGTTTGTGTATTCAATTCAACCATGATAAGAATAAGTGAACATGATTACAGGAGAAAAGTTTGTGTTTTCAATTCAATCATGACAAGAATAAGTGAACATGATTACAGGAGAAAAGTTTGTGTATTCAATTCAACCATGACAAGAATATGTGAACATGATTACAGGAGAAAAGTTTGTGTATTCAATTCAATCATGACAAGAATAAGTGAACATGATTACAGGAGAAAAGTTTGTGTATTCAATTCAATCATGACAAGAATAAGTGAACATTATTACAGGAGAAAAGTTTGTGTATTCAATTCAATCATGACAAGAATAAGTGAACATGATTACAGGAGAAAAGTTTGTGTATTCAATTCAACCATGAGAAGAATAAGTGAACATGATTACAGGAGAAAAGTTTGTGTATTCAATTCAACCATGAGAAGAATAAGTGAACATGATTACAGGAGAAAAGTTTGTGTATTCAATTCAACCATGAGAAGAATAAGTGAACATGATTGCAGGAGAAAAGTTTGTGTATTCAATTCAACCATGAGAAGAATAAGTGAACATGATTACAGGAGAAAAGTTTGTGTATTCAATTCAATCATGACAAGAATAAGTGAACATGATTACAGGAGAAAAGTTTGTGTATTCAATTCAACCATGAGAAGAATAAGTGAACATGATTGCAGGAGAAAAGTTTGTGTATTCAATTCAACCATGAGAAGAATAACAAGAGAGATATCTGGTGGTAACAAAACAATGCATAGACTGATCATAGTAACATAGTCAATGAGCATGGTCAAGTGGATCAATGCGTTAGACAGCATTCGTTAATCATATCTCTTATCGTGGACTCTACACGTTTGGGGCATACAGGAGGGATGGGAAATAATACATCAGTCTTGTCTGCTACTGCATTCATTAACAAAAGGAAAAAGCATGGATATTATCAATGTCCTCTGCTCTAAATATGTTGCAACATCAGAATTGTAGATATTTGAACTATGTCATTGGAAATGGAGGTTAACTGCAGACCAACAGCATGACACAGTTGTCTGCGGAGTAGAGATGCTGTACTACCCCAACACTTGGTGAAAACACTTGACTATGTCATTGTAGGATAAAACATGCATAGGCTTGCCTGATGGTTAGTAATGTTCATGGAGAGTACTACTAGTACATCTCTACAGTTTGTATAACACTGAAGTTGTTAGCATACAAAGTATAAAACAGATTCTGAAAAACAACATCAGAGAAGATTGGCTGAACCGATGGGCTATGGGGACGACTGGTCGGGACATGTATGCAGAGTTGAATACACTAAACCATAAGGACAATATAAATCTACTACAATGAAAAATATCAAAGCACTGTGGGTATCTTTCAGTTAAGAACAGGACATGTTGGACTGAATTACCACCTACACAGAATAAACCCCACACACCTACCACACTAGAAAGTGCAGTCATTCATGTGAGACAGTAGAGCATATCTTGCTTGAATGTCCTGGACTACATAAAGCTAGACAAGAACTCCTCCCACCACACCCATCTGTTCACATCACCCTTTACACTAACTATTCTTTCACAATTACAGAACACAGGCAGATTCTACAAATTGGCATTGGCTGCCCAAGAGTGAAAACTCGCATCCCTGGTTAGAAGTATAACACTGAGATGACAGGTTGATATATTCAATGCATTTTTATAGTTCATACCATGAGGAGGAGTGACTGCTTGATTAGATAGTTTTATGTGAGATTAAAATATTGCCAGTTCTGACGTTGATTGTGTTAAATCAACCAAAGGTCAGGTCATGAGGTCAATGTTGTGTATGGAAGCATTAGCTGGTGGTCATGGGGAATGTTGTGTATGGAAGCATCAGCTGGCGGACATGGGGAATGTTGTGTATGGAAGCATCAGCTAGTGGACATGGGGAATGTTGTCTATGTAACCATCAGCTAGTGGACATGGGGAATGTTGTGTATGGAAGAATCAGCTAGTGGACATGGGAAGTGTTGTCTATGTAACCATCAGCTAGTGGACATGGGAAGTGTTGTCTATGTAACCATCAGCTAGTGGACATGGGAAGTGTTGTCTATGTAACCATCAGCTAGTGGACATGGGGAATGTTAAGGATGTGAACCTTATATAGCAGGCTACAGAATTGTTTTACATTGGGATTGTAAGAGTTGTAGGTGTAGACAGACATAATTAGTTACATTTTAACCTTTGAACTGTTCAGTTTAAGCAGAAAACATAATCATCAGTTAATCCAGAATTCATCTTCTCCATCGTCTTCCTTATCTCTTTGCCAGGATGTCTCCCAGATCTTCTCCAGCCCTTCATGTCTTTTTATATGTTCACAGTATCTTAATTTTTTCGTTCTTATTTGTAGCATCAGCCAGTTTTCTTTGGTTTTGAATTCTTTCTGGATAGATCTATTTGTTCTCTTCTGTCCATGATATACAACAGAGAACTTCTATAGCACACATATGTTTTTCTACTGTCATGTTAAATCAAATAATCTTGCTTCACACCGATATGTTGTCACTGGGAATATGTATGCGCTTAGTATTCTGATCTTTGTTTTCTTATCAGTTCCGTTTAATACTGATTTTAGTTGTTTCAATGTTTTGTAAGTCCATTTCTGTTCTTCTGAAAGTTTCCTTCATCACATTTCTATCTGTTGTTTTATTATCTCTCCTACATAAACAACTGAATCCAAGAACTCCAATAGATTTTTTGTTAAATGTTGAACCTCCAACTAGGTCAGAGGTCGTACTTTCTGAAGCAACGGGATTCTGGGGACTCAATTTCTGGAACACAGGAAGAAGCTGGAACACTGGAAGAAGCTGGAACACAGGAAGAAGCTGGAACACAGTAAGAAGCTGGAACACAGTAAGAAGCTGGAACACAGGAAGAAGCTGGAACACAGTAAGTAGCTGGAACACAGTAAGAAGCTCGAACACAGTAAGTAGCTGGAACACAGTAAGAAGCTGGAACACAGTAAGAAGCTGGAGTTTCCTACTTACTATTTCGTACATTACACACACAGGTAGAATATACACACAGGTAGAACATACACACAGGTAGAATACACACACAGGTAGAATATACACACAGATAGAACATACACACAGGTAGAACATACACACAGATAGAACATACACACAGGTAGAACATACACACAGGTAGAACATAGCACAGGTAGAACATACACACAGGTAGAACATACACACATGTAGAACATACACACATGTAGAACATACACACAGGTAGAACATACACACAGGTAGAATATGTCCATAATAGTATCAATGAATAATACCAAGTAAAATCGTACGTATCGATACAAACACTTTAATCAAATAATTCGACATTGATACAAACACTTTAATCAAATAATTCAACATTGATACAAGCACTTTAAATACGATAATCGACATTGAACAATCCGAATACAACTAGTGGCATTGTCTGTGTCTGTTACTAATTACAAATAGTAGCATTGTCTGTTACTGAATACAAATAGTGGCATTGTCTGTGTCTGTTACTGAATACAAATAGTGGCATTGTCTGTTACTGAATACAAATGGCGGCATTGTCTGTGTCTGTTACTGAATACAAATAGTGGCATTGTCTGTGTCTGTTACTGAATACAAATAGTGGCATTGTCTGTGTCTGTTACTGAATACAAATAGTGGCATTGTCTGTTTCTGAATACAAATAGTGGCATTGTCTGTGTCTGTTACTGAATACAAATAGTGGCATTGTCTGTTTCGAAGCAGAAATAATAATTGTGATGTTTGAAAGCTGAAACAATAACACCAAACATATCCACGAAATAATAAACATATGATAAAATGTGGTCATACGAAGACATATCCATATTTGTACACATTCATTAGTTGTACAGATTCATTAGTTGTACACATTCATTAGTTGTCTGAGAAAACTGAACCAAGTTTAATGACTGATCAAATCTCACAAACTCATTTTATGTTAAATTATAATTCAATGAGTTAAATGGTGAAACATACAAAACACAATTTTTTGGTAATTTTTACAAAGCAAAGCAAGAAATAAATTTGAGGTTCCACAAAAATAAGATGATCAAGATCTAAAACAAGCTGAACTTTATGGTACAGACCTGGTGATCAGAACACAGCGGGTCTCACATTTGTATCAGTACCGACACATCTGATCAATGACACCCACTTATACAACACACAGTTATATCCAAATATTCTCTGACTTGTGTGTATGTCTGACTAAATATTGTCTAAATAGCAAAGTTATGTGCATACCAGTCAGCCCATTTGCAATATCTCTGGCAATATGTATTTGCAATATCTTTTGAAATATGTCTTTGCAATATGTCAATGCAATATCTCTATGCAATATCTCTATGCAATATCTCTATGCAATATCTCTATGCAATATGTCTATGCAATATGTCTGAAAATAAAGCAGTGACAGATGAACTCTTCAACAAAAATGATGAGGGTGGGGGCAGTGAATACAGCAACAGCTAAGTGACTTCTGCAGCAAAGTGTGAGACAGAACAGACAAGATACAAATACAACAAGAGTGAAGTGTGAGACAGAACAGATAAGATACAAATACAACAAGAGGGAAGTGTGAGACAGAACAGACAAGATACAAATACAACAAGAGGGAAGTGTGAGATAGAACAGACAAGATACAAATACAACAAGAGGGAAGTGTGAGACAGAACAGACAAGATACAAATACAACAAGAGGGAAGTGTGAGATAGAACAGATAAGATACAAATACAACAAGAGGGAAGTGTGAGATAGAACAGATAAGATACAAATACAACAAGAGGGAAGTATGTGAGATAGAAGAGACAAGATACAAATACAACAAGAGGGAAGTGTGAGACAGAACAGACAAGATACAAGCAAATACAGCAATAGCTAAGTGACTTCTGCGGCAAGGAGTGTAAGACAGAACAGACAAGATACAAATACAACAAGAGGGAAGTGTATTATTCAATACTCAGATACATGTACTACAATCTGTTTCTGGCAAAGGAATATCTCGGTAGCAGTTCTCAAGCTTTGTAGCACTGGGTAACAAGCACCAAGTGCCAGTTTAAGGATGATCAATGCCTCAACAGGTCTCCCAGTGCTTAGAGCCCCTGACTACACCTACTGAAATTGACACTTTTGTACAAGTAAATGAGTAACATTTACAAGTGGGCGTGTTCGGAAAGTTTTGAAGTTGCCAAAATTGACAACAGTAAATAGAAAAATTAAAAAAGAGACAGGTGCAACGACACGAAGCTAGGATTTAATACACACATACGCACACACACATTTATACGCGCACACGTACATACACACACATTGTCTCCCATGGTGTGTGTGGGTATGAGTGTTATTTATTATCAACAACTACCGAGTTTAATGATCTTTTACAACCGATGCCAAGTTTAGGAACAAGCAAGTGTTTTGCAACAGTTCAATTGCGTTATATGTGTTCGTGTGTGTGTATATATCAACTTGTTATATATATACGTTTGTATCTATGAGTGCGTATGTAATATGTGTGTGTATACATGTGAGATTGAAGCATTGGTGACACGGTAGTTAGGGCTCTTGCTACCTGAACGGGTAGTCTAGGTTCACTCTCCAGATGAAGTGGGATTTTTGCAACCGCAAACGCTTCTCATATCGACGCTGCAACCTGCTGCCTTGCAGGTCGGCTGGGGACAGTCAAAGTCTGACGGAGAGCGAACCTAGTAAACGCTGGTTGAAACCGGACACATCGCAGAAGGATAAGCACCAGAGCTCCAAATGTTACTGAAGATTGTGAACGTATCACACCCGTTCTTGGTGTTAGGCTGTTTATATATCACACTAAGAATGATAAAAATGGCCATAAAAGAACGATCGCGAGAGAGAGAGATATCGACGCTGCTTCATCTTCGTAACAAAGACACACTTGGAAGTAATGACGGTCGGCGTGATGATGACCAAATCGCACATCATGGACATTTGGTCAAAGCAAAATGTGATTGCCTAACTCCGTGTTTCCTAATCATACAAATGGTATGAAGACATGTGAAGTTATCACTTCCTGTATCTATTTATAGATAATCTGCTTGTAGCTCGTAGGAGCAGGTAGTCCATCTATCAATCAATTTAAAGTTCAATTTAAACACATCTAAGCAAGTATATCATCTATTAAAGTGAGTCTGTAGTCTGTCTAAACAAGTCTGCATTCTGTCTAAGCAAGCCTTAATTCTGTCTAAAGAAGTCTGCAGTCTGTCTAAACAAGTCTGCAGTCTGTCTAAGCAAAAGGGAAAAAGAAGAAATCCGGTTTCTAAAAGTCTGTGTTCAAAACGAATGTTCCGGACCGAAAGGTGCAGATATGATATCATTGCTGTAGGTTGTGACATAACGTAAAATATGTCCTGTTCAGTAGCAATGATGAAACAGAAGTGAAGGAGCATGCACAAATATTACTACATGGAACACACGTAAAACATGGACTGTATCATTGTAACGGTCAACATCATCTAAGTACATAAGTAAGTCTCTTCCAAAATCTTCATCAATGAACAATTCAAACTTTCGAATAAATAAATAAATAATAAAAAAAAGTAAAATGACGAAAGAATATATGGAAACCGGATATAATATTTTGCAAAGGGAACTTAACTCTTATTAACTCTTTTATGCAAATATGTGTGTCATAACCTCAAGTAAAGTTGCTATGGCAACAGAGTAAACGTATTTCGTAACAGAGAGACGTAACAAAATAGAAATGAAACTTCAAAACACTGCCGGTTAATAATGTTATCCATCAATTCAAGTGTACAATAACAATTTGAGACACGGTAAGAAACTAGAAGAGGACAAAGTAAACAATATGACGGTATTGGTGAACTAAAGGTGGATAGTCTTGTGAACGTGTATGTAAATTAAAATAGTTGCTTCTGGGAATGCTGGGTCCTGTCTGGAGATCAGGAGGCGACAGTCTAGCAAGGCAGGAATAGAAGACCAAAGAATCAAGGAAACTAGACAACTAGACGATTCTAAAGTTTGCTGACAGTATAAGATTATTTCTTGAAAATATTGGAGACTAGACTTTGAAGCTAGACTAGATGAGAGAACAGGCTGAGAGAATTGTACAAGATTACAATTGATCAACATCTTCAGTTCAAGGTAGACGATGACTAAGGAAAAAAAAAAAGTTATACACTTCAAACTAAACTGAAACAAAGTTATACCAAAGAAATAAACTGATGAGTGAGTTGTGATACATCTCTGTGTTACATCACTGTGTTACATCACTGTTACATCTCTGTGTTACACCACTGTTACATCACTGTGTTACATCACTGTTACATCTCTGTGTTACATCTCTGTGTTACATCTCTGTGTTACATCTCTGTGTTACATCTCTACTGTGTTACACCTCTACTGTGTTATATATTTGTAATACATCACACTGGCTTCTATTTTACCTCGCTAGCTTTAAAGCTAATCATAATTTCAGGAAAAACAAATTCAAAATAACAATTTTTTTTTTCTTTCGCAAAGACAATACTGTTCTCAATACTGTTCTACTAGATAAATCTGGTTCTCCATTACATCAGGTGTTAGACATGGTTGTGTTCTCTCACCACTACTCTTTATTGCATATATGGATAAAATAACTCAAGAGTCAAATTCAGATAATGATGAAATAAATGAACTGCTTTTGCAGATGATCAGTGCCTGATACATCAAAATGAACAAGATCTCCAACATCATATTGACACCTTGAACAAAAATTGTATAAATCATGACATGAAAATCAACAACACTAAAACAGAAATAATGAATATGGGAAGAAAACATAATAAACTAGACATCCATGTCAGTGTCACTAAAATAAACAAAGTGAAAGAATTCAAATACTTAGGAAGCATATTCACAGAAGACGGAAGACTTGATAGAGAGATAGAGGCTAGAGTGCAAAAGCAAATGCTGTAACCTACCAGCTAGCCCCATTGTTAAGGCACCCAAAATTTCACAGGAGCTCAAAAACAGTGATAAAATATTTTTATAACCTACTTTGTGTTACAAGCAAACATGACAGGAGCAAAGCAGACAAATAATAATGCAAAAGCGTTGCCTCGAAAAGTTACAACAACACAGAAAGACATCACACATCAGCTGAGAACAGTGGGACAAATCCTCTTGCAATTACATTGAAAACAAGATAAGTGTTTCCACAATGAATCGTCCATTTGTAGTGTTCTCGAAATTCGTCATTCTTTTGTATTATTTGCTTGATAAAGGCCTTTTGGTCGAAACGTTGCTGTTTATCGTCACTGTTTATGTATTTTGTAAAACTGTAATACTTTGTGTTTACAAATTTCACAGGCAGCTAAGAAACAGATGATCAACAATATTTTTATACCTACTTTGTGTTACCAGAGCCAAACATGGACAATGAGCAAAGCGCAGTCACAAAAATAACTACATGCGAAATGCGTTGCCTGCGAAATGCGTTGCCTGCGAAAAGTTACCAACAACACCAGAAAAGACAGTCACCAACATCAGCATAAGAAAGAAAGTTGGGACAGAATCCTGCTTGAATTACATTGAGAAACAAAGAATGAAGTGGTTTGGCCACTTAATAAGAATGCATCCAAACTCCACAGTATACAGAGTCTTCTACAACAGAACATCAGGAAAGAAGGCAAGAGGAAGACCACGAAAAAGATGATTAGATAGCAGAATTCTGTGAAAGAGCAAAAATAACCATCACCCAAGCCACCAGAACAGCGCAAGACAAAACAGAAAACCACGACACTGGACAACAAATCAGTAGCAGTGTGACGACACTGGGCAACAAATCGGTAGCAGTGTGACGACACTGGGCAACAAATCGGTAGCAGTGTGACGACACTGGGCAACAAATCGGTAGCAGTGTGACGACACTGGGCAACAACCCGGTAGCGGTGTGACGACAAAAGAAGACAAAAAATACTGGCACCTGATGATGAAGGACAATATAAAAAAAAAATTAAATGTTTAGTTATTCTTGTGTTTCATCTGTTATTATTGTTTGTTAATACTACTGTATTATTGTTATTATTACTGTTATTATTGCAATTGTCACATGTCACTCGCGCCTCCAGGGCATTAGCCATAGCTTAGCAATATATGAACATGTTGGAGATGACTGGTAGTGTAAGGTGCTCACGTCTACGCTGCAGAATAGAAGAGAAATTTGTCGATGACGAATGCACAACTAGAGGGATAGAAGCACCGACAGCAGATCAACCTCTGATTGTAACATATTTACTTTGGCCAACTTGTGCATGTCACATTATTAGACATGACTTCAGTTAATCAGTGGAAAAATACATTCTTTTCTTCTTCTCTCTCTTTCTCTCTCTTCCCCAATGTATGTGATTTATACTGTGCAGGTGACTGATTGATTGACACGACCATCATCATTGTACTTCGATGAGGAACCATGTGTGATGCGATCTCTTTCTTACACAGGAAGATCTCAGAGACTGCATGAACTCCGTAGCACCGGCGAGTGTCCCTGATGTAATTTAAAAGATGGTGAAAATATTTTGTAGAAATTTTACTTTTTTATTTTTTTCTAATGAATTTGCATAGGCAGCGACTTTCCAGCCTCCTGTTCTCTATTTTTAACTGCCAAGGATTCTTTTACGTGCTCAATTTGAACTCGCGATCTACGTTTTATCATCCATCTCCCATAATACTATGAACTCAATCTCACCAACACTGATATCAGGGGTCTCTGGACTATTTTGTGGGCTGACAGGAGATAGTTGCTGTTTTTGCAACTATTTCGTGGGCTGACGGGGACAAAAGGCAACACATGGAATATTATTAACATACACGATGGACATCTTGGAAGGGTTGATTGGAGCTAGATTCACACTAAAACTTGAGTCAACAGCATTTAACAGTTCTTCCTGAAGACATTTACTTAGTTTTACACATTTTGATATACGAGGGACACATCTTGGTATGCAGGGGACACATCTTGATATGCAGGGGACACATCTTGGTATGCAGGGGACACATCTTGGTATGCAGGGGACACATCTTGGTATGCAGGGGACACATCTTGATATGCAGGGGACACATCTTGGTATGCAGGGGACACATCTTGGTATGCAGGGGACACATCTTGAAAAAACAGTGGGCCGAATGGGGGCAGATCTGGGTATGTAGGGGGCACATCTTGGTATGCAGGGGGAACATTTGGGTATGTAGGGGGCACATCTGGATCCGCAGGTCATATCTGGACTTGCAGGGCACATGTGGATCTGTATGCGTGAAGGCAATATAAAAGCACACATCAACTAGCTGGAACGGAATCTACTCCATATAGAGAAGGTATGGACAGCATGGACATGATATATTCGTTATGTTGCACATATGCAGCTAAAACAGAAATAAGAAACACTGAACCGCATGACTGAAATGTGGGCTCAGCACGGATAAGAACACCGTCTCCGTTGCGGGGTAGAGAAAGAGGATATACCCCTCAACATCACTTGGGTACAGTGAGTGTGAAAATATTGAGGTTGTTGCTGCAGTGAACAACGAAGCTAGATTTCAAATGTAGGCTTATTTCTAATGCGAGGGTATCGGTGAGGATAACGGAACTGGATGGATGTGTTAGGGTGTGCTGGAAACGCTACAAATTAAGTCATAAGAATATTACATTTCATGGAACATTCTAGGAAAAAATGAAAACTTGTCTAATTAGATTATTGTTGTCAACTAAATATGACAATGGTATTTCTAAGCTCAGATCGAGAAATCTGACCAATTATTTGTTAACTGTAGCAACTGTAGCAACTGTAGCAACTGTAGCAACTGAGATGTAGATGTACAATTAGCAATCTGCACTGTGTGGTGTAATTACATCTACACACACACACACAGGACACACACACACACAGCTGATGTTGAATCTCAGACTATCTGCTTGGTGACACACACATACACACACACGCACACACAAACACACACACACGCACGCACACTCACACACACACAGCTGATGTTGAATCTCAGATATAATGACATGAAATAATGACATGAAATAATGACACAAAATTATTGATTACACCATCATCATTGCACTTCGGTGAGTAACCATGTGTGCTCCGATCTCTTTCTTACACATGAAGATCTCAGCTGCAGTGCACGAACTTCGTAGCACCGGCGAGGGTCTCCAAATAGTCAGTAGAAAGCATTCAACTATTGGATCATAATATTTCGGACATTTTCTGCAAGGTTATGCACAAAGACTTCAAGTCTGTCTGTTTATCTATCAAAGACTTCAAGTATGTCTCTGTCTTGTCTGTCTGTCTATCCATCAAAGACTTCAAGTCTGTCTGTTTATCTATCAAAGACTTCAAGTCTGTCTCTGTCTTGTCTGTCTGTCTATCTATTAAAGACTTTAAGTCTGTCTCTGTCTTGTCTGTCTATCTATCAAAGACTTCGTCTGTCTTGTCTGTCTATCTATCAAAGACTTAAAGTCTGTCTCTATCTATATGAATGTCTGTCTATCTTTATCCTATTCGTGTTCCATTTGACACATAATTCTTCCACAAGAGGTTTCTGTTCTTGTTATTCTGTCAGCTTTCTATCAGCTGATTGTCCATGTCTTTCTTCTATCAGCTGATTGTCCATATCTTTCTTATATGAACTGTTTGTCCATTCTTCTTCTATCAACTGTTTGTCCAGCTTTCTTCTATCAACTGTTTGTCCATATCTTCTATCAACTGTTTGTCCATATCTTTCTTCTATCAACTGTTTGTCCATGTCTTTCTTCTATCAACTGTTTGTCCAAAGTTTCTTCTATCAACTGTTTGTCCATGTCTTCTTCTATCAACTGTTTGTCCATCTCTTCTATCAACTGTTTGTCCATATCTTCTATCAACTGTTTGTCCATGTCTTTCTTCTATCAACTGTTTGTCCATGTCTTTCTTCTATCAACTGTTTGTCCATATCTTCTATCAACTGTTTGTCCATATGTTTCTTCTATCAACTGTTTGTCCATATCTTCTATGAACTGTTTGTCCATATCTTCTATCAACTGTTTGTCCATATCTTCTATCAACTGTTTGTCCATATCTTCTATGAACTGTTTGTCCATATCTTCTATCACTGTTTATCCATGTCTTTCTTATATCAACTGTTTATCCATGTCTTTCTTCTATCAACTGTTTGTCCATTCTTTCTTCTATCAACTGTTTGTCCATATCTTCTATCAACTGTTTGTCCATATCTTTCTTCTATCAACTGTTTGTCCATATCTTCTATCAACTGTTTGTCCATATCTTCTATCAACTGTTTGTCCATATCTTTCTTCTATCAACTGTTTGTTCATATCTTCTATCAACTGTTTGTCCATATCTTCTATCAACTGTTTGTCCATGTCTTTCTTCTATCAACTGTTTATTCATATCTCTCTATTCAATCGTGTTGTACCATATCCTTCTATCAACTAATGTCCATGAGTATTTTTCTCAATCAACCTGTTTGTCACATAACAATCATCATCTTTGTCCCTAGCACAGGCAACTGTTAGTCCATATTTCTGATCAATGTAACGACATATCTTTTGTCAATGTTTATCTTCTTCCTTACAACCTGTTTGTCAGTTCTCTTCTACATCTTTTCCAAAATCTTTTTATACTCTTTGTCCTTCTTCTATCAACTTTTGTCCCATTGCATCAACCTGCATTTCACACATTTCTATACTGTTTTCCATTTCATCTTCTATCAATGACATGCCTCACATTTTGCTAGCTAATCTATCTGACATCACTATTTCTCTATCTATCATTGTGTCATATCTTCTATTATCATCTGCTTGTCCATATCTTCTCTATCAACTGTTTGTTCATATCTTCTATCAACTGTTTGTCCATATCTTTCTTCTATCAACTGTTTGTCCATATCTTTCTTCTATCAACTGTTTGTCCATATCTTTCTTCTATCAACTGTTTGTCCATATCTTTCTTCTATCAACTGTTTGTCCATATCTTCTATCAACTGTTTGTCCATATCTTTCTTCTATCATCTGTTTGTCCATATCTTTCTTCTATCATCTGTTTGTCCATATCTTTCTTCTATCAACTGTTTGTTCATATCTTCTATCAACTGTTTGTCCATATCTTCTATCAACTGTTTGTCCATATCTTCTATCAACTGTTTGTCCATATCTTCTATCAACTGTTTGTCCATATCTTTCTTCTATCAACTGTTTGTCCATGTCTTTCTTCTATCAACTGTTTGTCCATATCTTCTATCAACTGTTTGTCCATATCTTCTATCAACTGTTTATTCATATCTTTCCTCTATTACAAATGCGGTGACTTGGTTAACATATCAAAACTACTCTCGTATTTTCATACTCAATGCCTCCATGAGTATAATTTGTAAAGTCTAAACAGGAATGGTGAGACAAAACTGGGTGGAGGTGTTGGTACGGACAGGAAACAGAGAGATCATCTTCATTGCTACCCCTAGGCACGCAGGCAGCTGGTGAATAAGCAGACATGAATGTGATGTCGTAGGTGACTGCAATGTAACGAGGGGACATATCTTTTATATGTGCATATTTTACTTCTTCTTTTCCCTCTACATTAGCCTTGTTTTCTAGTTCTGCTTCTACATCTTCTTCTTCACAATCACCTGCTTTTTTTCCTTCTTTTCCTTCCGTTTCCTTTATGTTCCCATTGGAGCATAAGCCTGCAACTATCACTGACATTTTATATTTGTTTTTCATTTCAGCGTTCTATAATAGAACATAGCACTACACATTGTTGCTAGCTAGATGCTATAATAGAACATAGCACTAAAAATTGTTGCTAGCTAGATGCTATAATAGAACATATCACTACAATTATTAGTCGATGCTATAATAGAACATAATAAAATTTGCTACTGATGCTATAATAGAACATAACACTACAAAGTGTTGCTAGCTAGATGCTATAATAGAACATATCACTACAAAGTGTTGCTAGCTCGATGACCTATAATCTCATAAACAAAATGGCGATAGGGTGATGATGATACATTTATACCAGTTTGATTACGAAAATATCTGAAACACGAAACGGTTGAACAATCTTCCACATTAGAATGACCTTGTCTGTGTGCGTGTGTGTATGTGCGCGTGTGTGTATACCAAACATGTCTAACTTGTCTCTGATAAATGTCAAAATTAAATGATTACATTTATGAAAAACGTAATACAACAAGCAAATGTGTTACCACAAACAAACCTCAATCCACAAAAATAATCCTGACCAAGTAAATGTTGTATAAATAAGACATGATGTGCGCTGTCAAACATCAGCCAATTATTGTTCTGTAGCAGTTTTTAAACATGTACTTACTTTTTACTTAACCAGTTAACCAGTTATTTGCTTATCCATTAAACCATTATGCTTATCCATTAAACCGTATTTGCTTATCCATTAAACCAGTTATTTGCTTATCCATTAAACCAGTTATTTGCTTAAACATTAAACCAGTTATTTGCTTATCCATTAAACCAGTTATTTGCTTAAACATTAAACCAGTTATTTGCTTATCCATTAAACATAAGTTATTTGCTTAACCAGTTAACCAGTTATTTGCTTATCCATTAAACCAGTTATTTGCTTATCCATTAAACCAGTTATTTGCTTAACCAGTTATTTGCTTAACCAGTTATTTGCTTAAACATTAAACCGGTTATTTGCTTAACCAGTTAACCAGTTATTTGCTTATCCATTAAACCAGTTATTTGCTTATCCATTAAACCAGTTATTTGCTTATCCATTAAACCAGTTATTTGGTTAACCAGTTATTTGCTTAAACATTAAACCAGTTATTTGCTTAACCAGTTAACCAGTTATTTGCTTAAACATTAAACCAGTTATTTGCTTATCCAGTTATTTGCTTAAACATTAAACCGGTTATTTGGTTAACTAGTTAACCAGTTATTTGCTTAACAAGTTAACCAGTTATTTGCTCAACCGGTTATTTGCTTAAACATTAAACCAGTTATTTGGTTCACCAGTAATGGTTGAAATATCATGTCATACAATATAGTTGTCCATGAAATATGTTTGTGAAAAGTAACCGTTAACTCATGGGGTGTCCACAGCAACTCGGGTGGAGGATTTTAATTGGAAGTTTACCATGCTGAATAGAGAAAAGATCAGACTCAGATTCAGATTTCATTGTATGCTTCGTGTAGAGAAATATCAACTCAGATTCAGATTTCTATTGTACGCTTCGTGTAGAGAAATATCAACTCAGATTCAGATTTCTATTGTACGCTTCGTGTAGAGAAATATCAACTCAGATTCAGATTTCTATTGTACGCTTCGTGTAGAGAAATATCAACTCAGATTCAGATTTCTATTATACGCTTCGTGTAGAGAAATATCAACTCAGATTCAGATTTCTATTCTACGCTTCGTGTAGAGAAATATCAACTCAGATTCAGATTTCTATTGTACGCTTCGTGTAGAGAAATATCAACTCAGATTCAGATTTCTATTGTATGCTTCGTGTAGAGAAATATCAACTCAGATTCAGATTTCTATTGTACGCTTCGTGTAGAGAAATATCAACTCAGATTCAGATTTCTATTGTACGCTTCGTGTAGAGAAATATCAACTCAGATTCAGATTTCTATTGTACGCTTCGTGTAGAGAAATATCAACTCAGATTCAGATTTCTATTGTACGCTTCGTGTAGAGAAATATCAACTCAGATTCAGATTTCTATTGTATGCTTCTTTTAGAGAAATATCAACTCAGATTCAGATTTCTATTGTACGCTTCGTGTAGAGAAATATCAACTCAGATTCAGATTTCTATTGTACGCTTCGTGTAGAGAAATATCAACTCAGATTCAGATTTCTATTGTACGCTTCGTGTAGAGAAATATCAACTCAGATTCAGATTTCTATTGTACGCTTCGTGTAGAGAAATATCAACTCAGATTCAGATTTCTATTGTACGCTTCGTGTAGAGAAATATCAACTCAGATTCAGATTTCTATTGTACGCTTCGTGTAGAGAAATATCAACTCAGATTCAGATTTCTATTGTACGCTTCGTGTAGAGAAATATCAACTCAGATTCAGATTTCTATTGTACGCTTCGTGTAGAGAAATATCAACTTCTAAAAATAAGTCTTGAAATCATAACTAGTTTGCAACAGTCAATCACACTGTTTTATCAAAAAGACATTTCCCACGAGGTACTGGCACCCCTCCTCTACATTAACTTGTAAACGCCCATGCGTGTAAGCGAAGACCAAAAATATAAAAAGGAATAACAAATATGGTTGTCGAGAAATGTACAATGTACAAAGTACAACAACACTGTCAGAAACAAAGTACAACAACACTGTCAGAAAGAAAATACAACAACACTGTCAGAAAGAAAGTACAACAACACTATCAGAAAGAAAGTACAACAACACTGTCAGAAAGAAAGTACAACAACACTGTCAGAAAGAAAGTACAACAACACTGTCAGAAAGAAAGTACAACAACACTGTCAGAAAGAAAGTACAACAACACTGTCAGAAAGAAAGTACAACAACACTGTCAGAAACTCTAACATTTAAAAACAAGAACAATATCTATCTAGAAACATCTGACAAGAGGAAACTCTATTGATATGTTCTTCTCATCAACTTCTAGAAACTCATTTAATGTCATGGATAAATGATAATAGTCTCATAATAGAATGTCATGTTCGGTCGTGATCGGTTTTCATGTTCGGTCGGTGATGTTCTGTCATGTTCTGTCATGTTCTGTCATGTTCTGTTGTCATGTTCTGTCATGTTCTGTCATGTTCTGTTGTCAATAAATGATATCTAAGCAACAGGTTTCATAAACAAAATGCTCTAGAATGTATTTGATAAGAAAATACCAGAAAATGTCCATCTTATCATGGTGTTATACAATCAGAAAATGTCCATCTTATCATCATGTTATACAATCAGAAAATGTCCATCTTATCTTCGTGTTATACAATCAGAAAATGTCCATCTTATCATGGTGTTATACAATCAGAAAATGTCCATCTTATCATGGTGTTATACAATCAGAAAATGTCCATCTTATCATCGTGTTATACAATCAGAAAATGTCCAGCTTATCATCGTGTTATACAATCAGAAAATATCCATCTTATAATCATCATGTTTTACAATCAGAAAATGTCCATCTTATCATGGTGTTATACAATCAGAAAATGTCCATCTTATCGTCGTGTTATACAATCAGAAAATATCCATCTTATCATCATCATGTTATACAATCAGAAAATGTCCATCTTAGCATGGTGTTATACAATCAGAAAATGTCCATCTTATCATGGTGTTATACAATCAGAAAATGTCTATCTTATCTTCGTGTTATACAATCAGAAAATGTCCATCTTATCATCGTGTTATACAATCAGAAAATGTCCATCTTATCATGGTGTTATACAATCAGAAAATGTCCACCTTATCATAATGGTATACAATAAGAAAATGTCCATCTTATCATCATGTTATACAATCAGAAAATGTCCATCTTATCATGGTGTTATACAATCAGAAAATGTCCATCTTATCATCGTGTTATACAATCAGAAAATGTCCATCTTATCATCATCATGTTATACAATCAGAAAATGTCCATCTTACCATCATGTCCATCTTATCATCATCATGTTATACAATCAGAAAATGTCCATCTTACCATCATGTTATACAATCAGAAAATGTCCATCTTATCATCATCATGTTATACAATCAGAAAATGTCCATCTTATCATCATGTTATACAATCAGAAAATGTCCATCTTATCATGGTGTTATACAATCAGAAAATGTCTATCTTATCATCATCGTGTTATACAATCAGAAAATATTGAAGATAGAAATCATATAATAATTTGTTTCTTCACTCTCTCCATTATTCTGTTCCTAATCATCCTGCTAGTCTGTCACATGACTTGTGATGAAGTCATGTGATCATTAATTTCTCTCCATCTGTACCATGTGTTCATTTGCTCTAATTCTTTCACTTTTCCTTCTCCTCTTTCTTCTTTAGTGTAGAGAGTTGGTCGTTGGCAGTTAATACAATTCTCTGCTCAAACTGAAATCATCTGTACTCTAACATGTACTCTGTGGTTACACTTCTTCTTCTTCTTCTTCTTTTTTTTGGCGCTATATATTCCGAATACTTCTCGTCAGACTTTTCTGATAATATAATATAGCATTTTTCGTCTTTACAGACGGTCAGTTGACAAGTGTTTTACTGGGACAACTTCTAAGTTTGTGTTTGTCTCTCTTGTCTTTACAGACGGTCAGTTGACAAGTGTTTTACTGGGACAACTTCTAAGTTTGTGTTTGTCTCTCTTGTCTTTCAGATCATCACTAAGTCTCTCTTCAAAAGATTCTGCACCTTTACGTAATATTGTTCTCACAGAACTCTTGCCACCAGTTAGTGTTTCCCATTTGTTGGAACCGGTAGAAACGTTCTACAACTACAAGATAAGCGGATGTATTATTAACAAAAACGTTTTGTTTCTTGTCTCTCTTCTATTTGAGAGTAACGACTTTGTTTCTTGTCTCTCTTCTATTTGAGAGTAACGACTTTGTTTCTTGTCTCTCTTCTATTTGAGAGTAACGACTTTGTTTCTTGTCTCTCTTCTATTTGAGAGTAACGACTTTGTTTCTTGTCTCTCTTCTATTTGAGAGTAACGACTTTGTTTCTTGTCTCTCTTCTATTTGAGAGTAACGACTTTGTTTCTTGTCTCTCTTCTATTTGAGAGTAACGACTTTGTTTCTTGTCTCTCTTCTATTTGAGAGTAACGACTTTGTTTCTTGTCTCTCTTCTATTTGAGAGTAACGACTTTGTTTCTTGTCTCTCTTCTATTTGAGAGTAACGACTTTGTTTCTTGTCTCTCTTCTATTTGAGAGTAACGACTTTGTTTCTTGTCTCTCTTCTATTTGGAAGTAACGACTTTGTTTCTTGTCTCTCTTCTATTTGAGAGTAACGACTTTGTTTCTTGTCTCTCTTCTATTTGAGAGTAACGACTTTGTTTCTTGTCTCTCTTCTATTTGAGAGTAACGACTTTGTTTCTTGTCTCTCTTCTATTTGAGAGTAACGACTTTGTTTCTTGTCTCTCTTCTATTTGAGAGTAACGACTTTGTTTCTTGTCTCTCTTCTATTTGAGAGTAACGACTTTGTTTCTTGTCTCTCTTCTATTTGAGAGTAACGACTTTGTTTCTTGTCTCTCTTCTATTTGAGAGTAACGACTTTGTTTCTTGTCTCTCTTCTATTTGAGAGTAACGACTTTGTTTCTTGTCTCTCTTCTATTTGAGAGTAACGACTTTGTTTCTTGTCTCTCTTCTATTTGAGAGTAACGACTTTGTTTCTTGTCTCTCTTCTATTTGAGAGTAACGACTTTGTTTCTTGTCTCTCTTCTATTTGAGAGTAACGACTTTGTTTCTTGTCTCTCTTCTATTTGAGAGTAACGACTTTGTTTCTTGTCTCTCTTCTATTTGAGAGTAACGACTTTGTTTCTTGTCTCTCTTCTATTTGAGAGTAACGACTTTGTTTCTTGTCTCTCTTCTATTTGAGAGTAACGACTTTGTTTCTTGTCTCTCTTCTATTTGAGAGTAACGACTTTGTTTCTTGTCTCTCTTCTATTTGAGAGTAACGACTTTGTTTCTTGTCTCTCTTCTATTTGAGAGTAACGACTTTGTTTCTTGTCTCTCTTCTATTTGAGAGTAACGACTTTGTTTCTTGTCTCTTCTATTTGAGATAACGACTTTGTTTCTTGTCTCTCTTCTATTTGAGAGTAACGACTTTGTTTCTTGTCTCTCTTCTATTTGAGAGTAACGACTTTGTTTCTTGTCTCTCTTCTATTTGAGAGTAACGACTTTGTTTCTTGTCTCTCTTCTATTTGAGAGTAACGACTTTGTTTCTTGTCTCTCTTCTATTTGAGAGTAACGACTTTGTTTCTTGTCTCTCTTCTATTTGAGAGTAACGACTTTGTTTCTTGTCTCTCTTCTATTTGAGAGTAACGACTTTGTTTCTTGTCTCTCTTCTATTTGAGAGTAACGACTTTGTTTCTTGTCTCTCTTCTATTTGAGAGTAACGACTTTGTTTCTTGTCTCTCTTCTATTTGAGAGTAACGACTTTGTTTCTTGTCTCTCTTCTATTTGAGAGTAACGACTTTGTTTCTTGTCTCTCTTCTATTTGAGAGTAACGACTTTGTTTCTTGTCTCTCTTCTATTTGAGAGTAACGACTTTGTTTCTTGTCTCTCTTCTATTTGAGAGTAACGACTTTGTTTCTTGTCTCTCTTCTATTTGAGAGTAACGACTTTGTTTCTTGTCTCTCTTCTATTTGAGAGTAACGACTTTGTTTCTTGTCTCTCTTCTATTTGAGAGTAACGACTTTGTTTCTTGTCTCTCTTCTATTTGAGAGTAACGACTTTGTTTCTTGTCTCTCTTCTATTTGAGAGTAACGACTTTGTTTCTTGTCTCTCTTCTATTTGAGAGTAACGACTTTGTTTCTTGTCTCTCTTCTATTTGAGAGTAACGACTTTGTTTCTTGTCTCTCTTCTATTTGAGAGTAACGACTTTGTTTCTTGTCTCTCTTCTATTTGAGAGTAACGACTTTGTTTCTTGTCTCTCTTCTATTTGAGAGTAACGACTTTGTTTCTTGTCTCTCTTCTATTTGAGAGTAACGACTTTGTTTCTTGTCTCTCTTCTATTTGAGAGTAACGACTTTGTTTCTTGTCTCTCTTCTATTTGAGAGTAACGACTTTGTTTCTTGTCTCTCTTCTATTTGAGAGTAACGACTTTGTTTCTTGTCTCTCTTCTATTTGAGAGTAACGACTTTGTTTCTTGTCTCTCTTCTATTTGAGAGTAACGACTTTGTTTCTTGTCTCTCTTCTATTTGAGAGTAACGACTTTGTTTCTTGTCTCTCTTCTATTTGAGAGTAACGACTTTGTTTCTTGTCTCTCTTCTATTTGAGAGTAACGACTTTGTTTCTTGTCTCTCTTCTATTTGAGAGTAACGACTTTGTTTCTTGTCTCTCTTCTATTTGAGAGTAACGACTTTGTTTCTTGTCTCTCTTCTATTTGAGAGTAACGACTTTGTTTCTTGTCTCTCTTCTATTTGAGAGTAACGACTTTGTTTCTTGTCTCTCTTCTATTTGAGAGTAACGACTTTGTTTCTTGTCTCTCTTCTATTTGAGAGTAACGACTTTGTTTCTTGTCTCTCTTCTATTTGAGAGTAACGACTTTGTTTCTTGTCTCTCTTCTATTTGAGAGTAACGACTTTGTTTCTTGTCTCTCTTCTATTTGAGAGTAACGACTTTGTTTCTTGTCTCTCTTCTATTTGAGAGTAACGACTTTGTTTCTTGTCTCTCTTCTATTTGAGAGTAACGACTTTGTTTCTTGTCTCTCTTCTATTTGAGAGTAACGACTTTGTTTCTTGTCTCTCTTCTATTTGAGAGTAACGACTTTGTTTCTTGTCTCTCTTCTATTTGAGAGTAACGACTTTGTTTCTTGTCTCTCTTCTATTTGAGAGTAACGACTTTGTTTCTTGTCTCTCTTCTATTTGAGAGTAACGACTTTGTTTCTTGTCTCTCTTCTATTTGAGAGTAACGACTTTGTTTCTTGTCTCTCTTCTATTTGAGAGTAACGACTTTGTTTCTTGTCTCTCTTCTATTTGAGAGTAACGACTTTGTTTCTTGTCTCTCTTCTATTTGAGAGTAACGACTTTGTTTCTTGTCTCTCTTCTATTTGAGAGTAACGACTTTGTTTCTTGTCTCTCTTCTATTTGAGAGTAACGACTTTGTTTCTTGTCTCTCTTCTATTTGAGAGTAACGACTTTGTTTCTTGTCTCTCTTCTATTTGAGAGTAACGACTTTGTTTCTTGTCTCTCTTCTATTTGAGAGTAACGACTTTGTTTCTTGTCTCTCTTCTATTTGAGAGTAACGACTTTGTTTCTTGTCTCTCTTCTATTTGAGAGTAACGACTTTGTTTCTTGTCTCTCTTCTATTTGAGAGTAACGACTTTGTTTCTTGTCTCTCTTCTATTTGAGAGTAACGACTTTGTTTCTTGTCTCTCTTCTATTTGAGAGTAACGACTTTGTTTCTTGTCTCTCTTCTATTTGAGAGTAACGACTTTGTTTCTTGTCTCTCTTCTATTTGAGAGTAACGACTTTGTTTCTTGTCTCTCTTCTATTTGAGAGTAACGACTTTGTTTCTTGTCTCTCTTCTATTTGAGAGTAACGACTTTGTTTCTTGTCTCTCTTCTATTTGAGAGTAACGACTTTGTTTCTTGTCTCTCTTCTATTTGAGAGTAACGACTTTGTTTCTTGTCTCTCTTCTATTTGAGAGTAACGACTTTGTTTCTTGTCTCTCTTCTATTTGAGAGTAACGACTTTGTTTCTTGTCTCTCTTCTATTTGAGAGTAACGACTTTGTTTCTTGTCTCTCTTCTATTTGAGAGTAACGACTTTGTTTCTTGTCTCTCTTCTATTTGAGAGTAACGACTTTGTTTCTTGTCTCTCTTCTATTTGAGAGTAACGACTTTGTTTCTTGTCTCTCTTCTATTTGAGAGTAACGACTTTGTTTCTTGTCTCTCTTCTATTTGAGAGTAACGACTTTGTTTCTTGTCTCTCTTCTATTTGAGAGTAACGACTTTGTTTCTTGTCTCTCTTCTATTTGAGAGTAACGACTTTGTTTCTTGTCTCTCTTCTATTTGAGAGTAACGACTTTGTTTCTTGTCTCTCTTCTATTTGAGAGTAACGACTTTGTTTCTTGTCTCTCTTCTATTTGAGAGTAACGACTTTGTTTCTTGTCTCTCTTCTATTTGAGAGTAACGACTTTGTTTCTTGTCTCTCTTCTATTTGAGAGTAACGACTTTGTTTCTTGTCTCTCTTCTATTTGAGAGTAACGACTTTGTTTCTTGTCTCTCTTCTATTTGAGAGTAACGACTTTGTTTCTTGTCTCTCTTCTATTTGAGAGTAACGACTTTGTTTCTTGTCTCTCTTCTATTTGAGAGTAACGACTTTGTTTCTTGTCTCTCTTCTATTTGAGAGTAACGACTTTGTTTCTTGTCTCTCTTCTATTTGAGAGTAACGACTTTGTTTCTTGTCTCTCTTCTATTTGAGAGTAACGACTTTGTTTCTTGTCTCTCTTCTATTTGAGAGTAACGACTTTGTTTCTTGTCTCTCTTCTATTTGAGAGTAACGACTTTGTTTCTTGTCTCTCTTCTATTTGAGAGTAACGACTTTGTTTCTTGTCTCTCTTCTATTTGAGAGTAACGACTTTGTTTCTTGTCTCTCTTCTATTTGAGAGTAACGACTTTGTCTGTCTGAAACGACAGAAGACATTGTCTAAATTGAATGGCCAGTCAAATGTCTGTCTCTAGTGAATGATCAATCAAATGTCTGTCTCTAGTGAATGATCAATCAAATATCTGTCTCTAGTGAATGATCAATCAAATGTCTGTCTCTAGTGAATGATCAATCAAATGTCTGTCTCTAGTGAATGATCAATCAAATGTCTGTCTCTAGTGAATGATCAATCAAATGTCTGTCTCTAGTGAATGATCAATCAAATATCTGTCTCTAGTGAATGATCAATCAAATGTCTGTCTCTAGTGAATGATCAATCAAATGTGTGTCTCTAGTGAATGATCAATCAAATGTCTGTCTCTAGTGAATGACCAGTCAAATGTCTGTCTCTAGTGAATGATCAATCAAATATCTGTCTCTAGTGAATGATCAATCAAATGTCTGTCTCTAGTGAATGATCAATCAAATGTCTGTCTCTAGTGAATGATCAATCAAATGTCTGTCTCTAGTGAATGATCAATCAAATATCTGTCTCTAGTGAATGATCAATCAAATGTCTGTCTCTAGTGAATGATCAATCAAATATCTGTCTCTAGTGAATGATCAATCAAATGTCTGTCTCTAGTGAATGACCAGTCAAATGTCTGTCTCTAGTGAATGATCAATCAAATATCTGTCTCTAGTGAATGATCAATCAAATGTCTGTCTCTAGTGAATGATCAATCAAATGTCTGTCTCTAGTGAATGATCAATCAAATGTCTGTCTCTAGTGAATGATCAATCAAATGTCTGTCTCTAGTGAATGACCAGTCAAATGTCTGTCTCTAGTGAATGATCAATCAAATATCTGTCTCTAGTGAATGACCAGTCAAATGTCTGTCTCTAGTGAATGATCAATCAAATGTGTGTCTCTAGTGAATGATCAATCAAATGTCTGTCTCTAGTGAATGATCAATCAAATGTCTGTCTCTAGTGAATGATCAATCAAATGTCTGTCTCTAGTGAATGATCAATCAAATGTATGTCTCTAGTGAATGATCAATCAAATGTCTGTCTCTAGTGAATGATCAATCAAATGTCTGTCTCTAGTGAATGATCAATCAAATGTGTGTCTCTAGTGAATGATCAATCAAATGTCTGTCTCTAGTGAATGATCAATCAAATGTCTGTCTCTAGTGAATGATCAATCAAATGTGTGTCTCTAGTGAATGATCAATCAAATGTCTGTCTCTAGTGAATGATCAATCAAATATCTGTCTCTAGTGAATGATCAATCAAATGTGTGTCTCTAGTGAATGATCAATCAAATGTGTGTCTCTAGTGAATGATCAATCAAATGTCTGTCTCTAGTGAATGATCAATCAAATGTCTGTCTCTAGTGAATGATCAATCAAATGTCTGTCTCTAGTGAATGATCAATCAAATGTCTGTCTCTAGTGAATGATCAATCAAATGTCTGTCTCTAGTGAATGATCAATCAAATGTGTGTCTCTAGTGAATGATCAATCAAATGTCTGTCTCTAGTGAATGATCAATCAAATGTGTGTCTCTAGTGAATGATCAATCAAATGTCTGTCTCTAGTGAATGATCAATCAAATGTCTGTCTCTAGTGAATGATCAATCAAATGTGTGTCTCTAGTGAATGATCAATCAAATATCTGTCTCTAGTGAATGATCAATCAAATATCTGTCTCTAGTGAATGATCAATCAAATATCTGTCTCTAGTGAATGATCAATCAAATATCTGTCTCTAGTGAATGATCAATCAAATGTGTGTCTCTAGTGAATGATCAATCAAATGTCTGTCTCTAGTGAATGATCAATCAAATATCTGTTTCTAGTGAATGATCAATCAAATATCTGTCTCTAGTGAATGACCAGTCAAATATGTGCTTAGATAAAATACAGAAATATATGGGTCTGACGTATGTATGTATATATGTGTGTTTGTATGTATGTATGTGTGGATGTATGTACGTATGTGTGTATGTATATATGTGTGTATGTATATATGTATGCATCTATATATGTGTGTATGTATGTGTGTATGATATGTGTGTGTGTATGTATATATGTGTGTATGTATGTATGTGTGTATGTATATATGTGTGTATGTATGTGTGTGTGTATGTATATATGTGTGTATGTATGTATGTGTGTATGTATATATTGTGCATTTCACACAAGCTGTCTACGCAGAATACTAAAAATAAACTGGCAGGACAAAATTCCAGACAGCGAAGTCCTCACAAGAGCAAAGATCCCAAGCGTCAACACCCTGTTGCAGAAGGCCCAACTGAGATGGGTCGGTCACGTTGCTCGAATGCCTGATAAACGCATCCCAAAACAGTTGATGTATGGCGAGCTTGAAGGGGGCAGACGTTTAGCTGGTGGACAGAAAAACGCTTTAAAGACACTCTTAAAGTGTCTCTGAAATGCTTCGATATAGACAATACGTGCTGGGAATCCTTGCGCAAGATCGCCAAATGTGGCGCTGTAACAACAAAAGAGGAACCCGAATAGCTGAGAATCATCGTATTGTTGAGTCACAGAGAAAACGAGCAGCGCGAAAAGACAGAGCACACAACACGCACATGTCTAACCTTGATCATGTATGCCCCACCTGTGGTCGGGGATTCTGTTCTAGGATTGGACTCTACAGTCACCTCCGCACACACCAGAGAGGTGCAACAGTACACGTCTGAGATTGTTGTCATCATCGCTTGCGATGGACGGCTATTACCATATATGTGTGCATGTATGTATGTGTGTGTGTATGTATGTATCCAGTGGCGGCCCGTGATGATAATTTTTGTTGGTGGGGCCAGACAAACATTTTCGCAAAAATCATAATCTAAATGTACCACCTTTCGGGCCCTAAAAGAAAGTGAGTTGGAACATTCGGGAAGTATACTAATTGGAGAGAAAAAACGCTGAATTACAGACTGTATCTGATATTTTAACGTGATATATTCAAGTTTCAAAGCTAATCAGTATCATGTTAACAGTAATAATTATGAACAAATAATGTCTAAAATAATAAATACACGTTATACATTATTTGTGGTGGGGTCCGGCCTACTAGCACTTAATGATGAGCCGCCACTGTATGTATCTGTGTATATATTTCTGTAGTTTTGCAAAATTCATAACAAACCATCATTATTGGAGGTCAAGTTACACATACAAAAATCATATGATATTATGGGACATATACTGACCTCATTATACAGAAAACTGAATACTATAAATAGCATATCAAGCATTGAAACAAATAACGGTCGGCAATAAATTATTATTGACATAAATATCAACTAATAATACAATAAATACAACAATAACAATAAATACAACAATAACAATAAATACAACAATAACAATAAATACAATAAACATAATGATGTCCAGGGAGAACTTTTAATGTAAACAAATCAGTCAGAACAACACTGATCTATGTCAGGACGACACTGATCTATGTCAGGACAAGACTGATCTATGTCAGGACAACACTGATCTATGTCAGGACAAGACTGATCTATGTCAGGACGACAATGCCAGCAACTTGAAGCTCTCTGCACACATGACACACACTGTATGTTTGTCATAAATTTGGGATTGGATGTTAGACCAGTCGTCTATAATTGTATCCGTACACATTGAAACATCTCAGGAAACATTGTACAGACGACAAGAATAATTCATATTTTTCATCAACCAACAGCGGGTCTGATACAATTATGAAAACATTTCATTTCCAACTTAATACTGAACTGCTATTTTGTTTCTGAGCTTAGCTTGTCCATGAACTTTATTTGATCTGTGTGTGTTGTTCTGGTAATTTTCTGTTGTAGAATTCTGACACACAATTCTGTACATCGTCGGATATTGAATACAAATATAAACAAGCGGAATATGATGGTATAATTGTCATATGAAATCAGAAATAATGCTTTTCCAACAAATACTGTCGTTTGCCACTTTCATGTTGAGATGTCTCCAGTTTGCCACGTGTATCTTACAGAAGAGAAAAGTTGAAGCCATGAATACATTCTTTCCTCGACATCTTTATCTATTGTTATCTTGGTAACTCAACATTCAAGTTCAGCTCATGCATTGGTCAATAGTTTTCACCTTGACACTTTTATATGGCACTGGTGCAGAACGTCCACGTCTAACGTAGACGTCAAATCTGTACCATGTACCACGTTGGAGACCTGTAACGTTATATGATATGGCTTGTCTTGTGTTGTTTGTAGCACCATGTGTCATACACGTCTCACGCTCCATCTCAGGACGTTCTACTGGACTTAAACATCGTCTTCGTTTGGAGTCGTGGCCATTTTTCTTGAGTTTCTTTTTGTAGAGACAATAGTTTTGCTTAACGGAACTTCCCATCCAGGCGACAGTGACGTTAGTACAAGTGGTCAGCTTATCGAAGATCATAATCTTTCTTTTCTTTGGCAATACAATTTTTGACCGACTAGGTCTTGAGGTAATGAAAACTGTCACAAAAGTTTTCTTTTTATTCTTTCCTGGGAATGTCATGAGGTAGGTACCTGGTTCAGCGTTTCGGACAAAATGTCGTCTCCATCGCCTGGCTATTGTTTTTGTTAGATTTTTTTGGCCATTATAATAAAGTTGAAAAGGAATTTTGCCAGAGCAAGGGATAACTTCAAAAGCCAGTCTCGATAATGTCGAGTTTATTGTTAATTCTACCGCTCGTTTCCGTTTTAGGTTGATTGTTTTGATGTCCCCTACTTTCATTTTAGTTTTTGTTGATTTTTGTGGATATTTTATTTTGACAGTTGTTCCAGTGAAGCTTGTCGCCATTCCTGTATCCTTGTCAACGATAACAACATCAACGTAATATGTTTTACCGCGGTTTGCTTTGGTGAATGTCAAGGACGTTTTGTTGGCCACACATTCGTGGAATATCAACTTTCTTGGCGCCTTTTTGATGGGGTTGGCCAAACGTCGAAGTTCTTGATGTTTATCTTTCTCATTGGAGAAACCCCAATCTACAAACACAGGCTTTTTGTCGCCATGAAGATGTGCTAGGGTCTCGCAATGACTGTGAAAGTTTTTGATTCTACTGATAGTGACACAGTACTCTACAGATTTGCGAAAACGGTTAACAGAAGCTGCAGATGGCCAGTCGATTATAAGGGTTCGTTTATTGGCCAAAACATTGACTTGATTATTTAATGGAACTTTAGGATACACAGAATCGCCAATTTCTTGGTTTGTTGAAATAAATATCTTCACATGCGAGTCTGACAGAAGTGAAGTTACAGTGATGATGTAACTTCCTTTGCCGGCATTCACGTGAATCGTCTCTCGTTTGTCACTAGTGAACTGTGAGATTTGTTGACTTCTCGACAGGCTGTGATGTTGATCTCCTATCCAGCTCAAATCTAGAATTGAGGAGGCCAAACAAAAATAGATATATTAGACAAAGTAAAAGTCACTCAGAAATTATATTTTAGTTATATTTATTAATGCACAAGTTGTCTTATAAGGAAGATTTTTGTAGCAATTAATTTGAGATGAAGAGAAGGTTGATAGTCTCCTCGTGTGCGACCAACTATAGTCGGTGTATCCTAGCTATCTACGACCATGTAGCAATTAATTTGACATGAAGAGAAGGTTGATAGTCTCCTCGTGTGCGACCAACCATAGTCGGTGTATCCTAGCTACTTATGGTCTTCTAATGAGTCAGCTAGATCGATAGTGGGTAAGCTGTGCTCTAGAGAAGTGGTAGTTTAGGACAATGACTCAACGTGACCAGCCAGTGACTCAATGTGAGTAATCAGTGACTTGACGTGACCAGCCAATGACTCAACGTGACCAGCCAATGACTCAACGTGACCAGCCAATGACTCAACGTGATCAGTCAATGACTCAATTTGACAGTCAATGACTTAACGTGACCAGTCAATGACTTAATTGAGAAATCGGTGGAAGATACTGCTGAAACATCTTAATTAAAACTGTGGATATTATTAGAGTCTACATGTTGGGCTTACTCTGTGAAGAAATGTTTGGTCCACTACTAGTAACATCTGTTATAAGAGAAGATGGAGACATGTTGGGCTTACTCTGTGAAGAAATGTTTAGTCCACTACTAGTAACATCTGTTATAAGAGAAGATGGAGACATGTTGGGCTTACTCTGTGAAGAAATGTTTGGTCCATTACTAGTAACATCTGTTATAAGAGAAGATGGAGACATGTTGGGCTTACTCTGTGAAGAAATGATCAAAGAATCACAAAAGCATGGCAATAAAGTGGGAAGGAAAAGGTTCCAGAAAGAATCACAAGGCATGCAATGATCAAAGAATAACAAAAGCATGGGAAAGTGGGAGAGAAAGGGTTCCAGAAAGACGAACTAGAGAAACCCTGAAACAAACTTTATTGAGAGAAGCAAGAAATATCGGACTCAATTCCAAAGAAGAGATTGAACGAGTAGTCCAGGATAGAGCGGTATGGAGAAATTGCTTAAAGGCTCTGTGTAACTTGTAACAGTACGAGAGAGGAAGATGATGAAAATAATATAATTCAAGTCTTCAGTGACACTATACCTTCAGTGACACCATACCTTCAGTGACACTATACCTTCAGTGACACTATACCTTCAGTGACACTATACCTTCAGTGACTCTATACCTTCAGTGACACTATACCTTCAGTGACACTATACCTTCAGTGACACTATACCTTCAGTGACACTATACCTTCAGTGACTCTATACCTTCAGTGACTCTATACCTTCAGTGACTCTATACCTTCAGTGACACTATACCTTCAGTGACACTATACCTTCAGTGATACTATACCTTCAGTGACTCTATACCTTCAGTGACACTATACCTTCAGTGACACTATACCTTCAGTGACACTATACCTTCAGTGACACTATACCTTCAGTGACACTATACCTTCAGTGACACTATACCTTCAGTGACACTATACCTTCAGTGACACTATACCTTCAGTGACTCTATACCTTCAGTGACACTATACCTTCAGTGACACTATACCTTCAGTGACACTATACCTTCAGTGACACTATACCTTCAGTGACACTATACCTTGGAAAGAAAAAAAAATAGATTTAAAGAAGAAAGACAAGACGTTATTGGATGACCATTGGCATTTCTTCCACGATTCCTCCTACCCTTCTTCTTCTGTTATAATAGTTATACATTAAGTATGGAGACTAGTCTGAATAACAAGCAAGTCCTGGTCAAATCGTCGTTCTATCTGTCCGATAGAATAGTATCTGATGTTCAAATGACACACATTTTGAAATGCAAGCATGTCATCATGAACACTAAAAGAGCATTGTAATGTACACCACAATCTTTCTCTCAATATTATGCGATCAGTGCCAAACATGGACGCTGACATCAAATGATAGAAAAACTAGTCACAACAGATATCAAGAAGAGACCGGTTTAGAAATGAAGACATCAGGAAAATAATGTGTACAACATCAGTACTAAACATCATCAAGAAACAACAAATTAAATGGTTCGGCCACATATTACCAACAGACAGTGCACTTCAAAGAACAACGTTACTCCAGTAAAGTGGATACAAAGCAAACGGCTGTCTAAGCAAAAGGTGAACCTAAAAAATAACAAGAACCGGTGAAAAACACTACTTATGAAGCGCACACAAAAACCAGTTCTAGAAATCTCTTCTTATCTTGACGATGTGAGGAAAGCATGTTTAGAGAAAAGAACATTCATAGAACAGAACATCTTGTGTAGACATGAACTTCTTGTGTAGACATAAACTTCTTGTGTAGACATGAACTTCTTGTGTAGACATGACTAAACAACATCATACATCCAGAGAGAGCTAAACTTCTTGTGTAGACATGACTAAACAACATCATACATCCAGAGAGAGCTAAACTTCTTGTGTAGACATGAACTTCTTGTGTAGACATTACTAAACAACATTATACATCCAGAGAAGCTAAACTTTTGGTGTAGACATGAACTTCTTGTGTAGACATTACTAAACAACATTATACATCCAGAGAGAGCTAAACTCTGTGTAGACATGACTAAACAACATCATACATCCAGAGAGAGCTAAACTTCTTGTGTAGACATGACTAAACAACATCATACATCCAGAGAGAGCTAAACTTCTTGTGTAGACATTACTAAACAACATCATACATCCAGAGAGAGCTAAACTTCTTGTGTAGACATAAACTTCTTGTGTAGACATGAACTTCTTGTGTAGACATGACTAAACACAGAGATCGTGATGAGGAAGACGAAGAAATGATCGACAAGGTGGCATATTTAAATGAAAATATGAAATGATAATCACAAATATGAAGCACAGGAGGTGCATTATTGATGAAATTGATACCTGTAGGTGCCTGTGTGAGAGTGTAGAGCATCCAGTGAATCTGAGAGGCACACGGGGTAACAGTGACGATAAGCGTACAGTTCTTGGAGATGGTGAAGGTGAAGCTGTGGACAGGTAAGATGGATATATCAGGTAAATTGTAGGTAAGATGGATATATCAGGTAAATTGTAGGTAAGATGGATATATCAGGTAAATTGTAGGTAAGATGGATATATCAGGTAAATTGTAGGTAAGATGGATATATCAGGTAAATTGTAGGTAAGATGGATATATCAGGTAAATTGTAGGTAAGATGGATAGATCAGGTAAATTGTAGGTAAGATGGCTAGATCAGGTAAATTGTAGGTAAGATGGCTAGATCAGGTAAATTGTAGGTAAGATGGCTAGATCAGGTAAATTGTAGGTAAGATGGATATATCAGGTAAATTGTAGATAAGATGAATATATCAGGTAAATTGTAGGTAAGATGGATATATCAGGTAAATTGTAGGTAAGATGGCTAGATCAGGTAAATTGTAGGTAAGATGGATATATTACTGACCCAACTGTGTAAATAGTCACATCTGTGTAAATGATGTTATTTATATATATCTATATGTGCTAATTCGTGTCTCTTACAAGGAGATGTCAGGAAACAAGCAGATCCCGGGATCTTGTTACATATCCTTGAAGCGCACCCTCGGATACAGTTTTCAATGTGGTGTATGTAACCAAGCAAGAATTGAGTTAAACTTCGACGCGATGAAACCTGTTAGCGACCCGTGCCTGTCGGCTATGAAGACATCAACCATTCCATGTTCTCTCCTGCCTTCGAGCTAATAAACGTGACTTATATTGCCTGCCTTCGAGCTAATAAACGTGACTTATATTGCCTGCCTTCGAGCTAATAAACGTGACTTATATTGCCTGCCTTCGAGCTAATAAACGTGACATATATGGACATGAAATGTTAGATTTCTTCATGAGGACAAAACTAACTTGACAATTTTGGAATAGGAACAGGAGTACCACATGGATGCATCCTATCATCAATGTTGTTCTTACTGACAATAGACTGGATTATGAAGGCAACGGTAACTGTCACCAGAAATGCAATTCAATGGACTCTGACAGAGCAGCTGGACAATCTGGACATCGCCGAAGATGGACAATCTGGACATCGCCGAAGATGGACAATCCGGACATCGCCGAAGATGGACGATCTGGACATCGCCGATGGACGATATACAAAATGGTTGAAAGGAGCTGCAAGAGTTAACTAAAATAGGACAACTTGGAATAAGCTGCTGGAGGTCATATGTCCCAAACCGGGTTAAACAGGCACAAGAGAGATAGAGAGAGACAGAGAGAGAGAGACAGAGAGAGAGACAGAGAGAGATAGAGAGAGAGACAGAGAGAGATAGAGAGAGACAGAGAGAAACATAGAGATAGAGAGAAAGAGAGAAAGAGAGGGAGAGACACACAGAGAGACACAGAGAGAGACACAGAGAGAGACACAGAGAGAGACACAGAGAGATAGAGAAATAGACAGAGATGAGAGAAAATAGAGACAGAGAGAAGAGAGAAAGAGAGGGAGAGACAGAGAGAGAGACACAGAGAGAGACACAGAGAGACAGAGAGAGAGATATAGACAAAGAGATAGACAGAGATAGAGAGAGAGAGAGATAGAGATAGAGACAGAGAGAGAAATAGAGAAAGAGAGGAGAAAACACAAGAGAGACACAGAGAGAGACACACAGAGAGACACAGAGAGAGAGAGAGAGAGACAGAGAGATAGAGACAGAGAGATAGACAGAGATAGAGAGAGATAGAGAGAGAGAGAGATGCTGTCAATGCTATTAAAGTGACACTACAATGTCTCATGTAGAGCACAAGACAGACCAGCTCGTGACATTGAAGCCTTGGCATCATCTAGTCAAGAAAGTCATCATCATCAGGTTCCGTGCCGGCTAGCGTAGGCGATCATAGATCTCCACAAATCTCTGTCGTTGGTGTTTGCTATCAACTCAGATGTTGACGCTCTACCGTGCCATGAAGTCAGGCTATCCAACATTTCTCTCTCTGTCTTCCCCTGTCTCGTCTACCCTCGATTTTACTGACTGTTACAATGTGTTCTAAACCTCCCTCCTCATCACATGCCCGAAAAATGATGACTGCCTCTTTCTTATATTGATGATAAGCTTTCTCTGTCTCTTGATCGCACTCAGCACCTCAACATTAGACATTTTAGCAGTCCATGGGATTCTTATCATTCTTCTGTAAAACCACATCTCTGCGGCCCTCGGAGATTTTTCGATCTGTGTGTACATTGTCCAAGAAAGTAAACTCTAGAAATCTAACCCAGTAGGAGGAGTCGTCGGGAGATTCATCAAACTAATAGCCGTCCATCGCAAGCGATGATGACAACAATCTCAGACGTGTACTGTTGCACCTCTGGTGTGTGCGGAGGTGACTGTAGAGTCCAATCCTAGAACAGAATCCCCGACCACAGGTGGGGCATACATGATCAAGGTTAGACATGTGCGTGTTGTGTGCTCTGTCTTTTCGCGCTGCTCGTTTTCTCTGTGACTCAACAATACGATGATTCTCAGCTATTCGGGTTCCTCTTTTTGTTACAGCGCCACATTTGGCGATCTTGCGCAAGGGATTCCCAGCACGTATTGTCTATATCGAAGCATTTCAGAGACACTTTAAGAGTGTCTTTAAAGCGTTTTTTGTCCACCAGCTAAACGTCTGCCCCTTCAAGCTCGCCATACATCAACTGTTTTGGGATGCGTTTATCAGGCATTCGAGCAACGTGACCGACCCATCTCAGTTGGGCCTTCTGCAACAGGGTGTTGACGCTTGGGATCTTTGCTCTTGTGAGGACTTCGCTGTCTGGAATTTTGTCCTGCCAGTTTATTTTTAGTATTCTGCGTAGACAGCTTGTGTGGAAATGGTTTAATTTTCTTCCGTGTCTGCTATACACTGTCCATGTCTCGCTTGCGTACAGCAGCGTGGTTAGCACTATGGCCTGGTAAACTTTCAGCTTTGTGACTATGCTTATCCCCTTCCGTTCCCACACAGTGACACGTAACCTTCCGAACGCAGCACTGGCTTTGGATATCCTATTGTTGACCTCAAAATCTATGTTTGCCGATCTGGATAGGAGGCTGCCAAGATAAGCAAAGTTGTCCGTTGACTGGAGACGCTGGTGTTTAATGTTGATGACTGGATCGTAATACTGTTCTCTAGGGCGGGCTGGAACATGACCTCTGTTTTTGGTGTTAATGGTGAGGCCAAACCTATCACAGGCCATTGAGAACTTGTCCATGTAAGTCTGCATTTCTTCCTCAGAGTTGGTAGCGAGGGCACAGTCATCAGCAAACAACAGGTTTGAGATAGTTGATTCTTTTACCTTGGTGGAGGATTTTAACCTCCGAAGATTGAATAGGTTACCGTCTGTCCTGTATCTAATCTTTACCCCATGTTCGTCGCCTTCCCAAAAGACATCCGTGAGCATGGCAGCAAACATCATGCTGAAGAGTGTTGGGGCCAGTACACATCCCTGTTTGACGCCGTTGGTGACATGAAAGGCTTCCGACAGCTCCCCTTCGTCAAGTACACGTGCCATCATGCCCTCGTAAAACTGTTGAACGATCTTGATGAATTTCCTTGGGCATCCAAATTTTCCATGATCTTCCATAGACCCTCCCTGTTAACCGTGTCGAAAGCCTTTGTCAGATCGACAAAGACCATATAGAGGTTACGGTGCTGCTCTTGGCATTTCTCCTGTAGTTGGCGAGCAGCAAATATCATGTCTGCTGTTCCACGACCTGCCCTGAAGCCACATTGGGTCTCAGGGAGTAAGTCCTGTTCCAGGTGATCGATTAATCGATTGAGGAGGACTCTGGCCAGTATTTTGCCAGCGATTGACAGGATTCATCAAACTAGAGAAAAGACAGTCAACATTGTCACTGTCTGACACAAGATACAAGAGTGTCAAGTTCGCATTCTCTTGGGATGGAAACAAGTAACAAAAAGCAATATATATTTGTACAAGTTTTGATTCCATTAATTAATTGTGTTATTTCTTGGTGACGCGTGCTGTTGAAATGATCTCAGAGATCTCTTGGCGAAGTGTGTTGTTGACTCAGAGATTTCTTGGCGAAGTGTGTTGCTGACTCAGAGATTTCTTGGCGAAGTGTGTTGCTGACTCAGAGATTTCTTGGTGAAGTGTGTTGTTGACTCAGAGATTTCTTGGCGAAGTGTGTTGCTGACTTAGAGATTTCTTGGCGAAGTGTGTTGCTGACTCAGAGATTTCTTGGTGAAGTGTGTTGTTGACTCAGAGATTTCTTGGTGAAGTGTGTTGTTGAAATAATCTCAGAGATTTCTTGGTGAAGTGTGTTGATGACTTAGAGATTTCTTGGTGAAGTGTGTTGTTGACTCAGAGATTTCTTGGTGAAGTGTGTTGTTGAAATGATGTCAGAGATGTCTTGGTGAAGTGTGTTGTTAAAATGATGTCAGTGATGTCTTGGTGAAGTGTGTTGTTGAAATGATGTCAGAGATGTCTTGGTGAAGTGTGTTGTTGAAATGATGTCAGTGATGTCTTGGTGAAGTGTGTTGTTGAAATGATGTCAGTGATGTCTTGGTGAAATGTGTTGTTGAAATGATGTCAGTGATGTCAGGTGATGTCAGGTGGTAGCAGTGATGTCAGTGACTTCAGTGATGTCAGGTGATGTCAGGTGATGTCAGGTTCTAGCAGGTCGTGACTAAAAGATATTGTTGGAATACATGCAATAATAATGTTACATTTAACACACCTTTACACGTCAATCGAAGCTGGTTAACACACCTTTACACGTCAATCGAAGCTGGTTAACACACCTTTACACGTCAATCGAAGCTGGTTAACATTGTGTTAGACTCAGTCTATGCAAGTAAGCGACACGCTCTGTCTTTAACATGTGTGTGTCTCTCTCTCTATTTCTCCACCTTCTTATTATCTCGCTCTTTCTCTCTTTCATCGCCGTTATCTCACTAAGTCTCTTGTTTCGAAATATTTCTTCTTCTACTTTTTTCAGCCTCGTTCAAAACCCCTCTCTCTGTCTGCCTCTCTTTTCTTCTGTCTCTCTCTGTGTCTCTCTCTCTCTGTCTCTCTCTTTCTCTCTATTTCTCCACTTTCTTATTTATCTCTCTCTTTCTCTCATCGTCGTTATCTCAATAAGTCTCTTGTATTTAATTTCTACCTTTCTCAGCCTCGTCCAACAACTCTCTACTTCTCTCTCTCTGTCTCTGTCTCTCTCTCTCTCTCTCTCTGTGTCTCTCTCTTCTGTCTGTCACATTTTCTCACCATCTCTCTATCTTTATCTTTCCCTCGCACTTCAACACTCTGACAATATACTTCTTCTCACATCCACTCCACACACCCCCCCTCTCTCTCTCTCTCTCTCCCTCTCTCTCTCTCTCTTTGTGTCTCTTTGTCAACTTCTCTCCGTTCTGACAAACTCTCGTCCTCTCTCACGATCTCACAATTCCTCCATCCCTCTCTCACGATCTGACAATTCCTCCATCCCTCTCTCACGATCTGACAATCCCTCCATCCCTCTCTATCTGTCTATCCAACTCTAGTTTCTTCTCAACACAGAAAAAGATTTGGGGTCAGGGTCAGTTATTTGATATATGTAGCCTATTTAAGTGAACTTTGTTGATACTCCCCTGCACTTATCACACGCCCCTGCCACTATCACACTGATTAAGGTCATCAGTGTCAGGATAAATAAACAAAATGAGAAAGCCATGTTCAAGAGAAGCGTTGCGAGACAAATACTGCTCTTGTACTAACTTAACTCTCTTGTCAGTGCTGCCTCCACTGCAGCATCATATACTGATATTGCGCATTCCATTACCATAAACGTTACACCACCAACCACAACATCATTACACCAACAACAACCATAACATTACACCAGCAACCACAACATTTCACCAACAACCACAACATTTCACCAACAACCACAACATTTCACCAACAACCACAACATTTCACCAACAACCACAACATTACAGCAACAACGTTTCACCAACAGCCACAACATTACACCAATAACCACAATATTACACCAACAGCCACAATATTACACCAACAGCCACAAGATTTCACCAACAGCCACAAGATTTCACCAACAGCCACAAGATTTCACCAACAGCCACAATATTACACCAACAGCCACAATATTACACCAACAGCCACAACATTACAGCAATAACCACAACATTACAGCAACAACAACCACATTATTGAAGGTCGTTACAACATGTTGGCCGAGATGAACAATTGCTCCACCCCCACCCCCACCTCCCTCCCTAAAAAAACAGAAACAAAAGTTATGTTTACCATTACATGTGTAGGCCAGGTCTGCTTACCTATATTAACTGTTTAAACATTACATGGGTAGGCCAGGTCTACTTACTTATATTAACTGTTACAACATTACATGTGTAGGCCAGGTCTGCTTACCTATATTAACTGTTACATTACATGTGTAGGCCAGGTCTACTTACTTATATTAACTGTTACATTACATGTGTAGGCCAGGTCTGCTTACCTATATTAACTGTTACATTACATGGGTAGGCCAGGTCTGCTTACTTATATTAACTGTTACATTACATGGGTAGGCCAGGTCTGCTTACTTATATTAACTGTTACATTACATGGGTAGGCCAGGTCTGCTTACTTATATTAACTGTTACAACATTACATGGGTAGGCCAGGTCTACTTACTTATATTAACTGTTTAAACATTACATGGGTAGGCCAGGTCTACTTACTTATATTAACTGTTACAACATTACATGGGTAGGCCAGGTCTGCTTACTTATATTAATTGTTTAAACATTACATGTGTAGGCCAGGTCTACTTACTTATATTAACTGTTACAACATTACATGGGTAGGCCAGGTCTGCTTACTTATATTAACTGTTACAACATTACATGGGTAGGCCAGGTCTGCTTACTTATATTAACTGTTACAACATTACATGTGTAGGCCAGGTCTGCTTACTTATATTAATTGTTTAAACATTACATGGGTAGGCCAGGTCTACTTACTTATATTAACTGTTACAACATTACATGTGTAGGCCAGGTCTGCTTACTTATATTAACTGTTTAAACATTACATGTGTAGGCCAGGTCTACTTACTTATATTAACTGTTACAACATTACATGTGTAGGCCAGGTCTACTTACTTATATTAGCGGTCAGAAAAGTAAGGCCGACATTATATTGATTTGACAGGCTGTCCAACTCCGAACACTGGCGAAGGACAACACTTTTAACAGTGTGCTGCACAAGTAATATGCCATCCCTGGACAAGCTTATGTGCCCCAAAAAGACTGAGAAATGTTCCTAATCCAGAACGAGCTCACATAGTCAGAAAGGGCACACAGTGTAGACATACTCTTTAGCGTAGATCATAAAGCCCAAATATACGATGAAAGATGATCGTAGAAGAGCAATTCTATGACAAAACTACTCTAGTAAATAAAATGCTGGCAATACGTCGTATGTGCTGGCATAGTCACCATTGGCGCATAATTTGGCCCAACCCAAAATTCGCTCTTTGGCTCAGATCACATACAAACCACAAATATGTGGTTGAAAAGGAGCGTTTACGGAAGAAGAAAAAAAACGGATTGTGGCTGAATTCAATTTGTCCTATTTTCCCCATTGCAGGTGTATGTACACATTCAGTTGCAGTTTCCTGAATTATGTACACATTCAGCTGCAAGTGTCCTGAATTATGTACACATTCAACTGCAGTTTCCTGAATTATGTACACATTCAGCTGCAGTTTCCTGAATTATGTACATTCAGCAAGTTTCCTGAATTATGTACACATTCAGCTCAGTTTCTGAATTATGTACACATTCAGCTGCAGTTTCCTGAATTATGTACACATTCAGCTGCAGTTTCCTGAATTATGTACACATTCAGCTGTAGTTTCCGGAATTATTAACTGATTTTTATTGAGCAATATATCAATTTTGTAGATAACATTTCTATTCTTTAAGATAGATCTAACACAAATACAAGTGGCGTCCCATCAGCGGCTTATGTCAGCCAATCAGTTAAACTGTCTAGTACTTTTGTTTGACGGGTTTCATCATCCGTCTTGGATAGGACTGGGAACTTGATCTCACCTATATCGAGATCAGGGATCACATTGAGATCAACGAACCGAGTGTATTGAGTGAGAGAGAGGTGAGTATCTTATCTCCCCCCACACACCCCCTCCTCCGCAGATCCCTCACAGATGAATAGACTATCATCAAGCGCCATGCAGAGACAGAAATTGACTCTGTAATGAACATACAAATAAAAATTCTAACAACTAATAAAGAAATAAAAGTAGCTAGCAGGCGTCGGAGCTAGTTTGCAAATAATAAAATCAATTTAGAATTTCTGCTGATACAGCAAGAAAAAACCACAAGATCAGATTATTTAGAGATATTATATTGCACAAGTTTGACTGCAAGAATATAGAAATGTTGACAGAAGGATTTAGAGATATTATATTGCATAAGTTTGACTGCAAGAATAGAGAAATATTGACAGAAGGATTTAGAGATATTATATTGCACAAGTTTGACTGCAAGAATAGAGAAATGTTGACAGAAGAATTTAGAGATATTATATTGCACAAGTTTGACTGTAAGAATAGAGAAATGTTGACAGAAGAATTTAGAGATATTATATTGCACAAGTTTGACTGCAAGAATAGAGAAGATATGTTGACAGAAAGATTTAGACTGGCGTTGCAAAGACCCAATGTTGGCACTGACTTAACCAAGACAGATTCAACCAGCCAGAACCTCCCCTCCCTGGGCATGCAGGTTCCCAGAGCTCTCAGAAGAAATAAGTGGCATTGGGAAGAAGGGAACACAGACAGACCTAGAGAAGAGGCTCATCGCAGATAAACATATAAACGAAAACCCACCCATTAGACTCATGGACACATGCATACATGGACACATGCACACATGGACACATGCACTCATGGACACATGCATACATGGACACATGCACACATGGACACATGCACACATGGACACATGCATACATGCATACATGGACACATGCACACATGCATACATGGATACATGCACACATGGACACATGCATACATGGACACATGCATACATGGACACATGCACACATGGACACATGCATACATGGACACATGTATACATGGATGGCTCGAGATGTCGATCTCCAATGGAGGAAGGAAGACTATCCTCAGACTAAACAATGGATTAGAACTAATCTTAGTTCTGGCCACTGCACAATGTCTATGGCACTGAGCGAAGAGCTGAAAGCTCAAGTGCTTGTGGATCAGAAAAAACCAAAAACAACCAACTACAGATGCAAGCCTTAGAGTGAAAGTTATTGAAATACTCACTTTCTAGGAGTATCCTTGTAAAGATAGACGTCACTTTCTCGCTCTTTGACTAAGATATGAGAGTTCTCAAAGCTTCCCAATTCGTTCTCTCGGACAAGGTTGCTGTGGTATTGGGGGATGTTCTGAGCCTGAACTTCAGTAACAAACAGCAGCATCAGCAGCATCAATAGCAACAACAACGTATGTCCGACCTTTACCCTAGATACTCTTAAGCTGGACATAGGCATCGTCCACTGCCTTTTCTGAAAATAAATAACAATAATAACAGTAACATCACGTGATGACAGTAATAGTCACATGATCATGATCGTATGTGAGAATGCATTGAGAATGTGTACAAGTCTTGACAATTGTAATAATGGGACTTGAGGCACCATTCGTTCTCTTTCTTTTTCTTCTCTTCTCCTCTTTCTCTCTCTCTACAAACTCTTTTTGTGCGTAATAGTAGTATCTGTCAATTAGATATTATTGTGTTGCTATGAGATAAGATCATTGAGGCACTTAACTTTTCTAGACAATTCTATTTTCATATCAAATCTGAGGTTTAGATAATCTATTTTCACTATCAAATCTAGTGTTTTAGACAATTCTATTTTCACTATCAAATCTGAGTGTTTTAGACAATTATATTTTCACTATCAAATCTGAGTGTTTTAGACAATTCTATTTTTACTATCAAATCTGAGTGTTTTAGACAATTCTATTTTCATTATCAAATCTGAATGTTTTAGACAATTCTATTTTCATATCAAATCTGAGTGTTTTAGACAATTCTATTTCTACTATCAAATCTGAGTGTTTTAGACAATTCTATTTCACTACAAATCTGAGTGTTTTAGACAATTTCTATTTCTACTATCAAATCTGAGTGTTTTAGATAATTCTGTTTCTACTATCAAATCTGAATGTTTTAGACAATTCTATTTCTACTATCAAATCTGAGTGTTTTAGACAATTCTATTTTCACTATCAAATCTGAGTGTTTTAGACAATTCTATTTTCACTATAAAATCTGAATGTTTTAGACAATTCTATTTCTACTATCAGATCTGAATGTTTTAGACAATTCTATTTTCACTATCAAATCTGAGTGTTTTAGACAATTCTATTTCCACTATCAAATCTGAGTGTTTTAGACAATTCTATTTCTACTATCAAATCTGAGTGTTTTAGACAATTCTATTTCTACTATCAAATCTGAGTGTTTTAGACAATTCTATTTCTACTATCAAATCTGATGTATAGACAATTCTATTTTCACTATCAAATCTGACTGTAGTAGACAATTATATTTTCACTATCAAATCTGACTGTAGTAGACAATTCTATTTTCACTATCAAATCTGACTGTAGTAGACAATTCTTTCAACTTTTTGTTCCATGTTCTGCATTATTGTTCTTTCTAAAACAACTCTGACGTTTAAAGCGACACAAAATATTGGAATCCCTGAGACATATTGTCTCCGTATAGCTTTGGAATGTTTTTTTAAGTGTTACAGGCACCTTGCACTAGTCTTTTCTAAACGACTACAGAAACTGACAGAGCGTGTTCTCCCAGAGTCACATTGTGGATTCAGAGCTGGACGGTCAACAACTGACATGATATTTACCCTTCGACAGCTACAAGAGAAGTGCAGAGAGCAGAGTAAGCCTTTATGTATTGCTTTCGTAGAACTGACTAAGGCATTTGACACAGTCAACAGGCCAAGTCTTTATAAAATATTGAAGCATATTAGTTGTCCCCCAAAGTTGCTCCAGTTGATTGTCTCCTTCCATGAGGGCATGAAAGCCAGCATACAGTTCGATGGCAGCACATCTGATAGTTTCGAGATTAAGAGTGGAGTCAAGCAGGGCTGTGTCCTTGACCCCACTCTCTTTGACATCTTCGCAGTCCTTTTGAACCACGCCTTAGGGGACGCTGATGGTGATGTTTTCATCCGCACTAGATCTGATGGTTCACTCTACAACTTGGCTCGCTTAAAGGCAAATACAAAAACGACGGAAATTCTTCTCAAGGACCTCCTTTTCGCTGACGATGCTGCATTAGTCGACCACAGTGAGATTACACTGCAATGCCTAATCAATAAATTGTCAAAGACATGCGACCTATTTTCTCTGACTATAAGTGTCTCGAAAACAGTTGTTTTATGTCAGGGAGGTATCACATCAAATATCACTTTAAATGGTAACCATGTAACACCAGTTCAACAATTTTTTACTATCTCGGGTCCATGGTCACTGCCAGCCTTTCTCTTGATGAAGAAATCAACGCTCGTATAGGGAGTGCGGCTACTACATTCGGCAAACTATCAAAGCGAGCGTGGGACAATACAAAACTGACATTGCAGACGAAGATTCAAATATATCGAGCATGTGTAATTAGTTCTTTACTATATGGCTCAGAAACATGGACAGCCTTCTCAAGACAGGAGAGGAAACTTAACATCTTTCACCTTCGATGTCTCCGCAAGATTATGAACATCAGGTGGTACGACAAGATAACCAACTCTGAAGTACTGCAACGTGCAAACCTACCTTCCATCATGGGCATGATCAGCAGTGAACGACTAAGATGGTTGGGACATGTGAGAAGAATGGAAACTTATCGCATACCAAAACAAATGTTGTTCTGTGAACTTTCGGAGGAAGAGGCACCAGGGCAGACCACTGCTCAGATATAAAAATGTCTGCAAGGCTTCAATGAAAAACTTTTCTATAGGTCCCAGCACATGGGAAAAACTATTGCGCAAAGGTGCATAATCTTTTGAGAAAAGACGTATGTATGAGCTGAACGACAAGAGAGAAAAGCGAAAACTCAGAAATTGTCACAGTAAAATACTTGCCAATTGACCGTCTGTAAAGACGAAAAGGCCATATATATATATATATATATATATATATATATATATATATATATATATATATATATATATATATATATATATATATATATATATATACAATATCTTGAATGAGTCAATGTTTCTCAATGTCAGTCAATGTTTCTCAATGTCCAGGTCTTGTAGTTTGTCTTATATTTCTTCTTCTCTTTCTTCATTATCCTTTAAGAATGTTCTGTTGTACTTTGTTTCAAGTGTAGTTGTCCATGATTAGCATCCATACATTGCCACAAAGAAAATGTTTTACATTTGCTAATTTCTTTGTGTGCACCAATGTCTCTTCATACTTCTCTGTGTGTTTTCCTGACAGTTTGAGAAGAATACATTTTCTCAAGTTCATGACAAGACATAAGTTGTAATATTTCTACTGCCGAAGCGAGGACATTGGTACACTGAGTTGTTCATTAAAGTTGTCATGACTTTCAGACACACCATTTAGAAAACTATCAACTGCATGCTTTAATCTAGTGTTTCCCAAACTGAGGTCTGCGGGCCCCCGGGGGTCCACAAGGTACTCACAGCGAGTCCTCAAACTGGGGTCTGCGGGCCCCCGGGGGTCCACAAGGTACTCACAGCGAGTCCTCAAACTGGGGTCTGCAGGCCCGGGGTCCACAAGGTACTCACAGCGAGTCCTCAAACTGGGTCTGGGTCCGGTCAAGGTACTCGGAGTCCTCAAACTGGGGTCTGCGCCCGGTCACAAGGTACTCACAGCGAGTCCTCAAACGCTTGAAGAAATATTATGGTCTTTGATATTTCACACAGAAATATAAACTAAAAAAAAACCAAGTATAAAAACAGTGATAAACTAGTTCCGCTGCCAAATTAAAGGACTCGGACCAGACTGAAGTTTAAATGTCTGACAGGACAAAAAGAAAGATCATTTGAAGTTTCCTGCAATCTGAGAAATTGGAGCCAGCTTGACTGTTGGTGTAATAATAACTCCATCGCTAGAGTATTTTCATATATAGAAACTTTTGAGGGTCCGTGGATGCTATTTAAACTGTGTCAGGGGTAATGAAAAGTTTGGTAACCGCTACTCGAATCTCTTGACTCAGTGTAGTATATATATATATATATATATGTCAAGGTCATTTCATCAATCATGTCAACTAAAGGGGAGAGGTGAGGGATGGATGGTTGATAAGAGATATGTCATTCTTACACGACAATCTCTGATGAATGAATGAATGTTTAGTATTTTCTTGTGTCGAGCTGTCAATTATCTTGTCTAGCTTTTCATGTTGTAATGTCTTTCAGAGATCTACAAGAAATGATTGGATAAGACAATCTCAGCACTTGATTGGATAAAGCAATATCATCACTTGATTGGATACGAGACCGAAGACCCTGGTGTTCCATGTCAACCCCACCTCAGTATTTCTAATGAGCAGAAAATCAAGAAGCAAGTTGGATCATTTATAAATTCTAGCTTCGGCGAAGCACTAAGAGGTTCTAAAGCCAAAGGATTGACTTCAGTGCACCGGGTTTGACCCCATACGACTAGGCCCCTCTCCGCAGAAATGGAAGGCCATCTGCTGAGAGTATTGCACAAAGCACAAACTCCGTAGCTCAGGCAACAATCCTAGGAATTTCTGAAAAAAATACACTCTTGAAAGAACGTAGCGATCCAGATTTGTACTCATGGTCTTCGGAACGACGAAGCGATGGCTTAACCACCAAGCCACAGAGACCACAGAGACCACAGAGACCACAGAGACCACAGAGACCACAGAAACCACAGAGACCACAGAGACCACAGAGACCACAGAGACCACAGAGACCACAGAGACCACAGAGACCACAGAGACCACCAAGCCACAGAGACCACCAAGCCACAGAGACCACAGAGACCACAGAGACCACAGAGACCACAGGACCTACAAGCCACAGAGACTCCATGAGACCACAGAGACCACCACCTACAGAGACACAGAGACCACAGGACCACAGAGACCACCAAGCCACAGAGACCACAGAGACCACAGAGACCACAGAGACCACCAAGCCACAGAGACCACAGAGACCACAGAGACCACAGAGACCACCAAGCCACAGAGACCACAGAGACCACAGAGACCACAGAGACCACCAAGCCACAGAGACCACCAAGCCACAGAGACTCCCATCGGAGTCTTATAATGCAGATAAGACTCCATATTTGAAAATGGCCGTACTATCAGTTATCATAGAACGTCTCGGATTGGTAACCGGGTTACGTTTCTGTTAGGACAAACACCTCCCTATCAGTCACAAAAGTAGCGCCTCTGATTAAGGTCGAGAGTCGTCGTCTCTGCCAGATCTTCAACTATCCCTAACCAGAAGATGGAGAAAGTGTGCAGAAGTGATGTTCTCAACGTTTTGTCTAAATGCTCATTACCTTGATAAGTTTCTTGGTACGGAAGAAATACGTCTACGTCGGGTACAGGTTGTAAACACCAAGAAGAAAAACAGGCAGGCGATAAAATAAAAGTTCTTTAATGATTTGGCGGGAGTTTGTTGACCACTTTCACTCTCATTTCTATCAGTGACGAGACTAAATCTTCCAGTTTGTTCTTCCTTTCCATTTTCTTGCCAATTTTGTTGACTTCAGTTTTGCGATTTTGGCTAGATGCCTGTCTGGTTTTTTTTGGTTTAATGATTAGAGACCTCTCATTTAGCGTTAACAGCGCGTGCAAGGATGCGAATTAGCGAGGCGAGTAAGGAGACGAGTAATGGTTAAACCGACTCGAGGTTGTCTTCATAAACAGGTAGAGAGCTCAGATTTAGGATAAGGGGTGAGTTGGTGCGCAGACGTGTAACATGAAGGGATGTGTAGGTGAGCAGACAAACAGATTGGGCGAGGAGATGGATGGATCAGTGGAGGAATAATGTGATAGACAGACGTGTGTGGTACTAGATGGACGGACGGACTAAGAGCTGAGCGGTACTAGATGGACGGACGGACTAAGAGCTGAGCCGTACTAGATGAACGAACGGACTAAGAGCTGAGCGGTACTAGACGTACAGACGGACTAAGAGCTGAGCGGTACTAGATGAACGAACGGACTAAGAGCTGAGCGGTACTAGATAGACAGACGGACTAAGAGCTGAGCGGTACTAGATGAACGAACGGACTAAGAGCTGAGCGGTACTAGATGAACGAACGGACTAAGAGCTGAGCGGTACTAGATGGACAGACGGACTAAGAGAAAAGTAACAGAACAAAGAAGAGAAAGAAGAGTAACAGAGTAAAGGAGAGTAGCACTGTGATCTACAAAGGCATGTCATAAGAGGCGACTGATGTAGGACCTAGGGAATCTACCCTAGTAAACAAAAAGCATGCATACATTGGATGTGATGGCCTACTTATATGCGCATATCTGGCACAACACACAATCGCTCTTAGGCTCGTATCACATACAAATCACAAATAGTGGTTAACTAGTGGTTGCGATATGAAGCATTTGGAAGAAAAAGAAGAAGAATTTCAGATTGAAATAGTTGTCAGACAAACCAAGTAGAACAGTGGTTTTCCAAACTGTGGTTCTCTAGGTACACAAGGGAGGGAGGGGGATCCTCCAGGGGTCCTCAAGGGGTACTCAAGGGGTACACAAGGGGGTACACAAGGGGGTACACAAGGGGGTACACAAGGGGGTCTTCAAGGGGTACATAAGGCGGAGGGGGTCCTCAAGGCGGTACATAAGGCAGGAGGGGGTGTTTCTCAAGCGGTTGAATAAATATTATGAACTTTAACATTTTAAACATAATTAAAAAAAAACAAAAAAACCATGTAGAAAACAATGGTAAACTAGCTCCGCTGCGAATTCGAAGGACTCGGACCAGACCGGAGTCTGAATGTTTGACAGGACAAAAAGAAAGATCATTTGAAGTTTCCCTCAGTCTGAGAAATTGGAGACCGCTTGACTGTTGGTGTAATAATAACTCCATCGCTAGAAGATTTTCATATATTGAAACTTTTGGTGGTGCGCGGCTGCAAAATATATTTATAACGGGGTCATCTGTAATGCAAAGTTTGCGAACCGCTGAAGTAGAAGAAGATGTACAGAAAAAAAGATAAAACCAAACACCCACAAAGATCCGGACAACAAATATAGAATGTTAAAGATCACTAACTCTTTGGAACGTTAATAGTTTCTTTGTAGTTTAGCTCCCTTTAATAAGTGACAGAAACATTGACGGAGATGAATAATATTGAGGGGGGTAACTGTTTCTAAAACTGCTTCAAGAAGGAAGTGAGAGAGAGAGAGAGAGAGAGATGAGAGAGATAGAGAGATAGAAGAGAGAGAGAGAGAATTGTGAGGAGACATGACCGCCTACACCGGCAGACATGGCACTTGATTGATTTATTGAAATATTTCTATTTCAAATGTTTCTCATCTAAATTTAAAATCTATTTCAGGAAAAAACATGTTTCTGTGAATTATTTCAAGATTTGAAGGAAAAAACATGTTTCTGTGAATTATTTCAAGATTTGAAGGAAAAAACATGTTTCTGTGAATTATTTCAAGATTTAAGGAAAACATGTTTCTGTGAATTATTTCAAGATTTGAAGGAAAAAACATGTTTCTGTGAATTATTTCAAGATTTGAAGGAAAAAACATGTTTCTGTGAATTATTTCAAGATTTGAAGGAAAAATGTTTCTGAATTATTCAAGATTTGAAGAAGACAACTCACGAAGGGAAAGAAATGGAGATATATTGACGACAAGCTACTATTACCAACATTATAATACAAGAACTGATAGTAATATCAAAATACAAGAACTGATAGTAATATCAAATACAAGAACTAATAGTAATATCAAATACAAGAACATAGAATATCATAATACAAGAACTAATAGTAATATCAAAATACAAGATAGTAAATATAATACAAGAACTAATAGTAATATAAAATACAAGAACTAATAGTAATATCAAAATACAATAACTAATAGTAATATCAAAATACAAGAACTAATAGTAATATCAAAATACAAGAACTAACATAATACAAGAACTAATAGTAATATTATAATACAAGAACTAACATAATACAAGAACTAATAGTAAATATAATACAAGACTAACATTACAAGAACTATAGTTTATAATACAGAACTAACATATACAAGAACTAATAGTAATATTATAATACAAGAACTAACATAATCAATCTAATGTTATCAAATACAAGAACAATAGTATACATAATACGAATAATAGTAATATTATAATACAAGAACTAATAATACAAGAACTAATAGTTATTATAATACAGAACTAACATAATACAGAACTATAGTCATATTATATACAGAATAAATAATACAAGAACTAATAGTAATATTATAATACAGAACTAACATAACAGACTAACATAATACAAACTAATAGTAAAAGGTCAGGAAAAAGGGCTACTTAGTTCGTTACATCATTGATCACTCACTGTTGGTTGCACGAGAACAGGTACATTAGTATGTCTCTATTACATGTAGGGCAAGAGTCTAGTTTCTATTACATGTAGGGCAAACGTCTAGTCTCTATTACATGTAGGGCAAACGTCTAGTTTCTATTACATGTAGGGCAAACGTCTAGTCTCTATTACATGTAGGGCAAACGTCTAGTTTCTATTACATGTAGGGCAAACGTCTAGTTTCTATTACATGTAGGGCAAGAGTCTAGTTTCTATTACATGTAGGTCAAGCGTCTAGTCTCTATTACATGTAGGACAAACGTCTAGTATCTATTACATGTAGGACAAACGTCTAGTCTCTATTACATGTAGGGCAAACGTCTAGTCTCTTTTACATGTAGGACAAACGTCTAGTTTCTATTACATGTAGGGCAAGCGTCTAGTATCTATTACATGTAGGACAAACGTCTAGTTTCTATTACATGTAGGGCAAGCGTCTAGTTTCTATTACATGTAGGGCAAACGTCTAGTTTCTATTACATGTAGGGCAAGCGTCTAGTCTCTATTACATGTAGGGCAAGCGTCTAGTTTCTATTACATGTAGGGCAAGCGTCTAGTCTCTATTACATGTAGGGCAAGCGTCTAGTTTCTATTACATGTAGGGCAAGAGTCTAGTTTCTATTACATGTAGGGCAAACGTCTAGTTTCTATTACATGTAGGGCAAGCGTCTAGTTTCTATTACATGTAGGGCAAGCGTCTAGTCTCTATTACATGTAGGGCAAGAGTCTAGTTTCTATTACATGTAGGGCAAACGTCTAGTTTCTATTACATGTAGGGCAAGCGTCTAGTTTCTATTACATGTAGGGCAAGCGTCTAGTCTCTATTACATGTAGGGCAAGCGTCTAGTTTCTATTACATGTAGGGCAAGCGTCTAGTTTCTATTACATGTAGGGCAAGCGTCTAGTTTCTATTACATGTAGGGCAAGCGTCTAGTTTCTATTACATGTAGGGCAAGCGTCTAGTTTCTATTACATGTAGGGCAAGCGTCTAGTTTCTATTACATGTAGGGCAAGCGTCTAGTTTCTATTACATGTAGGGCAAGCGTCTAGTTTCTATTACATGTAGGGCAAGCGTCTAGTTTCTATTACATGTAGGGCAAGCGTAGTTTTATACTGACAATTACGTCGATTTAAGGTGATGATTGGATTTACCTTCTTCTTCTTCTTTGCGTTCGTTCTTTACGAGCAATTTTAATCACTCTTTGTGATATGTTTGATCTTTGCCAAGAACGTGTATACGTTCCACATTGGAGTTTTACCTGACCTGACAGTACTTAACATTTTCGTTCTTTCTCGCACTGAACATCTAATTTTCTCTCTCTCTCTCTCTCTCTCTCTCTTTTCTCTCTCTCTCTTTCTCTCTTTCTCTCTTTCGTCTTTCTTCTCTACTTCTAAGTCTCTTAATACAACGTGTGTATGACAGGAGATAAAGAGCATGTTCATGTTTTGTCACTCGATGAGTTTCTTCCGAATAAGGAACATTTGCAACCGTTGTTGACGTCCCCAAAGGATTTTGTGTAATTTCTTTCAAGCCACTGATCGCGACAAAGATGGCGACAAAATAGATCTCTAAATGGAAGTTACACCACTTCAATGATCTAAATTCTAAATGGAAGTTACACCACTTCAATGATCTAAATTCTAAATGAAAGTTACACCACTTCAATGATCTAAATTCTAAATGGTTTATCGCGCGACATAACTCTGTGTCTTGGTAGTTCTATTATGGGCTGCTGTTTGCGAACTTTATTTTAGTAAACAATACAAGTGAAAGCTTCACATTTCTAGCGGGGTCAAAGGTAAAGGTACCCTTTTATAACTGCAGGTATATTGGGTAATACGATGTTAGTCCCGTCGGCACACGATGGGTGATGTTGTCAACATCCCGACGGTCACCTTGACTTCCCAGTGCTTTCTCTGCTGGTATCCCAATTGTGGCATGGTCGACCTGAGAGAGCTGTTAACAAACTCATGTCCAATGTGTAACTGATCTCGGATCACTAGTTTAAGAAGTGCACTCACTAACAACTACGCCACTGTGACTCTCTTCTAGCGGAGTAATAGTTGTCACCAGTTGTTGCCTCTTGAACTGAAATATACGATACATATTCCATTGGCTGGTTCTGTCAGTAGTGTCAATGTAAACAAATCTATCCATTGTCCACCTTTCTCGACACCCCCATTCGAACATAATACAGAGTGAAAACTTCTAATTCCTTGGGGCGACGAACACGATAGTGTCCCAAACCTTGGGACGACAAACACGATATGTGTCCCAAATCGATGAAGCAAGTTCTTTACCAGAACAATATCTCCGCGTCACAACATTGGTACATCATGTTCATGCTCGTAGACTCAGATCATATACACCTTATCCACCAACATGTCACTATCTTCTGTCCTGCTTTACTTTTCTCTTCCTCTTTATTGTCTCTTTTTTGTACCTGACATTCCACTCAATGACCTCTCTCTCTCTTTCTTGTACCTGACATTCCACTCAATGACCTCTTCTCTCTCTTGTACCTGACATTCCACTCAATGACCCTCTCTCTTGTACCTGACATTCTCAATGACCTCTTCTCTCTTGTACCTGACATTCCACTCAATGACCTCTCTCTCTTTGTACCTGACATTCCACTCAATGACCTCTCTCTCTCTTTACCTGACATTCCACTCAATGACCTCTTCTCTCTCTTGTACCTGACATTCCACTCAATGACCCTCTCTCTCTCTTGTACCTGACATTCCACTCAATGACCCCTCTCTCTCTCTTGTACCTGACATTCCACTCAATGACCTCTCTCTCTCTTTCTTGTACCTGACATTCCACTCAATGACCTCTTCTCTCTCTTGTACCTGACATTCCACCAATGACCTCTTTGTACCTGACATTCCACTCAAGCTCTCTCTCTCTTGTACCTGACATTCCACTCATGACCTCTTCTCTCTGTACCTGACATTCCACTCAATGACTCTCTCTCTCTGTACCTGACATTCCACTCAATGACCTCTCTCTCTTGTACCTGACATTCCACTCAATGACCTCTCTCTCTTTCTTATACCTGACATTCCACTCAATGACTCTTCTCTCTCTTTGTACCTGACATTCCACTCAATGACCTCTCTCTCTCTTGTACCTGACATTCCACTCAATGACCTCTCTCTCTCTCTTGTACCTGACATTCCACTCAATGACCTCTCTCTCTCTCTTGTACCTGACATTCCACTCAATGACCTCTCTCTCTTGTACCTGACATTCCACTCAATGACCTCTTCTCTCTTTGTACCTGACATTCCACTCAATGACGTCTCTCTCTCTCTCTTGTACCTGACATTCCACTCAATGACCCCTCTCTCTCTCTTGTACCTGACATTCCACTCAATGACCCCTCTCTCTCTCTTGTACCTGACATTCCACTCAATGACCTCTCTCTCTCTTGTACCTGACATTCCACTCAATGACCTCTCTCTCTCTCTCTTGTACCTGACATTCCACTCAATGACCTCTCTCTCTCTTGTACCTGACATTCCACTCAATGACCTCTTTCTCTCTCTTGTACCTGACATTCCACTCAATGACCTCTCTCTCTTGTACCTGACATTCCACCCAATGACCTCTCTCTCTCTCTTGTACCTGACATTCCACTCAATGACCTCTCTCTCTCTCTCTTGTACCTGACATTCCACTCAATGACCTCTCTCTCTCTTGTACCTGACATTCCACTCAATGACCTCTCTCTCTCTTGTACCTGACATTCCACTCAATGACCTCTCTCTCTCTCTTGTACCTGACATTCCACTCAATGACCTCTCTCTCTCTTGCGTTCCACTTTAACAATGACCTCAACCACTTCTCCTACTTTCTCTTTATCTATCTATTGTTCCACCGCCGCCTTCTATTTTCTTGCTAATATTCTTCATACTGTTACTGGTGTCTCTGCTAATATTCTTCATACTGTTACTGATGTCTCTGCTAATATTCTTCATACTGTTACTGATGTCTCTGCTAATATTCTTCATACTGTTGCTGGTGTTCCCATGTTAGATCCTTCATGCTCTATCTGTTGAGCATTTTGTTCTGAATGTCACTTTTGCTAAGGTCACTTTCCATTTTTGTTATTAATGAATTCCTTGTTCTGTCTGCCATGTTTTTTTTTTATTCTCCGTGGAAACATCATATTCTAGGCCAAGAAAACATGAACACTTTCAGATTGGTAGCAGACAAGAAGACATGAACACTTTCAGATTGGTAGCAGACAAGAACACATGAATATCTTCCACAGACATGTCGCAGGTTGTTTATATACCAGCATCTCCCGAAGTAATAGTTTGATAAACAATAAGAATAGCAACTCTCCTTTGCCAACACGGCTTAATATGTCTGGGTCACCTGTCCGGATTGAGAACGGACCGATTTAAAGATATCTTGTAACGCGAGCTAGTATCTGGCAAGGAACACGAAACTGGTGTTTCACTTCAAAGATGTCTGCTAACTAGACCAGAAGATGTTGAACATGAGTACAACCTACTTGATAAATAATAACTTTGCCAAAATTATGTCCAGCTGGACTTTTGCTTCACGACTTAATTGTGTGACTCGGGAAGACACACGTTTCACTTTGATATAGAGATGTACACAGGAATCAATAAATTCAACATGGACACTTGTTGTCTCCCTCAAATCTGACCAAGTTACCATCTCAATAGCCAGGAAAATTGATGAAATAATCTGACAAGTTAACATCTCAATAGCCAGGAAAATTGATGAAATAATCTGACAAGTTACCATCTCAATAGCCGGGAAAATAAATGAAATAATCTGACAGGTTACTATCTCAATAGCCGGGAAAATAGATTAAATAATCTGCAGAACTATCTAATATTTTCACTTATTTGATTTTCTACTTACAAGTTCTCTGTCAGAGTGTAACAGCTCTAACAGCACAATGTAGTACACACATATATATAACAATAAATGTCTTGCCCTGAGCAGAACTTGACCATCTTAATAGTTCTTCGGAATTTCTCTCTCTCTCTTTTCTCTCTCTCTCTGTCTCTTTCATGCTCAAATCATCAGTTACATCCGAATCCATCTTCTCCGCGGTCTTCCTCTTCTCCTCTTTGCTGTGATGCCTCCTTCCAAAATGGTCTTCTCCAGACCTTCATGGCTTTGTATATGTCCTAAATGCTTCAATTTTCTCATTATTACATGTAGAATCAGACAGTGTCTTCGATTATGAGTTCTTTCTGGATGGATCTATTTGTTCTCTTCTCTGTCCATGATATACGGAGGACTGTGCTCTGTCCATGATATACGGAGGACTGTGCTCTGTTCATGATATACGGAGGACTTCTGTAACATTTTATTCGAAGGCAGATATATGTTCTTCCACTGTCTTGTTAAATGTCCATGTTTCACGTCCAGATCACTCAGATTACGTATATACAACTTACCTAATTGCAAATAAAGCTCAACAATTTAACACTGCTAATTCTGGTTACATCAACTCCCCATCCTGCTCCGCAGGCATCCAGTCTTGGTTCTTTCTAAATTTAATTCTTTCTAAACGTTTAATTCTAAATTAATAAAATCTCAATATAAATTCATCTTCAGTCTCCGAGTGCTTCATCTTCAGTCTCCGAGTGCTTCATCTTCAGTCTCCGAGTGCTTCATCTTCAGTCTCCGAGTGCTTCATCTTCAGTCTCCGAGTGCTTCATCTTCAGTCTCCGAGTGCTTCGTCTTCAGTCTCCGAGTGCTTCATCTTCAGTCTCCGAGTGCTTCATTTTCAGTCTCCGACTGAATATGAAACATTAGACTACATAATATATTTTTTAAAAACGTTTTACATATTAATATGATTGTTATATTATTATGATTGTTATATTATTATGATTGTTATATTATTATGATTGTTATATTATTATGATATAATATTTTTATTTTAGTGTTATATATTCAACTTTCAAAACTAATCAGTATCAAGTTACTAATAATAACTAATAATAATGAACAAATAATTTCTGAAATAATAAGTACACATTACTCATTTTTGATTTGGTGGGCCCGGGTCTTACTGGTCCTTAATGACCAGAGCATGTACTAATTAGGGAGGAAAAATGCTGAATTTAACTGTGTGTGATATTTTAACGTTATATATCAACTTTCAAAGCTAATCAGTTTCACATTAACAAAAAAAATAACATTTAAAATTATGAACAAATAATTTCTAAAATAATAACTACATGTTACTCATTATTATTGGTGGACCGGGCCCCACTGGCCCTTAATGACGAGCCGCTTCTGCTTGTAAAACCACTCTTTGTGATATGTATGTGATCTAAGCCTAAGAGCGATTGTACGTTGTGCCAGTTAAACGCTTAAAAGTAGGCCAGCACATCCGATTTCTGTGACACTTGCTATTTACTAGGGTAGCTTTCCTGGGTCCCTACCTCAGTCGCCTCTCACGACATGCCTTGTAGGTCACAGTATTAGTATTCTTTGCTCCCCTTACGAGCCTCGGCAACACGGGCAAAGACTCTACAGTAAAACTACGGAGTCTACTCCAAAACTGCTGTTGTAGATAAAACAGCCGCTACAAAGTTTCAACGGAAAGTAGAAAACTATAATTTGATGTTTATAGCAACCGTCGTGTGAAGAAACAAAAAAAACTTCACAGATTTTAGTTGTGATTATCAAGATTTGCTAAAACGTAGACGATACCAGTTATCGTAGACGATACCAGTTATCGTAGACGATACCAGTTATCAATTTTTCAGGGGCGGCATTAATTGCTGATTATGGAAGAGAAGACATTACCTATGTCGTAGATAGAAGATGAGAACCATAGATAGACCATATCTTCCTGGTACATCAGATCTACAGCAGCAGCAGGTAAACACCTGTTGGAGGAGATACTTGTCTGTGTTCAACATGATTAGCAAAGTAGCACACGACGCTACTAAATCTTCTTTGGAGGAAAGCCTAGGCGGTAATCAGGGCAGTCTGCAGTGTAGCATTTCCTTTGTCAGTATTTCATGTCTGAGAGAGAGAGACAGACAGAGAGAGAGAGAGACAGAGAGAGACAGAGAGACAGACAGGCAGAGAGAGAGAGAGACAGACAGAGAGAGACAGACAGAGAGAGAGAGAGACAGAGAGAGAGAGAGAGAACGATGACCAGATGTAACAAAGATATGTGATAAAATATGACACTCCATCAGCTTCGAATATGGTTATATTGATGTATATTTGGTGTACGGTTAGTGTACAGTTGCAACAATTTAATTTAGTATTTGGTATTCATAAGCTGATATGACTGCACTTCCGACATGTCCATAGGTGCTCAGTCTACATGGACAGAATACGGAGGACATTTATGCTGACGGTTCCCGTCACACGTTAGTTGCACAAACATCTTCTCACTTGTCTTTCAGCGCATGTTTAAATTTACGATCCGGAAGTTGTTCAAGTAAATGACCTCTTATACAGCGCATGAGCAGTAGAGAAGACTATCACGACTGGTACCAGGTGCATGATATGATTTTTTGGAAATCTCTGGAAGTTGAGACTAGAGACTAGAATTGCTAGACCCATATGTCTTCTGGAAAAAAACACACATCTAATACACTTCTAGGATACAATCCCATAAATGAAAGAATTATTAATGTAAGACTGAAGGGAAAATCAAGAAACATTACACTTATACAAATATATGCACCAACTACAGATGCAGAAGAAGAAGACATAGAAGAATTTTACAATATTCTCCAGGAAACAGTAGATAAAGTTAGTAAAAGGGACACCTTAATAGTAATGAGAGATTTCAATGCCAAAGTTGGAAAAGATAGAACAAGAGAAGAAAAACAAATAGTAGGAAAAAACGGCATTGTCAATAGAAATGAGGCAGGGGACAAACTGATTACTTTTTGTACTGAAAATGATCTGGTGATAGCAAACACAATCTTTCAACAACATCCTAGAAGGTTATATACCTGGACATCACCAGACAGGAAGTACATCCTAGAAGGTTATATACCTGAACATCACCAGACAGGAAGTACATCCTAGAAGGTTATATACCTGAACATCACCAGACAGGAAGAACATCCTAGAAGGTTATATACCTGAACATCACCAGACAGGAAGTACATCCTAGAAGGTTATATACCTGAACATCACCAGACAGGAAGTACATCCTAGAAGGTTATATACCTGAACATCACCAGACAGGAAGAACATCCTAGAAGGTTATATACCTGAACATCACCAGACAGGAAGTACATCCTAGAAGGTTATATACCTGGACGTCACCAGACAGGAAGAACATCCTAGAAGGTTATATACCTGGATGTCACCAGACAGGAAGAACATCCTAGAAGGTTATATACTTGGATGTCATCAGATGGGAAGAACATCCTAGAAGGTTATATACCTGGATGTCACCAGATGGGAAGAACATCCTAGAAGGTTATATACCTGGACGTGACCAGACGGGAAGAACATCCTAGAAGGTTATATACCTGGATGTCACCAGACAGGAAGAACATCCTAGAAGGTTATATACCTGGACGTGACCAGACGGTTAGAACATCCTAGAAGGTTATATACCTGGACGTCACCTGACAGGAAGATCATCCTAGAAGGTTATATACCTGGATGTCACCAGATGGGAAGAACATCCTAGAAGGTTATATACCTGGACGTCACCCCACGGGAAGAACATCCTAGAAGGTTATATATATGGACGTCACCAGACAGGAAGAACATCCTAGAAGGTTATATACCTGGACGTCACCCCACGGGAAGAACATCCTAGAAGGTTATATATATGGACGTCACCAGACAGGAAGAACATCCTAGAAGGTTATATACCTGGATGTCACCAGACGGTTAGAACATCCTAGAAGGTTATATACCTGGATGTCACCAGACAGGAAGTACATCCTAGAAGGTTATATACCTGGACGTCACCAGACGGTTAGAACATCCTAGAAGGTTATATACCTGGATGTCACCAGACGGTTAGAACATCCTAGAAGGTTATATACCTGGATGTCACCAGACAGGAAGAACATTCTAGAAGGTTATATACCTGGACGTCACCAGACTGGAAGAACATCCTAGAAGGTTATATACCTGGACGTCACCAGATGGGAAGTACATCCTAGAAGGTTATATACCTGGACGTCACCAGACGGAAGAACATCCTAGAAGGTTATATACCTGGATGTCATCAGATGGGAAGAACATCCAAGAAGGTTATATACATGGATGTCATCAGATGGGAAGAACATCCTAGAAGGTTATATACCTGGATGTCATCAGATGGGAAGAACATCCTAGAAGGTTATATACCTGGACGTCACCAGACTGGAAGAACATCCTAGAAGGTTATATACCTGGATGTCACCAGACAGGAAGAACATCCTAGAAGGTTATATACCTGGACGTCACCAGACGGGAAGAACATCCTAGAAGGTTATATACCTGGATGTCATCAGATGGGAAGAACATCCAAGAAGGTTATATACATGGATGTCATCAGATGGGAAGAACATCCTAGAAGGTTATATACCTGGATGTCATCAGATGGGAAGAACATCCAAGAAGGTTATATACATGGATGTCATCAGATGGGAAGAACATCCTAGAAGGTTATATACCTGGACGTCACCAGACTGGAAGAACATCCTAGAAGGTTATATACCTGGATGTCACCAGACAGGAAGAACATCCTAGAAGGTTATATACCTGGATGTCACCAGACGGGAAGAACATCCTAGAAGGTTATATACCTGGATGTCATCAGACGGGAAGACCAAAAACCAAATATATTATCAAATAATACAGTGATGGGGATCAAACATAACAACGGTCAAACCCTTGCCTGGTGCAGACTGTGGAAGTGACCATAAGCTATTAATTGCGATGATAAAATTTAAGCTCAGAACATTAGAGAAGTAACTAAAACCAGTACGTTTTGACGCTAATAAAATCCCAGAGAGAATATGGAGTAGAAGTAAAGAACAGATTTGAAATACTGATGACAGTCCAAGAAGAGATGACACCAGATGAGTTGACCACACATGCTAGAGATATCCTATTATTGACAGTCCAAGAAGAGATGACACCAGATGAGTTGACCACACAGGCTAGAGATATCCTATTGTCGACAACCAAAGATATGGTACCACGAAGAAAAGACAGAAAGAATGAGTGGATTTCAAACGATACACTAGAGTTAATACAACAGAAAAGAGAGAAAAAGGCACAGGGAATAGCAAAGGAAGAAAATAGGTTAGCCTACAAAAATATAGCAAAAGAAATAAGGAAGAACATAAGAAGAGATAAAAAGCAATACCTACAAAATTGTTGTGCAAGGTTAGAAGAACACCAGAAGAAAGGAAGAGAGCAGAAAATGTTCAAAGAAATAAAATCAATGACTATAACGTTTAAACCAAAACTAAATGCAATAAAAGATAGTGTGGGAAGAACCTTAACAGAACAAGCAGAAATTCTCAACAGATGGAAAGAATATTGCAGCAAAATGTATATGAACAGAGGCGAAAAGGACAATAGAGCAAACACTGAAATAATCACAGAGAAAGAACCAGAACCATCGCTAGAGGAAGTTGAATGGGCAATAAAAAACTTGAAGATGGGAAAATTAATAGGATGTGATAATATTTCAGCAGAATTTATCAAAGCAGGAGGAGAGCAAAGCATACAAATATATCATGCAATATGCAACAAGGTATGGGAAACAGGAATATGGCCAAACGAATGGAAAAGATCAATTTTTATCCCAATACCTAAAAAGGCAGACACCAAATTATGTACCAACTATAGAACAGTGGCACAGATAAGCCATGCACGTAAAATCTTATTACAAATTATTATGGGAAGACTGTATAGGAAAATGGAAGAAAATATCAACATAACGCAAGCTGGGTTTAGACGGAACAGAGGTACACGGGACCATATATTTAACATGAGAACAATCATAGAAAATCTAGAGAGTATAATGTAGATCTATACTCATGTTTTATTGACTACTCAAAGGCATTTGATTGTGTAGAACATCAGGAATTGTGGAAGATGATGGGAGAAATGGAATTTCCATTACATTTAATACAGGTCATAAGAGAACTTTATAGTGATCAAATGTTGGCTGTAAGAACATGTGATGATACATCAGACTGGTTTGACATAGGGCAGGGAGTCAGACAAGGCTGTATTCTGTCGCCTTGTCTGTTTAACATATATGCAGAAAACATCGCAAGGAATGTTACAGACGATAGCGGCAAAGAAAAATATGATCGTTTTATAATCGGAGGAAGAGAAATACATGAACTAAGATACGCTGACCATACAGTGCTACTGTCAACATCACGAAAAAAGATTGAGAAATTATTAGGAGAAGTGAAAGATAAAAGCGAAAAACAAAATCTATATCTCAATGTGGCAAAAACAAAAATAATGACAACAGATAAAACGAACATGACAAAAGATATTTTTATCAATGGAGAGAAAGTAGAAAATGTGAACAGTTTTGAATATCTTGGTTCACTGCTAACAACAGATGGAAATGGGATGAAGGAAATTAAAAGAAGAACAAACAGGCTTTACAAAAAATTGAACAACTCAAAACAGTATAGGATGGAACTGATAAGAAAACAAAGATCAGAATACTAAGAGCATGTATATTCCCAGTGGCAACGTTTGGATGTGAAGCATGGACATTTAATAAAGCAGTGGAAAAACATATATGTGCTTTTGAATATAAGTGTTACAGAAGAGTTCTTCGTATATCTTGGACAGAGAAGAGAACACATAGATCTACCAGAAAGAACTCAAAATCAAAGAAAACTGGCTGATGCTACAAATAAGAAAGAGAAGATTGAGATATTTTGGACATATAAAAAGACATGAAGGGCTGGAGAAGACCATCCTGGAAGGAGGCATACCGGCAAAGAGAAGAAGAGGAAGACCACGGAGAAGATGGATTCAGGATGTATCTGATAGTTTGAACATAACGGTTGCAGAGGCAGGACATCTGGCCTATGAGAGAGAGACATGCCGGAGGACTGTTGGGGTGGCAAAGTTCTGCTCAGGACAAGCTATTTGATGATATGTCTTCTGGTGTAGAAACATTTGAAACTAGTTATGCGTAGCAAACCATCATCCAGTTGCGTTGTTCTGAAGAGTTACAATGTCTGCTCTGTAGACAAGTGTTTCGAGAATTAGTCCACGTTGAAGAGCACTTGCACAATACCAGCAGATTATGTGAATATTATTTAATCCCAAGTGTGGACATATATGTTCGTCATGCGCCTGCTCGCCAACCTGGCCTTGGTTATCGCCCTCTTTAATTCTTACCTTTATTCTTACGGTTGTGCCGGTCTTGAACCTCCATTTTGTAACCAAGCAAACTAAAACGAACCGTTACCACACGCCGATGACAAACACTAAAGAAAACTTCAGCATAGATGCACGAACTCTATAGATCCGGCGAAGATCCTCAATGAATGCACTTCATATTCTTTTGGCCTAACTTTGTGCATAAGAGAGATGAAATTAGCCATCCCCCTTTACACGAAATATTTGTGTCGCACAAAACACGATTTTGACATTCGCCATTTTGATCCGGAAGTGAAAAGCTAAAAGTTGAAGTAAAGTTCAATAGAGGAACACCCACACAAAGTTGTCGGGTTGATGAACGATATAAGCAGCTACTTTTAATGTTATCTTCTTGACAATATTACCTGTAGAGGAGAACACCTGAGAAAAGTGCAAGTCGGTGAAGGTGGAGGTGTAAATAGACTATCCATAAATTGATTCCCATCATCATAAACGTGAACAAAAATGATGTTATTTTAGGATCTCATTGAACACGGTTTGTGGTAATTAGTTGTTTAACTTGAGACAGTGGCGTAATCAAGTTGTTTAACTTGAGACAGTGGCGTAGTCAAGTTGTTTAACTTGAGACAGTGGCGTAGTCAAGTTGTTTAACTTGTGACAGTGGCGTAGTCAAGTTGTTTAACTTGAGCCAGAAGTCAAATAATTAGAGGAATGGCGTAGTCAAATAGTTAGACAACTGGTGTACTTTAGTTATTGGAACAATGACGTAACCAACTGGTTAGAGAGCTGGCGATGTTAAAAGACATGTAGTCAGGTGATTGGGCATCGCACTCGCATCGTCTGGAATCACTTCCCAGTTCAGATAGCTCTAGTTGATCGAGATGTTAGTGGAAACATTTGCCACAAAGTCAGATCAAATTAGTTAGCAAAGATAGGAACTGATCATCTCACATGTAAGGATTAAGCCATGGTCTCTAACGATTATCTATATATATATCAACGAAAGTTGAATGCATTTGTATCTATATCTGTCTCAATTGTTTGAAGATATTTGGACATCCTACGGATTTGAAATTTGGCAAGAGGGTAGCTTTCATAGATGGGATGAGGTAAAAATTATAAAACTGGACTATTTGTACGATTCTACAAAGATATTCCAACTTAACGCAAGTGGTGTACAGAAATCGACGAATACGTCTAATCATGTTTTAACGATCCGGTCACGTGATCACGTTGTTACTTTCCGATCAACGTCCGGTCACATAATGCTATAAGGTCACTATTATTATAACGTCTTTTAAACATATTTACTTATAAGATCCTGTAGAGTAGTTGATAAAGTTCCCGTCTAAATTACAGTAGACAATGCTCTCGATTCATGCTCGGCCACATAAAAAAAAAAAAAAACCCATCTCATGCTCGGCCAATTCTTTTTTTTTTTTTTAAACACATGGATAAGTTGATAATCTGAATAAATTTAATTTGCCGATTGTTATTGTTCAACTTTCACGGGAATTTAGTTGTATCTGGTTTTACTGGCAATCGGAATGAGGGACATTTTAAATTGTTATTTGTCAACTTTCACGGGAACGGGACTTCTATTGTAGCAGGTTTTACTGGCAATCGGAATGAGGGACATTTTAATCTTATGCAGCCAAGCGACAAAGTTTTCAAACCAAGCATGGAGAGAAAACGTATTGTTTTTAATGGGGAAGAAGCCGATTTTGAGGCAACGTGGCATGTTTCGTTAAGGGACTTTACAAATAGTTTTATACTAAACTCCCCGTGCGAAGAACGGGTAAAACTGCAAGTATAAATATGTATCAAGCTCAGCTAAGTAAAACTGATCATCTCACATGTAAGAATTAAGCTGAGGTCTCTAACGATTACATAATTATATCAAGCAGAGCTATGTACAACTGCCGTATACTTGTTCTTGTCCCTATCATCGTCAACCATTTATTCAGTTTCTACCGCAGCTATTTCATAGTTTAACATACAAACGTGAACGATAGTTAATCCAACCATTAAGAAGACTGCAAACCATACATGGGTTGACACCAACCATTTAGAAGACAACCCATGTATGGCTTGCAGACACCAACCATTAAGAAGACATGTGAATTTCTTGCAGATATACAGTTTATACCAAACTTTGAATGTACACGGTGATGTACGCGGTGCTGTGATGTGCACGGTGCTGTTATGTACGCGTTGCTGTTATGTACGTGGTGCTGTGATGTGCACGGTGCTGTTATGTACGCGGTGTTGTGATGTACGCGGTGCCGTGGATGTACGCGGTTCTGTGATGTACGTGGTGCTGTGATGTACGCGGTGCTGTTATGTACGCGGTGCTGTTATGTACGCGGTGCTGTGATGTGCACGGTGCTGTGATGTGCACGAGTGCTGTTTAGAATTGCTAGTACACACTTCGTGTGGGATTGATTTGAAAAAAAACAAGGTCACACAAGACTAAACACAAGGTCACACAAGACTAAACACAAGGTCACACAAGACTAAACACAAGGTCACACAAGGTCACACAAGCTTCAAACACTGATTAGACGTAGTTTTTCGCCCGAGTGGTTACCTAGGCACAAATATTGAGTGTGAAGAATAGAACCACTGATACCTGCCACGCATGTCGTAAGAGGCGTATACGGAGGTTTGGCTGAAATCGGGTGACGTGTCCTAAACGTGTAGAAGTCTATCATTTAGGGGCCTACCAAACCAATGTGCAACGTATACACGTTCTTGGCGAAGATCAAACTTATCACAAAGAGTGATTAAAATTGATCGTTAAGAACGAACGCAAAGAAGAAGAAGAAGAAGAAGAAGGAGACGTATTTTACTTCTTCTTCTCTTCGAACGCTCCATAACAACCACTTGTTAACCACTCTTTGTGATTTGTATGTGATCTGAGCCTAAGAGCTTCTTCTTCTTCCCATAACGACCACTAGTTATCCACTCTTTGTGATTTGTATGTGATTTGAGCCCAAGAGCGATTGTACGTTGTATCAGTTATCCGCCTACAAGTAGGCCAGCCCATCCGATTTCTGCGACTGTTTATTTACTAGGGTAGCTTCCCTTGGCCCATACCTCAGTCGCCTCTTACGACATGTCTTGTAGGTCGCAGTGGTATAACTCTTTGCTTCCCATGTGGATCCCGACACACACGGGTACATATAGTTTACTCACATAAGACTAAACACAAGGTCACATAAGGTCACACAAGACTAAACACAAGGTCACATAAGGTCACACAAGACTAAACACAAGGTCACATAAGGTCACACAAGACTAAACACAAGGTCACATAAGGTCACATAAGACTAAACACAAGGTCACATAAGGTCACACAAGACAGACATGTTGATACTACTCACAGACACTGCCCCTCCTCCCTCCTGTCCTGACGATATAAGTAGAAATCACATATTAAAAGTTACACTGCCTGAAATGTTCGCAACATATACCCACTCTTCAGAGTGTACCCACTCTTGTCAATTCCAGAGATTCCTGATCTCAGTGTACGAGAAGTCGAGTTCCTAGTTCTATCGGAGACGGACGATAAAATGTAGGTCATGTGTTCAAGTTGAGCACATAAAACAACATTTGACAGTTAAAAACAGAGACGAGCACGCAGAAAGCAGCTAGACAGGTAAACAACCAACACAATACAACACACTCCAGTAAACGCCAACACAACAACATACTCCAGTCAAACAGTACAAACAACATACTCCAGTCAAACAGTACAAACAACATACTCCAGTCAAACAGTACAAACAACACAACATACTCCAGTCAAACAGCCAACACAACACAACATACTCCAGTCAAACAGCCAACACAACACAACATACTCCAGTCACAACAACATCCATCAACACAAACAACATACTCCAGTCAAACAGCCAACAACAACACAACATACTCCAGTCAAACAGACAAACAACATACTCCAGTCAAACAGCACAACACACAACAACAACATACTCCAGTCAAACAGCACAAACAACATACTCCAGTCAAACAGAACAAACAACATACTCCAGTCAAACAGCACAAACAACATACTCCAGTCAAACAGAACAAACAACATACTCCAGTCAAACAGTACAAACAACATACTCCAGTCAAACAGTACAAACAACACAACATACTCCAGTCAAACAGCCAACACAACACAACATACTCACCAGTCAAACAGCCAACACAAACAATACTCCAGTCAAACATCCAACACAACACAACATACTCCAGTCAGACACAACACAACACAACATACTCCAGTCAAACAGTACAAACAACATACTCCAGTCAAACAGCCAACACAACACAACATACTCCAGTCAAACAGTACAAACAACACAACATACTCCAGTCAAACAGCACAAACAACATACTCCAGTCAAACAGCACAAACAACATACTCCAGTCAAACAGTACAAACAACATACTCCAGTCAAACAGTACAAACAACATACTCCAGTCAAACAGTACAAACAACATACTCCAGTCAAACAGTACAAACAACATACTCCAGTCAAACAGCAACACAACAAACATACTCCAGTCAAACAGTACAAACAACATACTCCAGTCAAACAGTACAAACAACATACTCCAGTCAAACAGCCACAAACAACATACTCCAGTCAAACAGTCACAAACAACATACTCCAGTCAAACAGCACAAACAACATACTCCAGTCAAACAGCACAAACAACATACTCCAGTCAAACAGTACAAACAACATACTCCAGTCAAACAGTACAAACAACATACTCCAGTCAAACAGTACAAACAACATACTCCAGTCAAACAGTACAAACAACATACTCCAGTCAAAAAGTACAAACAACATACTCCAGTCAAACAGTACAAACAACATACTCCAGTCAAACAGTACAAACAACATACTCCAGTCAAACAGTACAAACAACATACACCAGTCAAACAGTACAAACAACATACTCCAGTCAAACAGTACAAACAACATACTCCAGTCAAACAGTACAAACAACATACTCCAGTCAAACAGACAAACAACATACTCCAGTCAAACAGTACAAACAACATACCCAGTCAAACAGTACAAACAACATACTCCATCAAACAGTACAAACAACATACTCAGTCAACAGTACAAACAACATACTCCAGTCAAACAGTACAAACAACATACTCCAGTCAAACAGTACAACAACATACTCAGTCAAACAGTACAAACAACATACTCCAGTCAAACAGTACAAACAACATACTCCAGTCAAACAGCCAACACAACACAACATACTCCAGTCAAACAGCCAACAACCAACATACTCCAGTCAAACAGCACAAACAACATACTCCAGTCAAACAGCACAAACAACATACTCCAGTCAAACAGCACAAACAACATACTCCAGTCAAACAGCACAAACAACATACTCCAGTCAAACAGCACAAATAACATACTCCAGTCAAACAGCACAAACAACATATATGATATTAAAAACAAAAACTGCACAATGTATTCGTAGTCTTAATAAGATATAAAGCCGAAGGATTGACTTCATTGCACCGGGTTTTACTCCATATGGCTCGGTCCTCTCCACAGAAATGGCACGACACCTGCCGAGAGTATTGCACAAAGCACGAACTCCGTAGCTCCGGCAACAATCATAGGGGTCTCTGGAAAAAACGGAACTCGTGAACAGAAGACCGTGGTCCGGATTCGAACCCACGACCTTCGACTCGCAAGGCAAAGAGCTTAACCACTCAGCCACAGAGATCTTCGACTCACAAGGCAAAGGGCTTAACCACTCAGCCACAGAGATCTTCGACTCACAAGGCAAAGGTCTTAACCACTCAGCCACAGAGATCTTCGACTCACAAGGCAAAGGTCTTAACCACTCAGCCACAGAGATCTTCGACTCACAAGGCAAAGGGCTTAACCATCAGCCACAGAGACCTTCGACTCACAAGGCAAAGGGCTTAACCACTCAGCCACGAGATCTTCGACTCACAAGGCAAGGGCTTGACCATCACACGAGATCTGACTCACAAGGCAAAGGGCAACACTCACCACAGAGATCTTCGACTCGCAAGGCAAAGGCTTAACCACTCAGCCACAGAGATCTTCGACTCACAAGGCAAAGGGCTTAACCACTCAGACACAGAGATCTTCGACTCACAAGGCAAAGGGCTTAACCACTCAGCCACAGAGATCTTCGACTCACAAGGCAAAGGGCTTAACCACTCAGCCACAGAGATCTTCGACTCACAAGGCAAAGGGCTTAACCACTCAGCCACAGAGATCTTCGACTCACAAGGCAAAGGGCTTAACCACTCAGCCACAGAGATCTTCGACTCACAAGGCAAAGGGCTTAACCACTCAGCCACAGAGATCTTCGACTCACAAGGCAAAGGGCTTAACCACTCAGCCACAGAGAGCCCCCACATAATAAGATAAGAGATTAATCAGATATATTAATTCTGTCCACGGGGAACTATAGTAGAGATGTCTACAGACACAGAAGTCTAGGCCAGACTCCACCAACCGCAAAGACAACAGCAAACAGCTTCCACAGACATAACAGAGTAGAATTGTTCGGCGTCTCTCAGACAAGCGTTAGATAAGATAACAATCAGAGAATGTAACCACAACACATCCACTAGACTTTGTCTCTCTCTCTCTCTAGCATCTCTCTCTCTCTCTCAGCTGATGTACACGTCATCTCAGTCGGCACCATCAGTTATTTGATAAATGGAATATTATTCTGTCCACAAGATCAGAGACTTGTAACAATTACTGGGAATATAATAGCTAGCACCGAAGTGCTGATAGAACTATGGGGTAGTGCGGCGAGTGATAAGGGTTCGAATCTGTCTTCATCAGTAAAGAGAAACAGCACACATTAAATTACAACACAAGTACTACTACAACAACTACTACTACAACTATACAACTACAACTACTACAACTACTACAACAACTACAACAACTACTACAACAACTACTACAACTACTACAACAACTACAACAACAACTACTACAACAACTACTACAACTACTACAACTACAGCTACTACTACTACTACTACAACTACTACTTCTACTACTGCTACAACTACTACAACAACTACAACTACTACAACAACTATTACTACTACAACTACTACAACTGCTACAACTACTACTACTACAACTACTACAACTACTACAGCTGTAACTACTACAACTACAACAACTACAACAACTACAACTACTACAACTAAAACAACTACAACAACTACAGCAACTACAACTATTACAAGAAATACAAGAACAACTACAACTACAACTACAACTACTACGTCTATTACAACAACTACTAAAGCTGTTACTTCTACTGCTACTACTATCACTACTACTACAATGGATATCACTACTAACTGCTACTCACTACTACTCTACTACTACTACTACATCACCACTACTACAACACCTACCACTACTACAACGGCTAGCACTACTGCTACTACTACTGCTACTACTACTGCTACTACTACTGCTACTGGTATGGCCCTTTTCATCTTTACAGACGGTCAATAGGCAAGTGTTTTACTGTGACAACTTCGGAGTTTTCGCTTTTCTCTCTTGTTGTTCAGCTCGTACATAAGTCTCTTCTCAAAAGACTCTGCGCCCTTCCGTAATTTGGCTTTCCACACAACTCTGTCATCAGCTAGTCCCTCCCATGTGCTGGGATCTATAGAATAGTTTTTCATTGAGGTTTTGCAGACATCTTTATATCTGAGCAGTGGTCTGCCCTGGTGCCTCTTCCTCCGAAAGTTCACAGAACAACATTTGTTTTGGTATGCGATAAGTTTCCATTCTTCTCACATGTCCTAACCATCTTAGTCGTCTACTGCTGAGCATGTCCATGATGGAAGGCAGATTTGCACGTTGCAGTACTTCAGAGTTGGTTATCTTGTCGTACCACCTGATGTTCATAATCTTGCGGAGACATCGAAGGTGAAAGATGTTAAGTCTCCTCTCATGTCTTGAGTAGGCTGTCCATGTTTCTGAGCCATATAGTAAAGAACTAATTACACAGGCTCGATATATTTGAGTCTTCGTCTGCAATGTCAATTTTTGTTGTCCCACGCTCGCTTTGATAGTTTGCCGAATGTAGTAGCGGCACTCCTATACGAGCGCTGATTTCCTCGTCAAGAGAAAGGCTGGCAGTGACCGTGGACCCAAGATAGCAGAATTTTTGCACTGGTGTTAGATGGTCGCCATTTAAAGTGATATTTGATGTCTTACCTCCCTGACATAATACAACTGTTTTGGAGACATTGTCAGAGAAAAGAGGTCGCATGCCTTTGACAAATTATTAATTAGACATTGCAGTGTGGTCTCACTGTGGGCGACTAAGGCAGCATCGTCAGCGAAAGGAGGTCCTTGAGAAGTATTTCCGTCGTTTTTGTCTTGGCTCTTAAGCGAGCCAAGTTAAACAGTGAACCATCAGATCTAGTGCGGATGAAAACATCACCATCAGCGTCCCCTAAGGCGTGGTTCAAAGGACTGCGAAGAAGATACCAAAGAGAGTGGGGGCAAGGACACAGCCCTGCTTGACTCCACTCTTAACTTCAAAACTATCAGATGTGCTGCCATCGAACTGTATGCTGGCTTTCATGCCCTCATGGAAGGAAACAATCAATTGGAGCAACTTTGGGGGACAACCAATATACTTCAATATTTTATAAAGACTTGGCCTGCTGACTGTGTCAAATGCCTTAGTCAGATCCACGAAAGCAATACATAGAGGCTTGCTCTGCTCTCTGCACTACTGCTACTACTACTGCTACTACTGTACTATTGCTACTACCACTACTACTACTACTACTACTACTACTACTATCACCACTACTACAACAACATCACGCTACAACATTACTACAACGGCAGCACACTACTACTGCATTAACTGCACACTACTGCTACACTACATGCACCACACTAACTACTACTACTACATAACTTAACTAGCATTACTAGGCTGCCTACTACTCTTTACTACTACTACTATACTCATACTATTCCTATATTGGACAGCATTCACGGTGGAGAAAGGGGCTGGGTATCCTGATATCGTGTAGTCCGATTAGCGAGCCAAAGATCGACATTATTAATGGGAAGATCGACAATAATATTAATGGGAAGATTGACATTATTAATGGGAAGATTGACATTATTAATGGGAAGATTGACATTATTAATGGGAAGATTGACAATTGGAGATCGTATTAATGGGAAGATTGACATTATTAATGGGAAGATTGACATTATTAATGGGAAGATTGACATTATTAATGGGAAGATTGACATTATTAATGGGAAGATTGACATTATTAATGGGAAGATTGACATTATTAATGGGAAGATTGACATTATTAATGGGAAAATCTGACATTATTAATGGGAAGATGACATATTAATGGGAAGATTGATGAGACTTCGACTAGGAAAGAATAGTAATTGTCTGTCTGAACTAGATGACGCCCAGTTTGTGGTGCACAGTAAACTAATCGCATGACCAGAGATCGCTGAAGATGACCGCCCAGTTTGTGGTGCACAGTAAACTAATCGCATGACCAGAGATCGCTGAAGCTGACAGCCCAGTTTGTGGTGCACAGTAAACTAATCGCATGACCAGAGATCGCTGAAGCTGACTGCCCAGTTTGTGGTGCACAGTAAACTAATCGCATGACCAGAGATCGCTGAAGCTGACTGCCCAGTTTGTGGTGCACAGTAAACTAAACGCATGACCAGAGATCGCTGAAGCTGACCGCCCAGTTTGTGGTGCACAGTAAACTAAACGCATGACCAGAGATCGCTGAAGCTGACCGCCCAGTTTGTGGTGCACAGTAAACTAATCGCATGACCAGAGATCGCTGAAGCTGACTGCCCAGTTTGTGGTGCACAGTAAACTAAACGCATGACCAGAGATCGCTGAAGCTGACCGCCCAGTTTGTGGTGCACAGTAAACTAAACGCATGACCAGAGATCGCTGAAGCTGACCGCCCAGTTTGTGGTGCACAGTAAACTAAACGCATGACCAGAGATCGCTGAAGCTGACCGCCCAGTTTGTGGTGCACAGTAAACTAATCGCATGACCAGAGATCGCTGAAGCTGACTGCCCAGTTTGTGGTGCACAGTAAACTAATCGCATGACCAGAGATCGCTGAAGCTGACTGCCCAGTTTGTGGTACACAGTAAACTAAACGCATGACCAGAGATCGCTGAAGCTGACCGCCCAGTTTGTGGTGCACAGTAAACTAAACGCATGACCAGAGATCGCTGAAGCTGACTGCCCAGTTTGTGGTGCACAGTAAACTAAACGCATGACCAGAGATCGCTGAAGCTGACTGCCCAGTTTGTGGTGCACAGTAAACTAATCGCATGACCAGAGATCGCTGAAGCTGACTGCCCAGTTTGTGGTGCACAGTAAACTAATCGCATGACCAGAGATCGCTGAAGCTGACCGCCCAGTTTGTGGTGCACAGTAAACTAAACGCATGACCAGAGATCGCTGAAGCTGACCGCCCAGTTTGTGGTGCACAGTAAACTAAACGCATGACCAGAGATCGCTGAAGCTGACTGCCCAGTTTGTGGTGCACAGTAAACTAAACGCATGACCAGATATCGCTGAAGAAGGAACAAATGTAAAAGATAGTCATGAAAGTCATGAACATGAAATGTTGAATGTCTATTGCAGCCGACCTTCGAAATGTAGAAGGTACACATCAATCAATCAATGGGGGACTGCCTAGAGTAGTTGATAGTAGCTCGGCCTGCTAGCTGTGAGACGCCTCATAGCTCGGGTTCGAACCTACTGTCCGGCATTTGTTCGAGTCCCCTGGTCTTACTCAGGACGATAACGTGAGTACCTCTGAAGTCGGAGAAGATCTGCCTGTATGGCGAGGGAATACTAATTACCAGTACATTGATCACACGGCTGCCAGTGTAAAGTAATTTACTATGTGCACGCTGCTGCCATTGTTAGAAATTGGAAAAACAGATTTTCACGCAAAATCAGTTTCAGAGATGGAACTTCGTCTGAGTTGAAAGTGGACGAAAAAAAAAAAAAAAATCAATCAATCAATCAATCAATCAATCAATCAATCAATCAAACAAACAATCAAATAATCAAACGTTTACCAGATACATCAATCAATCAATAGATCAATGGATCAATGTCAAGCACTAGATCAATCAATCGATCAATAGATCAATCAGCCAATCAATCGATCAATAGATCAATAGATCAATAGATCAATCAATCAATCAATCAAACATAGACATAGACACCTGAATCATATCAATGTGTAGACATGTTTGAGCAATAAATGACATTCTGCTTATTCTCTGAATGAATGATCAATAGAAAGTTATCGAGTAAGAAAATCTGATTATTACTGACCTTGAAGTGCCGATGTCTTGCACTGTGAAGTGTCTAGTACTTCATACAATGACGTCATGACATGTCAGTGAAATGTAGTTTTGGTCAACAGTTGTTTTCAACTAAGACTAGACAATGTCTGGGACCAACGAAACACATACGAGAACGTTTTGTTTTCAACTAGACTAGACAATGTCTAGACAAGAAACACACACGAGAACGTTATGTTTCCGACTAGACTAGACAATGTCTAGACACTAAACACATACGAGAACGTTTTGTTTTCAACTAGACTAGACAATGTCTAGACATGAAACACATACGAGAACGTTATGTTTCCGACTAGACTAGACAATGTCTAGACACGAAACACATACTAGAACGTGATCAATGCACTGTCGTCCACTCTATTCAATTGTCCTGTTCCAACATATGTCATTTTAATCGTCTATTTTCTACGTTGTCGTCGGAGCTACATAGTACGTGCTCTTATATTGAAACTTTCAGTTACTGAAATAGAGTCAAGCGCTTATTGGAAAGGGTGAGGCACACTGATTTTGTAGACGCTGAATATATTAAACTGAAACATTCAATCTCCGCAGGACCTAATGTGTAAGTGCTCTGCTGTAGTTTTAGAAAATTTGTTTACTTCTGCCCCTTGAAGCTGAGACTCTTAAACTTGGGATGAATCGTGCCTTGATTATACCAAGGCTAGTGTTGATTAAATGATTATACCAAGGCTAGTGTTGACTAAATAATTATACCAAGGCTAGTGTTGATTAATTGATTATACCAAGGCTAGAGTTGATTAAATGATTATACCAAGGCTAGTGTTGATTAAATGATTATACCAAGGCTAGTGTTGATTAAATAATTATACCAAGGCTAGTGTTGATTAAATGATTATACCAAGGCTAGTGTTGATAAATAATTATACAAGGCTAATGTTGATTAAATGATTATCCAAGGCTAGTGTTGATTAAATGATTATACCAAGGCTAGTGTTGATTAAATGATTATACCAAGGCTAGTGGTGACTAAATGATTATACCAAGGCACGTGTTGATTAATTGATTATACCAAGGCACGTGTAGTCTAATGAGAACAATAAGAATGTACGTCTCAACTAGAATGTGCGCCTATAAGTCCTATATCTGATTGATGTAACGCAGATTATAATATGGTTTCTAGTGTCAATAGATGACACGAATTGCCACCGGAACTAATGTGATAATGCTCTAATTCCCTTATAACAAGCTGAAAGGTTAGATGTTCGTTATCCAATGAAATCGTTGATAATTATTTAATCATACCCAATGAAATCTTGATAATTAGTTAATCACATCAATGAAATCGTTGATAATTAGTTAATCACATCCAATGAAATCATTGATAATTAGTTAATCACATCCAATGAAATCATTGATAATTAGTTAATCACATCCAATGAAATCATTGATAATTAGTTAATCACATCCAATGAAATCATTGATAATTAGTTAATCACTATCTATGTTCTATTGTCTATTGTCTATTCCCAGGTGGAAGATGTAGTTGGCTGTCCACTCTTGCCGTTAAGGTAGGGATGGAAGCTTTAATTTTGCGTTCTAGTGCCAGAGAGTCGCCCTTGTTGTGTTATATCCGTGTTTATGTTGTGTGATCTTGATATTATCTATCCATCTTTTTCTTGGTCTTCCCTTGGCTCTAGCACCTGATCTATTTTTATTGTATGCTGTTTTTGGTGGGGTTGGTTGTATTTCATTCTCATTAAATGTCCAAACCACTGCATTTGTTGTCTTTCGATGTATTCGGTGCATGAAGTTATGCCCACTCTGCTTCTGATGTCCTCATTTCGTAGTCTGTCTTTCTGGTGACTCCCACTGCCTTCCTCAAGCATTTCATTTCACACGTGGTGAGCTTTCTGTGATGTGTTGCTGTAAAAACCAAGTTTGCACTGGCAAAAAGTGTTGGTAGGAATGCATTTTTATCATCTGTCTTTTCACTTCCATCTTGATCTTTGGGTTTGTAGTAATGGTGCCAGCTGGTAGGTCACTGCATTTGCTTTTGACACCTTGTCTCTATTTCTCTATCGAGTTTTCTATCCTCTGTGAAAATGCTGCCTAAATATTTGAATTCAGAAACTTACTTTACTCTGGTGTTATGTATTTGTATGTTTGCTTGGCTTGGTGTTCTGTTGATTTTCATGGTCTCGGTCTTTTGTTTGTTGATTTTCATGTTGTACTTTCTACATGCTATTAGCAATGAATTCATGTAATGTTGTAACTGATCTTCATCTTCATAGATTAAACTTTGGTCGTCCGCAAAAAGCAATTCGTTGATTTGTTTATTTAATTGGTCGTAGTGATCATTGTCTATGTCAATAAGGTCTTTTTCGCACTGTGCATCTTTCACTATTCAGTCTATATATATGTTGAAGAGAAGAGGTGAGAGCACACAACCCTGTCTTACTCCTGATTTTGTTTCGAATGAGTCTGTCATTCCGTCTATTGCTCTTACCACACTGTGGCTATTTGTGTACATTGCTCTGATATTGTCTAGCAGTTGTCCCTTGATTCCATAGTTATCTAGTGTTTCCCATAGAATACTTCTATCTATTCTGTCGAATGCCTTTTCTTGATCGATGACTAATAAGTGTGGCTCTTTATTATATTCTATTGCTTTTTCACTCAGTTGTCTCAGAGTGAATAGAGCGTATGTGCATCCCACTCCTCTTTTAAATCCAAACTGTGAGGGGTTTATTTGTGAGTCAGCGATGTGTCTTATGCGCTGTTCTAATACTTTTGCGTATATTTTACCAGTGTGACTTAATAGTGAAATGCCTCTGTATGTTTCGCATACTCTTTTATTGCCTTTATTTTTCCATAATGGGACTATTACTGATTGGATATCAATGTAAACTTTTACTGATTAGTTAATCATCAATGAAATCGTTGATACTTAGTTAATCATCAATGAAATCATTGATAATTAGTTAATCACATCAATGAAATCATTGATAATTAGTTGATCTCATCAATGAAATCGTTGATAATTAGTTAATCACACCCAATGAAATCGTTGATAATTAGTTAATCACACCCAATGAAATCGTTGATAATTAGTTAATCACATCCAATGAAATCGTTGATAATTAGTTGATCTCATCCAATGAAATCATTGATAATTAGTTAATCACATCCAATGAAATCGTTGATAATTAGTTAATCACATCCAATGAAATCGTTGATAATTAGTTGATCGCATCCAAGGAATAAACGAGCACAAAGTCAAACAATAACTTGATGTTCATCTGTGACATCGTGATGTACTTACAATAACTTGATGTTCATATGTGACATCGTGATGTACTTATAATAACTTGATATTAATCTGTAACATCGTGATGTACTTACAATAACTTGATGTTCATCTGTGACATCGTGATGTATTTACAATGATGTTCATCTGTGACATCGTGGTGTATTTACTATTCCCGTCTGGAATGTTCAATATTAAATAATGTTCTATAATTTGTTCTACATTGAAGAAATCTAATGTTACGTGTGAAGAATATGACAAGTTCTATTCGAATATGTAACACGTAACCAAGTTCTCTAAATCTAATACGTTCAGTTTGTCGACATTATCTTAATTTTCCCGCACAACACATAGATCATACAACTGAACCACATTTCAGAACGCGCGTGCTGTCACACACATACACAAATATATCAGCTGAGTATCCTGGCTTCTTACACATTTTCTTTCGTTTACTCAATCAACAGGTGAAATGGAAAAAGAGAAAGAAAGAACGAGTGAAGTGAGCTGAGCTGTGGAGGTGTGCAAACTCATAATTGTGATAACGTTGCAAAGTTCCTGTAGACAGGAGAAAAAACGTGAGCATCATTCTTCTAAACATCAAGCCGAACCCCGTCTCAGTTCTCTCTCTCTCTCTCTCTCTCTCTCTCTCTCTCTCTGGTAGTTCCTGACTGCCAGTTATCGTGAACACAATATTACACAGTGTTAGTTTCACGTAGACCAGACAGGATTTGTTTATATTTTTCTTTTTAATTCATTTGCTGTTGTTGGCTCTTTAAACATAATCCTCGTTTTATTTTTGATGTGTCATGTCCTACATGTGTCATGTCCTACATGTGTCATGTCCTACATGTGTCATATCCTACATGTGTCATGTCCTACATGTGTCATGTCCTACATGTGTCATGTCCTACATGTGTCATGTCCTACCTGTGTCATGTCCTACATGTGTCATGTCCTACATGTGTCATGTCCTACATGTGTCATGTCCTACATTTGTCATGTCCTTGATGTGTCATGTCCTACATGTGTCATGTCCTACATGTGTCATGTCCTACATGTGTCATGTCCTACATTTGTCATGTCCTTGATGTGTCATGTCCTACATGTGTCATGTCCTACATGTGTCATGTCCTACATGTGTCATGTCCTACATGTGTCATGTCCTACATTTGTCATGTCCTTGATGTGTCATGTCCTACATGTGTCATGTCCTACATGTGTCATGTCCTACATTTGTCATGTCCTACATGTGTCATGTCCTACATGTGTCATGTCCTACATTTGTCATGTCCTTGATGTGTCATGTCCTACATGTGTCATGTCCTACATGTGTCATGTCCTACATTTGTCATGTCCTACATGTGTCATGTCCTACATGTATCATGTCCTACATGTGTCATGTCCTACATTTGTCATGTCCTACATGTGTCATGTCCTACATGTGTCATGTCCTACATGTGTCATGCCCTACATTTGTCATGTCCTACATGTGTCATGTCCTACATTTGTCATGTCCTACATGTGTCATGTCCTACATGTGTCATGTCCTACATTTGTCATGTCCTTGATGTCTCATGTCCTACATGTATCATGTCCTACATTTGTCATGTCCTACATGTGTCATGTCCTACATGTGTCATGTCCTACATGTGTCATGCCCTACATTTGTCATGTCCTACATGTGTCATGTCCTACATTTGTCATGTCCTACATGTGTCATCTCCTACATGTGTCATGTCCTACATGTGTCATGTCCTACATGTGTCATGTCCTACATTTGTCATGTCCTTGATGTGTCATGTCCTACATGTATCATGTCCTACATGTGTCATGTCCTACATGTGTCATGTCCTACATTTGTCATGTCCTTGATGTGTCATGTCCTACATGTATCATGTCCTACATGTGTCATGTCCTACATGTATCATGTCCTACATGTGTCATGTCCTACTTGTGTCATGTCCTACATGTGTCATGTCCTTGATGTGTCATGTCCTACATGTATCATGTCCTACATGTGTCATGTCCTACATGTGTCACTTCCTACATGTGTCATGTCCTACATGTGTCACTTCCTACATGTGTCATGTCCTACATTTGTCATGTCCTACATGTGTCATGTCCTAAATTTGTCATGTCCTACATGTGTCATGTCCTACATGTGTCATGTCCTACATGTGTCATGTCCTACATGTGTCATGTCCTACATTTGTTATGTCCTACATGTGTCATGTCCTACATTTGTTATGTCCTACATGTGTCATGTCCTACATTTGTTATGTCCTACATGTGTCATGTCCTACATTTGTTATGTCCTACATGTGTCATGTCCTTGATGTGTCATGTCCTACATGTGTCACGTCCTACATGTGTCATGTCCTTGATGTGTCATGTCCTACATGTATCATGTCCTACATGTGTCATGTCCTACATGTGTCACGTCCTACATGTGTCATGTCCTTGATGTGTCATGTCCTACATGTGTCACGTCCTACATGTGTCATGTCCTACATGTGCCATGTCCTACATGTGTCATGTCCTACATGTGTCATGTCCTAGTGGTTAAATGAAAATCGGGACATATCCTTGACAGGGCGTCACTATCAATCACAGTAAACGAGTCGTCATTTTTCTAGACACCACCTATACGTTCAGTAGTTTGCCATTGCTTTCTGAACGGCGAGGTCTATTTTACCGTTTGTAAATATCTACGACTTCAGTCCATCAATACAAGTCATAAAAACGATAACAATGGCAAAACATTAACAGAAAAGAAAGATGTACTAGAAAGATGTCGTGAGTACTGCAGAAACATGTATGAAGACACATCTAAAAATCCACATAAGATAATAACAGAAAGCGAAGAGACAGAATCTGAGCCCATGTTGGATGAAGTGCGCCTGGCTATCAAAAGCCTGAAGAGAGGGAAGTCACCAGGGTGCGATGATATACCAGCGGAATTGATTCAAGCAGGTGGGGAGGCCAGTGTTCAGGTATATCATAAATTGTGCACAAAGATATGGAATAGCTCCTCCTGGCCAAAGGAATGGAAAAGATCAGTGTTTATACCCATTCCAAAGAAGGGATACATGAAACTATGCACCAACTACAGAACTATTGCCCTTATAAGTCACGCCAGCAAAATCCTACTAAAAATCATAATGAAGAGGATGGAACAAAAATTAGAAGATGAAATACACGAAACACAGGCAGGTTTCAGAAGAGGTAGAGGCACTAGAGACCATATTTGTAGCATGAGACTCATTATCGAGAAATTCAGAGAATACAACATAGACTTGCATGCATGTTTCATAGACTATAGCAAGGCTTTCGACCATATACAACACCAGAAAATGTGGAACATCATGAAAGACATGCACTTTCCAACACATATAATACAACTCATAGAATCTCTATACCACGAACAATAGGCAACCATTAAAATAGGAGGCGAAATAGCTGAATGGTTCGAGATTCAAAAGGGGGGTACGACAGGGATGTATTTTGTCACCATACTTATTCAACATATATGCAGAGAACATCATGAGGAATGTAAAAGACGATGCCAACTATGTGAATTACGACCCTCTCACTATAGGCGGCAAATGCATACCAGAGTTTAGATACGCAGACGATACAGTATTATTATCCACCAGCAAAAAGGTTTGGAAAACCTAATCATGACGACCAAGAAACATAGTGAAGACCAACATCTATATTTGAATACACAAACAACATGTCAACTTCTTCTTCTTCTTCTTCTTTTGTCATCACATTGCTACCGGGTTGTTGCCCAGTGTCGTGGTTTTCTGTTTTTGTCTTGCGCTATTCTGGTGGCTTGTGTGATTGATATCTTTGCTCTTTCACAGGATTCTGCTACGCCATCTAACCATCTTTTCCGTGGTCTTCTTCTTGCCTTCTTTCCCGATGTTCTTTTTAGGCTGATCTGTGGAGTTTGGATGCATTCTTGTGGCCAAACCACTTCATTCTTTGTTTATGTATATAATTCAAGCACGGTTTTGAGCCAACTTTCTTTCTTATGCTGATGTTGGTTATTCTGTCTTTTCTTGTGTTGTTGGTAACTTTTCGCAGGCAACGCATTTCACATGTAGTTATTTTTGTGACTGCGCTTTGCTCAATGTCCATGTTTGGCTCTGGTAACACAAAGTAGGTATAAAATGCTGTTGATCATCTGTTGCTTAGCTGCCTGTGAAATTTTTGGGTGCCTTAACAATGGGGCTACCTGGTAGGTTACAGCATTTGCTTTTTGCACTCTAGCCTCTATCTCTCTATCCAGTTTTCCTTCTTCTGTGAATATGCTTCCTAAGTATTTGAATTCTTTCACTTGGTTTATTTTAGTGCCATTGACATGGATGTCTAGATTATTATGTTTTCTTCCCATATTCATTATTTCTGTTTTAGATTTGTTGTTGATTTTCATGTCATGTTTTATACAATTTTTTTCAAAGTGTCAATATGATGTTGTAGATCTTGTTCATTTTGATGTATCAGGCACTGATCATCTGCAAACAGCAGTTCATTTATTTCATCATTATCTGAATTGGACTCTTGAGTTATTTTATCCATATATGCAATAAAGAGTAGTGGTGAGAGGACACAACCTTGTCTAACACCTGATGTAATGAGAGCCAGTCGTCATTCCTTCTGTTGTTCTTACTGTACTCTGGCTATCTTGATATAAGGCCATGATATTACCTAATAGTTGTCCCTGGACGTCATATTCTTCAAGGATCTTCCATAGTTTGCACCTGTTTACTCTATCATGTCAACTGACAAAGCAAAAGGCTCACCTAACATCCAAGTAAACAATGAAGAACTCCAATGTGTAGAGAGCTACGAATATCTGGACTCAATAATTAACAATAACGGGGACTGCTCCAAAGAGATCTCAAGAAGATTGGCAATAGCAATCAAGAAGTTAAACGAAATGAAGAATATGTGGCAAAGCACTATCAAAATACTAAAATTAAAAGTACTGAGAGCATGCATTTTCACAGTAGCTACTTATGGTTGTGTGAATCATGGACTATTACACAAAAATTAAGAACGAAAATTCAGTCCTTCGAAACTAAATGCTACAGAAAGATCCTACGAATACCATGGACAGAAAAAGAAAGAACACTGATGTCCTGAAAGAACTAATTGTTAAAGAGAATTGGCTGATAAACAACATACTATACAGAAAAATTACATACTTTGGTCCCATTAAGCGTCACGATGGCCTGAAAAGAACAATACTAGAGGGCAGGGTCCCAGGACGCAGAGGCATACCAAGAAGAAGATGGCTACAAGATATTAAAGAAACCATGAACATGACCATCGACGAAGTGGGTGAACTGGCAAGAGACAGAGTGAATTTCAGATGTGCTGCAAAGAGAGCAACGTCCTATAAAGGATACGCACCTTGATGATGATGAAATATCTATGGAAGGAATATTCTGCATACCGTGGAGTTTGATCCAGGTACGCTTGGGGGTGTGTGTTATCCAACAGTGGTGCTTGATGAGCAGCAGCTTTGTACTTAGCCCTTGTCCATCTTCAACACGGAAGCTAATGTGTTTAAAATTTTTTTATCTAAACCATGCTACTATATTTATTTACTAAACATAATGATGAAATGTACTCTGTAGGAAAATGGAAGAAAATATCAACACATCACAAGCTGGGTTTAGGCGGAACAGAGGTACACGTGACCATATATTTAACATGAGAATAATCATAGAAAAATCTAGAGAGTATAATGTAGATCTATACTCATACTTTATTGACTACTCAAAGGCATTTGATTGCGTAGAACATCAGGAATTGTGGAAGATGATGGGAGAAATGGGATTTCCATTACATTTGATACAGATCATAAGAGAACATTATAGTGATCAAATGGCGGCTGTAAGAACATGTGATTATACATCAGACTGGTTTGACATCGGACAGGGAGTCAGACAAGGCTGCATTCTGTCGCCTTGTCTGTTTAACATATATGCAGAAAACATCATGAGGAATGTTACAGAAAATAGCGGAAAAGAACAATACGATAATTTCATAATCTTATCTGAAAGTGACATTGCTATCATACTATCTCCTCCCCCCCCTCTCTCTCTCTCTTTCCCTATCTTGTCAGCTATTTTCTAATCTCGTTTGTATCGTCTGCTCCGACTTGGTAACTACTTTAGAGAAATAAAACGAACAAGGAAATGTGTCCCCCAGAAATGTGTCCCCCAGAAATGTGTCCCCCAGAAATGTGTCCCCTAGAAATGTGTCCCCAGAAATGTATCCCCAGAAATGTGTCCCCTAGAAATGTTCCCCAGAAATGTGTCCCCAGAAATGTGTCCCCAGAAATGTGTCCCAGAAATGTGTCCCCAGAAATGTGTCCTCCAGAAATGTATCCCCAGAAATGTGTCCCCAGAAATGTGTCCCCAGAAATGTATCCCCCAGAAATGTGTCCCTAGAAATGTGTCCCCAGAAATGTGTCCCCAGAAATGTGTCCCCAGAAATGTGTCCCCAGAAATGTGTCCCCAGAAATGATATTGCTCACAGAATATTCAACTCATAAAGAATTGAGTTTGTTTATCTCGGCTATGTTATCACCGCCGAGCTCCAACTAGCTGCGATACTGCACATGAGAATCGACTTCTAACTAGCTGCGATACTGCACATGAGAATCGACTTCTAACTAGCTGCGATACTGCACATGAGAATCGACTTCTAACTAGCTGCGATACTGCACATGAGAATCGACTTCTAACTAGCTGCGATACTGCACATGAGAATCGACTTCCTCAACTAAGCTGCGATACTGCACATGAGAATCGACTTCTAACTAGCTGCGATACTGCACGCAGAGAATCGACTCTAACTAGCTGCGATACTGCACATGAGAATCGACTCTAACTAGCTGCGATACTGCACATGAGAATCGACTTCTAACTAGCTGCGATACTGCACATGAGAATCGACTTCTAACTAGCTGCGATACTGCACATGAGAATCGACATCTAACTAGCTGCGATACTGCACATGAGAATCGACATCTAACTAGCTGCGATACTGCACATGAGAATCGACTTCTAACTAGCTGCGATACTGCACATGAGAATCGACATCTAACTAGCTGCGATACTGCACATGAGAATCGACTTCTAACTAGCTGCGATACTGCACATGAGAATCGACTTCTAACTAGCTGCGATACTGCACATGAGAATCGACTTCTAACTAGCTGCGATACTGCACATGAGAATGATTCTAACTAGCTGCGATACTGCACATGAGAATCGACTTCTAACTAGCTGCGATACTGCACATGAGAATCGACATCTAACTAGCTGCGATACTGCACATGAGAATCGACATCTAACTAGCTGCGATACTGCACATGAGAATCGACATCTAACTAGCTGCGATACTGCACATGAGAATCGACATCTAACTAGCTGCGATACTGCACATGAGTATCGACATCTAACTAGCTGCGATACTGCACATGAGAATCGACATCTAACTAGCTGCGATACTGCACATGAGAATCGACATCTAACTAGCTGCGATACTGCACATGAGAATCGACTTCTAAGCAACACAGTCTATCTTAATGAGTGTGGACAAATAGCATGTAGACATTCAGCGCTAACATTGCTGTGTACAGAACATGCGTGCTGAGCACACTACTCTATGCCAGGCCAAACACATACAGAACATGCGTGCTGAGCACACTATCTATGCCAGGCCAAACACATACAGAACATGCGTGCTGAGCACACTATCTATGCCAGGCCAAACACACACAGAACATGCGTGCTGAGCACACTACTCTATGCCAGGCCAAACACATACAAAGTAATATAGTTTTACAAAGCGTGAAAACAAGATACAACGACGTTTCGATCAAAAGATCTTTATCAAGCAACCCTACACTCTATGCCAGCCACTCGAGATCTCTACACAGTCTGAGTTTCATACACTCTATGCCAGCCACTCATGATCCCTACACAGTCTGAGTTTCCTACACTCTATGTCAGCCACTCAAGATCCCTACACAGTCTGAGTTTCCTACACTCTATGCCAGTCACTCATGATCCCCACACAATCTGAATTTCCTACACTCTGTACCAGCCACTCATGATCGCTTCTACAAATGCTGCAACAGAAATTAATGCATACATTTCTCATGCTTTGTTTGATGAGCTTACTCATGTTCTCCTGGAGCGGCAAACTAACAAATAATGAACGACTGGAATAAGCTTGAATTCCTGGTACAGGTAAGCTTATCTAACAACGCCGTTTAAGGTGGACCCAGATGGATGACGGTCAGATCCCCAAAACTATTTTACATGGAGGAAGGGGTGGGGAGGGGAGGGAACTGACTTCTGACAAAAGAAAAGAGCGATGAATGACACTTACTTTGTTAGCAAGACGAATGTCAGAGTGACCTGAAGGCGCTTGACATCAATAGACAAGAAATGGAGACAGTTCCACATGGACAGATTCAGCTGGAGACATTTCGACATAGACCGACAAAATGTCACAGAGAAATGAGATAAATCAAAGTCTTATATCAAAATGTTACAGAGAAGGGAGAGAAACAAAGTCTTATATCAAAATGTTACAGAGAAGTGAGAGAAACAAAGTCTTATATCAAAATGTTACAGAGAAGTGAGAGAAACAAAGTCTTATATCAAAATGTTACAGAGAAGTGAGAGAAACAAAGTCTTATATCAAAATGTTACAGAGAAGTGAGAGAAACAAAGTTTTATATTAAAATGCCACAGAGAAGTGAGAGAAAACAAAGTCTTATATCAAAATGTCACAGAGAAGTGAGAAAAACAAAGTCTTATATCAAAATGACCCAGAGAAGTGAGAGAAACAAAGTCTTATATCAAAATGTCACAGAGAAGTGAGAGAAACAAAGTCTTATATCAAAATGTCACAGAGAAGTGAGAGAAACAAAGTCTTATATCAAAATGTCACAGAGAAGTGAGAGAAACAAAGTCTTATATCAAAATGTCACAGAGAAGTGAGAGAAACAAAGTCTTATATCAAAATGTCACAGAGAAGTGAGAGAAACAAAGTCTTATATCAAAATGTCACAGAGAAGTGAGAGAAACAAAGTCTTATATCAAAATGTCACAGAGAAGTGAGAAAAACAAAGTCTTATATCAAAATGTCACAGAGAAGTGAGAAAAACAAAGTCTTATATCAAAATGTCACAGAGAAGTGAAGAAACAAAGTCTTATATCAAAATGTCACAGAAGTAGAGAAACAAAGTCTTATATCAAATGTCACAGAGAGTAGAAACAAAGTCTTATATCAAAATGTCACAGAGAAGTGAGAGAAACAAAGTCTTATATCAAAATGTCACAGAGAAGTGAGAGAAACAAAGTCTTATATTAAAATGTCACAGAGAAGTGAGAGAAACAAAGTCTTATATCAAAATGTCACAGAGAAGTGAGAGAAACAAAGTCTTATATCAAAATGTCACAGAGAAGTGAGAGAAATAAAGTCTTATATCAAAATGTCACAGAGAAGTGAAAGAAACAAAGTCTTATATCAAAATGTCACAGAGAAGTGAGAGAAATAAAGTCTTATATCAAAATGTCACAGAGAAGTGAAAGAAACAAAGTCTTATATCAAAATGTCACAGAGAAGTGAAAGAAACAAAGTCTTATATTAAAATGTCACAGAGAAGTGAGAGAAACAAAGTCTTATATCAAAATGTCACAGAGAAGTGAGAGAAACAAAGTCTTATATCAAAATGTCACAGAGAGTGAGAAAACAAAGTCTTATATCAAATGTCACAGAAGTGAGAGAAACAAAGTCTTATATCAAAATGTCCCAGAGAAGTGAAAGAAACAAAGTCTTATATCAAAATGTCACAGAGAAGTGAGAGAAACAAAGTCTTATATCAAAATGACCCAGACACGTTGAGTGATGGAATCATGATTATAATCTCATAAAAAAAATGTCTGGACAAATATAACGTCCCTTCTTCATCATTGAATCTTCTCATATGACCTCAGTGATTTCTGACACAATTGTGGCGGCGTGTCTCAGGTTGCTCGCGTTGCTCGTATAGATTCCCATTCAGAATAATTAGAGAAGGTCATATCGTTACCTTCGGCATGAGTCAGCTATGACGTCATACTCTATGACGTCAAATAGGTCTGTGACATCATGCTACAATGTAACCCAGTAGATGTGACATCACGCTACAATGTAACTCAGTAGATGTGACATCACGCTACAATGTAACCCAGTAGATGTGACATCATGCTACAATGTAACCCAGTAGATGTGACATCATGCTACAATGTAACCCAGTAGATGTGACATCATGCTACAATGTAACCCAGTAGATGTGACATCATGCTACAATGTAACCCAGTAGATGTGACATCACTCTACAATGTAACCTAGTAGATGTGACATTATGCTACAATGTAACCCAGTAGATGCGACATCACGCTACAATGTAACCCAGTAGATGTGACATCACGCTACAATGTAACCCAGTAGATGTGACATCATGCTACAATGTAACCCAGTAAATGTGACATCACTCTACAATGTAACCCAATAGATGTGACATTATGCTACAATGTAACCCAGTAGATGCGACATCACGCTACAATGTAACCCAGTAGATGTGACATCATGCTACAATGTAACCCAGTAGATGTGACATCATGCTACAATGTAACCCAGTAGATGTGACATCATGCTACAATGTAACCCAGTAGATGTGACATCATGCTACAATGTAACCCAGTAGATGTGACATCATGCTACAATGTAACCCAGTAGATGTGACATCATGCTACAATGTAACCCAGTAGATGTGACATCATGCTACAATGTAACCCAGTAGATGCGACATCACGATACAATGTAACCCAGTAGATGCGACATCACGATACAATGTAACCCAGTAGATGTGACATCACGCTACAATGTAACCCAGTAGATGTGACATCACTCTACAATGTAACCTAGTAGATGTGACATTATGCTACAATGTAACCACGTAGATGCGACATCATGCTACAATGTAACCCAGTAGATGTGACATCACGCTACAATGTAACCCAGTAGATGTGACATCACGCTACAATGTAACCCAGTAGATGTGACATCATGCACAATGTAATCAGTAGATGTGACATCACGCTACAATGTAACCCAGTAGATGTGACATCATGCTACAATGTAACCCAGTAGATGTGACATCATGCTACAATGTAACCCAGTAGATGTGACACATGCTCAATGTACCCAGTGGATGTGAATCATGCTACAATGTAACCCAGTAGATGTAACACTATAAGTTTGAGGTTTTATCTTGGTAACACTTTATTACTAATCTATACCTATACATGTGTGCTATATAGAACACTATCACTAGACTATATCTACACACTTGTGCTATATAGAACACTATCACTAGACTATACCTACACATGTGTGCTATATAGAACACTATCACTAGACTATACCTACACATGTGTGCTATATAGAACACTATCACTAGACTATATCTACACACTTGTGCTATATAAAATAATATCACTAATATATATCTACACATATGTGCTATATAGAACAATATCACTAAACTATACCTATACACTTGTGCTATATAGAACAATATCACTAAACTATACCTATACACTTGTGCTATATAGAACAATATCACTAAACTATATCTAAACATTTGTACGATTTTGAACACTGGAAAAATTACTGAAAATGTTTTGTAGCCTTTGCATACCGTGGGGTATGAATTGCAAGCCACTTCATATTTTTAGATCTAGACATGTGGGAGGTAGGCGTGTCAATTCCTTTCCTAACATGTAGAACTTCAGAAGCAAGAAATAAAACAACAACCCATTTCAGCTGATTCGAAAGCGAATGTCCCAATCATTGTTTTAATACATGTCCCAATCATTGTTCTAATACACGTCCCAATCATTGTTCTAATACATGTCCCAATCATTGTTCTAATACATGTCCCAATCATTGTTCTAATACAAGTCCCAATCATTGTTCTAATACATGTCCCAATCAGTGTTCTAATACATGTCCCAATAATTGTTCTAATACATGTCCCAATCATTGTTCTAATACATGTCCCAATCATTGTTCTAATACATGTCCCAATCAGTGTTCTAATACATGTCCCAATCAGTGTTCTAATACATGTCCTAATCATTGTTCTAATACATGTCACAATCAGTGTTCTAATACATGTCCCAATCAGTGTTCTAATACATCTCCCAATCATTGTTCTAATACATGTCCCAATCATTGTTCTAATACATGTCCCAATCATTGTTCTAATATATGTCCCAATCATTGTGCTAATGGATCATTGTTCTATTAGACGTCCCAATCAGTGTTCTAATACATGTCCCAATCATTGTTCTAATACGTCCCAATCATTGTTCTAATACATGTCCCAATTATTGTTCTAATACACGTCCCAATCATTGTTCTAATACATGTCCCAATCATTGTTCTAATACACGTCCCAATCATTGTTCTAATACATGTCCCAATCATTGTTCTAATACACGTCCCAATCATTGTTCTAATACACGTCCCAATCATTGTTCTAATACATGTCCCAATCATTGTTCTAATACATGTCCCAATCATTGTTCTAATACACGTCCCAATCATTGTTCTAATACATGTCCCAATCATTGTTCTAATACATGTCCCAATCAGTGTTTGATACATGTTCAACATTGTTCTTCATGATCCCAATCAGTGTTTATAGATGTCCCAATCATTGTTCTAATACGTCCCAATATTGTTCTAATACATGTCCCAATCCTTGTTCTAATACATGTCCCAATCATTGTTCTAATACATGTCCCAATCATTGTTCTAATACGTCCCAATCATTGTTCTAATACATGTCCCAATTATTGTTCTAATACAAGTCCCAATCATTGTTCTAATACATGTCCCAATCATTGTTCTAATACATGTCCCAATCATTGTTCTAATACATGTCCCAATCATTGTTCTAATACATGTCCCAATCAGTGTTCTAATACATGTCCCAATCATTGTTCTAATACATGTCCCAATCAGTGTTCTAATACATGTCCCAATAGTGTTCTAATACATCTCCCAATCATTGTTCTAATACATGTCCCAATCATTGTTCTAATACACGTCCCAATCATTGTTCTAATATATGTCCCAATCATTGTTCTAATACATGTCCCAATCATTGTTCTAATACGTCCCAATCATTGTTCTAATACATGTCCCAATTATTGTTCTAATACTGTTCTAATGTATATGTTCTAATCTGTCCCAATCATTGTTCTAATACATGTCCCAATCATTTTTCTAATACTGTCCCAATCATTGTTCTAATACATGTCCCAATCATTGTTCTAATACTTGTCCCAATCATTGTTCTAATACTTGTCCCAATCATTGTTCTAATACATGTCCCAATCATTGTTCTAATACACGTCCCAATCATTGTTCTAATACTTGTCCCAATCATTGTTCTAATAATGTCCCAATCATTGTTCTAATACATGTCCCAATCATTGTTCTAATACATGTCCCAATATTGTTCTAATCTACTTGTCCCAATCATTGTTCTAATACACGTCCCAATCATTGTTCTAATACATGTCCCAATCATTGTTCTAATACATGTCCCAATCATTGTTCTAATACATGTCCCAATCAGTGTTCTAATACATGTCCCAATCATTGTTCTAATACATGTCCCAATCATTGTTCTAATACATGCTATCTCCAATCATTGTTCTAATATGTCCCAATCATTGTTCTAATACATGTCCCAATCATTGTTCTAATACATGTCCCAATCATTGTTCTAATACAAGTCCCAATCATTGTTCTAATACATGTCCCAATCATTGTTCTAATACATGTCCCAATCATTGTTCTAATACGTCCCAACCCTTGTGCTAGTGTATCATTGTTCTAATAGACGTCCCAATCAATGTTCTAATAGACGTCCCAATAATTGTTCTAATACATGTCCCAATCATTGTTCTAATAGACATTCAATCATTTGTTCTAACAGACGTAATTGTTACAAACACACAAAAGCAGTTATCACATATATGACATATACAGAAAAGCAGTTATCACATATATGACACATACAAAAAAAGCAGTTATCACATATATGACACATACAAAAAAAGCAGTTATCACATATATGACACATACAAAAAAAGCAGTTATCACATATATGACACATAGCAAATAATTGACAGACTGTTTAATGTACAGACTATGTATGTCCGCCTGCCCAGTGGCGCGTTGGACGACGGGTGATAAGTCCCCGTGAGTGCGGTTCAATTCTGTGGGCTGGCAGAAAAATCACAAGTTTTCAAGATTTAGGGTGCTTGTGGCACCGAACCGAAGGGCTACGATGTCCATGACACCGAGCCGAAGAGCTGAAAGCTCAAGTGCTTCTGGATCGGAAAAAGTACAGACTATATATTTTACAGACTATATAATGTACAGACTATATATTTTACAGACTATATAATGTACAGACTATATATTTTACAGACTATATAATGTACAGACTATATATTTTACAGACTATATAATGTACAGACTATATATTTTACAGACTATATAATGTACAGACTATATATTTTACAGACTATATAATGTACAGCATATATATTTTACAGACTATATAATGTACAGACTATATATTTTACAGACTATATACTGTACAGACTATATGTAATAGATCTCCATTCTCACCATCTCCTCTCCCCTCCCCTAACCCGGGGACAATGAACAACAAAACAACAAATGCAATAAGAAGATTGTGCAAGAGCTGAGGGTAACCAGAGATATGGACTGACATAAAACTAGGAATAAAATCCAACAAACACTGGCATTGTGTATTTTGTGAATTCTGATCATTTCAATGTGGCACTGAATTCTTCATTAGACATTTAGTTTGCTAATAGTTTTATAGTCTTTTATAGCATATATACACTCTAGTGGGAGAGTGGTTAGTGCACATGGTAGTGCACACAATATATATGTGAGAGTGGTTAGTGCACATGATAGTGCACATGATAGTGCACACAATATATGTGGGAGAGTGGTTAGTGCACATGGTAGTGCACACAATATATGTGGCATAGTGCTTAGTGCACTTGTGTCCTATACGCGTGGCGTCTCCTTCTGTGAAGCTCCCTGCAAGAATGGTAGCTATTGTCCCGTCTGTAAAACTTTATGCAAGAATGGTAGCTATTGTCCCGTCTGTAAAACTTTATGCAAGAATGGTAGCTATTGTCCCGTCTGTAAAACTTTATGCAAGAATGGTGCATATTGTCCCGTCTGTAAAACTTTATGCAAGAATGGTGGATATTGTCCTGTCTGTAAAACTTTATGCAAGAATGGTAGATATTGTCCCAGTCTGTAAACTCCCTGCAAGAATGGTAGATATTGTCCCGTCTGTAAAACTTGAAGAATGGTGGATATGTCCTGTCTGTGAGACTTTATAAAGAATGGTGGATATTGTCAGTCCTGTGAAAACTCCTAGAATGGAGATATTGTCGATCTGTAAAACTTATGAAAGAATGGTAGATATTGTCCGTCGTAACACTATCGAGTAACATTGGTGTAGTTGGTGGGATGATGTGCCAGTCAGCGTGAGAGTTATATCAGAGGTAACATTGCTGACAGTAGCCATGTTGAATAGATCAAAGGATATGGATCAGACTAAGATTAATATGGAGTACAACAAAATAGAAACATGATTCCTTGATTAGTTCAACAGGCTAGAAAGTACTTATACAAACACACTAGGAAGTGTCCATCTAGAGAATAGTACTAACTAGAAAGTACTTATACAAACACACTAGGGAAGTGTCCATCGCAGAGAATAGTACAAACAAATCTCATGACGGCAAAAGTCTGACTGTGTTGTCAAGAACCCCCTCTCACCACCGGGTTGGACTTAGAAGACTTATAAAAACAATTTAAATAGGAACGTGGAATGTGAGAGCAATGAATGAGGGGAAACATCAGAAAACATAAGATAGTTGGGGAATAAATAGATTAAATATCGACATAATGGGAATCAGATAGTTGGGGAAGAAATAGATTAAATATCGACATACTGGGGAATCTCTAAGCATTGCTGGAGCGGACAAGGTCATTTTAATACACAAAATAGAATGTTAATATAGTCTGGAGGAAACAAAATAGAATGTTAATATAGTCTGGAGGAGACAAAATAGAATGTTAATATAGTCTGGAGGAGACAGAATAGAATGTTAATATAGTCTGGAGGAGACAAAAAAGGAAGAAATAGAGTGGCGATATATCTACAAAAACACACATCTAATACACTTCTAGGATACAATCCCATAAATGAAAGAATTATTAGTGTAAGACTGAAGGGAAAATCAAGAAACATTACACTTATACAAATATATGCACCAACTACAGATGCAGAAGAAGAAGACATAGAGGAATTTTACAACATTCTCCAGGAAACAGTAGATAAAGTTAGCAAAAGTGACATCTTAATAATAATGGGAGATTTCAATGCCAAAGTTGGAAAAGATAGAACAAGAGAAGAAAAACAAATAGTAGGGAAAAACAGCATAGAAAGTAGAAATGAGGCAGGAGAAAAACATAACTTTTTGTGCTGAAAATGATCTGGTGATAGCAAACACAATCTTTCAACAACATCCTAGAAGGTTATATACCTGGATGTCACCAGACTGGAAGAACATCCTAGAAGGTCATATACCTGGATGTCACCAGACTGGAAGAACATCCTAGAAGGTCATATACCTGGATGTCACCAGACTGGAAGAACATCCTAGAAGGTCATATACCTGGATGTCACCAGACTGGAAGAACATCCTAGAAGGTCATATACCTGGATGTCACCAGACTGGAAGAACATCCTAGAAGGTCATATACCTGGATGTCACCAGACTGGAAGAACATCCTAGAAGGTTATATACCTGGACATCACCAGACGGGAAGAACATCCTAGAAGGTTATATACCTGGATGTCACCAGACAGGAAGAACATCCTAGAAGGTTATATACCTGGACGTCACCAGACAGGAAGAACATCCTAGAAGGTTATATACCTGGACGTCACCAGACAGGAGGAACATCCTAGAAGGTTATATACCTGGACGTCACCAGACAGGAAGAACATCCTAGAAGGTTATATACCTGGATGTCAACAGACGGGAAGAACATCCTAGAAGGTTATATACCTGGACGTCACCAGACAGGAGGGAAAATCCTAGAAGGTTATATACCTGGACGTCACCAGACGGGAAGAACATCCTAGAAGGTTATATACCTGGATGTCAACAGACAGGAAGAACATCCTAGAAGGTTATATACCTGGACGTCACCAGACAGGAAGAACATCCTAGAAGGTTATATACCTGGACGTCACCAGATGGGAGGAACATCATAGAAGGTTATATACCTGGATGTCACCAGACAGGAGGAACATCCTAGAAGGTTATATACCTGGACGTCACCAGACAGGAAGAACATCCTAGAAGGTTATATACCTGGACGTCACCAGACAGGAAGAACATCCTAGAAGGTTATATACCTGGACGTCACCAGACAGGAGGAACATCCTAGAAGGTTATATACCTGGATGTCACCAGACAGGAGGAACATCCTAGAAGGTTATATACCTGGACGTCACCAGACAGGAAGAACATCCTAGAAGGTTATATACCTGGACGTCACCAGACAGGAAGAACATCCTAGAAGGTTATATACCTGGACGTCACCAGACAGGAAGAACATCCTAGAAGGTTATATACCTGGACGTCACCAGACAGGAAGAACATCCTAGAAGGTTATATACCTGGACGTCACCAGATGGAAGAACATTCTAGAAGGTTATATACCTGGACGTCACCAGATGGGAAGAACATCCTAGAAGGTTATATACCTGGACGTCACCAGATGGAAGAACATCCTAGAAGGTTATATACCTGGATGTCACCAGACAGGAAGAACATCCTAGAAGGTTATATACCTGGACGTCACCAGACAGGAAGAACATCCTAGAAGGTTATATACCTGGACGTCACCAGACGGAAGAACATCCTAGAAGGTTATATACCTGGACGTCAGCAGACGGGAAGAACATCCTAGATGAGTATATCCTTGACGTCACCAGACGGAAGAACATCCTAGAAGGTTATACTACCTGGATGTCACCAGACAGGAAGAACATCCTAGAAGGTTATATACCTGGATGTCACCAGATGGAAGTACATCCTTGAAGGTTATATACCTGGATGTCCAACAGGAAGAACATCCTAGAAGGCTATATACCTGGACGTCACCAGATGGGAAGAACATTCTAGAAGGTTATATACCTGGACGTCACCAGACAGGAAGAACATCCTAGAAGGTTATATACCTGGACGTCACCAGACAGGAAGAACATCCTAGAAGGTTATATACCTGGATGTCACCAGATGGGAAGAACATTCTAGAAGGTTATATACCTGGATGTCATCAGACAGGAGGAACATCCTAGAAGGTTATATACCTGGATGTCATCAGACAGGAGGAACATCCTAGAAGGTTATATACCTGGATGTCATCAGACAGGAAGAACATCCTAGAAGATTATATACCTGGATGTCATCAGACAGGAAGAACATCCTAGAAGGTTATATACCTGGATGTCATCAGACTGGAAGAACATCCTAGAAGGTTATATACCTGGATGTCACCAGACAGGAGGAACATCCTAGAAGGTTATATACCTGGATGTCATCAGACAGGAAGAACATCCTAGAAGGTTATATACCTGGACGTCACCAGACAGGAAGAACATCCTAGAAGGTTATATACCTGGACGTCACCAGACAGGAGGAACATCCTAGAAGGTTATATACCTGGATGTCATCAGACAGGAAGAACATCCTAGAAGGTTATATACCTGGACGTCACCAGACGGAAGAACAGCCTAGAAGGTTATATACCTGGATGTCACCAGACAGGAAGAACATCCTAGAAGGTTATATACCTGGATGTCACCAGACAGGAGGAACATCCTAGAAGGTTATATACCTGGACGTCACCAGACGGGAAGAACATCCTAGAAGGTTATATACCTGGACGTCACCAGACGGAAGAACATCCTAGAAGGTTATATACCTGGACGTCACCAGACAGGAAGAACATCCTAGAAGGTTATATACCTGGATGTCACCAGACAGGAAGAACATCCTAGAAGGTTATATACCTGGACGTCACCAGACGGGAAGAACATCCTAGAAGGTTATATACCTGGATGTCACCAGACAGGAAGAACATCCTAGAAGGTTATATACCTGGATGTCACCAGACAGGAAGAACATCCTAGAAGGTTATATACCTGGATGTCACCAGACAGGAAGAACATTCTAGAAGGTTATATACCTGGATGTCACCAGACGGGAAGAACATCCTAGAAGGTTATATACCTGGATGTCACCAGACGGGAAGAACATCCTAGAAGGTTATATACCTGGATGTCACCAGACAGGAAGAACATCCTAGAAGGTTATATACCTGGATGTCACCAGACAGGAAGAACATCCTAGAAGGTTATATACCTGGACGTCACCAGACGGAAGACCAAAATTAAAATAGAATATATAATAATACAACGGAGATGGAGATCAAATATAAACCGGACAAAACCCTGCTTGGTGTAGACTGAGGAAGTGATCGTTGAAGCGGAGACACAAGGGTTGTCATGTTTGAACAGTAATAGAAAAAAAGCTAACACACATATTGTTGTTGAATGTGACTAAATGTTACAAAAGATATTGCTCTTGATGATAAACAACGTTTTGTGCATGCTTAGTATAAATGTTACAAAAGACATTGCTCTTGATGATAAACAACGTTTTGTGCATGCTTAGTATAATGTTCAAAGACATTTCTGATGATAAACAACGTTTGTGCATGTAGTAACTATTTATACAAATAAAAATCTGAAAAATTAAATCACCTCACCTCCCTCCTCCTCCCTGCACTGGGGAGTGGATTTGACTAACATAAGAAGTGCAGAGAATGCCAAACCAACATAGGATGTACATATCCCCCATAATTATAGCATGAACCTCCACTTTCTGTCTAAACTGTATATAAGCATAGATATTGCTGTTCTAATTTAATTTTTAAAATATTATTTGGATGTTTGTATTACAACAGTCATATCTACACAATAAATTTAGTGACATGATATGTTGGACGTTTCATGCTATAATTATGTGTAATATTTACATGATATGTTGGATGTTTCATGCTATAATTATGTGTAATATTTACATCATATGTTGGGTGTTTCATGCTATAATTATGTGTAATATTTACATGATATGTTGGGTGTTTCATGCTATAATTATGTGTAATATTTACATCATATGTTGGATGTTTCATGCTATAATTATGTGTAATATTTACATGATATGTTTGATGTTTCATGCTATAATTATGTGTAATATTTACATGATATGTTGGATGTTTCATGCTATAATTATGTGTAATATTTACATCATATGTTGGATGTTTCATGCTATAATTATGTGTAATATTTACATGATATGTTTGATGTTTCATGCTATAATTATGTGTAATATTTACATGATATGTTGGATGTTTCATGCTATAATTATGTGTAATATTTACATCATATGTTGGGTGTTTCATGCTATAATTATGTGTAATATTTACATCATATGTTGGGTGTTTCATGCTATAATTATGTTAGATATTTACATATGTTGGATGTTTCAGGCGGCTATAATTATGTTAGATATTGACATGATATACTAGTTTGAGAATTCTTCTCACGTCTGATGTTAGTAACTCCAACTCCCATTGTAGTGGGGAGGTGGGGAGTTTGGTTTAATTTATTTCGATGTAATTTTTTAATTTTAAAAATAAATATTTACAATGCATACAGTAAATGTTGTTTATCATCAAAAGTGATGTCGATTGCAACATGTGGCCAAATTGTATTACACTATATGTGTTATATGACATAGATGTCTGCGAAAAATAATGAATATAAAATGGAACGAATTCAGAAGTGATGAAATCAGAGACATGTCTGGTCAACCACTAGTAACAACTGTTATAACAAAGAGAAGATGGAGATATGTTGGGCACACCTTGAGGAGAAATGATCAACGAATATCAAAGCAGGCATTGAAGTGGGATGCAAAGGGTTCAAGAAAGAGGTCGACCTAAGGAGACCCTGAAACAAACTTTGCTGAAAGAGGCAGGAAATATCGGTCTCAGTTCCATGGAGGAGATTGAACGAGTTGCCAAGGATAGAGCGTTATGGAGAAATTACTTGCAGACCCTATGTAACGTATAACGGCACGAGAGGAATTATTATTATTATATTTGTTAATAGTCATGCTAAAATTGAAAACTCAGAACATTAGAGAAGTAACTAAAACCAGTACGTTTTGACGCTAATAAAATCCAAGAGGAATATGGAGTAGAAGTAAAGAACAGATTTGAAATACTGATGACAGTCCACGAAGAGATGACACCAGATGAGTTGACCACACATGCTAGAGATATCCTATTGTTGACAGCCAAAGATATGGTTCCACGAAGAAAAGACAGAAAGAATGAGTGGATTTCAAACGATACACTAGAGTTAATACAACACAGAAGAGAGAAAAAGGCACAGGGAATAGCAAAGGTAGAAAATAGGTTAGCCTACAAATATATAGCAAAAGAAATAAGGAAGAACATAAGAAGAGATAAAAAAGCAATACCTACAAAATTGTTGTGCAAGGTTAGAAGAACACCAGAAGAAAGGAAGAGAGCAGAAAATGTTCAAAGAAATGAAATCAATGACTATAACGTTTAAACCAAAACTAAATGCAATAAAAGATAGTGTGGAAGAACCCCAACAGAACAAGCATAAATTCTCAAAAGATGGAACAAATATTGCAGCCAAATGTATAAGAACAGAGGCGAAAAGGACAATAGAGCGAACACTGAAATAATCGCAGAGAAAGAACCGGAACCATCGCTAGAGGAAGTTGAATGGGCAATAAAAACTTAAAGATGGGAAAATCACCAGGATGTGATACTATTTCAGCAGAATTTATCAAAGCAGGAGGAGAGCAAAGCATACAAATATATCATGCAATATGCAAAAGGGTATGGGAAACAGGAATATGGCTAAAGGAATGGAAAAGATCAATATTTTTCACAATACCTAAAAAGGGAGACACCAAATTATGTACCAACTATAGAACAGTCGCACAGATAAGCCACGCACGTAAAATCTTATTAAAAATTATTATGGGAAGACTGTATAGGAAAATGGAAGAAAATATCAACATAACACAAGCTTGGTTTAGACGGAACAGAGGTACACGTGACCATATGTTTAACATGAGAACAATCATAGAAAAATCTAGAGAGTATAATGTAGATCTATACTCATGCTTTATTGACTACTCAAAGGCATTTGATTGTGTAGAGCATCAGGAATTGTGGAAGATTATGGGAGAAATGCGATTCCCATTACATTTGATACAGATCATAAGAGAACTTTATAGTGATCAAATGGCGGCTGTAAGAACATGTGATGATACATCAGACTGGTTTGACATAGGGCAAGGAGTCAGACAAGGCTGTATTCTGTCGCCTTGTCTGTTTAACATATATACAGAAAACATCATGAGGAATGTTACAGACGATAGCGGCAAAGAACAATACGATCCTTTTATAATCGGAGGAAGAGAAATACCTGAACTACGATTCGCTGACGATACAATGTTACTGTCAACATCACAAAAAGAGATTGAGAAATTATTAGGAGATGTGAAAGATAAAAACGAAAAACAAAATCTATATCTCAATTTGGCAAAAACAAAAATAATAACAGATAAAATGAACATGACAAAAGATATTTTTATCAACGGAGAGAAAGTAGAAAATGTGAATATTTTTGAATATCTTGGTTAACAAGAGCTGGAATTTGGGGATGAAGGAAATTAAAAGAACGGGGTAAAAGGCGCATGGGCACAACATCAAGCCAGGATTAGTGAGCTGGCACTAATCAAGATCTTTCCCCACCTCCTTGTGGTGACCCTGGAAACAGACATTGGTTTTGGTTTGACTAAGCGGACAGGGATCGAGGCTGAGCTACAGGTAGTGGTAGTAGTGCAAGCACCGAAAAGCAGTTCAAGGCCAAAAATCCCTGAACCGATGCATCTCATGACCGATGTCCCATAAAAAATTGTCCGAATTTTGCACAAACGTAAGAAGACAGCAATGTACAACTCGTCAGCGAACGAATGCTAACTCCCCTGGAGCAAATGACCGCACCAAAATTGCCACCTACGGGGCAAGAGTCCATAAGCACATAGAAAAGTGGGCCCACATGGGTCGAAACTCTGAGCCCTGAGACCGAGTCGTGCTCGGTGTCATGGCCGTCTAGAGGCACGACAAATGAGAACACTCAACGACTGCACCACGATTATCAGCTTCCCGGTTTATGGGAAGGCCGCACAAATAAACATGAAGGGATGAGAGGTGCATCCAAAGCAGAGACGTGGGCCAACAAAAGGAAAAACTCGGAGCCCTGCGCCCGAGCCGAGCTGCGTGTCATGGCAGTCTCGAGGCACAGTAAATGTGAGCACGGTGAGAAACCTGATAAACAAGGTGGGGCAGGCACAAAAAAGGAGCAAATTGCGCATGCGGACGATACACAGGCGAGTCAACAGGCGGGGCAGATACGTAAGGCGCTGGTGATAAAGTGACGGGAAGACGCGACAAACGTAGGGGTGAGCGGTCCACACAGATGAGCAGTGAAAGTCCAGCAGAGGCTTGAATCCATTACAACTCAAAGGTCTCGGCAAGTGTTTCGGAAAAACACGGTAACGCATCGTGTCGACAAATGGAAAGATTGCAGTAAACTCTGTAGAAGGGCCCAAGTGCAGATAAACATGTTGGGTAAAGTTGGCCGAGCGCAAATCCTAAAGTTGCGTTTTAGTGCCTAACGAAACTGCCCTCCTTGGGACAACCGGGCAGGATACTGTTGCATAAACTACTAACATCCCCGGACGAACTGAGTTGGGTAAGTTTGAGAAGCGCAAATTCAAAGTCGCGTTTTAGGGCCTAACGAAACTACCCCCACCTGACAACCGGGCAGGATGCTTGCATTAACAACTAACGTCCCCGGAAGAACTGAGGTGGGTGATGTTGGCGAGAGCAAAATTTCAGTTGCGCTGCTAGCACCGATTGAAACGACCTTCTAGAATATCTTGGCGCAGCCCCAGGCCAATGTTTCCCGGGGACAGGGAAAATACAGAGTAAACATTTGCAAAGTACCAAGTACCGACACGCGCCCCGAAACGGCTGAGAATACTCCTACTCAGGAACAAACTCACAGTGGATTGAAAAGTAAGGCCGATAATGCAAAGGCTTGACTGGTACAAACCCAAACATTGGCTAAGGGCAATACTTTTCAAACGCCGATCATCGTACACAGAGTGAGATGACGTCCAAACACCATGTTTCAGATCATATAAAGGCTACGGCAAAAAGATGATCGTAAAGGCGCAGATCCGGGTCAAAATATATGGCAGAATGGATCGTTCCTAGGCTAGCTACCCTAGTAAATAAACAGCTGGTTGAAATCGGGTGGCAGGCCTAGTCACCATGGGCGCATAATCGCACAACGTAAAACCAACGTTCTTGTTAAAGATCAATTATATATCACAAATAAAATGATAAAATTGGCTGTGAAGAACGAACGAGAGAAGAAGAAGAAGCAGAACATAAGAATAAACATGGCTTTACAAAATATTAAACAACTAAAAACAGTCTGGGATGGAGCCGATATGAAAACAAAGATCAGAATACTAAGAGCAAGCATATTCCCATTAGCAACATATAGGTACGAAGCATGGACATTTAACAAAACAGTGGGAAACCAAATGCTTTTGAATATAAATGTTACAGAAGAGTCATCCGTAGATCATGGACAGAGAAGAGAACAAATAGATCTATCCAGAAAGAACTCAAAATTAAAAAAACTGGCTGATGCTACAAATAAGAAAATTTAAATGTTTTCGACATATAAAAATAAACACGACGAGTTAAAGAAGACTATCATGGAAGGAGTCAACTCTGAAAAGAGGAAAAGAGGAAGACCCCGGTGACTATAGATTCAGGATGTAGCTGATGATTTGAGCATGACAGCTGCAGAGGCGGGACATCTGGCATATGAGAAAGAAAATTCCAACAATTGCTAGATTTTCGGCTACGACTAGCAACTTGATGATGATTAAGGAAGATAAGTCAAGATGGGGGCAGATGAACTATCTGAGAACTAACCACGAGACTGGAAGACATTGATTTCATGGTTGACATAGCACTGTTGGCACAACTAATGACACCACACGAGACAACATAGCACTGTTGTACACACTAATGACACACACACGAGACAACATAGCACTGTTGGTACACACTAATGACGACACACACAGGAGACAACATAGCACTGTTGGTACACACTAATGGACGACACACAGGAGACAATATAGCACTGTTAAGGATACACACTACTAATGTGGACACACACAGGAGACAATATAGCACTGTTGGTACACACTAATGTGGACACACACAGGAGACAAGAAACAGAGTAAGTTGATTAGCCAAATGAGTATAGTTAAAAGTTAATACTAATAAATGTAATGTAAGGATAATAAATACAATGTAATGAGAATAAATACAATGTAATGAGAATAAATACAATGTAATGAGAATAAATACTAATGGGTTACAATTGAGAATAAATGAAAAGAACCGGTACAAAAACAACCCCACAGTGATTACAATTGATCTGTTATAGAAGAGGTGAAAGATTTCAGATATTTGGGCAATTCTGTAACCGTTCTGTAACCGTTCTGTAACCGTTCTGTAACCGTTCTGTAACCGTTCTGTAACCGTTCTGTAACCGTTCTGTAACCGTTCTGTAACCGTTCTGTAACCATTCTGTAACCGTTCTGTAACCGTTCTGTAACCATTCTGTAACCGTTATGTAACCGTTCTGTAACCATTCTGTAACCATTCTGTAACCGTTCGTAACCGTTGATGGAGATGTAAAATCATTCAAGAATTGAACTGACAGCAGCAGCGCATTCAAATCTTAAATAACTTTAGAATACATCAGCATACGACACACCTAAACTCAACATGTACAATTTAAATATGCGCTCAGTCTTACTGTAATCGTCAGAGACATAGAAAAAATACCAATACAGATACAATACAGATCATCAGATACAATCAGATACTTATACAGATAGCAATACGAGATACCATCAGATACCAATACAGATACCAATACAGATACCAATACAGATACCAATACAGATACCAATACAGATGACAATACAGATACCAATACAGATACCAATACAGATACCAATACAGATACCAATACAGATACCAATACAGATACCAATACAGATACCAATACAGATACCAATACAGATACCAATACAGATACCAATACAGATACCAATACAGATACCAATACAGATACCAATACAGATACCAATACAGATACCAATACAGATACCAATAGACATGGTAGGATGTAAAGAATAGCAAATAGCTCGATTACTCGGTGGACAGGAAATAACAGTATTAACGAGGCAACAGAACGCAGGAGATGGAAGTTGTATGAGTATACATTAAGAATTCAGAAGATCAGACACCCACTTGTGGCTCTTTAATGGAATCTGGAAGGCAAAAGGGGTAGGGTAAGACCTAGAGAGATATGGAGACGAACTGCAGATAGAGAAAGAGAAGATGCGGGAAAGACCTAGATTGAACTAAGCTGACTTGCTCAAGATCGACGATCTGGTTGGAAGAAATTGTTGATAACTTACAATTCAAAGAGAATTAACAGAGAACGAAGAGAGAGAGAGGGAGAGAGAGAGAGAGAGATTGAGATTGAGTTTGACAAATCACTAGGTCCATGTTACGTAGGTCCCATGTTCACGTAGGTATGTCACAGGTACCATGTTCACGTAGGTACCATGTTCATAGGTCATGTTCACGTAGGTACCGTCACTGTTCACGTAGGTACATAGCATGTTCACGAGCAGTCAGAGGTACCATGTTCTACCATGTCAGTGGTACCATGTTCAAATTGAGTGAGTAGAAGATAGATAAACGGGTAGATAATCAATAAAGTTACAGCTTGTGTAACATTTCAAATTTCAAAATATTAAACTGAGTTCATAAAGTGTAACGAGTCTAACAGTTGAAGGTATAACTTTATTGCACCAAGTTTTCCCATATGACTCCCTCCCTGCCGGCAGAAATAGCACTTCCCATATGACTCCCTCCCTGCCAGCAAAAATAGCACTTCCCATATGACATCTTCCTGCCGGCAGAAATAGCACTTCCCATATGACTCCCTCCCTGCCGGCAGAAATAGCACTTCCAATATGACTCCCTCCCTGCCAGCAGAAATAGCACTTCCAATATGACTCCCTCCCTGCCGGCAGAAATAGCACTTTCCATATGACTCCCTCCCTGCCGGCAGAAATAGCACTTCCCATATGACTCCCTCCCTACCGGCAGAAATAGCACTTCCAATATGACTCCCTCCCTGCCAGCAGAAATAGCACTTCCCAAATGACTCCCTCCCTACCGGCAGAAATAGCACTTCCCATATGACTCCCTCCCTGCCAGCAGAAATAGCACTTCCCATATGACTCCCTCCCTACCGGCAGAAATAGCACTTCCAATATGACTCCCTTCCTGCCGGCAGAAATAGCACTTCCAATATGACTCCCTCCCTGCCGGCAGAAATAGCACTTCCCATATGACTCCCTCCCTGCCGGCAGAAATAGCACGCCATCTGTCAAAAGTGCTGAACAAAGCACGAATTCCGCAGTTCTATAAAAGAGCCAAGGAATCTCATGAACAAAAATGAGTCGAAGGGCGTGGGTTCGAGAGTCGAAGGGCGTGGGTTCGAGAGTCGAAGGGCGGGGGTTCGAATCCGGACCGCGCGGTTCTGTTCACGAGTGCAGTTTTTTCCAGAGTCCCCTAGGATTGTTGCTGGAGCTACGGAGTTCATGCTTTGTTCAATACTCTCGGCAGGTGGCGTGCCATTTCTGCGGAGAGGGACCGAGCCATATGGGGTAAAACCCGGGGCAATGAAGTCAATCCTTCGACTTAAAAACCCTTTAGGAAAAAAAATGCACATGGTGCTCAGTCTGAATTCAAACTCACAATCTTCAGAATATCAGGCTAACGGTTTAACCACTTCGCCATAGCGACCTCCCTCCCTCCCGATAGAGAAGTCTACTGGTCCCGAACAACCGGAAGAGGGAACCCGAAAAAATGCATGACGAAATTGAAATAACTGGATGGAAAGGAACAGATATGGCAGCTGTGTTGTAAGTATAGCAAAATGGACTTACCCTGAAATGATAGAAAACACCAAAATTGATCACCAAATGTAAGTTGCTTTACCAGCATGAAGAAATAAGAGAAATAACATGGTTTGTTGGGTTGGAATTTGATAACTGTCACCAACATGGACGAGTTGAAGTCTAGCTGCACCGTGAAACGTGAGTGTGTGAGAGAAGCATTATAAGAGAGATTGCTTGTCTGGGAGATAAGACGATCATAAAATGCCATCGACAGGAGAGAGGACAGTCAGCTTAACAATGCCAACAAGTACATACGGATAACAAGTGGTTACTAATGAGTAGAAGTTGGAGAACGAATATATTTCACATCAATAAGCACAGATATACTGTACTCTTGACTAAAATCAAGTCACAGACACACGGTGAACAAAATACAAGTTTGTAGTACATAATCCTACAAGTTTGTAGTACATAATCCTACAAGTTTGTAGTACATAATCCTACAAGTTTGTAGTACATAATCCTACAAGTTTGTAGTACATAATCCTACATGTTTGTAGTACATAATCCTACATGTTTGTAGTACATAATCACCTGTGTGTTGCCGGAACTAGCAAGAGGAGCAAAGAATAGTAACACTGCGACCTACAAAGCATGTCGTAAGAGTCGACTGAGGTAGGGGCTAAGGGAAGCTACTCTAGTAAATAAAAAGCATCGCAGATATCGAAGGTGATGGCTTACTTGTAGACGCATAACTGGCACAACGTACAATCACTCTTAGGCTCAGATCAATACAAATCACAAAGAGTGGTTAACAAGTGATCGATGTGAAGCGTTTGCAGAAGAAGAAGAAGAACTGAATACGTAAAGGGGAGTAATCAAATATCCAATACATAATCCAAGAATTGAGAAAACAATGAGAATGTTAGTTGTTATTGTACTTGTAATGTTGGTTGTTAGTGTACTTGTAATGTAATGTTGGTTGTTATTGTACTTGTAATGTTGGTTGTTATTGTACTTGTATTGTAATGTTGGTTGTTATTGTACATGTAATGTTGGTTGTTATGTACTTGTATGTAATGTTGGTTGTTATGTACTTGTAATGTAATGTTGGTTGTTATTGTACTTGTAATGTTGGTTGTTAGTGTACTTGTATTGTAATGTTGGTTGTTATTGTACTTGTAATGTTGGTTGTTAGTGTACTTGTATTGTAATGTTGGTTGTTATTGTACTTGTAATGTTGGTTGTTAGTGTACTTGTAATGTAATGTTAGTTATTATTGTACTTGTAATGTGATGTTGGTTATTATTGTACTTGTGATGTTGGTTGTTATTGTACTTGTAATGTAATGTTGGTTATTATTGTACTTGTAATGTGATGTTGGTTATTATTGTACTTGTGATGTTGGATTGTTATTGATACTTGTAATGTAATGTTGGTTATTATTGTACTTGTAATGTAATGTTGGTTGTTATTGTACTTGTAATGTAATGTTGGTTGTTAGTGTACTTGTAATGTAATGTTGGTGTTATGTACTTGTAATGTAATGTTGGTTGTTATTGTACTTGTAATGTAATGTTGGTTGTTATGTATTGTAATGTAATGTTGGTTGTTAGTGTACTTGTATTGTAATGTTGGTTGTTATGTATTGTAATGTTGGTTGTTAGTTACTTGTAATGTAATGTTGGTTGTTATTGTACTTGTAATGTTGTTTGTTAGTGTACTTGTATTGTAATGTTGGTTGTTATTATACATGTAATGTTGGTTGTTAGTGTACTTGTATTGTAATGTTGGTTGTTAGTGTACTTGTAATGTAATGTTGGTTGTTATTGTACTTGTAATGTTGGTTGTTATTGTACTTGTATTGTAATGTTGGTTGTTATTGTACTTGTAATGTTGGTTGTTAGTTACTTGTATTGTAATGTTGGTTGTTATTGTACTTGTAATGTTGGTTGTTATGTATTGTGTGTTATTGTAATGTTGGTTGTTATTGTACTTGTAATGTTGGTTGTTAGTGTACTTGTAATGTAATGTTGGTTATTATTGTACTTGTAATGTGATAGTTAGTTATTATTATGTATTGTAATGTTGGTTGTTATTGTACTTGTAATGTAATGTTGGTTTTTATTGTACTTGTAATGTAATGTTGGTTGTTATTGTACTTGTAATGTAATGTTGGTTGTTAGTGTACTTGTAATGTAATGTTGTTGTTATTGTACTTGTAATGTAATGTTGTTGTTATTGTAATTGTAATGTAATGTTGGTTGTTGTTGTACTTGTAATGTAATGTTGGTTGTTATGTACTTGTATGTAATGTTGGTTGTTAGTGTACTTGTATTGTAATGTTGTTGTTATTGTACTTGTAATGTTGGTTGTTATTGTACTTGTAATGTAATGTTGGTTGTTATTGTAATTGTAATGTAATGTTGGTTGTTATTGTACTGTAATGTTGGTTGTTAGTGTACTTGTAATGTAATGTTGGTTGTTATTGTACTTGTAATGTTGGTTGTTAGTGTACTTGTATTGTAATGTTGGTTGTTATTGTACTTGTAATGTAATGTTGGTTGTTATTGTACTTGTAATGTAATGTTAGTTTTATGTACTTGTAATGTATGTTGGTTTTATTGTACTTGTGATGTTGGTTGTTATGTACTTGTAATGTAATGTTGGTTTTATTGTCTTGTAATGTAAGTGGTTGTTATGTACTTGTAATGTAATGTTGGTTGTTAGTCTGTATTAATGTTGCTATTGTACTTTTAATGTAATGTTGGTTGTTATTATCTTGTAATGTAATGTTGGTTGTTAGTGTACTTGTATGTAATGTTGGTTGTTATTGTACTTGTAATGTATGGTTGTTAGTTATGTATGTAATGTTGTTGTATGTACTTGTAATGTTGGTTGTTATGTACTTGTATTAATGTTGGTTGTTATGTACTTGTATGTAATGTTGGTTGTTATGTACTTGTAATGTAATGTTGGTTGTTATTGTACTTGTAATGTAATGTTGTTTTATGTACTTGTAATGATTGGTTGTTATTTACTTGTAATGTAATGTTGGTTGTTATTGTACTTGTATGTAAGATTAAGTTATGACTGAATGTAAGTGCAGTGTTTCAGTCTTGTCACGTAACGTTCTAGGTCGCTAGCCTAACGCCAACGTAATGCTGTTTTAAGGTCGACTCAGAATCAAGCCACCGTTATTGTACTTGTTTAAGGTCGTTAGTAGCACTTGCTAATGTCTGGTTACAACTCAGTATGTAACGTTTTGTTAGGTCGACTCAGCCTCAACGCACACCTAACGTTCTCAAGGATCGATCAGCTCAAGCATGTTCACGCTACCGTAACGTCTCTAAGGTCGGCTCAGCCTCAACGCCACCGTAACGTTTCTAAGGTCGAACCAGCCTCAACGCCACCGTAACGTTTCTAAGGTCGGCTCAGCCTCAACGCCACCGTAAGTTTCTAAGTCGGCCAGCCTCAACGCCACCGTAACGTTTCTAAGGTCGAACCAGCCTCAACGCCACCGTAACGTTTCTAAGGTCGGCTCAGCCTCAACGCCACCGTAATGTCTCTAAGCTCGGCTCAGCCTCAACGCCACCGTAACGTTTCTAAGGTCGGCTCAGCCTCAACGCCACCGTAACGTTTCTAAGGTCGGCTCAGCCTCAACGCCACCGTAACGTTTCTAAGGTTGGCTCAGCCTCAACGCCACCGTAACGTTTCTAAAGTCGAACCAGCCTCAACTGTGTATCAGAAAAACAAAAGGAACTAAAGACGGTCGGGTTTGGTATCCACATAAATTCACTCATCCACTATATCCACATCATCCACATATATCCATCATCCACATATAATCACATCATCCACATATATCACATCATCCTATAACTGATAATATTATCATACTAACATCTATACTGATAATATCATACTAAGTAATATCATTATCATATAACACTGATAACTGATAACTGATATCATTAACTCATAACTGATAACTATACATCTAACATGATAACTGTAATATTATCATACTAACACCTGATAACTGATAACTAATTATCATACTAACACCTGATAACTGATAACTAATTATCATACTAACACCTGATAACTGAAAACATTATATACTCGATAACTGATAACATTATCATACTAACACCTGATAACTGATAACTAATTATCATACTAACACCTGATAACTGATAACTAATTATCATACTAACACCTGATAACTGATAACTGATTATCATACTAACACCTGATAACTGATAACTAATTATCATACTAACACCTGATAACTGATAACTAATTATCATACTAACACCTGATAACTGATAACTGATTATCATACTAACACCTGATAACTGATAACTAATTATCATACTAACACCTGATAACTGATAACTAATTATCATACTAACATTACTGATAACGTATTACACCATAACTGATAACTAGATTATCATACTAACACCTGATAACTGATAACTAATTATCATACTAACCCCTGATAACTGATAACTAATTATCATACTAACACCTGATAACTGATAACTGATTATCATACTAACACCTGAAACTGATAACTGTTATCATACAACACTGATAACTGATAATAATTATCATACTATACACTGATAACTGAAATAATTATCAACTACACCTGATAACTGATAACTGATTATCATCAACACCTGATAACTGATAACTGATTATCACATACTACATATAACCCGATAACTAATTATCACTAACCTGATACTATACTATTATCATACTAACCCGATAACTGATAACTGATAACTAATTATCATACTAACACCTGATAACTGATAACTAATTATCATACTAACCCCTGATAACTGATAACTAATTATCATACTAACACCTGATAACTGATAACTATATCATACTAAACCTGATAATATAACGATTATCACTAACATCTGATAACTGATAACGATAACAATTATCATACTAACACCTGATAACTGATAACAATTATCATACTAACCCTGATAACTGATAACTAATTATCATACTAACACCTGATAACTGATAACTGATTATCATCTAAACCTGATAACGATAACTATTATCATTCTAACACCTGATAACTGATAACTAATTATCATCAACACTGTACTGATAACATTACACTTGATAACTGATAACTGATTATCATACTAACACCTGATAACTGATAACTAATTATCATACTAACACCTGATAACTGATAACTAATTATCATACTAACACCTGATAACTGATAACTGATAACTAATTATCATACTAACATCATATGACAGACAAATAGATCTGGTAATATGGAAACAAGTTTCTGACTTTATGAAATATTGAATGAAATTTGAGCTGACTTCTGTGATACTATTCACACATGTCTATGTCATTAAACGACAATTTACTTAGTATCACCGCAGCCTACCCACGGTTTTCTCCAGATCTGATCTGGTCTGACCCCCTCAGACTACCCACGGTTATCCCCAGATCTAATCTGGTCTGACCCTCAGATTTGTAGGTTTCCGTACATGGTCTGACTTTCGTAAATCAACGAATAATCTTTCTCTTCGTCTAACTACATATCTACAAGTATGTCTTCCTCTATTTTATATGTCTTCCTCTCTATTTAATATGTCTTCCTATATTTTATATGTCTTTCTCTATTTAATATGTCTTCCTCTATTTAATATGTCTTCCTCTCTATTTAATATGTCTTCCTCTATTTTATGTCTTTCTCTATTTTATATGTCTTCCTCTATTTTAATGTTTCTATTTTATATGTCTCTATTCTGTATGTCTCTGTTTTCTATTATCTAATGTGATTACCTGTCAGATTGCTGATTGTTGATCATACATGAGTAATATAAGGTCTCTGCGGCTGAGGACACCACAGTAGCGTAGTAAAGAAGGTCTCTGCGGCTGAGGACACCACAGTAGCTAGTAAAGAAGGCCTCTGCGCTGAGGACACCACAGTAGCCTAGTAATAGAGGTCTCTGCGCTGAGGACACCACAGTAGCGTAGTAATGGAGGTCTCTGCGGCTGAGGACACCACAGTAGCCTAGTAATAGAAGGTCTCTGCCGCTGAGGACACCACAGTAGCCTAGTAATAGAAGGTCTCTGTCGCTGAGGACACCACAGTAGCCTAGTAATAGGAGGTCTCTGCGGCTGAGGACACCGTAGTGGCGTAGTAATGGAAGGTCTCTGCCGCTGAGGACGCCGTAGTGGCGTAGTTGTTAGTCAACTCGCTTCTTAAGCTAGTGGTCCGGGATAAATTCTACAGTGGGCGTGGCATTTTTTTCGTTTTCCGAACATAAAGGCTCCCAGGTCGACCCAGCCTCAATTGGATACCAGGAAAAGCACTGGGAAGTAAAAGCTGCCAGTATAGTGTTGATCACATCACTCATCGTGTGCCGACGGTTAATGAAAAATACCAGGCCTAACACCATGTTACCCGATATCGTTACACAACAGGGCGTCGTCATCAAGCACAGTAAATGAGTCGTTGATTTTCTAGGCACTTCTTATACGTTCACTAGTTCGTCATTGCTTTCTGAACGGTAAGGTCTATTTTTACCTTTCGTAAAAATCCTACGGAAACGAATTTGCTTCCAAATTGTCCGCCGCGGTGTTTGAACCAGGTACGCTTGAGTTGTGATCGAGTTCACTTAAGCTACAGACTCCTACTACCACTTAAGCTACAGACTCCTACTACAGACGTCCACTACCACTTAAGCTACAGACGTCCACTACCACTTAAGCTGACAGCGACTGCCTAACTACAGACGTCCACTACCACTTAAGCTACAGACGCCACTACCACTTAAGCTACAGACGTCCACTACCACTTAAGCTACAGACCCCCACTACCACTTAAGCTACAGACCCCCACTACCACTTAAGCTACAGACCCCACTACCATTAAGCTACAGACCACCACTACCACTTAAGCTACAGACGCCCACTACCACTTAAGTTACAGACGCCTACTACAGACGCCCACTACCCCTTAAGCTATCACTACCACTTAAGCTACAGACGCCTACTACCACTTAAGCTACAGACGCCTACTACCACTTAAGCTACAGACGCTCACTATCACTTAAGCTACAGACCCCCACTACCACTTAAGCTACAGACGCCCCTACCGCACCTACAACTATACAGATGCCCACTACCACTTAAGCTACAGACGCCACTACCACTTAAGCTACAGACGCCACTACCACATTTGCTACAGACGCCCACTACCACTTAAGCTACAGACGCCCACTACCACTTAAGCTACAGACGCCTACTATGTGATTATAGATTATCCTATATACCACGTGGTATAAGAAGGGTTTCGTGACTTTTTAAAAAACTGCGGCTGTGCTACTGTGCGACAGTGCGACTGTGCGACTATGCGACTGTGTGGCTGTGCGGTTGAGTTGTTTGCCTTGCGTTCCAAAAGGGCGAGGTTCGGATACAAACCGCGCCGTTCTGTTCAGGAGTACATTTTTTTTTCCAAAGACACCTAGGATTGCTGCCGGAGCGACGGAGTGTGTGTTTTGTTCAATGCTGTCGACAGGTGGCGTACCATTTCTGCAGAGAGGTTCCAAGCAAGCCCCGTGTAGTTGGAATACCTCATTTATATCCCTGGCTTTGTGTTACCAAAATGTCTGGACATTTGAAACAAACCAATCATTGCTCATTGTCACCCCTGGTAGAGAAACAACGACCTGGGCTTGTCTTGCCCCTCCCTCCTAACCCTTACAACATCGGCCCCTATTCGACCTAACAGTCAAATCTGCGGCCAAAGAACGATGACTCATGCTGGCGTCTAGTTCTGTAATTTATGACCTTGTTCTGAAATCTGAGAATGCCAGGAAAGAAAGAGACAACACAATGCTCTCTGTGAGACTCGATGCACGCCAAGAAAAGAAGGAGTAGATTTCTAGAAACCACAGACTACCCACACCACCCCTTCCCTTATCATTCCCTGGTGGACAGATAGATATGGAAGAAATGCTGCATTTATTGCCATTATTTTTTCTTTCATTGGATTCCTGGCTCTTGCTAGTTTCACGATAATCTTTGCTGAGGTCGGTCAAGAGCCCACATATAGAATGTTAAATTAGTCTCTTCACATTTGTTCATTTCTATCTTTTCTTTTCTTACATTCTATTTTGCCTCACAGCATCAGGATAAGATAAACAAATTCTAGAACGAATCCTTGTGTGCGCTTCATAAATAGTGTCTTTCGTCGCCTATGTTATCTCTGAGCTCCATCTTTTGCGTGGCTGGCCTTTTGCTTTGTATAAATTGTGTCGGAGCAGCATTGCTTTTTGAGGAGCACTGTCTGTCGGTAATCTGCTTACGTGGCAGAGCCATTTAACTTGTTGTTTCTTGATGAAATCTAGTACTGATGTTGTACCCAATTTTGTCTTGATGAAGTCTAGTACTGATGTTGTACCCAATTTTGTCTTGATGAAGTCTAGTACTGATGTTGTACCCAATTTTGTCTTGATGAAGTCTAGTACTGATGTTGTACCCAATTTTGTCTTGATGAAGTCTAGTACTGATGGTGTACCCAATTTTGTCTTGATGAAGTCTAGTACTGATGTTGTACCCAATTTTGTCTTGATGAAGTCTAGTACTGATGTTGTACCCAATTTTGTCTTGATGAAGTCTAGTACTGATGTTGTACCCAATTTTGTCTTGATGAAGTCTAGTACTGATGTAGTACCCATTTTTGTCTTGATGAAGTCTAGTACTGATGTAGTACCCATTTTTGTCTTGATGAAGTCTAGTACTGATGTAGTACCCATTTTTGTCTTGATGAAGTCTAGTACTGATGTAGTACCCATTTTTGTCTTGATGAAGTCTAGTACTGATGTTGTACCCAATTTTGTCCTGATGTCTTCATTTCTGAACCGGCCTCTTAGATTTCATTCTTGAATGAAGAAATGGACAAGTCAAATATCAAATAGAAATCACAGACACATGTGATGAGTTTCGACTTGGAAATCATATTTCTTTTGTTGATAATTTCATTAGAAGATGAATGTTAGTAGTCTCATCAACTAGATTTCAATTATCTTATGTAATGTATAGTGGATGTAGGGGCGGCTGGTAATTAAGGGCCAGTAGGGCTCGGCTCCACCAAAAATAATGAGTAACGTGTACTTATTATTTTAGAAATGATTTGATCATAGTTATTACTTTTAACTTGATACTGATTAGCTTTGACAGTTGAATATATAACTGCTACTATAACACTCTCAAATATAAAATATGATATCATAATAATATAACAATCATAATACTATCTAATTTCTAATCCTGTTTGCCTTTCATCGTCAGGTCGAAAAAGGAGACATCTGGAGCGAGCCTCTCTATGCACATTGCCTTTTGAGGTCATAATAATAAAACATTAAAAAAATATATTTCATACAGTCTGAAATTCAGCGTCTTTCCTCTCTAGTGCTTCACGCATTTCCAGCGCACTTATTTTTAGGGTCGGTATAAATATGGTCTATCTAGACCGTCTGTTTACATATCGACCTCTGACCTTTGACTTCTACCTCTAATGATAATTACGTCATTTTCATTTAACCCCAAAGTAAATTCTTACAGAAATGACCCCATACCGCTCTGTCCTGGGCAGCTCGTTCAATATGTTCTAGTGAATTGAGTTCGATATAACTCAGCTGTCTCAGAAAAGTTCGTCCCTTAGAGCGTCCTGAGATGTCGTGGGTCTATAGTTTAATGCATATTAAAAGTCTATGATAGATCTATCATCTTAATATAAAGTCTACTCGCAATTTATTGTCTATTCGTACTCTATCGTCCATTTGTAATCTATCGTCTATTCGTAATCCATGGGCGACCATACACATTGTTCCACATATGATGGATTGGGAGGGAGGAAGGAAGGGGATAAGCACATTTTTGTTTAGTTGGTAGTTTACTATGTCTTCCAAAAGAAGAAGGGGAAGACCACGGAGAAGATGGATTCAGGATGTATCTGATGGTTTGAACATGACGGCTGCAGAGGCAGGACATCTGGCCTATGAGAGAGAAGTTCCGGAGGACTGTAGGGGTGGCAAAGCTCTGCTCAGGACAAGATATTTAATGATGATGAGTTTACTACGCGGACATGAAGGAGATTCAGATTTCTCTAAAACGAGCTTTTCATGTATATAACCATCAACTTCTGCTAGCTTGATGTATATAACCATCAACTTCTGCTAGCTTTTCATTTATATAACCATCAACTTCTGCTAGCTTGATGTATATAACCATCAACTTCTGCTAGCTTGATGTATATAACCATCAACTTCTGCTAGCTTGATGTATATAACCATCAACTTCTGCTAGCTTTTCATTTATATAACCATCAACTTCTGCTAGCTTGATGTATATAACCATCAACTTCTGCTAGCTTTTCATTTATATAACCATCAACTTCTGCTAGCTTGATGTATATAACCATCAACTTCTGCTATCTTGATGCATATAACCATCAACTTCTGCTAGCTTGATGTATATAACCATCAACTTCTGCTAGCTTTTCATTTATATAACCATCAACTTCTGCTAGCTCGATGTATATAACCATCAACTTCTGCTAGCTTGATGTATATAACCATCAACTTCTGCTAGCTCGATGTATATAACCATCAACTTCTGCTAGCTTGATGTATATAACCATCAACTTCTGCTATCTTGATGTATATAACCATCAACTTCTGCTATCTTGATGTATATAACCATCAACTTCTTATATATGTTTCAACGATAGCTTATCAACAGTCAATCACAGATTTCTAACAATCATATCAAATTACAGTCAGTCACAGATTTCCAACAGTCATATCAAATTACAGTCAATCACAGATTTTCAACAATCATATCAAATTACAGTCAGTCACAGATTTCCAACAATCATATCAAATTACAGTCAGTCACAGATTTCCAACAATCATATCAAATTACAGTCAATCACAGATTTCCAACAATCATATCAAATTACAGTCAATCACAGATTTCCAACAATCATATCAAATTACAGTCAATCACAGATTTCCAACAATCATATCAAATTACAGTCAATCACAGATTTCCAACAATCATATCAAATTACAGTCAATCACAAATTTCCAACAATCATATCAAATTACAGTCAATGACAAATTTCCAACAATCATATCAAATTACAGTCAATCACAGATTTCCAACAATCATATCAAATTACAGTCAATCACAAATTTCCAACAATCATATCAAATTACAGTCAATCACAAATTTCCAACAATCATATCAAATTACAGTCAATCACAAATTTCCAACAATCATATCAAATTACAGTCAATCACAGATTTCCAACAATCATATCAAATTAAAGTCAATCACAAATTTCCAACAATCATATCAAATTACAGTCAATCACAAATTTCCAACAATCATATCAAATTACAGTCAATCACAAATTTCCAACAATCATATCAAATTACAGTCAATCACAGATTTCCAACAATCATATCAAATTACAGTCAATCACAAATTTCCAACAATCATATCAAATTACAGTCAATCACAAATTTCCAACAATCATATCAAATTACAGTCAATCACAGATTTCCAACAATCATATCAAATTACAGTCAATCACAGATTTCCAACAATCATATCAAATTACAGTCAATCACAAATTTCCAACAATCATATCAAATTACAGTCAATCACAAATTTCCAACAATCATATCAAATTACAGTCAATCACAAATTTCCAACAATCATATCAAATTACAGTCAATCACAGATTTCCAACAATCATATCAAATTACAGTCAATCACAAATTTCCAACAATCATATCAAATTACAGTCAATCACAAATTTCCAACAATCATATCAAATTACAGTCAATCACAGATTTCCAACAATCATATCAAATTACAGTCAATCACATATTTCCAACAATCATATCAAATTACAGTCAATCACATATTTCCAACAATCATATCAAATTAAAGGGTTAATAAAAGAAAACTAAGCAATCATCTTCCAGAAAACTAAAAACACTTGTTCAAGGGGGAAGGGGAGGGGGGAGAGCACTAAATCCGATTACAGCTAGAAATGTGGTTCGTGTTCGCTTGCCTTGATTATATAGTTGTGATATTCTAGCCAGTTTTCCTCATGATTAATTGAACCTTGTCTCAAGAAAGTGAATGTATTTGTTTCTGTTAGCTCTCATGGGTCTCAATCAGGGTTGTCAATTTGGCCTTTTTAAAGACCAGATTCGACAAATTTTGCCTTTTTTATTGTGGTTGGCTTAAAAAAAAGCTTTTGGCCGATTTTAGTCCCTTTTGCATTCGAAAACTTTTTTTTTCTGAATATGTGTATAATTCTTAAGAGCAGATTGGGTAAATATATTTAATATATGGTTATTATTGGTTTTGTTTGGTATTGTTAACAAATATTTGTAGTACTAAATATGAAGGAAAGTTACATGACTTAATTTGCTCATTTTCCCGCCCTCCGAGCTGTGCACTGCAGTTCTGTTAAATGTTTTTTCATTTGGAATTTCGCAAGGAATCTTTAACCATGGCGATCAAAAATGGAAACAATCATATGGAGGAAGGGGAGGTAGGAAAGGGGGTGGGGGGGAACTATAAAGCAGTTGATGGTTAGGTATATTTCATTTCATCTTGTGTCATCTTCTTCTAACTCTGCTTCATATTGCAACCATAACGATTTCTGTCTTTCTTTTGTCTGTTGTCTCCATCCAACTCTGTTTCATAATGCAACCATAACGATTTCTGTCTTTCTTTTGTCTGTTGTCTCCTTCCAACTCTGTTTCATATTGCAAACATAACGACTTCTGTCTGTCTTTTGTCTGTCTTTTGTCTTTATTTTGTTTTTCTTTTGTTTTTATTCTGTCTTTCTATTGTCTTTCTATTGTCTTTCTGTTGTCTTTATTTTGTCTTTCTGTTGTCTTTCTGTTGTCTTTTTTGGTCTTTTTGTCTTTCTTGTGTCTTTCCTTTGTCTTTCTTTCATCTCCTTCCAAGTAGGTAGGGGAAGTGGCTATGTTCAAAATAATCGGTTGGAGAGGGTTTTTTGTGTGCAAAATAGTATGTTAGAGAGGGGGATTTTGTGCAAAATAGTATGTTAGAGAGGGGGATTTTGTGCAAAATAGTATGTTAGAGAGGGGGATTTTGTGCAAAATAGTATGTTAGAGAGGGGGATTTTGTGCAAAATAGTATGTTAGAGAGGGGGATTTTGTGCAAATTAGTATGTTAGAGAGGGGGATTTTGTGCAAAATAGTAGTTTGGATAGGTGGTTTGGGCAAAATGGGCACAATCACCACATAAACTGACATTTACCACATAAACTGACATTTACCACATAAACTGACATTTACCACATAAACTGATAAGATATAAGATGGTGCTGCAGTATTTAATGATGAACATGGACACAGGTAGACAGTTGATAATTGTAACCTCTCTGTATAGAAATGATATAGTATAGTAATATTTCATTCAGTGGCGGCTCGTTGTCATTTTCTCTGGTGGGGACCAGCAAAATTTAGGAAAAATCGTGGTTTTGGAGTTTGTACTATTATTTGTCTATTCCGGGAGGTTATTACCCCTATCAGAAAAATAACAAATGCTTCTGTTCTGCAACAGCTTGATATACTAAAGAGAGTTGGCTATTAAATAATATAAAATCAAGGACAATTAAACATTTCACACACATCAAACGACAGGAGCAAATAGAGAAGATTTAAAAAAACTTGTCTGGAACGCAAATTGAACAGGATTGACACAATGTCAGTTTCAGTTTTGGAGTATCTTCATTGCACTCAGGACATGTCCATAGGGGCTTCGATCTCCTTCACAATAACTACAACAGCGTCCAGCGACTGACCGTACCAGTTCGATTTTGATTGATGAGCTTACTAACGTACCTGTTATGCTGTTCTTTTCTTGCTACTCCAATCTTCAAACCCAGCTCCTGCAATCTAGTAGTTGACGACGTGGATTGGTTTAAATGAAAATCTTCTTTGCGGACACAGTCTATGAGGGCGTTCAGAATATCGGCTCTATCCATTGGCTGGCCGGCTGATAGGTGGCAGAACCAGCCTGCTCTCTCATTGCCAACGACACCCATGTGCCCTGGAGCGAACATTAGTGTGATACCGAAAATTGCTGACGCGTGTAGTGATTCAGTCCATTGCCTGCGCACTGAACCAGCCTCCACCTTGTGGATCATACTCAATGAATCACTCAGAATGCACGCATTAGTGTAGTTTTGTGACTCCAGCCAGCGTCTGTACAATGTTTGACAACAATGTTTGACAACAAACCATGAACTTGTGAATGAGACCAGAACGTCGTATACATATTATGTGATTTTGTAATATATAATCTCTACGGTAAACGTAGAAAATGACACGTTTGTTGTGGTTGCTGCCTCAGAATTGTAAATAATATGCCAGGATTTTCATGCTATGTGTAGTGTACTGTGAGAGAGGTGAAATTCTTCACTTCTGTTGTATTCTTTGCTTGATAAAGGCAATTTGTTCGAAACATTTCTGGGTATTGTCATTGTTTTTGTATTTTGTAAATCCAATAGTATTTTGTAACTTTGTTATTGCTAAAAATGTTTTTACATCTTTCGCTCAAATCAACTCAGTTGACAACTGTACGAAATAATATTGCTGTAGACAAGATGTATTAAAGCAAAGGACAATTCCCTAAAACTAATCTTATTCTATAATGGTTTGTTATTTCTTACTATTATTTTCTATAATTTTATACTATTTTTATATCAAATTGGGAATTCAATCGATAATTAAACGGACTATTTAATCTAGAGTCTTCGTTTATCTGGGAAGTAGTTTGGTCGCGTAAAAATGAATATATCGTCCTGCAGAATGAAATGACAATTTTTTCGCAATTATTTCAATAGCTATCAAAGGTCAGAGGTCGCAATGTAACATCTAAGATAGGTATCTTTTAAACTGACTCCAGAAATAGTGCACGGCACAATACGTGAAGTATTCGATTGAAATTTCAATCTATATAATAGTTTTTAATAAGGATATGTTTTATATATATATATAATACTAGCAGTTTACCTATTCTTCGCACTGGGAGGGGAGTTTAAATCTTAACTACTTTTAAAGTTAATTTGTTATCCTTTCTCGCTGATCTTCCGTGCCCACATAAACTGTAGCTCATTCCGATAGCTAGTAAAACCTGATACAATTGAATTCCCGTGAAAGTTGAAAAATAACAATTGGCAAATTAAATTTATTCAGATTTTTAACTTATCGGTGTGTTTAAAAAAAAAAAAATTGCCCGAGCGTGAAAATACCCATAAATGTGTTAGTATTCGAGTGATGTGCGAAAGACGTCACCGGACAATAGCAACATGATCGATTTGCACATCGTGTGACCGGCAACGTCGTGAAATCATGGATATAAACTTTCGGTGATTTCTATGCAGAAAGACCATCTGCGTTAAGTTGGGAATATGGTTATAAAAACGTAAAAAAAAGTATAGTTTGATAATTTTTCCCTCTTCGTATCCATAAAAGCTACCTTCTTGCCAAATGTCTAGTCCGTAGGATGTCCATATATCTTCAAACAATTGGGACAGACACGCAATTTCATTGAGCTTTGTCTTATATATATATATATAAGAGGATTGTTATATTATTCGAATATTTCTATTTTAGTGTTATATTATTCAACTTTGATTGTTATATTATTCTGATATAATATTTCTATTTTAGTGTTATATATTCAACTTTGAAAGCTAATTAGTGTCAAGTTAAAAGTAATACTTACGAAAAAATAATTTATAAAATAATAAGTTCGCGTTAATTATTTTTGGTTTGGTGCGGCCGGTTCTTACCGGCCCTTAATGACCTAGGGCGTATACTAATTAAGGAGGAAAGATGTTGAATTTAAGATTTCAGACTGAGTGTAATATTTTAGCCTTATAAATCAGCTTTCAAAGCTAATCAGTATTCCATTGAAAGTATTAATTATGAACAAATAATGTCTAAAATTCTTCTTCTTCAGCGATCTCTGGTCGTGCGCTAAATTTACTTTGGAACACAAACTGGGCTGTCAGCTTCAGGTCCGTTAGGTTTTCTCAAAGCTTAGTTTTCAGGTTGACTGGGTGTGGCCACATGTTGCTTCTCAGCTCACACAGGAGAAGACAGTCTTGCAGGATATTCTCTGGTGTCTGTTCTGCCCGCTGACACTGGTAGAGAACTGTTTGACTTATTCCTAGTCTATATAAGTGTTTGTTGAGTCTGCAGTGTCCGGTGCGTAGTCGACATGTACTGATCTTGTCTGTTCTGCTTAGGTCTTTAAGGAGTCCTTTCATAATCATATCCAGTGTTTGTCTTCCAGCCTACTGCAGATTTTCTCTGTATGAGGGTTTTAACCTCTTGAAAAGACAAGGGTTGGTAATTTGTCTTTGGCATTGCCCTTCTTAGCTAAGACATCGGCACTCTCATTGCCTTCAATGCCACAGTGAGATGGAATCCACTGCAAGTAAACTTTTGCCTTATCTGAAAGCTGAGCAAGTTCTCTTCTTAGGTTTTGTACTGTGTTGTCAGTGGATTTAGCCTCCAGGGTATGTATAGCTGACAGTGAGGCTGTAAGAAATACCATCTTGCTTGCAGGTGCTTGCAGCTTATTGATATTCTGTGCTGTCATCAGAAGGGCTAAGATTTCTGCTTTGTAGTTGGAACATATTCTTCCAGTAGGGGCCGCTAGAGACACAGTACTAGCATCTGGGCGTCTAATGTACAGTTCTGCTCCACCATTCATAGTTGCTTCCATTGCCGATCCATCTGTGTAAATTCTTATCCAGCTGTCTTCTGGAAACATGTAATGGAGATGTTCCATTGCAGTTGCTTTCTTCACTAGATTAGGCTCGACATCTTTGCTTAACAATTTAGGGATGGAGGTTGAGAAGTTTAGTGCTACTGAGTTTGGTTCCCAGTGATAAAATAGTAATTCTTCTGGTATGGAGTTATGATTTAGTAGTTCCAAGTATGACTTTTCTATTTCATGTCAAAAATAATAAATACACGATACTCAATATTTTTAGTGGGGCCGGAGCCCACTGGCCTTTCATGACGAGCAGACCCTGATTTAATACTATAGTCTAGTAGTATTTAATTCTATAGTCTAGTAGTATTTAATTCTATAGTCTAGTAGTATTTAATTCTATAGTCTAGTAGTATTTAATTCAATACACTTACGCACACAACTATACACGCACGCAAGCACACACGCACGTATGCGCACACACCCACGTATGCACACACTCACAGACCCACAAGTGTGTCATCTCGTCTGAGAAACCCGACTAAGATTTGTTCCCGTCCCTTCTTTATTCCCCCATGTTCCCTAACTGTACCGTCTACCCAACAGAGGCTGTGTAACTATGTCTTGACACCACCCAATAGTCTGTTGCTCCTGGACTCTGGTTAGTCATCAATGAACCAGACATTTTGATAACATTTGTGGCTTAGACTGTCGGATCGATTGCTCAGATCGATATCGTTTCTGGTTTCATGTCCGTCTGCGAATCTCTTCTCTAGCCTGCCGTGCCAACATTTTTCGGGAATCCTTCTTAAAAAACCAAAAACTACTCCTTAGAAAAAACCCCATCTCGTGCTTAATTTGCGATTCCAGAATATACCTCAAAAATGTGAATAATCCAAGGTCACGATAAACTTGATTTCTGTGATTAGAATTTGATCTTCAATGAGAGATTTTTATATTCTTTCGTTTTGTTTGTTAGTTTAAATGTTAATTCTTCTCTTTGCTTCTCTCTGTCTTCTCTTCATCTTCTCTGTCTTCTCTCTGTCTTCTTCTCTTCTGTCTTCTCTGTCTTCTGTCTCCTTCTGTCTTCTCTGTCCTTCTCTCTGTCTTCTCTGTCTTCTCTGTCTTCTCTTGTCTTCTCTGTCTTCTGCCCTCTTCTCTGTCTTCTCTGTCTTCTTTTGTCTTTTTTTCTTCTCTGTCTTCTCTGTCTTCTCTTCTTCTCTGTCTTCTCTGTCTTCTCTGTCTCTCTGTCTTCTGTCTTCTCTTGTCTTCTCTGTCTTCTCTTCTCTTGCTTCTGTCTTCGTCTTCTGTCTTCTGTCTTCTCTGTCTTTCTGTCTTCTCTGTCTTCTGCTTCTTCTCTTCTGTCTTCTTTGTCTTCTCTGTCTTCTTCTCGTCTTCTCTCTGTCTTCTTTGTCTTCTCTCGTCTTCTCTGTCTTCTCTCTGTCTCTCTCTCTCTCTGTTTCTGTCTCTCTGTCTCTCTTCGTCTTCTCTGTCTTCTCTGTCTTCTCTTCTTCTTCTTCTGTCTCTCTTCGTCTTCCTGTCTTTCTGTCTTCTGTCTTCTGTCTTCGTCTTCTCTGTCTTCTCTTCTGTCTTCTCTCTGTCTCTCTGTCTTCTCGTCTTCTCTTCTTGTCTTCTCTGTCTTCTCTGTTTTTCTCTCTTCTGTTTTCTTCTCTCTGCTTCTTTTCTTCTTCGTCTTCTTCTTCTGTCTTCTGTCTTCTCTTCTGTCTCTCTGTTTCTCTGTCTTCTCTGTCTCTCTTCGTCTCTCTGTCTTCTCTTGTCTCTCTTCGTCTTCTCTTCGTCTTCGTCTGTCTTCTCTGTCTTCTCTTGTTCTCTTCTGTCTTTCTGTCTTCTCTCTCTGTCTTCTTTTCTTGTCTTCTCTTGTCTTCTTTCGCTCTTTTTCTTCTGTCTTCTGTCTTCTCTGTCTTCTCTTCGTCTTCTCTCTCTTCGTCTTCTTCTGTCTCTTCTGTCTTCTTCTTCTGTCTTCTCTGTCTTCTCTCGTCTTCTTCGTCTTCTTCTCTCTGTCTTCTTCTTCGTCTTCTCTTCTTTCGTCTTCTGTCTTTCTGTCTTCTCTTTCGTCTTCTCTGTCTTCTGTTTCTGTCTTCTCTGTCTTCTCTCTCTGTCTTCTTCTTTTTCTCTTCTTCGTCTTCTCTTCGTCTTTCTGTCTTCTCTGTCTTCTCTTCTTCTGTCTTCTCTTCGTCTTCTCTTCTCTCTGTCTTCTCTTGTCTCTGTCTCTCTGTCTTCTTTCTTCTCTGTCTTCTCTTGTCTTCTCTTCGTCTCTTGTCTCTCTGTCTTCTCTGTCTTCTCTGCTCTCTTCGTCTTCTCTGTTTCTCTTCGTCTTCTTCTGTCTTCTGTCTTCTCTCTGTCTTCTCTTCTTCTCTGTCTTCTTCTTCGTCTTCTCTTCGTCTTCTCTTCTTTCTCTTCTGTCTTTCTTCTTCTTTGTCTTCTCTGTCTTCTCTTCGTCTTTCTCTGTCTTCTTCTTCTTTCTGTCTTCTCTCGTCTTCTCTTCGTCTCTTGTCTCTCTGTCTTCTCTGTCTTCTCTTCTGTCTCTCTGTCTTCTTGTCTTCTCTGTCTCTCTCTTCTTCTTGTCTTCTTCGTCTTCTCTTCTTCTGTCTTCTCTGTCTTCTCTGTCTTCTCTTCGTCTTTCTGTTTCTCTGTCTTCTCTGTCTCTCTTCGTCTTCTCTGTCTTTCTCTTCTGTCTTGTCTCTCTGTCTCTTGTCTTTTCTGTCTTCTCTTCTCTCTCTTCTTCTCGTCTTCTCTGTCTTTTCTGCTTCTCTTCGTCTTCTCTGTCTTTTTCTTCGTCTTCTCTCTTCCTTCTCTTTTTCTCTCTGTCTTCTCTTCTCTTCTCTGTCTTCTCTGTCTTCTCTCGTCTTCTCTTCTCTTCGTCTTCTTCTGTCTTCTCGTCTGTCTTCTGTCTTCTCTCTCTCTGTCTTCTCTTCTTCTTCTCTCTGTCTTCTCTTCGTCTTCTGTCTTCTGTCTTCTCTTCGTCTTTCTGTCTTCTCTGTCTTCTCTTCGTCTTTCTTCTTCTCTTCTCTTCTCTGTCTTCTCTGTCTTCTCTTCGTCTTCTCTGTCTTCTTTCGTCTTCTCTCGTCTTCTCTGTCTTCTCTCTCTCTTGTCTCTCTTCTGTCTTCTCTGTCTTCTCTTCTTCTCGTCTTCTCTTCGTCTTCTCTGTCTTCTCTTGTCCTCTCCTCTGTCTTCTTTCTGTCTTCTCTGTCCCTTCTCTTCTGTCTTCTCTTCTGTCTTTCTTCTTGTCTTCTCTTGTCTTCTCTGTCTTGCTCTTCTCTTCTCTGTCTTCTCTGCTTCTTGTCTTCTTCTGTCTTCTCTTGTCTTCTCTGTCTTCTCTGTCTTCTCTGTCTCTGCTTCTCTGTCTTCTCTCTGTCTTCTCTTTGTCTTCTGTCTTCTCTCGTCTTCTCTGTCTTCTCTGTCTTCTCTTCGTCTTCTCTTCGTTCTCTTCTCTTCTCTTCTTCTTTCTCTCTCTGTCTTTTCTCTGTCTTCTTGTCTTCTCTTCGTCTTCTCTCGTCTTCTCTCGTCTTCTCTTCTTTGTCTTCTGTCTTCTTCTTCGTCTTTCTTCTCTTTTCTGTCTTTCTGTCTTCTCTCTTCTGTCTTCTCTGTCTTCTTCTTCTGTCTTCTCTCTGTCTTCTCTTTGTCTTCTCTGTCTCTCGTCTTCTCTGTCTTCTCTTCGTCTTCTCTTCTTCTGTCTTCTCTTCTGTCTTCTCTGTCTTCTGTCTTCTTGTCTTCTCTGTCTCTCTGTCTCTCTGTCTTTCTCTTCTTTCTTGTCTTCTCTGTCTTCTCTGTCTCTCTGTCTTCTCTTCGTCTTCTCTCTGTCTTCTTGTCTTCTCTGTCTTCTCTTCTTCTCTTCTTCTTCTCTGTCTTCTTGCTCTGTCTTCGTCTTCTGTCTTCTCTTCTTCTCTGTCTTCTTTCTTCTTGTCTTCTTCTGTCTTCTCTGTCTCTTCTGTCTTCTTCTGTCTTCTTCTCTTCTGTCTTCTTCTGTCTTCTCTTTCGTCTTCTGTCTTCTCTGTCTTCTTTCTTGTCTTCTTCTTCTGTTTTTTCTTTTGTCTCTTTCTTTGCTGTCTTCTCCTGTTTTGTGTCTGCTTGCTGTTTCTTCTTTGTGTCTTTCTTGTTTCGCTCTTTTTGTCTTTGTCTCTTGTCTTCTCGTCCTATGTTGTTCTTCGTATGTTGTGTGTGTGTCTGTCTGTTGTTGTGTGCGTCGGTTCTGGTGTGTGTCGTATTGTGTCTTGTGTCGCTCTTGTGTGTATTTTTATGTGTCTGTGTGTCTGGTGTCATGGGGGAGTGCGTCCTGTATGTGTGTTTATATGTAAGTGTATTTAGGATAGAGAGAGTTAAAGAGATAGAGAAAAGAGAAAGGAAGAGAGAGTGACGAGAAGAGAAATAGAGAGTGAAAGAGAGAGAGAGAAGAAAAAAGAGAGTGAAGAGAGAAAAGAGAGAGAGAGAAAGAGAAAGAGAGTGACGAGAAAGAGAGTGAAAGAAAGAGTGAAAGAGAGTAAAGAAAGAGAGAGAAAGAGAGAGAGAAAGAGAAGAGAGTAGAAAGAGTGAAAGAAAGAGGAAGAGAGAAGAGAGAAAGAGAGTGAAAGAGAGAGTAGAAAAGAGAAGAGAGAAAGAAGAGAAGAAGTGAGCGAGAGAAGAGAGATGAGGATGAAGAGAGAGATAGTGAAAGAGAGATAGTGAAGGAAAGAGAGATAGTGAAAGAGAGAGTGAAAGAGAGAGAGAGTGAAAGAAAGAGAGAAAGTGAAATAGAGAGAAAGACTGAGAGAGAGAGAGAGAAAGAAAAGAGAGTGAAGAGAGAGTGTGAAAGAGAGAAAGTGAGAATAAAGAGAGAGGGAAAGAGAGAATGAAAGAGAGAGTGAAAGAAAGAGAGTGAACTAGAGACGAAAGGAACATGTGGAACAAGAGGAACACGAAGAGCAAGGAGAACAATAAGAACTAAAGGAACAAGATGAATGAGAGGAACAAGAGGAACTAGGGATAAGATAAACGAGAGGAACACGGGATAAGATAAACGAGAGGAACAAGAGATAAGATAAACGAGAGGAACACGAGATAAGATAAACGAGAGGAACACGGGATAAGATAAACGAGAGGAATAAAGGATAAGAGAAACGAGAGGAATAAAGAATAAGAGAAAGGAGGAATAAAGGATAAGAGAAACGAGAGGAATAAAGGATAAGAGAAACGAGAGGAATAAAGGATAAGAGAAACGAGAGGAATAAAGGATAAGAGAAACGAGAGGAACAAAGGGGAACAAGAGTAAAAATAGAAACACGGGGAACAAGAGGAACAAAGGAACGAGAGGAGAGAGAGAGGGGGATAGAAATAAATATGTATAGAGAGAGAGATAAAGAGGTAGAGAGGTAAAGACAGAGAGAGGGCTAGAGAGATGAGAGAGAGGATAGAGAGAGAGGTAAAGAGAGAGAGATAAAGAGAGAGAGGGATAGAGATAGATAGAGGAATTAAGATACAGAGAGATAGAGAGATAGAGATAGATAGAGATAGCGAGAGAGAGGGATAGAAAGAGACAGAGGGATAGAAAGAGAGAGAGGGATAGAGAGAGATAGAGTGAGATAGAGGTAGAGAGATAGATATAGAGATTGAGAGAAAGATAGAGAGGGATAGAGAGAGAGAGATAGAGAGATATATAGATATAGATAGAAAGAGATAGATATATAGATAGAGAGATAGATAGAGATATAGAGAGAGATAGATATATAGAGATAGAGAGATATAGAGAGAGATGAGAGAGATAGATAGAGGTAGAGAGATAGAGATAGATAGTGATTGATAGAGATAGAGAGAGGGATAGAGAGATAGAGATAGAGAGATGGAGAGAAAAATAGAGACTGATGGAGAGAGATAGAGCGAGAGGGATAAAGAGAGATAGAGAGAGCAGGATAGAAAAAGATATAGAGATAATGAGAAAGGGATAGATAGCGAGAGAGAAAGGGATAGAGAGAGATAGAGAGATAGAGATATATAAAGAGATATGGATAGAGAGATAGAGAGGGATAGAGAGAGAGAGAGAGAAGGATAGCGAGATAGATAGAGAGATAGATAGAGATAGAGAAACACATAGAGAGATAGATAGATAGAGATATAGAGATATGGATCGAGAGAGAGAGGGATAGAGAGAGATAGAGAGATGGATAGATAGATAGATAGATAGATAGATAGATAGATAGATAGATAGATAGAGAAGGAGAGGTAGAGAGAGAGAGAATAAATGAAAGGAAAAGAGTTTCTATATTTCTGAAGTAGAAAATGGAAAAAAATTCTAGCAGAATTGAGAAAACGTTATTTAGATGCATGTTCTCTTAAATGAGTTGGAGGTGACACATGATGATGATATATCTGATGTCATACACGTTGCATCAACAGTTTGTCTGTAGTCTGACCTGGAAACACGTGACAGAACTGAAACGGTGCAAGTTTACAATTTCGCAGCGGTAATTTCAGTTGAAGACAAGCTACCAAATTTAAGATGAAAGCCCGGGAATTTATCATCGATCTCACCAGCGTCGGCGTTCTATGTGGAGATTGTTGTCCTTAAATTAAATAAGGTGTGGAAGAGAGGGGAGGGGGAAGGTGAGGGTTGGATCTTCTAAGTTTTTAATGCCAAAGAGATCTGGAACCAGGGTTTAATTTTGAAGTGTCCTTTAAGCCGCTAAGAAGATAAGAATGGTAGGAAAGCGTTGTTGTAGAATGAAGAGAAAGCGTTGTTATAGAATGAAGAGAAAGCGTTGTTATAGAATGAAGAGAAAGCGTTGTTATAGAATGAAGAGAAAGCGTTGTTATAGAATGAAGAGAAAGCGTTGTTATAGAATGAAGAGAAAGCGTTGTTGTAGAATGAAGAGAAAGCGTTGTTATATAATGAAGAAAGCGTTTTATAGAATGAAGAGAAAGCGTTGTTGTAGAATGAAGAGAAAGCGTTGTTATATAATGAAGAGAAAGCGTTGTTATAGAATGAAGAGAAAGCGTTGTTGTAGAATGAAGAGAAAGCGTTGTATATAATGAAAGAACGTTGTTATAGAATGAAGAGAAAGCGTTGTTGTAGAATGAAGAGAAAGCGTTGTTATATAATGAAGAGAAAGCGTTGTTATAGAATGAAGAGAAAGCGTTGTTGTAGAATGAAGAGAAAGCGTTGTTATATAATGAAGAGAAAGCGTTGTTATAGAATGAAGAGAAAGCGTTGTTGTAGAATGAAGAGAAAGCGTTGTTATATAATGAAGAAAGTTAGAGAGAGTTAGAAGAAGGGTAAGAGCGTTGAAGAAAGTGAAGAGAAAAGTTAGAAGAAGAAGTTTTTAGAAAAAAAGTTGTGAAGAAAGCTTTAGAAGGAAAGGTTGAGAAGAGAAAGTGTTATGAATGAAGAAAGGTTATAGAAGAAAGTATAGAATGAATGTTAGAATGAGGTTTAGAATGAAAATGCACAAATAGTTCAACTAATGCACATGAAACTAAAGTAACAGGACTGACAGACAGAAAGAAGACATGTAATTGATGGAAAGTTAATAGTAGACAGACAGAAGAATAAAACAGAAAAGATAGACGGCAAGACACAAGGAGAGATGTTATGAACAGACAGACGACAGATGACAACCAGAAGATAGGAGGGTGTCAAGGACAGACAGACAAGACAAACAAACTGAATTAATGAATTAGATGACAATATTTCGAGAAAAGAGAAGGAATGGAGAAATGGGAGCAATAGAGAAGTGAGTGAGAAGTAGGAGAAGAGAGAGGGAAAGAGACATAGGGAAGGAGAGACAGATAGAGAAGTGTAGATGAGAAGGGTAATAGAGGAGGAAAGGTGAGTAAGAAGGTAATAGAAAGAGGAAAGGTAGTGTAGAATGAAAAGGTAATAAGAAGGAAAGGTGAGTAGAATGAAGAAAGGTGGTAGAATAAGGAGAAGCGGTTAAAATGAGAGAAAGGTTTATAGAAGAAGGAAAGGTAGGTAGAATGAAGTAGAAGAGGGAAGAATGAAGAAAGGTTAGAGAGAAGAGTAGAGAAAGCGTAGTATAGAATGAAGAAAGGTATAGAGAGAGAAAGCGGTAATAGGAAGGAAAGGTTGGTAGAAGGAATAGGAGAAAGTAGGAGAGACAGTAATAAATGGAAGGAAATGATAGTAGACAGGTAGATAGAAGGAAAGAGAAGGTAGAGACAAGTAATAGGAAGACAGAAGTAAAGACAGTATATAGATGAAGGCATAAGTAAGCAACAGGTATAGGAGGGAATGTAAGAGTAGACAGACAGACAGACAGTAATAGAGAAAGGAGGTGAAGTGAGGGGAGATGTTCAAAGAGAAAGAAGAAGACAGACAATAGGGAAAGTGGAGTAGAAGAGATAATAGCTGAGGAAAGTGAGGCAGAGACAGGTAATAGGAGGAAAGGTGAGGTAGAGACAGGTAATAGGGAGGAAAGGTGAGGTAGAGACAGGTATAGGGAGGAAAAGATGAGAGTAGAGACAGGTAATAGGGAGGGAAAGATGAGGTAGAGACAGGTAGTAGGGAGAGAAAGGTGAGGTAGAGACAGGTAATAGGGAGGGAAAGATGAGGTAGAGACAGGTAATAGGAGAGGAAAGTGAGGCAGAGACAGGTAATAGGGAGGAAAGGTGAGGTAGAGACAGGTAATAGGAGGAAGATGAGGTAGAGACAGGTAATAGGGAGGAAAGATGAGAGTAGGAGAAGGTAGTAGGAGAGAAAGGTGAGTAGTAAGAAGCGTAATAGGGAGGAAAGATGAGGTAGAGACAGGTAATAGGGAGGGAAAGGTGAGGTAGAGACAGGTATAAGGAAGGAAAGGTGAGGTAGAGACAGATAATAGGGAGGGAAAGGTGAGGTAGAGACAGGTAATAGGGAAGGAAAGGTGAGGTAGAGACAGGTAATAGGGAGGGAAAGATGAGGTAGAGACAGGTAATAGGGAGGGAAAGTTGAGGTAGAGACAGGTAATAGGGGAGTGAAAGATGAGAGAGACAGGTATAGGAGAAAGGTGAGAGAGACAGGAATCAGGAGCAGGAAAAGGTGAAGTAGAGACAGGTATAGGGAAGAAAGTGAGGTAGAGACAGGTAGTAGGAGGAAAGGTGAGGTAGAGACAGGTAATAGGAGGAAAGGTGAGTAGAGACAGGTAGTAGGGAAGGAAATGCATGCTCTCTAACACATTCCCAGCTGACAACAATTGCTCTAGAGCATAGATTCTCATACCTTTTAGGAACATCGCCCACTTTGCACGATATAAAATTTGTAACGCCCTCCTCCCACCGCCCACTTTGCACGATATAAAATTTGTAACGCCCTCCTCCCATTGCCCACTTTGCACGATATAAAATTTGTAACGCCCTCTTCCAACGCCCACTTTGCACGATATAAAATTTGTAACGCCCTCCTCCCACAGCCCACTTTGCACGATATAAAATTTGTAACGCCCTCCTCCCACAGCCCACTTTGCACGATATAAAATTTGTAACGCCCTCCTCCCACCGCCCACTTTGCACGATATAAAATTTGTAACGCCCTCCTCCCATTGCCCACTTTGCACGATATAAAATTTGTAACGCCCTCTTCCAACCGCCCACTTTGCACGATATAAAATTTGTAACGCCCTCCTCCCACAGCCCACTTTGCACGATATAAAATTTGTAACGCCCTCCTCCCACAGCCCACTTTGCACGATATAAAATTTGTAACGCCCTCCCCCCACATCCCACTTTGCACGATATAAAATTTGTAACGCCCTCCTCCCACAGCCCACTTTGCACGATATAAAATTTGTAACTCCCTCCTCCCACAGCCCACTTTGCACGATATAAAATTTGTAACGCCCTCATCCCACCGCCCACTTTGCACGATATAAAATTTGTAACGCCCTCCTCCCACCGCCCACTTTGCACGATATAAAATTTGTAACGCCCTCCTCCCACCGCCCACTTTGCACGATATAAAATTTGTAACTCCCTCCTCCCACAGCCCACTTTGCACGATATAAAATTTGTAACGCCCTCCTCCCACCGCCCACTTTGCACGATATAAAATTTGTAACGCCCTCCTCCCACAGCCCACTTTGCACGATATAAAATTTGTAACGCCCTCCTCCCACAGCCCACTTTGCACGATATAAAATTTGTAACGCCCTCCTCCCACCGCCCACTTTGCACGATATAAAATTTGTAACGCCCTCCTCCCACCGCCCACTTTGCACGATATAAAATTTGTAACGCCCTCCTCCCACCGCCCACTTTGCCGATATAAAATTTAACGCCCCTCTCCACATTATAACAGTTTACATACGCCTTCCAATATATACACATGCTCTATTTTCACTTTGACATAGAAAATTGATATATATATTTCTGTCATACATGGTCAATTTTCAAATGATTATACGCATGAAATAGAAAATTGATGAAAAAATGGATCGTGTAAGACGGGCATAAGATGAATTTAAATGCAGAATTCAAATTTTAAATTATTATTCAATCGCAAAATCACGAAAAAAACGACCCAAATTCTCCTTAACCCACTATCACCGCACTGGAAGGCTTCAGCGCCTACTGGGGGTGCGTCTACTTTGGGAACCTATGTTCTAGAAGAAGGTTTCGGGTGACGGGTGGGTGGGTGGGGGTAGTTGGGGGAATGGAGGGTGGGGGTGTTTGGTGGCGGAGAATTTAAGATGCACATTTTAGCTTGGAAACACATATATAAATCATGTCTAAACTTGGAGTGGGTGGAGTGGAATGAGTTGAAAGAGTGGGGGGAGTAGAAGGAGTTGAAAGAGTGTGTGGAGTGGAAGGAGTTGAAACAGTGGGTGGAGTGGAAGGAGTTGAAAGAGTGGGTGGAGTGGAAGGAGTTGAAAGAGTGGGTGAAGGTGGAAGGGTTGGAGAAGAGTGGGTGGAGTGGAAGGAATGGAATGATCGGAACGAGTGGTTAAAGAGTGTGGCTACTGAGTCATCGTATATGGTTAGACAAGAGAAAGAGAAAGAAATAGTAGAAGAATGTTATATTGTATGTGACTAGACCGGGCAAGAGAAAGAGAATGAAATAGTAGAAGAATGTTATATTGTATGTGACTAGACCGGGCAAGAGAAAGAGAAAGAAATAGTAGAAGAATGTTATATCGTATGTGACTAGACCGGGCAGAAAAGAGAAAGAAATAGTAGAAGAATGTTATATTGTATGTGACTAGACCGGGCAAGAGAAAGAAATAGTAGAAGAATGTTATATCGTATGTGACTAGACCGGGCAAGAGAAAGAAATAGTAGAAGAATGTTATATTGTATGTGACTAGACCGGGCAAGAGAATGAAATAGTAGAAGAATGTTATATTGTATGTGACTAGACCGGGCAAGAGAATGAAATAGTAGAAGAATGTTATATTGTATGTGACTAGACCGGGCAAGAGAAAGAAATAGTAGAAGAATGTTATATCGTATGTGACTAGACCGGGCAAGAGAAAGAAATAGTAGAAGAATGTTATATCGTATGTGACTAGACCGGGCAAGAGAAAGAAATAGTAGAAGAATGTTATATCGTATGTGACTAGACCGGGCAAGAGAATGAAATAGTAGAAGAATGTTATATAGTATGTGACTAGACCGGGCAAGAGAAAGAAATAGTAGAAGAATGTTATATTGTATGTGACTAGACCGGGCAAGAGAAAGAAATAGTAGAAGAATGTTATATTGTATGTGACTAGACCGGGCAAGAGAATGAAATAGTAGAAGAATGTTATATCGTATGTGACTAGACCGGGCAAGAGAAAGAAATAGTAGAAGAATGTTATATTGTATGTGACTAGACCGGGCAAGAGAAAGAAATAGTAGAAGAATGTTATATTGTATGTGACTAGACCGGGCAAGAGAGAAATAGTAGAAGAATGTTATATTGTATGTGACTAGACCGGGCAAGAGAATGAAATAGTAGAAGAATGTTATATCGTATGTGACTAGACCGGGCAAGAGAAAGAAATAGTAGAAGAATGTTATATTGTATGTGACTAGACCGGGCAAGAGAAGAAATAGTAGAAGAATGTTATATTGTATGTGACTAGACCGGGCAAGAGAATGAAATAGTAGAAGAATGTTATATTGTATGTGACTAGACCGGGCAAGAGAATGAAATAGTAGAAGAATGTTATATTGTATGTGACTAGACCGGGCAAGAGAATGAAATAGTAGAAGAATGTTATATTGTATGTGACTAGACCGGGCAAGAGAATGAAATAGTAGAAGAATGTTATATTGTATGTGACTAGACCGGGCAAGAGAAAGAAATAGTAGAATAATGTTATATTGTATGTGACTAGACCGGGCAAGAGAATGAAATAGTAGAAGAATGTTATATTGTATGTGACTAGACCGGGCAAGAGAATGAAATAGTAGAAGAATGTTATATTGTATGTGACTAGACCGGGCAAGAGAATGAAATAGTAGAAGAATGTTATATTGTATGTGACTAGACCGGGCAAGAGAAATAGTAGAAGAATATTATATTGTATGTGACTAGACCGGGCAAGAGAATGAAATAGTAGAAGAATGTTATATTGTATGTGACTAGACCGGGCAAGAGAAAGAAATAGTAGAAGAATGTTATATTGTATGTGACTAGACCGGGCAAGAGAAAGAAATAGTAGAAGAATGTTATATTGTATGTGACTAGACCGGGCAAGAGAAAGAAATAGTAGAAGAATGTTATATTGTATGTGACTAGACCGGGCAAGAGAAAGAAATAGTAGAAGAATGTTATATTGTATGTGACTAGACCGGGCAAGAGCATGAAATAGTAGAAGAATGTTATATTGTATGTGACTAGACCGGGCAAGAGAAAGAAATAGTAGAAGAATGTTATATTGTATGTGACTAGACCGGGCAAGAGCATGAAATAGTAGAAGAATGTTATATTGTATGTGACTAGACCGGGCAAGAGAAAGAAATAGTAGAAGAATGTTATATTGTATGTGACTAGACCGGGCAAGAGCATGAAATAGTAGAAGAATGTTATATTGTATGTGACTAGACCGGGCAAGAGAAAGAAATAGTAGAAGAATGTTATATTGTATGTGACTAGACCGGGCAAGAGCATGAAATAGTAGAAGAATGTTATATTGTATGTGACTAGACCGGGCAAGAGCATGAAATAGTAGAAGAATGTTATATTGTATGTGACTAGACCGGGCAAGAGAAAGAAATAGTAGAAGAATGTTATATTGTATGTGACTAGACCGGGCAAGAGAAAGAAATAGTAGAAGAATGTTATATTGTATGTGACTAGACCGGGCAAGAGAAATAGTAGAAGAATGTTATATTGTATGTGACTAGACCGGGCAAGAGAAAGAAATAGTAGAAGAATGTTATATTGTATGTGACTAGACCGGGCAAGAGCATGAAATAGTAGAAGAATGTTATATTGTATGTGACTAGACCGGGCAAGAGAAAGAAATAGTAGAAGAATGTTATATTGTATGTGACTAGACCGGGCAAGAGAAATAGTAGAAGAATGTTATATTGTATGTGACTAGACCGGGCAAGAGCATGAAATAGTAGAAGAATGTTATATTGTATGTGACTAGACCGGGCAAGAGAAAGAAATAGTAGAAGAATGTTATATTGTATGTGACTAGACCGGGCAAGAGAAAGAAATAGTAGAAGAATGTTATATTGTATGTGACTAGACCGGGCAAGAGAAAGAAATAGTAGAAGAATGTTATATTGTATGTGACTAGACCGGGCAAGAGCATGAAATAGTAGAAGAATGTTATATTGTATGTGACTAGACCGGGCAAGAGAAATAGTAGAAGAATGTTATATTGTATGTGACTAGACCGGGCAAGAGAAAGAAATAGTAGAAGAATGTTATATTGTATGTGACTAGACCGGGCAAGAGAAAGAAATAGTAGAAGAATGTTATATTGTATGTGACTAGACCGGGCAAGAGAATGAAATAGTAGAAGAATGTTATATTGTATGTGACTAGACCGGGCAAGAGAAAGAAATAGTAGAAGAATGTTATATTGTATGTGACTAGACCGGGCAAGAGAAAGAAATAGTAGAAGAATGTTATATTGTATGTGACTAGACCGGGCAAGAGAAGAAATAGTAGAAGAATGTTATATTGTATGTGACTAGACCGGGCAAGAGAAAGAAATAGTAGAAGAATGTTATATTGTATGTGACTAGACCGGGCAAGAGAAATAGTAGAAGAATGTTATATTGTATGTGACTAGACCGGGCAAGAGCATGAAATAGTAGAAGAATGTTATATTGTATGTGACTAGACCGGGCAAGAGAAAGAAATAGTAGAAGAATGTTATATTGTATGTGACTAGACCGGGCAAGAGAAAGAAATAGTAGAAGAATGTTATATTGTATGTGACTAGACCGGGCAAGAGAAAGAAATAGTAGAAGAATGTTATATTGTATGTGACTAGACCGGGCAAGAGAAAGAAATAGTAGAAGAATGTTATATTGTATGTGACTAGACCGGGCAAGAGAAAGAAATAGTAGAAGAATGTTATATTGTATGTGACTAGACCGGGCAAGAGAAATAGTAGAAGAATGTTATATTGTATGTGACTAGACCGGGCAAGAGCAAGAAATAGTAGAAGAATGTTATATTGTATGTGACTAGACCGGGCAAGAGAAAGAAATAGTAGAAGAATGTTATATTGTATGTGACTAGACCGGGCAAGAGAAAGAAATAGTAGAAGAATGTTATATTGTATGTGACTAGACCGGGCAAGAGAAGAAATAGTAGAAGAATGTTATATTGTATGTGACTAGACCGGGCAAGAGAAAGAAATAGTAGAAGAATGTTATATTGTATGTGACTAGACCGGGCAAGAGAAAGAAATAGTAGAAGAATGTTATATTGTATGTGACTAGACCGGGCAAGAGAAAGAAATAGTAGAAGAATGTTATATTGTATGTGACTAGACCGGGCAAGAGAAATAGTAGAAGAATGTTATATCGTATGTGACTAGACCGGGCAAGAGAAAGAAATAGTAGAAGAATGTTATATTGTATGTGACTAGAACGGGCAAGAGAAATAGTAGAAGAATGTTATATCGTATGTGACTAGACCGGGCAAGAGAAATAGTAGAAGAATATTATATTGTATGTGACTAGAACGGGCAAGAGAAATAGTAGAAGAATGTTATATCGTATGTGACTAGACCGGGCAAGAGAAAGAAATAGTAGAAGAATGTTATATTGTATGTGACTAGACCGGGCAAGAGAAAGAAATAGTAGAAGAATGTTATATTGTATGTGACTAGACCGGGCAAGAGAAATAGTAGAAGAATATTATATTGTATGTGACTAGAACGGGCAAGAGAAATAGTAGAAGAATGTTATATTGTATGTGACTAGACCGGGCAAGAGAATGAAATAGTAGAAGAATGTTATATTGTATGTGACTAGAACGGGCAAGAGAAATAGTAGAAGAATGTTATATTGTATGTGACTAGAACGGGCAAGAGAAAGAAATAGTAGAAGAATGTTATATTGTATGTGACTAGACCGGGCAAGAGAAAGAAATAGTAGAAGAATGTTATATTGTATGTGACTAGACCGGGCAAGAGAAATAGTAGAAGAATATTATATTGTATGTGACTAGAACGGGCAAGAGAAATAGTAGAAGAATGTTATATCGTATGTGACTAGACCGGGCAAGAGAATGAAATAGTAGAAGAATGTTATATTGTATGTGACTAGAACGGGCAAGAGAAATAGTAGAAGAATGTTATATTGTATGTGACTAGAACGGGCAAGAGAAGACATGAAATAGTAGAAGAATGTTAAATGTTAGAAACAAGGGAGACAAATGAGATATAGCAAAGATAAATTGTCAATAGATATTAGACAGAGACATTGACTTGAAACATAGACACATCAGAAACAGATAATAGAATTAGACAAGACAAATCTAAAGAGAATCGATGACAAAATGTCTTATATAAATATCGGTGTTACATCAAACATTATTGTTATATGCCATTCATGATTCCTTACAGGCACAATTAATATTCGAATACGGTCTCAAAGTATTCTATTTTCAAATACGGATAGTCTTACATTGTTAAGTTGTACTAATTGATGACGTCGAGTATATGAGTCAGATGTGACAGGTGTCACCTGTTACCAATCAGAACTAACATCATTATGCACTATAATCTAGTAGATGTGGTACTACAAAGCGGGGTTCAATATACTCTTGAAAATAGTATCAGTATCAATCTTATTGCAATTTAGAATAAAATTGAAAAGAATAAAGAATTTTCCACAAAATATCAAATTAAATTTCGCTGGACTTCGAGAGAGGTACAACATGGTAGTACAGAATAGGTACAAGGCAATAGCAAAGATATAAAGCATTGATGAACAGTAGGAAATGCTAAAGGAATCATTATGTCCAAGAAGAAATGGATGAAGGAAGAAATATTAGAGTTAATGGATGCAAGAAGAAACAGCAAGCAAAATACAGAAGAATATGACAGACTAAATAAGGAGATCAAAGACAGGTGCAGGGTAGAGAAAGAGAACTGGCTCAATCTGAGATGCAACAAAATTGAGAAACAGCATAACAAAGACACAAAATCTTTACACAAACAAATAAAGACATCACAGGGAGAAAGTCACACACGCGAACTGGATGTCTAAAATCCAAAGACGGTACGATATTAATGGGGGAAGGAAACATAACGGGACGATGGACAGAATATATTGGAGAACTCTACGATGATGACAGAGGAGAACTAAATATATCAGACACATGCAAGGGACCACTAATACTTGCAGCTGAAGTTGAAGATGCCATAAAACACATTAAGAGGGGAAAGTCTCCAGGTCCAGATAACATAACAGCAGAAGAAATTCAAGCTCTAGGAAATCTAGGAACGGAAGTGATAACAAAGCTTTTAAACGACATATATGACAGTGGTTGTATTTCAAAAGATCTACTAAAGTCCATATTTATTGCTTTGCTGAAGAAATCAAGAGCAGTGGAATGTGAAGATCACCGCACTATCAGTCTTATGAGTCATATGACAAAGATACTACTGAGAATAATGATGAGAAGGATGAGAATAAGACCAGAAATCAGCGATGAACAGTGTGGATTTGTTGAAGGCAAGGGCACTAGCAACGCTATATATATCATAAGAACACTAATAGAAAGATCAATAGAAGTAAAAGCAGATCTATACGTGTGATTTATAAGACTACACCAAGGCGTTCGACAATGTAAACTATCAGAAACTTTCCAAAATGTTAGACAGCAAAGATCTGAGAGTCATTCAGAACATATATTGGCAGCAAACAGCAGCTTTAAAAGTAGACAAATAGATAGGAACTGTCCAGAAGATCAAAAAGGGTGTTAGACAAGGATGCATATTGTCACCAGACCTGTTCTCTATTGTGAAAACACTCTTTTTAGGTCTATAAAAGATATTCCTGGAATAGCTGTAGGTGGACATATCATAAATAACCTGAGATACGCTGATAATACTGTCTTAATAGCAAGAAATGAAATGGAGCTCCAGAAATTAGTTGATAAGGTTGTGACAGGAAAGTAACAACAAAGGACTCAGTTTGAATATTAAGAAGACAGAAGTTATGATCATATAAAAAAACAGACTCCGACAAAATGCACCATCGCAGTAAATGGGACGGAGCTGGGACAAGTGCAGCAATTTAAATATCTCGGAGTCCTGGTAACATCAGATGGCAGATGCAAATCAGAAATAAAGAGCAGAATAGGACAGACCAAAGCAGCGTTCCAGAAAATGAGAAATATTATATGCAACAAGTAATTGTCAATTGAGATCAGAATGCGAGTTATACAGTGCTACATAGAACCAATACTGATATACGGATGAGTACAGTCATGTGACAATTGAGTTAACAGGATGAACAAATGACATCGGAGTGAGTTATACAGTGCTACTAGAACCAAATGACTCGGGGTGATATACAGTGAATGCCTACGACATACGATGTGAGTTACAGTGTAATAGAACATACGACATACGGAGAGTTATTCTGCTAAAGAAAATGCTGCTAGATGAGTCATGGAAGACACGATGAACTGAGGGAAGAGATATGGTTTTACAGAAGAATGATGAGAATCCATGGACTGCTAAAATGACCAATGTTGAGGTGTTGAATGAGATCAAGACACAGAGAAAGCTTATCTTCGATATAAGAAAGAGGCTGTGATCATTTTTCGGGCATGTGATGAGGAGGGAGGTTTAGAACACATTGTGACAACCAGTAAAATCGAGGATAGACTAGGCAGAGAGAGAAAATTTTGGATAGCCTGACTTCATGACATGGAAAAGCATCAACATCTGAGATGATAGCAAACATCAGAGTCAAAGATTTGTGGAGATCCATTATCGCCTACGCCATCTAAGTCATCATCTACAGAAAATACACATGGCAATAAATGGAAGGAGAGACATAAATGGAAGACTGTACGCACTTGTACACGCTTGTTTAGCATTCATAGATAGATATGACACATGTTTAACATTCATAGATGATGATGTACACACTTGTTACATTATAGATAGATGATTGTACACACCTGTACGCACTTGTTTAATATTCATAAATGGATGACTGTACGCACTTGTAAACAATTGTTTAACATTCATAAATGGATGACTGTAAACACGTGTACGCACTTGTTTAACATTCATAGATAGATGACTGTACACACGTGTACGCACTTGTTTAATATTCATAAATGGATGACTGTACACGAACTGTACGCACTTGTTTAATATTCATAATGGATGACTGTACACACGTGTACGCACTTGTTTAATATTCATAATGGATGACTGTACACACGTGTACGCACTTGTTTAATATTCATAAATGGATGACTGTACACACGTGTACGCACTTGTTTAATATTCATAAATTCCGAAAGGGAGGAATAAATGAAATGTGACAGAAATGAGAGTGGTCATTAAATGAGATTGTGGATACGATTACATGAAATTTTAGAGGGTCTAGCTGATGCTTGTTATATCATGTAACCTCTGCACTGACTCTACATGATGTTGATATTATCAATTCGATCATCTGTTGCGGCGGGTCGTCGGGTCTACTTGCTACAGAATATGACTCATCAGGGATATGATGAATGATGTAATGAAAGAAGAAATAGAAGATGTTATCTAAAGTAATTTATGGGATGAGCTTAGGATGGGATGAGTTTAGGATGGAATGAGTTTAGGATGGGATGAGTTTAGAATGGGAAGAATACAAGCAGACACTTTGAAGAGAATCTTGGGACATGGGGACACAAACTCCAAGGATCTAAAGACGAAAGATTGCCTTTACTGCACCGGGTTTATCAATATGGCTACGTCCCTCTCTGCAGAAATATCAAGTCACCTGCTGAGTGTCAGACAAAGCACCAACGCTGTAGCTCCAGAGACAATCTGTTAAATCTCTTTTTAAAATGCACATGTGGACTGAACCACACAGTTCGGATTTGAACCCAGAACTGTCAGAGCCGGGGAGAAATATTACTAACTACTTTAGTAAGTCAGAGCCGGGGGAAATATTACTAACTGCTTTAGTAAGTCAGAGCCGGGGGAAATATTACTAACTGCTTTAGTAAGTCAGAGCCGGGGGAAATATTACTAACTACTTTAGTAAGTCAGAGCCGGGGGAAATATTACTAACTACTTTAGTAAGTCAGAGTGGAGAATATTACTAACTGCTTTAGTAAGTCAGAGCCGGGGAAATATTACTAACTGCTTTAGTAAGTCAGAGCTCGGGGAAATATTACTAACTACTTTAGTAAGTCAGAGCCGGGGGAAATATTACTAACTACTTTAGTAAGTCAGAGCCGGGGGAAATATTACTAACTACTTTAGTAAGTCAGAGCCGGGGGAAATATTACTAACTACTTTAGTAAGTCAGAGCCGGGGGAAATATTACTAACTGCTTTAGTAAGTCAGAGCCGGGGGAAATATTACTAACTGCTTTAGTAAGTCAGAGCCGGGTGAAATATTACTAACTACTTTAGTAAGTCAGAGCCGGGGGAAATATTACTAACTGCTTTAGTAAGTCAGAGCCGGGGGAAATATTACTAACTGCTTTAGTAAGTCAGAGCCGGGGGAAATATTACTAACTACTTTAGTAAGTCAGAGCCGGGGGAAATATTACTAACTACTTTAGTAAGTCAGAGCTGGGGAAATATTACTAACTGCTTTAGTAAGTCAGAGCCGGGGGAAATATTACTAACTGCTTTAGTAAGTCAGAGCCGGGGGAAATATTACTAACTACTTTAGTAAGTCAGAGCCGGGGGAAATATTACTAACTACTTTAGTAAGTCAGAGCCGGGGGAAATATTACTAACTGCTTTAGTAAGTCAGAGCCGGGGGAAATATTACTAACTGCTTTAGTAAGTCAGAGCCGGGGGAAATATTACTAACTGCTTTAGTAAGTCAGAGCCGGGGGAAATATTACTAACTACTTTAGTAAGTCAGAGCCGGGTGAAATATTACTAACTACTTTAGTAAGTCAGAGCCGGGGGAAATATTACGAACTACTTTAGTAAGTCAGAGCCGGGTGAAATATTACGAACTACTTTAGTAAGTCAGAGCCGGGGGAAATATTACTAACTGCTTTAGTAAGTCAGAGCCGGGGGAAATATTACGAACTACTTTAGTAAGTCAGAGCCGGGGGAAATATTACGAACTACTTTAGTAAGTCAGAGCCGGGGGAAATATTACTAACTGCTTTAGTAAGTCAGAGCCGGGGGAAATATTACTAACTGCTTTAGTAAGTCAGAGCCGGGGGAAATATTACTAACTGCTTTAGTAAGTCAGAGCTGGGGAAATATTACTAACTGCTTTAGTAAGTCAGAGCCGGGGGAAATATTACTAACTGCTTTAGTAAGTCAGAGCCGGGGGAAATATTACTAACTGCTTTAGTAAGTCAGAGCCGGGGGAAATATTACTAACTGCTTTAGTAAGTCAGAGCCGGGGGAAATATTACTAACTGCTTTAGTAAGTCAGAGCCGGGTGAAATATTACTAACTGCTTTAGTAAGTCAGAGCCGGGGGAAATATTACTAACTGCTTTAGTAAGTCAGAGCCGGGGGAAATATTACTAACTGCTTTAGTAAGTCAGAGCCGGGTGAAATATTACTAACTGCTTTAGTAAGTCAGAGCCGGGGGAAATATTACTAACTGCTTTAGTAAGTCAGAGCTGGAAATATTACTAACTGCTTTAGTAAGTCAGAGCCGGGGGAAATATTACTAACTGCTTTAGTAAGTCAGAGCCGGGGGAAATATTACTAACTGCTTTAGTAAGTCAGAGCCGGGGGAAATATTACTAACTGCTTTAGTAAGTCAGAGCCGGGGGAAATATTACTAACTGCTTTAGTAAGTCAGGTGAAATATTACTAACTGCTTTAGTAAGTCAGAGCCGGAATATACGAAATTATGTACAGTGAAATACTAATCTTTAGTAAGTCAGAATATTACTAATTACTTTTGTAGGTCAAGAGAAACATTACTAATTATCGTAACAAACGCAGATGAACATTACTAATTACTGTAACAGACAATGTTAACATGACTAATTACTGTAACAGACGATGTTAACATGACTAATTACTGTAACAGACGATGTTCAACATGACTAATTACTGTAACAGACAATGTTCAACATGACTAATTACTGTAACAGACGATGTTCAACATGACTAATTACTGTAACAGACGATGTCATTGACTAATTAGTAAGCAATGTTCAACATGACTAATTAGTAAAAGAAATGTCACATGACTAAATTGTAACAGACATTTCAACATGACTAATTACTGTAACAGATTTCATACTATCAGCATGTAGACTAATTATGTAACAGACATGTCAAGACTATTATATCAGCATTATGCTATTTATATCAGCTGTAACTATAATTACGTATCAGACTGTAGCTATTTATACAGACTGTAGCTATTTATACAGCTTTAGCTATTTATATCAGCTGTAGCTATTTATATCACTTATATGCTATTATATCAGCTGTAGCTATTTTATCAGCTGTAGCTATTTATATCAGCTGTAGCTATTTATATCAGCTGTAGCTATTTATATCAGCTGTAGCTATTTATATCAGCTCTAGCTATTTATATCAGCTGTAGCTATTTATATCAGCTATATCTAATTATATCAGCTGTAGCAATTTATATCAGCTGTAGATTGGAAGATGAGATGAAGAAATAACAGAACAGAGAAAATATATTTATTATATAGAAGTGACTTTATTATATAGAAATGAATTTATTATATATAAGTGACTTTATAATATTGAAGAGACTTATATAGACGAGACTTTATTATATAGAAGTGACTTTATTATATAGACGAGACTTTATTATATAGAAGTGACTTATATATAAGTGACTTATATATACGCAACCTTATTATATAGAAGCGACTTTATTATATAGAAGTGACTTATTATATAGAAGTGGCTTTATTATATAGAAGAGACTTATATAGACGAGACTTTATTATATAGAAGTGACTTTATTATATAGACGAGATTTTATTATATAGAAGAGACTTATTATATAGAAGTGACTTTATTATATAGAAGAGACTTATTATATAGAAGAGACTTATTATATCGAAGAGACTTTATTATATAGAAGAGACTTATTATATAGAAGAGACTTTATTATATAGAAGTGACTTTATTATATAGAAGTGACTTATTATATAGAAGAGACTTATTATATCGAAGAGACTTTATTATATAGAAGAGACTTTATTATATAGAAGAGACTTTATTATATAGAAGTGACTTATTATATAGAAGAGACTTTATTATATAGAAGTGACTTATTATATAGAAGAGACTTATTATATCGAAGAGACTTTATTATATAGAAGAGACTTATTATATAGAAGACTTTATAATATAGAAGAGACTTTATTATATAGAAGTGACTTTATTATATAGAAGAGACTTATTATATAGAAGAGACTTATTATATAGAAGAGACTTATTATATAGAAGAGACTTTATTATATAGAAGTGACTTTATTATATAGAAGTGACTTATTATATAGAAGAGACTTATTATATAGAAGAGACTTTATTATATAGAAGTGACTTTATTATATAGAAGAGACTTATTATATAGAAGAGACTTATTATATCGAAGAGACTTTATTATATAGAAGAGACTTATTATATAGAAGAGACTTTATTATATAGAAGTGACTTTATTATATAGAATAGACTTATTATATAGAAGAGACTTATTATATAGAAGAGACTTTATTATATAGAAGTGACTTTATTATATAGAAGTGACTTTATTATATAGAAGTGACTTTATTATATAGAAGTGACTTATTATATAGAAGAGAACTTATATAGAAGAGAACTTGTGTTTGACTTACTTGATTTGCTGACTGCTTGATGAATGTGGACACGGACTACGTGTAAGGTGTAACAACTTTGCTGCCTACTTGATGAATGTGACACAGACACGTGTAAGGTGTGACAACTATGCTGAGCTCTTATGCTGTATGCCAAACTCAAGATTGCGCACAACACATTCAACACACAACAAAAGTCTAGAACTATCCAAAGTCTAGTGGCTTCTCCTGCCCCATGGCATCAACTTGTGTCCATCTGCTGAGTCCTGGGAGACCTCCTGCAGCAGATGCTTGGTCCAGCGGCGCGCGCAGACTATAATGGCGATTATAATGAACTCGCGCGCTCATAAAGCTAAATATCTGAATTCTGACCGACTTTGTTAATTTTTCAAACTATCGTCAATCAGTCATGTCTGCTGCTGGTGGTATCCACAGCACCTTGACACACAGGACACTTCTGTCACACACACGTGTGTAATGTGTCCCTTCTGTAACACACACGTATGTACTGTGTTACAAATCACTTCTGTAAATCACAATAATGCACGTGTCGCTATGTCGATCAAGTACATTATGAAGGAATTGAAGAATCTCACCAGACATTTACTGTGTGGCCAGTACAACGATGAGTCATGTGGGCAGCAGTTTTATATTCTGTAAATATTAGCTATTCATTATAGCAGAAAATGGGAACTTTTTTTTATATCAAATACATCTTGTGCGCATCGTCTTTCGATCTGTTGTGTGAAGTACCATATGATCCATGTTCTATGCAATTTCTGCTTGTATTTAGCTCACTTTAACTCTCACAATGGAGATATAAATTGCCAGGATATAGAAGGATGTATGGAAATGTGAAATAAGTTTGATTGAGAAACTGCCGACTCACACAAGCTGATCAAATGTCCTTCCATGGAAGAAAAAATTTGTTATTAACATTGATTCTTCAAGATTTGCAACTTGGCGAAACGATGTTGTCTCTACAGCAGGTGAGTTAGTACTCTCAAGTGCTGGTTTCAACGATCACACGTAGCCAGCCACTCAAGGAAACACGTAGACACATTTGCTCTTGTATCAACTTGACCAGCTTGAAGTCACACTTGACCAGTCAGAAGTCAAACTTGACCAGTCAGAAGTCACACTTGACCAGTCAGAAGTCAAACTTGACCAGTCAGAAGTCAAACTTGACCAGTCAGAAGTCAAACTTGACCAGTCAGAAGTCAAACTTGACCAGTCAGAAGTCACACTTGACCAGTCAGAAGTCAAACTTGACCAGTCAGAAGTCAATCTTGACAGCAGAAGTCAAACTTAACCAGTCGAAGTCAAATTTGGGATCGTGTCCATTTATTCATAGCGTGTCACTTTAGTGATGTTTCTAATTTCGTAGGAGAAGAAACAACCCAGACAATGTTTCAATTATCCAATCAAACAAGCGATAACAAACGAAATGTTTCAATTACCCAATCAAACAAGCGATAACAAACGAAATGTTTCAATTACCCAATTAAACAAGCGATAACAAACGAAATGTTTCAATTACCCAATCAAACAAGCGATAACAAACGAAATGTTTCAATTACCCAATCAAACAAGCGATAACAAACGAAATGTTTCAATTACCCAATCAAACAAGCGATAACAAACGAAATGTTTCAATTACCCAATCAAACAAGCGATAACAAACGAAATGTTTCAATTATCCAATCAAACAAGCACAAACCAACGTCCTAGTAATTGTCAGTAAAAAATCTCCCACAATAAAACGAATAAATTATCCATTGAATAACAAATAAAAACTAGATATTAATTGTTGATAAAATAAACCAGATAAAGATATCATTGTTTTCCAGCATACACATATGATAGATATATCATTGACAGACATAAATCTTTGATAGATATATCATTGACAAACATAAATATATGATAGATAAATCACGGATAGACATAAATATATGATAGATAAATCACGGATAGACATAAATATATGATAGATAAATCACGGATAGACATAAATATATGATAGATAAATCACGGACAGACATAAATATATGATAGATAAATCACGGACAGACATAAATATATGATAGATATATCACGAATAGACACAAATATATAATAGATAAATCACGGATAGACATAATCAAGAAAAAAAACATTATTCACAATAATATTATCAGAAGTGGTTTAATCAGATACTATTTATATTACTGTTGTCGCTGTTGTTACTATTTATGCTACTGTTGTTGCTATTGATACCGCTGTTGTTGCTATTGATACCGATGTTGTTGCTATTGATACTGCTGTTGTTGCTATTGATACCGATGTTGTTGCTATTGATACTGCGTTGTTGCATTGATCAACTTGCTGCTATTGATACCACCGTTGTGCATTGATACGCTGTTGTTGCTATTGATACGTTGTTGATATTGATCCAACTGTGCTGCTATTAGATACTGTTTGCATATTGATATTGCTGTTGTTGCTATTTATACCACTGTTGTTGCTATTGATACGGCTGTTGTTGCTATTGATACTACTGTTGTTGCTATTGATACGATGTTGTTGCCATTGTTACCGCTGTTGTTGCTATTGATACCGCTGCTGTTGCCATTAATACCGCTGTTGATGCCATTGATACCACCGTTGCTTGCTGTGATATATTGTTATTGCTATTGATATTGCTGTTGTTGCTAATGACACTACTGTTGTTGCTATTGATACTACTGTTGTTGCTATTGATACCACTGTTGTGATATGATACCACGTTGCTGCTATTGTTACCGATGTTGTTGATATTGATCCAACCGTGTTGCATTGCTACTACTGTGTTGCCATTGATATGCGTTGTTGACTATTGATACCACTGTTGTTGCATTGATAGTGGCTACTGATACTTGTTGCTACTGTATGTACTGTTGTTGCTATTACGTTGATTACCGCTGTTGTTGCTATTGTACCGCTGTTGTTGCTATTGATACCACTGTTGTTGCTATTGTCACGTGTTGTTGCTATTGATACCGCTGTTGTGCTATTGATACCGTGTTGTTGCTATTGATACCCTGTTGTTGCTATTGATCAACTGTTGTTGCATTGATACCACTGTTGTTGCATTGATACCGCTGTTGTTGCTATTGATACTGTTGTTGCTATTGATACCACTGTTGTTGCTATTGATACCACTGTTGTTGCTATTGATACTACTGTTGTTGCATTGATCCACTGTTGTTGCTATTGATACCACTCATTGCTGCTATTGTTACCGATGTTGTTGCTTATTGTTACTGCTGTTGTTGATATTGATCCAACTGTTGTTGCTATTGCTACTACTGTTGTTGCTATTGATATTGCTGTTGTTGCTATGATATCACGTTGTTGCTATTGATACGACTGTTGTTGCTATTGATACTACTGTTGTTGCTATTGACACTGCTGTTGTTGCTACTGATACCACTGTTGTGCCATTGATACGGCTGCTGTTGCTATTGATACTACTGTTGATCTATTGTTACGATGTGTGCTATTGATACCTGTTTTGCCATTGATACGCTGTTGCTGCTGATACCATTGTTATTGCATTGATATCGTTGTGCAATGATACCACTGTTGCTGCATTGATACCACTGTTGTTGCCACTGATACCAATGTGTTGTTATGATACCACTGTTGCTACTGATACGCTGTTGCCATTGATACCACGTTGTTGCTATTGATACCTGTTGTTGCTCATTGATACCACTGTTGCTGCTATGATACCTGTTGTTGCTATTGATACCACTGTTGTTGCCATTGATACCATTGTGTTGCTATTGATACCGATGTTGTTGCTATTGATATACTGTTGTGCTATTGTTACCGATGTTGTTGCCATTGATACCGCTGTTGTTGCCATTGTTACTACGTTGTTGCTATTGATACACTGTTGATGCCATTGTTACTGATGTTGTTGCTATTGATACCGATGTTGTTGCTTATGATACTGCTGTTTTTGAGAACTATTAATGGTGTGCTTTTGTCTAGTTCTGAACACGTAACAAGTTCAGAAAACTGCATCTGTTTGTGTGTTGTATATGTTCTGTAGTTGTTCTATCTAGGGTTATTAATGTTAGTTGGTGAGAGATGGGCACCATTTTCCATCTTGAGTTAATGAATCAAATCTGCGTAATTACATTATGTTAATTAAAACGTGTGTCCTGATTTATGTTTCACAAAAACATATAAGAACGACAGAGCACAAGTTCTGTAGCCGCGGCAAGGATTCTCGATGTAATAATGACGATGTTGAAAACATGTAGAAATGTTATTGATATTAATTATTTGTTATCCTTAGAGCTGCCGCTTTACAGCCTATTCTTAGTTTTGGGATATGCCCAGCTTGAACAGAGTCAATAAGTTTCATGGTCAATCTCCGATAATATTAGGCACTCAATCTCCGATAGTGATTAAAAGGCACTCAATATCCGATAGTATTCGGCACTCGAAGTATCCATAGTCATTAGGCACTCAAGTATCCGATAGTATTAGGCACTCAAGTATCCGATAGTATTAGGCACTCCATCCAATGAGTATAGGAGATAGAGTGAGATCAGTGGAAAATATGCAGATTGTTTCATGCGAGGTGCGAACCGAATACTTTTAGACCGTGCGGCGGGCACCGTACCTCACATAGTTCAGTTTTTACGATTATCGTGAAATGTTCTATATTACATGTTCTATATCCCATGTACTATATCCCATGTTCTATATCCCATGTTCTATATCCCATGTACTATATCCCATGTAAATATATCTCAAGTCAAACTGATACATTCTATATAGCACACATCAAACTATGACTTACTATCTCAGTCTATCAGTCTGTTTTATAGCACACATCAAACTATGACTTACTATCTCAGTCTAGCAGTCTGTTTTATAGCACACAACATGACTTACTATCTCAGTCTAGCAGTCTGTTTTATAGCACACATCAAACTATGACTTACTATCTCAGTCTAGCAGTCTGTTAATATAGCACATAGAAGATGGCGGCATATTTAACCAAATATGATGTGAGAATGATCATTTTCTTGGGAATAGTTGAATAGAAAGCACAAGTGAAGAACTGGTTTGAATGCACCATGCAGAGAGTGACTACTATATTTAGGAATATTCGGTGCTAGCCCATATTTGTCGGTGAGCATCGACACACAATAAGTCATGCCGCGACGAACATCACGCCGCCGTCCGCCTTGACTTTCCACTGTTTCTTTGCTACCTAATTGAGACTAAGGCGACAACAAAGCCGTAGCGGCCGGACAAGATTCCACATCAACTCAGGGATTTGATCCACTGAGCACGTACCTATGAAGCAAGAACACTAACCACTATGCCAACGCGGCCCTCGTGTGAAATATATATTTATATATGTATACCAATCTCATAAAGACATATATATATATGTGTATTAAAGTTAATTGCATATCCTTTACAGGATTTTGCGGATCAACCCTAGGTTTTTAACGCTGTTTGTGATTTTTCTAGGCATTATTACGTCCAGTAGTTTGCCATTGCTTTCTGAACGGGTGGTGCCATCGTTCTTTTGTAAAAATCCACGCGAAACCAATTTGCAACCAAACTGTCGGCAGCGTGATTCGAACTTAGAACGTCGGGGTTAATAGACCGAGTCACTATCCCTTAAGCCACAGACGTCAATATATGTGTATACCAATCTGATATATACTTATATGTGTGTATACAAACGTGTTCAAACATTGTTCATTAAACAGCTTGTGTAGAGCTAAACTAAGTGAAATATCATCATCATCATGTGTACAGCACAGCTATAATGTGACACACACATCACCATATCATTACACCTGTAGTACTAGTAGCTAATTGACTTTCCCTGACTTTGAATATTACCAATATTTGTATTTATCTATTGTTCTCTCTCATTCTCTAGCATGTAAAGCTCCTGGTGCGCTCACGACAGCTACAACCGAAAACAATTCTTCTCTGTACTTGGCCGTCCTCTGTATTGTGTTTCCGCTATGATTCATTTTCTCTTTCATCTTCTGTTTGATTGTTCTTCACAAAATCGTTTTGTTTATTTCACGTTTTCGTTTACCCTCTGGTGACCATTACAGTGCAGATTTTGGGACAGACTTAGTCTCCATGTGTATCACTCGTCCGATCCATATCCAGCTTCTCTTGTTGTAAGATGGTGTTCATATTCTCTTGTTGACACTGTGTAAGCAGTTCTTGGTTAGAGATAGTATTTGTTTGATGATGTTCATATTCTCTTGTTGACACTGTGTAAGCAGTTCTTGTTGACACTGTGTAAGCAGTTCTTGGTTAGAGATAGTATTTAGACAGAACACACGTAATATCTGTCACAGACAAGTTGTATGGGAGGATAAGGGTTTGAACATATTTTGATCTGATATTCTCCAACATTCTGATATTCTCCAACATTCTGTCCTCCAACATTTGTCATTCTCAACACTGTCATTCTCCAACATTCTGTCATTCTCAACATTGTCATTCTCCAACATTCTGATATCCAACATTCTGATATTCCAACATTCTGCATCAACACTGTCATTCTCCAACATTCTGTCATTCTCCACATCTGTCATTCTCCAACATTCTGATATTCTCCAACATTCTGATACGTATAATAATGTTGATAGCACACAGCTGTGGTATATATTAATCTTGGTTCTGATAACTGGTTGATTTTCACACCGTCTTTAGAGTTATGAATGCATTTTGTATCTTACTTAGTCTGCTTACTTAGTCTGCTTACTTAGTCTGCTTACTTAGTCTGCTTACTTAGTCTGCTTACTTAGTCTGCTTACTTAGTCTGCTTACTTAGTCTGCTTACTTAGTCTGCTTACTTAGTCTGCTTAATATCTGTATTAGTCTCTTATTAAGTCTGGCTGTAATTCATATTAACTTGTTCTCTTGGCTGATACAACTATCAAGATATATGAAAGCAGTTGTATGAGGAAGGATTTGACCTTCTAGTTTGACTGATGGTAGTGTGGTCATGCTCAGTGTCATTATTCCCGTTTTCGTCTTTTGGTTTTCGGTCAACCATCTGCTGTCAACCAGTTCATTTGGTTCATTAGTAACCAACCATCTAGTTGTACTAGTTAAGTAACCAACCATCTGGTTGTACTAGTTAAGTAACCAACCATCTGGTTGTACTAGTTAAGTAACCAACCATCTGGTTGTACTAGTTAAGTAACCAACCATCTAGTTGTACTAGTTAAGTAACCAGCCATCTAGTTGTACTAGTTAAGTAACCAACCACCTGGTTGTACTAGTTAAGTAACCAACCATCTAGTTGTACTAGTTAAGTAACCAACCATCTGGTTTTTGAAAAGGTTGAGGTAGGCAAGTTTTTCTCTTGGGTATCTTGATGTGCACAAGTTAAAAAATATAATGTGCACAAGTTAAATAATATAATTTAATTGCAAATGAATAAACAAGAGAAATTATAATTTATGATATATATCTAGGTCATGTTGTCATCATTATATATATATAATAGGTCATGGTGATATAATGTAGGTCATACAACTACAGGTAGGTCCATTATTCTAATGGTAGGTCACACATTCTACAGGTAGATTATACATTCATACTAGGTCCATTGTTTCAGGTAAGTCACACTTGGTCAGGTATTCACACATTCTACAGGTAGGTCACACATTCTACAGGTAGAGTATACATTCACAGCTAGATCATACATTCTCAGGTAGGTCACAGATTGTGTCAATGTTTCACACATTCTACAGGTAAATCACACATTATACAGGTAGGTCAGGCATTCTACAGCTAGATGACACATTGTACAGGTAGGTCACACATTCTACAGGTAGGTCACACATTGTGACGGTATTTCACACATTCTACAGGTAGGTCACACATTCTACAGGTAGGTCACACATTCTACAGGTAGGTCACACATTCTACAGGTAGGTCACACATTCTACAGCTAGATCATACATTCTACAGGTAGGTCAAACAATGTGTCAATATTTCACACATTCTACAGGTAGATTATACATTCTACAGGTAGATCATACATTTTACAGGTAGGTCACACATTCTACAGCTAGGTCATACATTCTACAGGTAGGTCACACATTGTGTCGGTCACATTTCAACGTAGATCAACAGCTAGATCACACATTCTACAGGTAGGATCAGCAACATCTCTACAGGTAGGTCACACATTCTACAGGTAGGTCATACATTCTACAGATAAGTCACATATTCTTCAGGTAGGTCATACATTCTTCAGGTAGGTCATACATTCTACATGTAGGTCATACATTCTACAGGTAGGTCATACATTCTACAGGTAGGTCATACATTCTACAGGTAGGTCACACATTCTACAGGTAGGTCACACATTCTACAGGCAGGTCACACATTGTGTCGGTTTTCCCACATTCTACAGGTAGATCACAGATTCTACAGGTAGATCATACATTTAACAGCTAGATCATACATTCTACAGGTAGGTCACACATTCTACAGGTAGGTCACATATTTTACAGGTATCATACATTCTACAGGTAGATCATACATTCTACAGGTAGGTCATACATTCTACAGGTAGGTCACACATTCTACAGGTAGGTCACATATTCTACAGGTAGGTCATAGATTCTACAGGTAGGTCCAACTTTCTACAGGTAGATCACACATTCTTCAGGTAGGTCCCACATTTTACAAGTAGGTCGTACATTCTATTTGTTAAAGTACTGACTCAGTCTGACAGAAGTCAGACGAAAATAAGGGTACAGCTCTCCTCCAACGCTACATACAGCAGACAGACCACAATGACGAGGCAGAAAAACTCATGACTCAGGGGGAAATAGAAGAGCTTTGCAGCGCTGTTGTGTTGGATGAAGAGCTGTGTATAACTGCTGAGGTCATCAGGACAACACTGAAAACGTCTGGAAGCACTGCGCCAGGGCCTGATGGCATTCAATACAAGGATATTACTGATTTATCAAAAGACGACATCGAGAAACTGGTAAAATAATTCAACATCAGCAATCCAGTACGGTGAGATCAGGGAGGAGTGGCTTCATAGCTACCTCCTACCATTGCCGAAGTCCAACAAATATCACTCTCAGATAGCCGACTACAGAATTATTGCATTGCAAAACACGACAGGCAAGCTTCTTGAGAAAATCGTGGCACGTCGACTGGCATGGGACCTCGAAAATCGTCATATCTTCCCATCCACTCTTGGAGGTTACAGATCTTGGAAAGAAACATGGAACAATGCTGCGGTCTTCACCTATGATGTCTTCGAGGGTTTCCATGCAGGTATTGAAACATGTGCGGCAATGGTGGACTTGGAAGACGCATACAACAGAGTGCCCTATAATTATCTTATGCACCAGCTCATCAAACTCCAGGTGCATCCTCTCTACATAAGATGGATAGCTGCTGCGATATTAAAAAGGAAGGTTGTACTGCGATGTTGTGGTTGGTTTTCTGAACCGGTGACTGTATATTCCGGATTGCCACAGGGCTCTCCTCTTTCACCTGTCTTATTCAACATATACAAATGTCAATCACAGAACAACAACTCGATGGCAGAGGTAGAACTTTGTCATTTGCTGATGACATTCTAGTGTATAGACAAGGGTAAAGCAGGGATGCAATTGCCGGTGAGATACAGAAGGAACTTGACCGCATCACAAACTGGTGTGATGTCTCTGGTACACTAGTTCACCCTACCAAAGTGACAGTAACATGGTTCTCACTCAATAATCACACTGTTAACGCATGTACGCCTAATGTGAAACTTCACAGTGTTGGTTTGTCCGTAGCTAAATCGAATACATGTTTGGGTGTGACATTTGACCGCAGCCTGTGTTTCCGGGAACATGTTGAGTATGTCATTGTCAAGGCACGCAAAGGTTTGACGGCAATGAGAGTCATGGCGGCTGTTAACATCGAGCAACGACTGCTTGTCATCCTGTATCAGACACTCGCCCTCTCCACCATTGAATATGCAATGGCCACCCTCACTGTCAGCAAAACACAAATTGAAAGACAGGAGAGAATACAGAACGAAGTTATGCGCATCATCCTCGGTTGCACAAGGGATACACCATGTGTGGCGATGAGGTTTCTCCTGGATTTTCCGACCATGGAGTATAGACTCAAGATAGCTAGGCACGTGCCTATCTCAAACTAAGTGCCAAAAGGATCCCCATTGCATGAACAGCTCACCACCAGTTGTGGAAATCGGCTAAAGCGGGGAAAGTCATGGGTTGGCCGTGCCGCATATACTGTTCAGCTGGTATGCGGGCTCAATAATATTGACTATGGGGAAGAATGGATACCGATGCCTCCAATATACTGGAACACCTTTTCAACCATCATTAAATTTGACAAAGGTTGCAGAGAAGGAAATCCCATGGCGTTGAATGCAGACGTCAAAGTCATCATCGATGAAAACTGCAATGCTGACAACGATGTGACTTACACGTATGGATCGGTAGTTCGTCACGAAAAGTCCACATGGGCGTTCTCTGCAAGCTCATGAGGTAGAATGGTCATGGAAGCCAGTGGAGCATTTAGTATGACAAAAAGCAGCATGACAATGGAGGTACTGGCGGTGACCAATGCAGTACTCTGGCTGGAGTCACAAAACTACACGCATGCGTGCATTCTGAGTGACTCATTGAGTATTATCCGAAAGGTGGAGGCCGGTTCGGTGCACAGGTAATGGACTGAATCACTGCAGTCGTCAATAATTTGCAATTACACTTGTCTTCGTTCCTGGGCACATGGGTATGTTGGCAAGGAGTGAGCAGACAGGCTGGCTGCCTCTGCCGCTATATCAGAGGGCCAGCCAATGGACTGAGCTGACATCTTGAACGCCTTTATAGAGTGTGGCCGCAGAGAAGATTTTAATCTAAACCAATCCACGTCAACAACTAGATTGCGGGAGCTGGGTTTAAAGATTGGTATGGCAAGAAACAATGAAGAACTCCAATGTGTAGAGAGCTACGAATATCTGGGCTCAATAATTAACAATACGGTGACTGCTCCAAAGAGATCTCAAGAAGATTGGCAATAGCAATCAAGAAGTTAAACACAATGAAGAACATGTGGCAAAGCACCAACAAAATATTAAAATTAAAAATATTGAGAGCATACATTTTCCCAGTGGCTACTTATGGTTGTGAATCATGGACTATTACACAAAAATTAAGAACGAAAATTCAGTCCTTCGAAACTAAATGCTACAGAAAGATCCTACGAATACCATGGACAGAAAAAGAAAGAACACTGATGTCCTGAAAGAACTAAATGTTAAAGAGAATTGGCTGATAAACAACATACTGTACAGAAAAATTACATACTTTGATCACATCAAGCATCACGATGGCTTGGAAAGAACAATACTAGAGGGCAGGGTCCCAGGACGCAGAGGCAGACCAAGAAGAAGATGGCTACAAGATATTAAAGAAACCATGAACATGACCATCGACGAAGTGGGTGAACTGGCAAGAGACAGAGTGAATTTCAGATGTGCTGCAAAGAGAGCAATGTCCTATAAAGAACACGCACCTTGATGATGATGATGATGGCAAGAAAATTACAGAACAACAGGCATACATGTAGGCTCATCAATCAAAATCGAAATGGTACGGTCAGTCGTTGGACGCTGTTGGAGATATTGCGAAGGAGATCGGAGCACATATGGACATGTCCGGAGTGCAATGAAGACATTCCAAACTGAAACATACATTCTACAAGTAGGTCACCCATTCTACAGGTAGGTCACACATTCTACAGGTAGGTCACACAATCTATAGCTAGATCACACATTCTACAGGTAGGTCGCACAATCTTCAGGTAGGTTACACATACACGTAGGTCACAGATTCTACAGGTAGGTCACACCTTCTACAGGTAGGTCACACATTCTACAGGTAGGTCACACATTCTACAGTTAGGTCACACATTCCTACAGGTAGTTTGCACAATCTTCAGTAGGTTACAGTTCACATGGTTACACATTGTGTCGGTATTCACACACTCTACCTACAGGTCGATCACACATTCTATAGTTAGGCACACATTCTATAGTTAGGCACACATTCTATAGTTAGCACACATCGATAGTTAGGCAACATTCTATAGTTAGCACATTCTATAGTTAGCACATCGATAGTTAGGCACACATTCTATAGTTAGGCACACATTCTATAGTTAGGCACACATTCTATAGTTAGGCACACATTCTACTGCTAGATCCATCCTTCTACAGATAGGTCACACATTCTACAGCTAGGTCACTCATTCTACAGGTAGGTCACACAGGTTTCACAAGACAAGTGAGTTTGCCTCAGTATAGGATGTTTGGGCAGGCTTGAAGTAAATGCTCTGCAGTCTGATATGTATGCCTTCATGTACGCATGGCGGCTGAATTGTCAATCTTGAATTGTGTACACATGTGGCTGCAAAGTCTATTGCCTCTTGTTCTGAGGCACAGAATGACAACTTGTTCTGAGGCACAGAATGACAACTTGTTCTGAGGCACAGAATGACAACTTGTTCTGAGGCACAGAATGAGAACTTGTTCTGCGGCACAGAATGACAACTTGTTCTGCGGCACAGAATGACAACTTGTTCAAATCTGTTTATATCTTGGTTGTCGTCACGTGTTTGTATTTCTAGATTTGTTATTGATTTAATCATCTGCTTTTATGTTGGTGATAGGTAACTGGTATATCAGGCTGCTCTCCTGCAACTTCTACTTTGGCTAGTTGATATGCAGTCTCATTTATTGGTCTTCTACAGTGAGCCGGTATCCACTTCAAGAAGATCTTGCATTGGTTGTATAATTTAGAATGTAGGGCCTGTAGATCTGAACATAGTCTGGGTTGAAGCTTTTGGAATGTTGATTGTGCATCTGTCGAAATACAACAGGTTGTGGATCAAATTTGGCGTTAAGCTATGTCACACACTCTATAACTAGGTCAAACGTACTACAAGCTGGGTCACACACTCTATAACTAGGTCAAACGTACTACAAGCTGGGCCACACATTCTATAGCTAGGTCAAACGCACTATGCATCTGGGCACACATTTAAGCTAGGTCAAACGTCTAATATCTGGGTCACATATTCTATAGCTAGGTCAAACGTACTAATATCTGGTCACATTCTATAGCTAGGTAAAACGTACTATCTGGGTCACACATTATATAGCTAGGTAAAACGTACTAATATCTGGGTCACACATTCTATAGCTAGGTCAAACGTACTAATATCGGTCAATATTCTATAGCTAGTCAAACGTACTAATATCTGGGTCACACATTCTAAGCTAGTCAAACGACTAATATCTGGTCACATTCCAGACATTATAGTTAATCTAATTTGAGTTCCCAGAGATCAGACATTATAGTTAATCTAATTTGAGTTCAATTTCAACGGGACGTAACAGCTTAAAATAAAAATATTGATTAAACAGTATTAATATTTCTCACAATGTGTGTTACAATACTCAACGATTGAGATAACGAAAGTCGTCGAGTGGTTTCTGGGCCAAAATTGGAGTGTAAGAATAGAGCCACTGTTACCTGCCACATGTCTAAGAGGTGGCTAGGAGGTTGAACGTGGTATGGCTACCACCTAAAAACCAGATGGCTCAGAAGCACAACCAGAGAAATTCATAGCTCACCTGAGGAAGAAGAAGGACGCTACAGGAGGACTCATGAAGCGACCGGAGAATGAAAGGAAATCAGGCTGCTAACTCACCTTCTTTCAACATGGAAGATCTCCAGGATTGCCACATGGAATGTCCGCACGATGTTCGAAACTGAGAAGACAGCACAGGTGTCACAGGAAATGAGGACATATGGACTGACCATCCTAGGACTGGACAAAACCAGATAGACAAATGCAGGACACACTAGACTAATAACGGGAACCAATACTGACTCCGAAGAGAGGAGAAGAGCACCACACAAGAAGGAGTAGCATGATGTTGGCCAAACAAGTGCAAAACAAACAAGTACAAAACAAACAAACACTAAACAAACAAACACTAAACAAACAAGTACAAAACAAACACTAAACAAACTAGCACTAAACAAACTAGTACAAAACAAACACTAAACAAACTAGCACTAAACAAACAAGTACAAAACAAACACTAAACAAACTAGCACTAAACAAACTAGTACAAACAAACAAGTACCAAAACAACTAGTATAAAACAAACTAGTACAAAACAAACTAGCACTAAACAACAAGTACAAACAAACACTAAACAAACTAGCACTAAACAAACTAGTACAAAACAAACAAGTACAAAACAAACTAGTATAAAACAAACTAGCACTAAACAAACAAGTACAAAACAAACTAGCACTAAACAAGCTAGCACTAAACAAACTAGCACTAAACAACTTAGCACTAAAAAACTAGCACTAAACAAACTAGACTAAACAAACAAACACTAAACAAACAAACACTAAACAAACAAACACTAACAAACAAGATACTAAACAAACTAGCATAAACAAACAAACACTAAACAAACAAACACTAAACAAACAAACACTAAACAAAAAGTCAAACAAACAAACATAAACAAAAAACACTAAACAACAAACACAAACAAACTAGCATTAATTGGATGAGCCTTAGCGAAGAATTATCAGGCAACTTTCAAGATTTAACTAAATTAAACTGAACAGTCAATACTACGCCCAACAAATGCTAAAATTAAACTGAACATAGTCCAATACTACGCCCCAACAAATGCTAAAATTAAACTGAATATAGTACAATACTACGCTCCAACAAATGTTAAAATTAAACTGAACATAGTCCAATACTACGCTCCAACAAATGCTAAAATTAAACTGAACATAGTCCAATACTACGCTCCAACAAATGTTAAAATTAAACTGAACATAGTCCAATACTACGCTCCAACAAATGTTAAAATTAAACTGAATATAGTCCACTGCTACGCTCCAACAAATGCTAAAATTAAACTAAACATAGTCCACTGCTACGCTCCAACAAATGCTAAAATTAAACTAAACATAGTCCACTGCTACGCTCCAACAAATGCTAAAATTAAACTGAACATAGTCCAATACTACGCTCCAACAAATGTTAAAATTAAACTAAACATAGTCCACTGCTACGCTCCAACAAATGCTAAAATTAAACTGAACATAGTCCAATACTACGCTCCAACAAATGTTAAAATTAAACTAAACATAGTCCATTGCTACGCTCCAACAAATACTAAAATTAAACTAAACATAGTCCACTGCTACGCTCCAACAAATGACAGCGAAGAACAAATAAAAGAAGAGTTCTACAACAAATTACATGGTGTATTAGGCAAATTTAAAAGAAAGGACCTTACTATCTTGATAGGAGACTTTCATGCAAAAATAGGTAGGGACAACTGAGGCTTCGAGGAAACTATGGGCAGACATGGACTGGGGGAGATAAATGAAAATGGAGAGATGTTCGTGAATCTTTGCTCAGCAAACCAGTTGGTTATAGGACGCAGGCTTGCAAGGGGAGCAAATAATAGTACCACTGTGACCTACAAGGCATGCTGTAAGAGGCGACTGATGTAGGGGCCTAGGAAGCTACCTAGTCAATAAAAGCGTCGCAGAACTCGGGTGTGAGTTCTCGGACTCAGAACAGAACTACTTGTAGGCGCATAATTGGCATAACGTACAATCGTTCTTAGGCTCAGATCACATATAAATTACAAATCGATACGGGGCGTTAGAAGAAGAAGAAGAACCTTTTTGTAAACGTGCTTGCTATATTATATATATATATATACATATGTATGTGTGTGTGTTCTTTTCTTTCCCTCCACTTGTCTCCTCCAATCCTGTATTGTTTCTCACAGCATCATGCTATATATATAGTAGATCTAGGTATACTGACAAGCACATGGCTATCAATTGAGCACAACACGAGGCTGGGGCTAGACACAGACACTGACCAAGATATAGCTTGATTCCACTGAGATAATTCAGGAAACAGATTTCATCTGGCTAACAAAGTCAAGAGTGATATGTCCTCAGAGGTTGTGAATTCTACCGGAAGCGTATCTGTAAGAAGAGAATCCACACACCCATTTCGTGGTCACCGATGACGTACTCTTCGGTAGTGACCAAATGTCGTGGGATGGAACAAGAGATAAGGAGCAGTATGTGGCAATGGATAGGGCACACACTGAGGAAACCCCATAACATCATCACAAGACAGGCTCTCCGATGGAACCCCCAGGGCAATAGAGGTAGGAGAAGACCCAGGAACACCTGGAGACGGGAGTGGGATGCAAGAAACAGGAGAGTGGAGAGATCTGGAAAGGATGGCATTGGATCACCAAAAATTATCTTTGTGCGCACAATACCAAGTTGGATTACAGGAGACTCTGCGTCTTTACTTGATCAAAATTACAAGCACATGTGAAGTCGGACTACGGCTCGCCTGAATGGCGATACACACTGGTGATAAGTAAAGTAAGCCTTCACGTAAAAATCAATCAGAGATGCGATATTACTCACCATGATTATGCCTGCATTAACAGCTGGTGAACGAGGAAAACCAGACCGTTCATCATTAGCAGATTAGCACATTAGCACACGAGCACAATAGCAGATTAGCACATTAGTAGATTAGTAGATTAGTAGATTAGCACATGAGCGCATTAGCCCATTAGCAGATTAGCACGTGAGTAGATTAGCACATGAGCAGATTAGCACATGTGTTCATTAGCAGATTAGCACATTAGCACATACGCAGATTAGCACATAAGTAGATTAGCAGATTAGCACATAAGCACATTAGCAGATTAGCACATGAGCACATTAGCAGAATAGCAGAATAGCACATGAGCACATTAGCAGATTAGCAGATTAGCACATTAGCAGAATAGCAGATTGAATTGCAGATTAGCAGATTAGCAGATATAGCAGATTAGCACATGAGCAGATTAGCAGATTAGCAGATTAGCAGATTAGTAGAATAGCAGATTAGCAGATTAGTAGAATAGCAGATTAGCAGATTAGCAGAATAGCACATTAGCACATTAACAGATTAGCAGATTAGCAGATTAGCACATACGCAGATTAGCACATGAGCACATTAGCAGATTAGCACATGAGCAGAATAGCAGATTAGCAGATTAGCAGAATAGCAGATGAGCATATGACAGAATTGTAAGAGAGTCAACTGTAAAGTCACGTGCACAGACTGTGACATAATACAATCACTAAGACAAAACGAACTCTGGAATTCGACAAAAAAGGACAACTACACCATTGAACTGTGTCGCTTATAGGGATACCTATATTGTATGATATCACAGAACTGTGTGCATAGATAATATGATATCCCGTGTCGCTATAGGGATAATTATCACATTGAGATTAATTTTGATATCAGCAGAGTGAGATTCAATGATCCAGACGGACGCAGTCAAGGTAAGTCACATTGAAACTGACTTAAAAATCTCATCAGTCAAGATAATAAGTAGTGAGAAGATAATAAGTAATGAGAAGATAATAAGTAATGAGAAGATAATAAGTAATGAGAAGATAATATGTATGAAGAAGATTTTGAGAAGGACATGAAAATGATTGAAGTCAAAGAAATCAAAAACAAGTTGAATATTGTGGTCGCATGAGAAAAAAACAACAGTGTGTTCTAAATAAGAAATGAAGTGGAACAGGCAAGAGATACATGTGATACATGTCGATAACAACTAGAGAATAATAGATGAACATATATCAACGTGTCGGTGGAGTGTATCAACATGGTAACGGTAAGGGTACATGGTAATGGGAACCCATTGCATCCTCATTTGATGCCCACACGAAAGGTAATCTGAATATGAACTTTTCAGGTTATAAATGACAAGAACTTTGGAAAAGTGCAACATACACTCGATGTCTTTAATGTTGATATTAACATATGATTGCAACATATGATTGCAACATACACTCGATGTCTTCTATGTTGATATTAACATATGATTGCAACATATATACTCAATGTTTTCTATGTTAATATTAACATATGATTGCAACATACACTCAATGTCTTCTATGTTAATATTAACATATGATTGCAACATATACTCAATGTTTTCTATGTTAATATTAACATATGATTGCAACATACACTCAATGTTTTCTATGTTAATATTAACATATGATTGCAACATATACTCATGTTTCTATGTTATATTAACATATGATTGCAACATACACTCAATGTTTCTATGTTAATATTAACATATGATTGCAACATACGATTGCCCAATATACTCGATGTCTTCTATGTTAATATTAACATATGATTGCAACATATGATTGCAACATATACTCAATGTCTTCTATGTTAATATTAACATATGATTGCAACATATGATTGCAACATATACTCAATGTCTTCTATGTTAATATTAACATATGATTGCAACATCTTTGCCTAGACAAGTTAAGGGTGTCTGAAAGCATAGCAAGACATCATTTGTTTATGTTGTCTGTACGTGCACTTTGTCTCACAATAGCTATGAGCCAATAGTATTACATTGCCTGGTCAAATAGCTTGTGTAGCTTGTGCTCTCGTCTGCTGGCTGGCGTGTGTACCACCCCTGCCCCCCAACCGCAGCTCTCAGATGTTGTGCAAGTACGTCACGAGTTATATCTGTACAGAAAGGGCGCGTGCTTGTTTCATTTCTACAACATAGTTGTAATTCCGACGATGTTGGAGGGCAGGGGTGTAAGAGGTTGGAGGGGCAGGGGTGTAAGATGTTGGGGGTGGCTAAAGGGGTGGGGAAAGATAAGTAGAGATAGATTAATAATGATATGAAGATATCAGCAGTATATCATATGATAAACGTGTGCAATGATATGAAGATATCAGCAGTATATCATATGATAAACGTGTGCAATGACATAAAGATATCAGCGGTATATCATATGATAAACGTGTGCAATAATATGAAGATAACAGCGGTATATCATATGATAAACGTGTGCAATGATGATATAAAGATATCAGCAGTATATCATATGATAAACGTGCGCAATGATGATATAAAGATATCAGCAGTGTATCATATGATAACCGTGCGCAATGATGTTTAGATTTCATTTATCGCATTTGCCAGACCTACCAGCTTAAGCAAATTGCAAATTATTGCAACTTTACAATAGACAATAATTGGTGAACCATGGGAACCATAAGCATACATAATCTTAAGCACATGTTCAAAGAAACTGAATACCAACAACTCGCTCGTGTGTTGCCGGGGTCGTCATGGGGAGCAAAGAATAGTAACACTGTAACCTACAGGGCATGTCGTAAGAGGCGACTAAGGTAGGAACCTATGAAAGCTAACCTAGTAATAAAAAAGCAGCACAGAAATCGGATGTGCTGGCCTACTTGTAGGTTAATAAATGGCACAACGTACAATCGCTCTTAGGCTCAGATCACATACCAATCACAAAGAGTGGTTTAAGAGGTGGTCGTTATGGAGCGTTCAAAGAAGAAAGAAGCAGAAGACCCCCAACTAGAAGTGCACATTGAGAAGCCTGATTCTGTCAACCAACTAGAAGTGCACTTTGAGAAGCATGATTCTGTCAACCAACTAGCTAGCAGTGCACTTTGAGCAGCATGATGCTGTCAACCAACTAGAAGTGCACTTTGAGCAGCATGATTCTGTCAACTAGCTAGAAGTGCACTTTGAGCAGCATGATTCTGTCAACTAGCTAGGAGTGCACTTTGAACAGCATGATTCTGTCAACCAACTAGGAGTGCACTTTGAACAGCATGATTCTGTCAACTAGCTAGAAGTGCACTTTGAGCAGCATGATTCTGTGAACTAGCTAGAAGTGCACTTTGAACATGACTCTGTCAACATACAATGTCAACACTGGAGATTTGGGAGAAACAAGTGGTTAGAGAATTGAGTTACGTAGACAACAAGTGGAGTTAGTTAATTAGTTAGTTAGTTAGTTTAGTTAGTTTAGTTAGTTAGTTTGTTAGTTAGTTTGTTAGTTAGTTTGTTAGTTAGCTAGTTAATTAGTTAGTTAGCTAGTTTGTTAGTTAGTTAGTTAGTTAGTAGTTAGTTAGTTAGTTAGTTAGTTAGCTAGTTAGTTAGTTAGTTAGTTTATTAGTTAGTTAGTTAGTTAGTTAGTTGTTAGTTAGCTAGTTAGTTAGTTAGTTAGTTAGTTAGTTAGTTAGTTAGTAGTTGTTAGTTGGTTAGTGTAATAGTTAAGATTAGTTAGTTAGTTACTTAGTTAGATAGTTAAGTTAGTAATAAGTTATGTTATTAAATTAGTTTGTTAAGTTAGAATTTGTTAGTTGTTAGAGTTAGGTGTAGTGGATGGTTGAAGTTAGTTAGTATGCTATGTTAGTTAGTTAGTTGAGCTAGTTAGTTAGTTAGTTAGTTAGCTAGTCTAGTTAGTTAGTTACAGTTAGTTAGCTAGTTGAAGTTAGTTAGTTAGCTAGTTTGTTAGTTAGTTAGTTAGTTAGTTAGTTAGCTAGTTAGTTGCTAGTTTGTAGTTAGTTAGTTAGTTGCTAGTATTAGTTAGTTAGTTGTAGTTGAGCTAGTTTGTTAGTTAGTTAGTTAGCTAGTTAGTTAGTTAGTTGGTAGTCAGAATGGTAAAACAAGCAATCACTGAGAGAATCAGACAAAATGAATAAAATAATAAACATTTAACATTCAAGATTGAAATAGTTGACAAAATGAATATCGGTAACAAGGATTATGTCATTAAAATATAAAGATTTTGAATTTAGAATATTTTCGGTTAGGAGAGGGGGATGGGAGAGGGATGGGGTGTCGCAAAAGCTATCTTTAGTAAACATGCTAAAATGTCGACCCCATCGGCTCGTACTGCGGTCGACACCTTTCATCTACACACAAACGTATATACACGTGCGGTCCAAGTCAAACTAAACAAAATGTAATACTCACGCGCAATGTGTAACCTTTAGCATTGAAACACACACACGTTTGTAGTCGTCTTCCACGCCTGGAGGTTTAGACTGAAGGCAAACTCGATCATGTCTTGTACAACTCTGCTTTCTTGCTCTCGTCTGTCAGTCAATCCAACCACAGTCAGAAGGAAAACACAACTCTGCTAGCAAGAGTGTAAACCGAGTTTTGGTTCTTGATTTCGCTATCATGGAAAGTCAAGGGAGAAAATACGTGTTGGAAAGAAACGTGCATTAATTGAGAGAATACAGAAGAAGATAGATTAAGGAAATAAAGAAAACGATATAATATATATGCAAATATATTTAATGGAAAAATAAATCAGAATGAGTGTTTTTGTGAGAAGTATATACATTATGAAGAGAGTATCACCAAGTTCGACGTCCATGTAACTCACAGAATAACACATAGTTTGATGATATGAAATTGTATGTTTGTGTGTGAGCATACGATCTTCAACAAGTTGATAACAGTTAAGTTAGACAAGATTTGTAAGCAAGACTTCAATATTATCTGTGTGTAGGTGGTTGGCGGTAGTCTGCCACAGACGATGAAGCGCAGACAAGCAGGTAAGACAGCAGAGAATAGGGGGCATCTAGTCCTGATAATAACATCAGGCGATGATTCTTGCACAGTTCTGATAATAGCTTAGGAATAGTGCCTACCACCACCACCATCACAACCACCACCAGCACCATCACAACCACCACCATCCCCACCAACACCACCATCACCATCACAACCACCACCAACACCACCACTACCACCACTACCACCATCACAACCACCACCATCACAACCACCACCACCATTTCTCACCAACACCAACACCACCATCACCACCAACACCACCATCACAATCACCACCAACACTCCCACCAACACCACCGCCATCATCACCACCAACAACATCAGCACCAACAACATCAGCACCAACACCCCCAATATCAGCACCAACAACATCAGCACCACCAACATCAGCACCACCAACATCCTGATTCCCTTTTTTTCAAACTGGACACAATTATATTCCAACTTAAACAATTATATTCCATCTTACACCTTACACAATTATATTTCAACTTACAAAGTTTTCTTGATCTATGTGTTTCAGTCAAGTGTCCAGTCAAGTGTTCAGTCCTGTTCTCCAGACCGACAATCTTGGACATTGAACAGGTGGAAACGTTCTTCGTTCTCAAATACATCAACCATCTTAATGTTCCCCACTGACTGTACCTAGGTGATGTTGAGTGGCATATCTTCTCTCTCTACCTTGCAGACAGCTCCAGCGAGCGTGTCCGCGTTTAAACGCCATCAGATCTCAAAAGTAAGGACTACCGACTAGCGACGTAATCGAAGAACACATTTATCGATAAAGAAAACTGGATAAGGTAACGCCCCAAATGCTGAAGTCTAGTACGCTGAGGCCTGAAACTCTCACATTCCTGAATCATTATGTGTTATATGGGATTATCTGTTGCTTATACACTCCAAATAGAATACTCTGCTTTGAGAAATGAATAACTGCTTGAAATAAAAGATTTGCTTCGGTATGATCAGTTTATTAATGAGACATTGGAGGTCAAGAATACAACGCTCCCTTTCTTCTCTTTCATGCACATTTTAAACCCGGTTGGGCATATGCTAAACCCCGGTTGGGGCATATGCCCTCAATCAACTCAGTTCAAGTTTTCTTATATTTAACGATCTCTTCCAGCTTCTTCCAGCTTCTTCCGCGTGTCGTTAATAGATGTTTCCAAATCTCTTCTGCATGTATTTCTAGACTTCAGTCTCTTTCCATTTTCTTGCGGGTTCCAGAAAAGAGCTCATCTTGTTATATTTTCTTCACCTTATCTCAAGCTGTTGTATATCCATGGCTATCATCTTTTCTTCATTTCCTGGTTGAGTGGATCTGTCTCATCTTTTCTTCATTTCCTGGTTGAGTGGATCTGTCTCATCTTTTCTTCATTTCCTGGTTGAGTGGATCTGTCTCATCTTTTCTTCATTTCCTGGTTGAGTGGATCTGTCTCATCTTTTTTTCATTTCCTGGTTGAGATAGATCTGTCTCATCTTTTCTTCATTTCCTGGTTGAGTGGATCTGTCTCATCTTTTCTTCATTTCCTGGTTGAGTGGATCTGTCTCATCTTTTCTTCATCGTTGATGGGATCTGTCTCATCTTTTCTTAATTTCCTGGTTGAGTGGATCTGTCTCATCTTTTCTTCATCTCCTGGTTGAGTGGATCTGTCTCATCTTTTCTTCATCTCCTGGTTGAGTGGATCTGTCTAATCTTTTCTTCATCTCCTGGTTGAGTGGATCTGTCTGGTTTTCACCATAAGTTCTTGATTTGTGACCCTAACATGCGTTCTCGGTCTCTTTTATTCTGCGCAGACGCTAGACTGTGAATTCTTACAAGTTACTATAGTCCGTTCAACTTGTCATGTGGAGCGACTTCACCCAGTCAAAGCAAAGCGGCTAATGCTCTTTGGCGTTAACGGCCTAAAGATCATTAAATAGTGTTTATCATTCTATGCGTACGGAACGACCTCACCAAAGACAGGAAATCCTATAGAGAAGTTGCACTTCACTAATTAACTCTGGCCGTAAAAGTACCAATGGTTCAAGGACTCACAGCAAAAGTTACACGGACAACAGGTTTCCTGCAACGATCACACTTGGAGGATCTAAGCTTCAAGTACCTTTGAAGTCGACGAGGCTGTCCGTATGGTTGAAGGAAACATGTAAAAGGGTAATTTAGGCCTCGCGCAAAAATCATTCAGAAGCGTAATACCAGGTGTCATGAATTTCGCCTGAATTGACAGCTGGCGTTCGAGAGAAGAAGAGAAACTTGTCATGTACACAGATAGGAAACTTGTCATATACACAGATAGGAAACTTGTCATGTACACAGATACAAATTTATATACAACTTGTTATGTACACAGATACAAATTTATATCTTTGTAAACATTTGATTCAATAAATTGAAAACTTGCATGTGAACTACACATTTTGTCGACGCTACAAAATGATTTTTTTGCCATTCAAACAATCATACCATCTAGAAGTTGCCTTCTTTGTGCTATATATTTAACGCGTCCATTGGCATGGTTGGAGATAACTAAATGTTTACAGCCATTTAATACATTGATGACAAAAATAGCAACATTCAGAACGGATTCCGTGGTTTTGCACCGTGCACGATATCAACTCGGTGTTGACCGTGGTAAACAAATGACGTCATTAGTAGGACACGGACGGTTAGTTAAAGGCGTATATTAAAATTAGTGTGAGGCTATTGGGTCATATTGTTATCTTCTCAAAACAGACACTGATAAAACATTTCTAATGAGTTTGAAGTTACAATGCAAAAATTGTCATTAATACTATACGCGCATTTCCGCAACAGAGACACATATGGGTCATCTTCTTCTTCTTCTTCCGCGAACGCTCCCTTTCGAACCACTTATTAAACCACTCATTGTGATTTGTATGTGATCTGAGCTTAAGAGAGATTATACGTTGTTCGAAGTTATGTTCCTATGGTGACTAGGCCAGCACATCCGACTTAGTGCCAGCATTTTATTTACTAGGGTAGCTTTCCTAGGATTTGCTCTTTACGATCATCTTTCTCCGTATATTTGGGATTTATGATCTACGCCACAGAGCTGTGCATCCTTTCTGACTATGTGAAGTCGTTCCGGATTAGGAAGAATTCTCAGTCTTATTGGGGCACATAAGCTTGTCCTGGGACGGCATCTTACTCGTGCAACACACAGTGAAAAGTGTCGGCCTTCGCCATGGTTCGGAGTTGGACAGTCTGTCAAATCTTTACAATGTTGGTCTTAACTTTCTGACGACGTTGAGTTTATTCCGGAATAGGAACATTCTCAGCCTTTTGGAGGCGAGTGTCAGTACTAGGCAATTTGCAGTTTCTACTCTGCATTTTCACTGGCCCCAAGAAACACTGGACTGGGGCTGCGCACAAATAATGTAGAGGGTCGTTTCATTAGGCGATATCAGCACAACATAAATTTTGTGCTCGCCAAACATCACCTGCCCGGTTTCTCCTGGGGTGTAAGTTGTAAGAACAACAGTACCATGCCAGGTTGTTTCAAGAAAGGCAGTTTCGTTAGGCTCTAAAACGCAACTTTACTATTTGCGCTCTGCCAACTTACTTTATTCAATAGATATATCTACGCTTCGCCTCTTTTTCGGAGTTAACTGCAATCTTCCCTTTGTGTCGTCAATTTACATTGCATCTTTTCCGACGATCCTTGCCGAGAGCTAGCAAAGGCGTTGTCACCATTACTTCGAGGGGACGTGAATATTTTCCTCCTGACGACTCGTACCTTGTCAGTTTTATACGATTCGTTTTTAAATTTATTTCGCTTTTCCCGTCGGCCGGGAGAGATGTGCAGAGACAGTCACTCGGCAGTCGGCCGGGAGAGATGTGCAGAGACAGTCACTCGGGGATTCTTCTCGTCTATCTTGCGAGTATATCTCGTATAACATAACCGCTTGCATCACTACTTATACCAGAGTAGCTCTCCCTCGATCCCTACCCGCTTAACCAGACAGGATCGTCTGTCTGTTTCCAGGGTCACCACGTGGAGGTGGGGTAGGATCTTGATTAGTGCCAGCTCACTAATCTTGGGTCAAATGTGGGACATCTGTACCACAGTATACAAGAACCAGATAAAACAGTAATTTTATTGTAGTGATACCTCTCTACCACGGTAACACATCGTACCGAGGAAGTAGCGATTTGAAAAGAATATCCCCAAGTAGCTCTGCCATTGCCAGTCCCAAACTTGGACATGAAAGGGGGATGGCATTATGACATGGCAGCTAACTTTAACTGTAATGTAAGTTATTTAAAAACAATAATACAACTATGTCTACATTTCTTTTTTATTTCATGACTGTATTGCAAGTATTTGCATTGGCCCCCATGTATGAACTGGGATGATACGCCTTTGCATGAGACTTGTCATCAAATGTTATATTGGTGCGTTTACCTTAAAAACTAAAATTTCGTTTCAGACTTGCCAAATATGCTGCCAACATCAAAGTGTACAAATGTAGAAAGCGTATACAAAGTGTACAAATGTAGAAAGCGTATACAAAGTGTACAAATGTGAACTTGTAGAAATTATTGAAAATGCAAGGAAGTATATGATTAGGATGACGTTTTGTTCTGTAAACAATTTCTTTATTATAAAAATACGCGGGTGGTAGGGTGAAATCCAAGAAAGTGCGTTATCCATGACCCATGATACTGTTTTACCCTAGGTCTTCTACTTTCTACTGGTGACCCTGCCACCGGGAGCTTGCCAACATTCATGCATCCATCACTTCTCTATTTTAAGTATCTCTTAATTACTTTCTTTCGTTTTCGCTAGTTTTTGTTGTTGTTGTGGTTGCTCCTGTCATTTCGGTTTCTACCAAGTCCTATTTGTGATGTGAAGAGAAGAAAGGAATAGGAGAGAGAGAGAGAGAGAGAGAGAGAGAGAGAGAGTGTGAGACAGAGAGAAAATGAAGAGAAGAATATAGGAACAACTGTAGAAGATCAAAGAGAACAAAGAAGAAAGAACTGATAGATCCGTTACTAGAACAATGAAGTTTCAGTCGACAGTAGCTAGCTTCAATAATAGACAGTAGCTAGCTTCAATAGTCGACAGTAGCTAGCTTCAATAGTCGACAGTAGCTAGATTTAATAGTCGACAGTAGCTAGCTTCAATAGTCGACAGTAGCTAGCTTCAATAGTCGACAGTAGCTAGATTCAATAGTCGACAGTAGCTAGCTTCAATAGTCGAGAGTAGCTTGATTCAATAGTCGACAGTAGCTAGCTTCAATAGTCGACAGTAGCTAGCTTCAATAGTCGAGAGTAGCTAGATTCAATAGTCGACAGTAGCTAGATTCAATAGTCGACAGTAGCTATATTCAATAGTCGACATTAGCTAGCTTCAATAGTCGAGAGTAGCTAGATTCAATAGTCGAGAGTAGTTAGATTCAATAGTCGACAGTAACTAGCTTCATTAGTCGACAGTAGCTAGATCAATAGTCGACAGTAGCTAAATTCAATAGTCGACAGTAGCTATATTCAATAGTCGACAGTAGCTAGTTCAATAGCGACAGTAGCTAGATTCAATAGTCGGCGTGGCTAAATTCTTTCTGCAACAATGCAATATTAACCAGATTTATTTGCGAAAGTTTATAAACTAGATGAAATAACTTGTCAGCATAACTAATGAAATAACTAGTCAAATAAACTAGATGAATAACTAGTCAACATAAATTAGATGAAATAACTAGTCAGCATAAACTAGATGAAATAACCAGTCAACATAAACTAGAAACCAGACAAAATGTTGCAGTTGACAAACTGGCAACAATTATTCACCATCAACAAATCTGAATATGAAAGCTGATAACTCACTAAACACATCAGTAACATAACTCACTAAACACATCAGTAACATAACTCACTAAACACATCAGTAACATAACTCACTAAACACATCAGAACATAAACTCACTAAACACATCAGTAACATAACTCATTAAACACAACAGTAACATAACTCACTAAACACACACAACAGTAACATAACTCACTAAACACACACATCAGTAACATAACTCACTAAACACATCAGTAACATAACTCACTAAACACATCAGTAACATAACTCAATAATAAATGTTGATCAATCAGATGGTGCAATCAGTTACCAGATTTAATGATGAAAGCTGATAAAATCAACGATACAACTAGAAACAATCGTGATCGTTGGTAGATCTGTATAGTAACCAGTAACTACATCAGTTATATGAAGACTATCATCATAGCACTCCGAACATGTTCATAGTTGCTACAATATCAGTTATATGAGATCATCATAGCACTCCGAACATGTTCATAGTTGCTACAATATCAGTTATATGAGATCATCATAGCACTCCGAACATGTTCATAGTTGCTACAATATCAGTTATATGAGATCATCATAGCACTCCAAACATGTTCATAGTTGCTACAATATCAGTTATATGAGATCATCATAGCACTCCGAACATGTTCATAGTTGCTACAATATCAGTTATATGAGATCATCATAGCACTCCGAACATGTTCATAGTTGCTACAATATCAGTTATATGAAGACTATCATCATAGCACTCCGAACATAGCATAGATGAATTATGTGTACAATAGTGGGGAGGTCCAGAAGTAATCTCACTGATATACTTTCCTGATTTATATTTGATACATCCCAGAATGATGCGTATATAGCCACATTCTGAATTCTTTCCAGTCTTACACACAATCTACGTAGAACTAATTGTTAGAATAGTGCATGCCAGAACAATGCCTTGGTACGGCAGCACAAGAAGGCGCTGTTGAATGTTAGCAGCGGCCATGATTCTCAGTACGGATAGTTCGTTGCGAGTCTTGGCAATAACTAGGTCGATATGGTCCCTAAAGCATAGACTGCGATCACACTTGACACCCAAAATAGCTCATAGATGCTTTTCGAATGATTCTATGTACACCTATTTCGACCCTTGGTGTTTCCTAATTTACAATGTCATTATTTAGGGAGAACCATGTCAGCACGGCTTTGGTATGGATTATCCTTGAACAAGGGACGTCGTAGGAGGTCATTATGCGGTCCAGTTCTAACTGTGTTTTATCTCTTTGTACACCCCGAGCGTCTGTAGCTTAAGCGGTAGTAAGCTCGCTCACAACCCAAGCGTATCTGGTTCAAACTCCACTACGGGCAAGTTTGGAAGCAAATTAGTTCCCTTGGATTTTTACGAACCATAAAAATAGACCTCACCGTTCAGAAAGCAATGACAAACTACTGGACGTATAAGTGGTGCCTAGAAAATTGACGACTCGTTTACTATTGTTGATGGCTAAATCCTTAAAGGATATGCTACGGTTTGTATTTCACTCCCCGACGGTTCCAGTTCTACACCTGTTTTTTTATCTTTTTCTACATCCGGATATCGTTCGAATAACTTCTCCTACCAGACGGTTGTTAGTTTGTAATCACTACAGACGCAATGTTAAAAGCTGATACGTTGATTATCGTATAAATATGATAAATTAATGCAATGATAAAACAGTTGATCATTAGGTATCGTCCATATTGATGTACCTGATAATGAGCGAGAGTTTATCTGGAACGAGGCATACTGATATCTATGATCAACCACTAGATATATAGATAGATAGATATACAAATATATATATATTACTAACTAGATTTATATAACCACTAGATATATAGATAGATATATAGATAGATATACAGATAGATATATGATGATATACAGATATATATATATATTACTAACTAGATTTATATAACCACTAGATATATAGATAGATATATAGATAGATATACAGATAGATATATAGATAGATATACAGATATATATATATTACTAACTAGATTTATATAACCACTAGATATATAGATAGATATATAGATAGATATACAGATATATATATTTCTAACTAGATTTATACAACCACCTGTTCTTTTTCTTCTTCCTTTATTCTCTTCTAAACCCTGCAGCTTACTTTCTCATCTCCGAAATTACCTTTTTTTTCTCAGGTAAATGCAGGTATATACAACCTCGGGGGATCTGATTTACTTCATCGTCCCGGAGGACTCACCTCTCATATCTAGGTTGTACAGAATGTAATAGCTATTACCTGGGGTACTTTCAGACTTGGTGAGAAAACAAAGTCTTTGTATTCATGCATTTGAAACAAAAGGTTACATCTCTCTTCTTGCAACTTTGTGAATATATCAATATAAATGAAGTGCAACAATAAACAATAATAATAAAGAGTAATACGTCAAACATGTCAACGTTCATGATCAACGTCACAAACAATAACTAACAACACAGTTTTACTATTCACTTTCCACAGTTAGTGTTCAATAGTTGGTCCGTTTATCTTGCTAAAAGAAGATTGCAGACAAGTTATCTACCAAAGTTATCTACCACAGTTGTATACCACAGTTGTATACCAAAATTGTTATCTACCAAAGTTATATATCAAAGTTAAATATCAAAGTTATATATCAAAGTTATATATGAAAGTTATATATCAAAGTTATATATCAAAGTTATATATCAAAGTTATATATCAAAGTTATATATCAAAGTTATATATCAAAGTTATATATCAAAGTTATATATCAAAGTTATATATCAAAGTTATATATCAAAGTTATATATCAAAGTTATATATCAAAGTTATCTACCAAAGTTATCTACCAAAGTTATATACCAAAGTTATCTACCACAGTTGTATACCACAGTTGTATACCAAAATTGTTATCTACCAAAGTTATCTACCAAAGTTATATACCAAAGTTATATATCAAAGTTATATATCAATATTATCTACCAAAGTTATATATCAAAGTTATCTACCAAAGTTATATACCAAAGTTATATATCAAAGTTATCTATCAAAGTTGTTATCTACCAAAATTATCTATCAAAGTTATCTACCAAAGTTATCTACCAAAGTTATCTACCAAACTTGTTATCTATCAAAGTTATCTACCAAAATTATCTACCAAAGTTATCTACCAAAGACGAAATACCTTAGACATGAAGTAAAGATTTTGTGATAAAGTACAACAACAAGATATTGTGTGAACAAGAACACTGTCAAACATAAACAACAAACATAAACAACAAACATAAACAACAAACATAAACAACAAATATAAACAAGAACAATGTCAAACATAAACAACAAACATAAACAACAAACACAAACAACAAGTGTAAACAACAAACATAAACAACAAATATAAACAAGAACAATGTCAAACATAAACAACAAACATAAACAACAAGTGTAAACAACAAACGTAAACAACAAACATAAACAACAAACATAAACAAGAAATGTAAACAACAAACATAAACAACAAGTGTAAACAACAAACATAAACAACAAGTGTAAACAACAAACATAAACAACAAGTGTAAACAACAAACATAAACAACAAGTGTAAACAAAAACATTGTAAAACATAAACAACAAACATAAACAACAACATAAACAAAAATATAAACAACAAATATAAACAACAAATATAAACAACAAACATAAACAACAAATATAAACAACAAACATAAACAACAAATATAAACAAGAACATTGTCAAACATAAACAACAAACATAAACAACAAATATAAACAACAAATATAAACAACAAATATAAACAACAAATATAAACAACAAACATAAACAACAAATATAAACAAGAACATTGTCAAACATAAACAACAAATATAAACAACAAATATAAACAAGAACATTGTCAAACATAAACAACAAATAATATAAGTGAGAATATCTTCAACAGCGTACCCCAGCTTGACTGTCTGATTGCAGAAATCAAAGTTTGGATTCCTCAAAGATATATTTGCAGGTAGAGCAACCATGTCTAGGCAGTGGTACCTTCCTGAGTGGAAGACAGGCAGATTAAGTGCAGAGCAGTCGACCTAGGAAGATCTTTCACCTAACACCAGCAACGTCGTGTGAGGACTCATGGCTGTCTGGAAGCCGACATAAGAAATGTCTGCCTTTTGACCTCATTGTGTGGATTGGTCAGGAGATGTTGTAGATATATGCTTGATATCGTCTGCATGTATTCTGTAAACGAAATATGTCTTGTAGACATCTCCATGTTCTTCTTCTATAGAATATCTCTTCTTTTATATGTTGTCTTTTCTATATGTTATAGAGTTGTTTGATGTAGTTCTATATGTTGATATGTTGTATGTTATATAGTTGTATGATGTAGTTTTGTATGTTGATATGTTGTATGTTATAGAGTTGTATGATGTAGTTGTGTATGTTGATATGTTGTATGTTATAGAGTTGTATGATGTAGTTGTGTATGTTGATATGTTGTATGTTATAGAGTTGTATGATGTAGTTGTGTATGTTGTCTTATCTGTGACACTTGTTACCAGTTGTTTTCCTACATTGTTTGAGATTGTTGAACAAATGTGAGCTCAGTCTGTTGTGACCTTTACTAGAGAATAATATTAGCGTTTATGCTAATAGATATTTGCATAATATTAGCGTTTATGCTAATAGATATTTGCATAATATTGTTCAACAACAATAGTTAGAGTATTCTGATGTCAGTGACTATCTCTCTCTCTCTTCTCTCTTTCTCTATCTCTCTCTCTCTCTCTCTCTCTTTCTTTCTCTCTCTCTCTCTATCTCTTTCTCTGTCTCTATTTCTATCTCTTTATCTTTTTTTCTCTCTATCTTTCTTTCTTTCTCTCTCTTTCTTTTTCTCTCTCTTTCTCTCTCTCTTTCTCTCTCTCTTTCTCTCTCTCTATCTCTCTATCTCTCTCTTTCTCTCTCTCTCTTTCTCTCTCTCTTTTTCTCTCTCTCTCTCTATATCTCTTTCTTCTCTCTCTCTCTCTCTCTCTCTCTTCTCTCTCTCTCTTTCTCTCTCTCTTTCTCTCTCTCTTCTCTCTCTCTTCTCTCTCTCTCTCTCTTTCTCTCTCTCTTTCTCTCTCTCTCTCTTATATTTTCTCTCTCTTTATCTTTCTTTCTCTCTATCTTTCTTTCTCTCTCTTTCTTTCTCTCTTTCTCTCTCTCTTTCTCTCTCTCTTTCTCTCTCTCTCTTTCTCTCTCTCTCTCTTTCTCTCTCTATCTCTCTTTCTTTCTCTCTTCTATCTCTCTTTCTCTCTCTATCTATCTCTCTTTCTCTCTCTCTCTCTCTCTATCTCTATCTCTCTTTCTCTCTCTCTATCTCTTTTTCTCTCTCTCTATCTCTCTTTCTCTCTCTTTCTTTCTCTCTTTCTTTCTCTCTTTCTCTCTGTATCTCTCTCTTTCTTTCTCTCTCTCTTTCTCTAACTCTCACTATTTCTGTCTCCACACATACCACACTACATGTACATATAGACATACACATACATAAACATACACACACACTCAGACACACACGCAGACAGATACAAACACACATACAAGAAATAGTTACTTATGATGAACACGATTATTGTATAACCAACTAATAACTTCTAGTGAAAGTGACAATAAGATCAACTTCTAGTAAACGTGACAATAAGATCAACTTCTAGTAAACGTGACAATAAGATCAATTTCTAGTAAACGTGACAGTAAGATCAACTTCTAGTAAACGTGACAATAAGATCAACTTCTAGTAAACGTGACGTAAGATCAACTCAAGTAAACGTGACAGTAAGATCAACTTCTGGTAAACGTGACAGTAAGATCAACTTCTAGTAAACGTGACTGTAAGATCAACTTCTGGTAAATGTGACTGTAAGATCAACTTCTGGTAAACGTGACAGTAATATCAACTTCTAGTAAACGTGACAATAAGATCAACTTCTGGTAAATGTGACTGTAAGATCAACTTCTGATAAACGTGACAGTAATATCAACTTCTGATAAACGTGACAGTAATATCAACTTCTGGTAAACGTGACAATAAGATCAACTTCTAGTAAACGTGACAGTAAGATCAACTTCTGGTAAATGTGACAATAAGATCAACTTCTGGTAAACGTGACAGTAAGATCAACTTCTGGTAAACGTAACAGTAAGATCAACTTCTGGTAAACGTGACAGTAAGATCAACTTCTGGTAAACGTGACAGTAAGATCAACTTCTGGTAAATGTGACTGTAAGATCAACTTCTGATAAACGTGACAGTAATATCAACTTCTGGTAAACGTGACAATAAGATCAACTTCTAGTAAACGTGACAGTAAGATCAACTTCTGGTAAATGTGACAATAAGATCAACTTCTGGTAAACGTGACAGTAAGATCAACTTCTGGTAAACGTGACAGTAAGATCAACTTCTGGTAAACGTGACAGTAAGATCAACTTCTGGTAAACGTGACAGTAAGATCAACTTCTGGTAAACGTGACAGTAAGATCAACTTCTGGTAAACGTGACAGTAAAATCAACTTCTGGTAAACGTGACAGTAAGATCAACTTCTGATAAACGTGACAGTAAAATCAACTTCTGGTAAACGTGACAGTAAAATCAACTTCTGATAAACGTGACAGTAAGATCAACTTCTGATACACGTGACAGTAAGATCAACTTCTGGTAAACGTGACAGTAAGATCAACTTCTGGTAAACGTGACAGTAAAATCAACTTCTGATAAACGTGACAGTAAAATCACTTCTGTAAACGTGACAGTAAAATCAACTTCTGGTAAACGTGACAGTAAGATCAACTTCTGGTAAACGTGACAGTAAGATCAACTTCTGGTAAACGTGACAGTAAGATCAACTTCTGGTAAACGTGACAGTAAGATCAACTTCTGGTAAACGTGACAGTAAGATCAACTTCTGATAAACGTGACAGTAAAATCAACTTCTGGTAAACGTGACAGTAAGATGAAGAAAATACCAGATACATCATTCTATAAAATGTGACATTGATACAAATAAAATGTGACATTGATACAAATAAAATGTGACATTGATACAAATAAAATGTTCTAGAGAACTTTGATGTTGAAAGTGTGTTCAGATTTAAGCTAGATATGTGGTACTGTAGCCATCATTAATATTATTTTGGTAAAATCGTTTTATTTTTTCAAAAGCCAACATCCTATTTCTGTTTTCTGTTTTCTTGCAACGATTTCGTCATCTGAGAGTGTATGTAGAAGAAGAAGAACATTGGAGAGTGTACATAGAAGTAGTAGAACATCTGAGAGTGTACATAGAAGAAGTAGAACATCTGAGAGTGTACATAGAAGAAGTAGAATATCTGAGAATGTACATAGAAGTAGAACATCTGAGAGTGTACATAGAAGTAGAACATCTGAGAGTGTACATAGAAGAAGTAGAACATCTGAGAGTGTACATAGAAGAAGTAGAATATCTGAGAATGTACATAGAAGTAGAACATCTGAGAGTGTACATAGAAGTAGAACATCTGAGAGTGTCATGTAGAAGTAGAACATCTGAGAGTGTACATAGAAGAAGTAGAACATCTGAGAGTGTCATAGAAGAAGTAGAACATCTGAGAGTGTACATAGAAGTAGAACATCTGAGAGTGTACATAGAAGTATAACATCTGAGAGTGTGCGTAGAAGTAGTACGTCTGAGAGTGTACATAGAAGAAGTAGAACATCTGAGAGTATACATAGAAGTAGAACATCTGAGAGTGTACATAGAAGAAGTATAACATCTGAGAGTATACATAGAAGAAGTATAACATCTGAGAGTGTACATAGAAGAAGTATAACATCTGAGAGTGTACATAGAAGTAGTACATCTGAGAGTGTACATAGAAGTATAACATCTGAGAGTGTACATAGAAGTAGTACATCTGAGAGTGTACATAGAAGTATAACATCTGAGAGTGTACATAGAAGAAGTAGAACATCTGAGAGTATACATAGAAGAAGTAGAACATCTGAGAGTATCAGAAGAAGTAGAACATCTAGAGTGTACATAGAAGAAGTAGAACTTCTGAGAGTGTGCGTAGAAGTAGAACATCTGAGAGTATACATAGAAGAAGTAGAACATCTGAGAGTATATATAGAAGTAGTAGAACATCTGAGAGTGTACATAGAAGAAGTAGAACATCTGAGAGTGTACGTAGAAGTATAACATCTGAGAGTGTGCATAGAAGTAGTAGAACATCTGAGAGTGTACATAGAAGTATAACATCTGAGAGTGTACATAGAAGTAGAACATCTGAGAGTGTACGTAGAAGTAGAACATCTGAGTGTGTACATAGAAGAAGTAGAACATCTGAGAGTGTACATAGAAGTAGTAGAACATTTGAGAGTGTACGTAGAAGTAGTAGAACATATGAGAGTGTACATAGAAGTAGTAGAACATCCGAGAGTGTACATAGAAGTAGTAGATCATCTGCGAGTTTACATAGAAGAAGTAGAACATCTGAGAGTGTACGTAGAAGTATAACATCTGAGAGTGTAGATAGAAGAAGTAGAACATCTGAGAGTGTACGTAGAAGTATAACATCTGAGAGTGTACATAGAAGAAGTAGAACATCTGAGAGTGTGCGTAGAAGTAGAACATCTGAGAGTGTACATAGAAGAAGTAGAACATCTGAGAGTGTACATAGAAGAAGTAGAACATCTGAGAGTGTACATAGAAGTAGAACATCTGAGAGTGTACGTAGAAGTAGAACATCTGAGAGTGTACATAGAAGAAGTAGAACATCTGAGAGTGTAGGTAGAAGTAGAACATCTGAGAGTGTACATAGAAGAAGTAGAACATCTGAGAGTATACATAGAAGTAGAACATCTGAGAGTGTACATAGAAGAAGTATAACATCTGAGAGTGTGCGTAGAAGTAGTACGTCTGAGAGTGTATATAGAAGAAGTAGAACATCTGAGAGTGTAGGTAGATGTAGAACATCTGAGAGTGTACATAGAAGAAGTAGAACATCTGAGAGTATACATAGAAGTAGAACATCTGAGAGTGTACATAGAAGAAGTAGAACATCTGAGAGTGTACATAGAAGAAGTAGAACATCTGAGAGTGTACATAGAAGTAGAACATCTGAGAGTGTACATAGAAGTAGAACATCTGAGAGTGTACATAGAAGTAGAACATCTGAGAGTGTACGTAGAAGTAGAACATCTGAGAGTGTACATAGAAGAAGTATAACATCTGAGAGTATACATAGAAGAAGTATAACATCTGCGAGTGTACATAGAAGAAGTATAACATCTGAGAGTGTACGTAGAAGTAGTACATCTGAGAGTGTACATAGAAGTATAACATCTGAGAGTGTACATAGAAGTAGTACATCTGAGAGTGTACATAGAAGTATAACATCTGAGAGTGTACATAGAAGAAGTAGAACATCTGAGAGTATACATAGAAGAAGTAGAACATCTGAGAGTATACATAGAAGAAGTAGAACATCTGAGAGTATACATAGAAGAAGTAGAACATCTGAGAGTATACATAGAAGTAGTAGAACATCTGAGAGTGTACATAGAAGAAGTATAACATCTGAGAGTGTGCATAGAAGTAGTAGAACATCTGAGAGTGTACATAGAAGTAGAACATCTGAGAGTGTACATAGAAGTATAACATCTGAGAGTGTACATAGAAGAAGTAGAACATCTGAGAGTATACATAGAAGAAGTAGAACATCTGAGAGTATACATAGAAGAAGTAGAACATCTGAGAGTGTACATAGAAGTAGAACATCTGAGAGTGTACATAGAAGTAGAACATCTGAGAGTGTATATAGAAGTAGAACATCTGAGAGTGTCCATAGAAGAAGTATAACATCTGAGAGTATACATAGAAGAAGTATAACATCTGAGAGTGTACATAGAAGAAGTATAACATCTGAGAGTGTACATAAAAGTAGTACATCTGAGAGTGTACATAGAAGTATAATATCTGAAAGTGTACATAGAAGTAGTACATCTGAGAGTGTACATAGAAGTATAACATCTGAGAGTGTACATAGAAGAAGTAGAACATCTGAGAGTATACATAGAAGAAGTAGAACATCTGAGAGTATACATAAAAGAAGTAGAACATCTGAGAGTGTACATAGAAGAAGTAGAACTTCTGAGAGTGTGCGTAGAAGTAGAACATCTGAGAGTATACATAGAAGAAGTAGAACATCTGAGAGTATACATAGAAGTAGTAGAACATCTGAGAGTGTACATAGAAGAAGTAGAACATCTGAGAGTGTACGTAGAAGTATAACATCTGAGAGTGTGCATAGAAGTAGTAGAACATCTGAGAGTGTACATAGAAGTAGAACATCTGAGAGTGTATATAGAAGTAGAACATCTGAGAGTGTACATAGAAGTAGAACATCTGAGAGTGTACATAGAAGAAGTAGAACATCTGAGAGTGTACATAGAAGTAGTAGAACATCTGAGAGTGTACGTAGAAGTAGTAGAACATCTGAGAGTGTACATAGAAGTAGCAGAACATCTGAGAGTGTACATAGAAGTAGTAGAGCATCTCAGAGTGTACATAGAAGAAGTAGAACATCTGAGAGTGTACATAGAAGTATAACATCTGAGAGTGTACATAGAAGAAGTAGAACATCTGAGAGTGTACGTAGAAGTAGAACATCTGAGAGTGTACATAGAAGTAGAACATCTGAGAGTGTACATAGAAGAAGTAGAACATCTGAGAGTGTATCTAGAAGTAGAACATCTGAGAGTGTACATAGAAGAAGTAGAACATCTGAGAGTGTACATAGAAGTAGAACATCTGAGAGTGTACGTAGAAGTAGAACATCTGAGAGTGTCCATAGAAGAAGTATAACATCTGAGAGTATACATAGAAGAAGTATAACATCTGAGAGTGTACATAGAAGAAGTATAACATCTGAGAGTGTACATAGAAGTAGTACATCTGAGAGTGTAAATAGAAGTATAACATCTGAGAGTGTACATAGAAGTAGTACATCTGAGAGTGTACATAGAAGTATAACATCTGAGAGTGTACATAGAAGAAGTAGAACATCTGAGAGTATACATAGAAGAAGTAGAACATCTGAGAGTATACATAGAAGAAGTAGAACATCTGAGAGTGTACATAGAAGAAGTAGAACTTCTGAGAGTGTGCGTAGAAGTAGAACATCTGAGAGTATACATAGAAGAAGTAGAACATCTGAGAGTATACATAGAAGTAGTAGAACATCTGAGAGTGTACATAGAAGAAGTAGAACATCTGAGAGTGTACGTAGAAGTATAACATCTGAGAGTGTGCATAGAAGTAGTAGAACATCTGAGAGTGTACATAGAAGTAGAACATCTGAGAGTGTATATAGAAGTAGAACATCTGAGAGTGTACATAGAAGTAGAACATCTGAGAGTGTACATAGAAGAAGTAGAACATCTGAGAGTGTACATAGAAGTAGTAGAACATCTGAGAGTGTACGTAGAAGTAGTAGAACATCTGAGAGTGTACATAGAAGAAGTAGAACTTCTGAGAGTGTGCGTAGAAGTAGAACATCTGAGAGTATACATAGAAGAAGTAGAACATCTGAGAGTATACATAGAAGTAGTAGAACATCTGAGAGTGTACATAGAAGAAGTAGAACATCTGAGAGTGTCGTAGAAGTATAACATCTGAGAGTGTGCATGAAGTAGTAGAACATCTGAGAGTGTACATAGAAGTAGAACATCTGAGAGTGTATATAGAAGTAGAACATCTGAGAGTGTACATAGAAGTAGAACATCTGAGAGTGTACATAGAAGAAGTAGAACATCTGAGAGTGTACATAGAAGTAGTAGAACATCTGAGAGTGTACGTAGAAGTAGTAGAACATCTGAGAGTGTACATAGAAGTAGCAGAACATCTGAGAGTGTACATAGAAGTAGTAGAGCATCTGAGTGTACTAGAAGAAGTAGAACATCTGAGAGTGTACGTAGAAGTATAACATCTGAAAGTGTACATAGAAGTAGTACATCTGAGAGTGTACATAGAAGTATAACATCTGAGAGTGTACATAGAAGAAGTAGAACATCTGAGAGTATACATAGAAGAAGTAGAACATCTGAGAGTATACATAGAAGAAGTAGAACATCTGAGAGTGTACATAGAAGAAGTAGACATTCTGAGAGTGTGTGAAGTAGAACATCTGAGAGTATACATAGAAGAAGTAGAACATCTGAGAGTATACATAGAAGTAGTAGAACATCTGAGAGTGTACATAGAAGAAGTAGAACATCTGAGAGTGTATCGTAGAAGTATAACATCTGAGAGTGTGCATAGAAGTAGTAGAACATCTGAGAGTGTACATAGAAGTAGAACATCTGAGAGTGTATATAGAAGTAGAACATCTGAGAGTGTACATAGAAGTAGAACATCTGAGAGTGTACATAGAAGAAGTAGAACATCTGAGAGTGTACATAGAAGTAGTAGAACATCTGAGAGTGTCATGTGAAGTAGTAGAACATCTGAGAGTGTACATAGAAGTAGCAGAACATCTGAGAGTGTACATAGAAGTAGTAGAGCATCTGCGAGTGTACATAGAAGAAGTAGAACATCTGAGAGTGTACGTAGAAGTATAACATCTGAGAGTGTACATAGAAGAAGTAGAACATCTGAGAGTGTACGTAGAAGTAGAACATCTGAGAGTGTACATAGAAGTAGAACATCTGAGAGTGTACATAGAAGAAGTAGAACATCTGAGAGTGTACGTAGAAGTAGAACATCTGAGAGTGTACATAGAAGAAGTAGAACATCTGAGAGTGTACATAGAAGTAGAACATCTGAGAGTGTACGTAGAAGTAGAACATCTGAGAGTGTCCATGAGAAGTATAACATCTGAGAGTATACATAGAAGAAGTATAACATCTGAGAGTGTACATAGAAGAAGTATAACATCTGAGAGTGTACATAGAAGTAGTACATCTGAGAGTGTAAATAGAAGTATAACATCTGAGAGTGTACATAGAAGTAGTACATCTGAGAGTGTACATAGAAGTATAACATCTGAGAGTGTACATAGAAGAAGTAGAACATATGAGAGTATACATAGAAGAAGTAGAACATCTGAGAGTATACATAGAAGAAGTAGAACATCTGAGAGTGTACATAGAAGAAGTAGAACTTCTGAGAGTGTGCGTAGAAGTAGAACATCTGAGAGTATACATAGAAGAAGTAGAACATCTGAGAGTATACATAGAAGTAGTAGAACATCTGAGAGTGTACATAGAAGAAGTAGAACATCTGAGAGTGTACGTAGAAGTATAACATCTGAGAGTGTACATAGAAGTAGTAGAACATCTGAGAGTGTACATAGAAGTAGAACATCTGAGAGTGTATATAGAAGTAGAACATCTGAGAGTGTACGTAGAAGTAGAACATCTGAGAGTGTACATAGAAGGAGTAGAACATCTGAGAGTGTACATAGAAGTAGTAGAACATCTGAGAGTGTACGTAGAAGTAGTAGAACATCTGAGAGTGTACATAGAAGTAGTAGAACATCTGAGAGTGTACATAGAAGTAGTAGAGCATCTGCGAGTGTACATAGAAGAAGTAGAACATCTGAGAGTGTACGTAGAAGTATAACATCTGAGAGTGTACATAGAAGAAGTAGAACATCTGAGAGTGTGCGTAGAAGTATAACATCTGAGAGTGTACATAGAAGAAGTAGAACATCTGAGAGTGTACTTAGAAGTAGAACATCTGAGAGTGTACATAGAAGTAGAACATCTGAGAGTGTACATAGAAGGAGTAGAACATCTGAGAGTGACTGTAGAAGTAGAACATCTGAGAGTGTACATAGAAGTAGTAGAACATTTGAGAGTGTACATAGAAGAAGTAGAACATCTGAGAGTGTGCGTAGAAGTATAACATCTGAGAGTGTACATAGAAGAAGTAGAACATCTGAGAGTGTACTTAGAAGTAGAACATCTGAGAGTGTACATAGAAGTAGAACATCTGAGAGTGTACATAGAAGGAGTAGAACATCTGAGAGTGTACGTAGAAGTAGAACATCTGAGAGTGTACATAGAAGTAGTAGAACATTTGAGAGTGTACATAGAAGTAGAACATCTGAGAGTGTACGTAGAAGAAGTAGAACATCTGAGAGTGTGCGTAGAAGAAGTAGAACATCTGAGAGTGTACCTCAAAGAAGAATATGTAGAAAATTGTAAAGAAAATGAATTCTTGTTTCACGAGCACTTGTCTAGAACCATGGGTCATAGTTCATTGAATACAGAGAACGTTCTAAAATGATGAATGTTTCTTTACTTTTCTTTTGCATTAAGCACATCACTAACTAGGTTTCTTTGCACTAACTAGATTTCAACGAAGCTAGAATACCATCCAGATATAAGACCCCCATGGTGAAGTCTCTTCCTTAAGTACCGTATTGTTTACATGCTAGTTTTGGCTGACAAGAATTAAGATGAGCACAACACGCTGGCGGCGTCAAGAAAGCTAATAGATAAACTGTTTGTAGAGTTCGTCTAGTGCTTGCGCTTGTACAGGGACGATGAAGATTGATAACTTCGTCTAGACAAGCAACGTAATCTGCAACAGAAAGAAACTTACGTGCAAAGTCTGTACATAAATGATGAAGCCAATTTTGAGAAGATAGGGTAACTAGATAGTTTACACGCTGTACACAATCACACAAATATTTCAGAGTAACGATGTGGAATCTAAGAAGGACAAGAAATGAAAGAAAGATAGATAACACCAAATAGAGATTGTTTGACAAGGATATTATAAACATAATCTGAGTATTAGAAAGAAAACAAAGGATGAAACTGAATAAACAAAAAACAACATCAAATGTGAACAATATATGGAGAATAGACGAACATTTCCTAGATTTAATCAATTGGCCGCCTAGCACCTTTCCTTCTTAGAGTTCTCATCTTTGCACTGGGAGACTAGTTCGTAGAATTCTCATCTTTGCACTGGGAGACTAGTTCGTAGAGTTCTCATCTTTGCACTGGGAGACTCGCTGGTAGAGTTCTCATCTTTGCACTAGAGACTCCTCGTATAGTTCTCATCTTTGCACTGGGAGACTCGCTGGTAGAGTTCTCATCTTTGCACTGGGAGACTAGTTCGTAGAGTTCTCATCTTTGCACTGGGAGACTAGTTCGTAGAATTCTCATCTTTGCACTGGAGACTAGCTCGTAGAGTTCCCATCTTTGCACTGGGAGACTCGCTCGTAGAGTTATCATCTTTGCACTGGGAGACTCGCTCGTAGAGTTCTCATCTTTGCACTGGGAGACTCGCTCGTAGAGTTATCATCTTTGCACTGGGAGACTAGTTCTTAAGAGTTCTCATCTCTGCACTGGGAAACTAGTTCGTAGAGTTCACATCTTTGCACTGGGAGACAAGTTCGTATAGTTCTCATCTTTGCACTGGGATACTAGCTCGTAGAGTTCTCATCTTTGCACTGGGAGACAAGTTCGTATAGTTCTCATCTTTGCACTGGGTGACTCGCTCGTAGAGTTATCATCTTTGCACTGGGTGACTCGCTCGTAGAGTTATCATCTTTGCACTGGGTGACTCGCTCGTAGAGTTATCATCTTTGCACTGGAAGACTCGCTCGTAGAGTTATCATCTTTGCACTGGAAGACTCGGTCGTAGAGTTCTCATCTTTGCACTGGGAGACTCGGTCGTAGAGTTATCATCTTTGCACTGGGTGACTCGCTCGTAGAGTTATCATCTTTGCACTGGAAGACTCGCTCGTAGAGTTATCATCTTTGCACTGGAAGACTCGGTCGTAGAGTTCTCATCTTTGCACTGGGAGACTATTTCTTATAGTTCTCATCTTGGCAATGGGAGCATCGAGTAAATATAGAGCCATAAGAAAATATTTGAACAATGTACAGTAATGATCATTGTAGAATGCCAAGACTTTCATGACATTTTTTTTCTCCTTTAGCTAACCAGGGTCTGTGAGTTTTCTTCTTCTTCTTCTTCTTCTTCTTCTTCTTCTTCTTCTTCTTCTCACTAACCAGGGTCTGTGAGTTTCTTCTTCTTCTTCTTCCACTAACCAGGGTCTGTGAGTTTTCTTCTTCTTCTTCTTCTTCTTCTTCTTCCACTAACCAGGGTCTGTGAGTTTTCTTCTTCTTCTTCTTCTTCTTCTTCCACTAACCAGGGTCTGTGAGTTTTCTTCTTCTTCTACTAACAGGGTCTGTGAGTTTTTCTTCTTCTTCTTTTCTTCTACTAACCAGGGTCTGTGAGTTTTCTTCTTCTTCTTCTTCTTCTACTAACCAGGGTCTGTGAGTTTTCTTCTCATTCTACTAACCAGGGTCTGTGAGTTTTCTTCTTCTTCTTCTTCTTCTTCTTCTTCCACTAACCAGGGTCTGTGAGTTTTCTTCTTCTTCTTCTTCAACTAACCAGGGTCTGTGAGTTTTCTTCTTCTTCTTCTTCCACTAACCAGGGTCTGTGAGTTTTCTTCTTCTTCTTCTTCTTCTTCTTCTTCTACTAACCAGGGTCTGTGAGTTTTCTTCTTCTTCTTCTTCCACTAACCAGGGTCTGTGAGTTTACTTCTTCTTCTTCTTCTTCTTCTTCTTCTTCTACTAACCAGGGTCTGTGAGTTTTCTTCTTCTTCTTCTTCTTCTTCCATTAACCAGGGTCTGTGAGTTTTCTTCTTCTTCTTCTTCTTCCACTATCCAGGGTCTGTGAGTTTTCTTCTTCTTCTTCTTCCACTATCCAGGGTCTGTGAGTTTTCTTCTTCTTCTTCTTCTTCCACTATCCAGGGTCTGTGAGTTTTCTTCTTCTTCTTCTTCTTCTTCTTCTTCTTCCACTATCCAGGGTCTGTGAGTTTTCTTCTTCTTCTTCTTCTTCCATTAACCAGGGTCTGTGAGTTTTCTTCTTTCTTCTTTCTTCTTCCACTAACTAGGGTCTGTGAGTTTTCTTCTTCTTCTTCCACTAACCAGTGTCTGTGAGTTTTCTTCTTCTTCTTCTTCTTCCACTAACCAGGGTCTGTGAGTTTTCTTCTTCTTCTTCTTCTTCTTCTTCTTCTTCTACTAACTCAGGTCTGTGAGTTTTCTTCTTCTTCTTCTTCTTCTATTAACCAGGGTCTGCGAGTTTTCTTCTTCTTCTTCTTCTTCTTCTTCTTCCATTAACCAGGGTCTGTGAGTTTTCTTCTTCTTCTTCTTCTTCCATTAACCAGGGTCTGTGAGTTTTCTTCTCATTCTACTAACCAGGGTCTGTGAGTTTTCTTCTTCTTCTTCTTCTTCCACTAACCAGGGTCTGTGAGTTTTCTTCTCATTCTACTAACCAGGTCGTGAGTTTTCTTCTCATTCTACTAACAGGGTCTGTGAGTTTTTCTTCTTTCTTCTTCTTCCACTAACCAGAGTCTGTGAGTTTCTTCTTCTTCTTCTTCTTTCTTCTTCTTCCACTAACCAGGGTCTGTGAGTTTCTTCTTCTTCTTCTTCTTCCACTAACCAGGGTCTGTGAGTTTTCTTCTTCTTCTTCTTCTTCCACTAACCAGGGTCTGTGAGTTTTTTTCTTCTTCTTCTTCTTCTTCTTCCATTAACCAGGGTCTGTGAGTTTTCTTCTTCTTCTTCTTCTTCTTCTTCTTCCATTAACCAGGGTCTGTGAGGTTTCTTCTTCTTCTTCTTCTTCTTCTACTAACCAGGGTCTGTGAGTTTTCTTCTCATTCTACTAACCAGGGTCTGTGAGTTTTCTTCTTCTTCTTTCTTCTTCTTTCTTCTTCCACTAACCAGGGTCTGTGAGTTTTCTTCTTCTTCTTCTTCCACTAACCAGGGTCTGTGAGTTTTCTTCTTCTTCTTCTTCTTCCACTAACCAGGGTCTGTGAGTTTTCTTCTTCTTCTTCTTCTTCTTCTTCCACTAGCCAGGGTCTGTGAGTCTTCTTCTTCTTCTTCTTCTTCTTCTTCTTCTTCCACTAACCAGGGTCTGTGAGTTTTCTTCTTCTTCTTCTTCCACTAACCAGGGTCTGTGAGTTTTCTTCTTCTTCTTCTTCTTCTTCCACTAACCAGGGTCTGTGAGTTTTCTTCTTCTTCTTCTTCTTCCACTAACCAGGGTCTGTGAGTCTTCTTCTTCTTCTTCTTCTTCTTCCACTAACCAGGGTCTGTGAGTTTTCTTCTTCTTCTTTTTCTTCTTCTACTAACCAGGGTCTGTGAATTTTCTTCTTCTTCTTCCACTAACCAGGGTCTGTGAGTTTTCTTCTTCTTCTTCTTCTTCTTCTTCTTCTTCCACTAACCAGGGTCTGTGAGTCTTCTTCTTCTTCTTCTTCTTCTTCTTCTTCTTCTTCCACTAACCAGGGTCTGTGAGTTTTCTTCTTCTTCTTCTTCTTCTTCTTCTTCCACTAACCAGGGTCTGTGAGTCTTCTTCTTCTTCTTCTTCTTCTTCTTCCACTAACCAGGGTCTGTGAGTTTTCTTCTTCTTCTTCTACTAACCAGGGTCTGTGAGTTTTCTTCTTCTTCTTCTTCTTCTACTAACCAGGGTCTGTGAGTTTTCTTCTTCTTCTTCTTCTTCTACTAACCAGGGTCTGTGAGTTTTCTTCTCATTCTACTAACCAGGGTCTGTGAGTTTTCTTCTTCTTCTTCTTCTTCCACTAACCAGGGTCTGTGAGTTTTCTTCTCATTCTACTAACCAGGGTCTGTGAGTTTTCTTCTTCTTCTTCTTCTTCCACTAACCAGGGTCTGTGAGTTTTTTTCTTCTTCTTCTTCTTCTTCTTCCACTAACCAGGGTCTGTGAGTTTTCTTCTCATTCTACTAACCAGGGTCTGTGAGTTTTCTTCTTCTTCTTCTTCTTCTTCCACTAACCAGGGTCTGTGAGTTTTCTTCTTCTTCTTCTTCTTCCACAACCAGGGTCTGTGAGTTTTCTTCTTCTTCTTCTTCTTCCACTAACCAGGGTCTGTGAGTTTTCTTCTTCTTCTTCTTCTTCTTCTTCCACTAACCAGGGTCTGTGAGTTTTCTTCTTCTTCTTCTTCCTTCTTCCACTAACCAGGGTCTGTGAGTTTTCTTCTTCTTCTTCTTCTTCTTCTTCTTCTTCCACTAACCAGGGTCTGTGAGTCTTCTTCTTCTGCTTCTGCTTCTTCTTATTCTTCTTCTTCCACTAACCAGGGTCTGTGAGTCTTCTACTTCTTCTTCTTCCACTAACCAGGGTCTGTGAGTCTTCTTCTTCTTCTTCTTCTTTTTCTTCTTTCACTAACCAGGGTCTGTGAGTTTTCTTCTTCTTCTTCTTCTTCTTCTACTAACCAGGGTCTGTGAGTTTTCTTCTTCTTCTTCTTCCACTAACCAGGGTCTGTGAGTTTTCTTCTTCTTTCTTCCACTAACCAGGTCTGTGAGTTTTCTTCTTCTTCTTCTTCCACTAACCAGGGTCTGTGAGTTTTCTTCTTCTTCTTCTTCTTCTACTAACCAGGGTCTGTGAGTTTTCTTCTTCTATTTTTCTTCCATTAACCAGGGTCTAGAGTTTTCTTCTTCTTCTTCTTCTTTTCTTCCATTAACCAGGGTCTGGAGTTTTCTTCTTCTTCTTCTTCTTCCACTAACCAGGTCTGTGAGTTTTCTTCTTCTTTTCTTTTTTCCATTAACCAGGGTCTGTGAGTTTTCTTCTTTCTTCTCTTCTTACTATCCAGGGTCTGTGAGTTTTCTTCTTCTTCTTCTTCTTCTTCCACTAACCAGGTCTGTGAGTTTCTTCTTCTTCTTCCACTCAACCAGTGTCTGTGAGTTCTTCTTCTTCTTCTTCCACTAACCAGGTCTGTAGTTTTCTTCTTGCTTCTTCTTCTTCTTCTTCTCACTAACAGGGTCTTGAGTTTTCTTCTTCTTCTTCTTCTTTATTAACCAGGGTCTGTGAGTTTTCTTCTTCTTCTTTTCTTCTTCTTCTTCCATTAACCAGGGTCTGTGAGTTTTCTTCTTCTTCTTCTTCTTCTTCCACTAACCAGGGTCTGTGAGTTTTCTTCTCATTCTACTAACCAGGGTCTGTGAGTTTTCTTCTTCTTCTTCTTCTTCCACTAACCAGGGTCTGTGAGTTTTCTTCTCATTCTACTAACCAGGGTCTGTGAGTTTTCTTCTCATTCTACTAACCAGGGTCTGTGAGTTTTCTTCTTCTTCTTCTTCTACTAACCAGGGTCTGTGAGTTTTCTTCTTCTTCTTCTTCTTCTTCTTCCACTAACCAGGGTCTGTGAGTTTTCTTCTTCTTCTTCTTCCACTAACCAGGGTCTGTGAGTTTTCTTCTTCTTCTTCTTCTTCCACTAACCAGGGTCTGTGAGTTTTCTTCTTCTTCTTCTTCTTCCACTACTAGGGTCTGGAGTTTCTCTTCTTCTTCTTCTTCTTCCATTAACCAGGGTCCTGAGTTTTCTTCTTCTTCTTCTTCTTCTTCTTCTTCATTAACCAGGGTCTGTGAGGTTTCTTCTTCTTCTTCTTCTTCCACTAACCAGGGTCTGTGAGTTTTCTTCTCATTCTACTAACCAGGGTCTGTGAGTTTTCTTCTCTCTTCTTCTATCTTCTTCTTCCACTAACCAGGTCTGAGTTTTCTTCTTCTTCTTCTCCACTAACCAGGGTCTGTGAGTTTCTTCTTCTTCTTCTTCTTACTAACCAGGGTCTGTGAGTTTTCTTCTTCTTCTTCTTCTTCAACTAACCAGGGTCTGTGAGTTTTCTTCTTCTTCTTCTTCTTCTTCTTCCACTAGCCAGGGTCGAGTCTTTCTTCTGCTTCTTCTTCTTCTTCTTCTTCTTCACTAACCAGGGTCTGTGAGTTTTCTTCTTCTTCTTCTTCTTCCACTAACCAGGGTCTGTGAGTTTTCTTCTTCTTCTTCTTCTTCCACTAACCAGGGTCTGTGAGTTTTCTTCTTCTTCTTCTTCTTCCACTAACCAGGGTCTGTGAGTCTTCTTCTTCTTCTTCTTCTTCTTCCACTAACCAGGGTCTGTGAGTTTTCTTCTTCTTTTTCTTCTTCCACTAACCAGGGTCTGTGAATTTTCTTCTTCTTCTTCCACTAACCAGGGTCTGTGAGTTTTCTTCTTCTTCTTCTTCTTCTTCTTCTTCTTCCACTAACCAGGGTCTGTGAGTCTTCTTCTTCTGCTTCTTCTTCTTCTTCTTCTTCTTCTTCCACTAACCAGGGTCTGTGAGTTTTCTTCTTCTTCTTCTTCTTCTTCTTCAACTAACCAGGGTCTGTGAGTCTTCTTCTTCTTCTTCTTCTTCTTCTTCTTCCACTAACCAGGGTCTGTGAGTTTTCTTCTTCTTCTTCTACTAACCAGGGTCTGTGAGTTTTCTTCTTCTTCTTCTTCTTCTTCTACTAACCAGGGTCTGTGAGTTTTCTTCTTCTTCTTCTTCTTCTACTAACCAGGGTCTGTGAGTTTTCTTCTCATTCTACTAACCAGGGTCTGTGAGTTTTCTTCTTCTTCTTCTTCTTCCACTAACCAGGGTCTGTGAGTTTTCTTCTCATTCTACTAACCAGGTCTGTGAGTTTCTTCTTCTTCTTCTTCTTCCACTAACCAGGGTCTGTGAGTTTTCTTCTTCTTCTTCTTCTTCCACTATCCAGGGTCTGTGAGTTTTCTTCTCATTCTACTAACCAGGGTCTGTGAGTTTTCTTCTTCTTCTTCTTCTTCCACTAACCAGGGTCTGTGAGTTTTCTTCTTCTTCTTCTTCCACTAACCAGGGTCTGTGAGTTTTCTTCTTCTTCTTCTTCTTCCACTAACCAGGGTCTGTGAGTTTTCTTCTTCTTCTTCTTCTTCTTCTTCCACTAACCAGGGTCTGTGAGTTTACTTCTTCTTCTTCTTCTTCTTCTTCTTCCACTAACCAGGGTCTGTGAGTTTTCTTCTTCTTCTTCTTCTTCCACTAACCAGGTCTGTGAGTTTCTTCTTCTTCTTCTTCTTCTTCTTCTTCTTCCACTAACCAGGGTCTGTGAGTCTTCTTCTTCTGCTTCTGCTTCTTCTTATTCTTCTTCTTCCACTAACCAGGGTCTGTGAGTCTTCTACTTCTTCTTCTTCACTAACAGGGTCTGTGAGTCTTCTCTTTTCTTCTTTTCTTCTTTCACTAACCAGGGTCTGTGAGTTTTCTTCTTCTTCTTCTTCTTCTACTAACCAGGGTCTGTGAGTTTCTTCTTCTCTTCTTCCACTAACCAGGTCTGTGAGTTTTCTTCTTCTTCTTCTTCCACTAACCAGGGTCTGTGAGTTTTCTTCTTCTTTTTCTTCTTCCACTAACCAGGGTCTGTGAGTTTTCTTCTTCTTCTTCTTCTTCTTCTTCTTCTTCTACTAACCGAGGTCTGTGAGTTTTCTTCTTCTTCTTCTTCTTCCATTAACCAGGTCTACGAGTTTTTCTTCTTCTTCTTCTTCTTCTTCTTCATTAACCAGGGTCTGTGAGTTTTCTTCTTTTCTTCTTCTTCCACTAACCAGGGTCTGTGAGTTTTCTTCTTCTTCTTCTTCTTCTTCCATTAACCAGGGTCTGTGAGTTTTCTTCTTCTTTCTTTTCCACTATCCAGGGTCTGTGATGTTTTCTTTTCTTCTTCTTCTTCTTCTCACTAACCAGGGTCTGTGAGTTTTCTTCTTCTTCTTCACTAACCAGTGTCTGTGAGTTTTCTTCTTCTTCTTCTTCTACTAACCAGGGTCTGTGAGTTTTCTTCTTCTTCTTCTTCTTCTTCTTCTTCTTCTTCTTCTACTAACCAGGGTCTGTGAGTTTTCTTCTTCTTCTTCTTCTTCTACTAACCAGGGTCTGTGAGTTTTCTTCTCATTCTACTAACCAGGGTCTGTGAGTTTTCTTCTTCTTCTTCTTCCACTAACCAGGGTCTGTGAGTTTTCTTCTCATTCTACTAACCAGGGTCTGTGAGTTTTCTTCTTCTTCTTCTTCTTCCACTAACCAGGGTCTGTGAGTTTTCTTCTTCTTCTTCTTCTTCCACTATCCAGGGTCTGTGAGTTTTCTTCTCATTCTACTAACCAGGGTCTGTGAGTTTTCTTCTTCTTCTTCTTCTTCAACTAACCAGGGTCTGTGAGTTTTCTTCTTCTTCTTCTTCTTCCACTAACCAGGGTCTGTGAGTTTTCTTCTTCTTCTTCTTCTTCCACTAACCAGGGTCTGTGAGTTTTCTTCTTTCTTCTTTCTCTTCTTCTTCCACTAACCAGGGTCTGTGAGTTTTATTCTTCTTCTTCTTCTTCTTCCACTAACAGGGTCTGTGAGTTTTCTTCTTCTTCTTCTTCCACTAACCAGGGTCTGTGAGTTTTCTTCTTCTTTTTCTTCTTCTTCTTCTTCTTCCACTAACCAGGGTCTGTGAGTCTTCTTCTTCTGCTTCTGCTTCTTCTTATTCTTCTTCTTCCACTAACCAGGGTCTGTGAGTCTTCTACTTCTTCTTCTTCCACTAACCAGGGTCTGTGAGTCTTCTTCTTCTTCTTCTTCTTTTTCTTCTTTCACTAACCAGGGTCTGTGAGTTTTCTTCTTCTTCTTCTTCTTCTTCTACTAACCAGGGTCTGTGAGTTTTCTTCTTCTTCTTCTTCCACTAACCAGGGTCTGTGAGTTTTCTTCTTCTTCTTCTTCCACTAACCAGGGTCTGTGAGTTTTCTTCTTCTTCTTCTTCCACTAACCAGGGTCTGTGAGTTTTCTTCTTCTTCTTCTTCTTCTTCTTCTACTAACCAGGGTCTGTGAGTTTTCTTCTTCTTCTTCTTCTTCCATTAACCAGGGTCTACGAGTTTTCTTCTTCTTCTTCTTCTTCTTCTTCCATTAACCAGGGTCTGTGAGTTTTCTTCTTCTTCTTCTTCTTCCACTAACCAGGGTCTGTGAGTTTTCTTCTTCTTCTTCTTCTTCCATTAACCAGGGTCTGTGAGTTTTCTTCTTCTTTCTTCTTCTTACTATCCAGGTCTGGAGCTTTTCTTCTTCTTCTTCTTCTTCTTACTAACCAGGGTCTGTGAGTTTTCTTCTTCTTCTTCCACTAACCAGTGTCTGTGAGTTTTCTTCTTCTTCTTCTTCCACTAACCAGGGTCTGTGAGTTTTCTTCTTCTTCTTCTTCTTCTTCTTCTTCTTCTACTAACCAGGGTCTGTGAGTTTTCTTCTTCTTCTTCTTCTCATTAACCAGGTCTGCGAGTTTTTCTTCTTCTTCTTCTTCTTCTTCTTCTTCCATTAACCAGGGTCTGTGAGTTTTCTTCTTCTTCTTCTTCTTCTTCCACTAACCAGGGTCTGTGAGTTTTCTTCTCATTCTACTAACCAGGGTCTGTGAGTTTTCTTCTTCTTCTTCTTCCACTAACCAGGGTCTGTGAGTTTTCTTCTCATTCTACTAACCAGGGTCTGTGAGTTTTCTTCTTCTTCCACTAACCAGGGTCTGTGAGTTTTCTTCTTCTTCTTCCACTAACCAGGGTCTGTGAGTTTTCTTCTTCTTCTTCTTCTTCTTCCACTAACCAGGTCTTGAGTTTTCTTCTTCTTCTTCTTCTTCCACTAACCAGGGTCTGTGAGTTTTCTTCTTCTTCTTCTTCTTCTTCATTAACCAGGGTCTGCGGAGTTTTCTTCTTCTTCTTCTTCTTCTTCTTCTTCCATTAACCAGGGTCTGTGAGGTTTCTTCTTCTTCTTCTTCTTCCACTAACCAGGGTCTGTGAGTTTTCTTCTCATTCTACTAACCAGGGTCTGTGAGTTTTCTTCTTCTTCTTCTTCTTCTTCTTCTACTAACCAGGGTCTGTGAGTTTTCTTCTTCTTCTTCTTCAACTAACCAGGGTCTGTGAGTTTTCTTCTTCTTCTTCTTCTACTAACCAGGGTCTGTGAGTTTTCTTCTTCTTCTTCTTCTTCCACTAACCAGGGTCTGTGAGTTTTCTTCTCTTCTTCTTCTTCTTCTTCCACTAGCCAGGGTCCTGTGAGTCTTCTTCTTCTGCTTCTTCTTCTTCTTCTTCTTCTTCCACTAACCAGGGTCTGTGAGTTTTCTTCTTCTTCTTCTTCCACTAACCAGGGTCTGTGAGTTTTCTTCTTCTTCTTCTTCTTCTTCCACTAACCAGGGTCTGTTAGTTTTCTTCTTCTTCTTCTTCTTCCACTAACCAGGGTCTGTGAGTCTTCTTCTTCTTCTTCTTCTTCTTCCACTAACCAGGGTCTGTGAGTTTTCTTCTTCTTCTTTTTCTTCTTCTACTAACCAGGGTCTGTGAATTTTCTTCTTCTTCTTCCACTAACCAGGGTCTGTGAGTTTTCTTCTTCTTCTTCTTCTTCTTCTTCTTCTTCTTCCACTAACCAGGGTCTGTGAGTCTTCTTCTTCTGCTTCTTCTTCTTCTTCTTCTTCTTCCACTAACCAGGGTCTGTGAGTTTCTTCTTTTTTCTTCTTTTCTTCCACTAACTAGGGTCTGTGAGTTTTCTTCTTCTTCTTCTTCCACTAACCAGGGTCTGTGAGTCTTCTTCTTTTCTTTTCTTCTTCTTCTTCTTCCACTAACCAGGGTCTGTGAGTTTTCTTCTTCTTCTACTAACCAGGGTCTGTGAGTTTTCTTCTTCTTCTTCTTCTTCTTCTACTAACCAGGGTCTGTGAGTTTTCTTCTTCTTCTTCTTCTTCTACTAACCAGGGTCTGTGAGTTTTCTTCTCATTCTACTAACCAGGGTCTGTGAGTTTTCTTCTTCTTCTTCTTCTTCCACTAACCAGGGTCTGTGAGTTTTCTTCTCATTCTACTAACCTAGGGTCGTGAGTTTTCTTCTTCTTCTTCTTCTTCCACTAACCAGGGTCTGTGAGTTTTCTTCTTCTTCTTCTTCTTCCACTATCCAGGGTTGTAGAGTTTTCTTCATTCTACTAACCAAAGTCTGTGGTTTCTGATTTCTTCTTCTTCTTCTTCCACTAACCAGGTCTGTGAGTTTCTCTTCTTCTTCTTCTTCCACTAACCAGGGTCTTGATTTTTCTTCTTCTTCTTCTCACTAACCAGGGTCTGTGAGTTTCTTCTTCTTCTTCTTCTTCTTCTTCCACTAACAGGGTCTGTGAGTTTTCTTCTTCTTCTTCTTCTTTCCTTCCACTAACCAGGGTCTGGAGTTTTCTTCTTCTTCTTTTCTCACCTAACCAGGTCTGTGAGTTTTCTTCTTTCTTCTTCTTCTTCTTCTTCCACTAACCAGGGTCTGTGAGTCTTCTTCTTCTGCTTCTGCTTCTTCTTATTCTTCTTCTTCCACTAACCAGGGTCTGTGAGTCTTCTACTTCTTCTTCTTCCACTAACCAGGGTCTGTGGCTTCTTCTCTCTTCTTCTTCTTTTTCTTCTTTCACTAACCTAGGTCTGTGAGTTCTTCTTCTTCTTCTTCTTCTCACTAACCAGGTCTGTGAGTTTTTCTTCTTCTTCTTCCACTAACCAGGGTCTGAGTTTTCTTCTTCTTCTTCTTCCACTAACCAGGGTCTGTGAGTTTTCTTCTTCTTCCACTAACCAGGGTCTGTGAGTTTTCTTCTTCTTCTTCTTCTTCTTCTTCTTCTTCTTCTACTAACCAGGGTCTGTGAGTTTTCTTCTTCTTCTTCTTCTTCCATTAACCAGGGTCTACGAGTTTTCTTCTTCTTCTTCTTCTTCTTCTTCCATTAACCAGGGTCTGTGAGTTTTCTTCTTCTTCTTCTTCTTCCACTAACCAGGGTCTGTGAGTTTTTTTCTTCTTCTTCTTCCACTAACCAGGGTCTGTGAGTTTTCTTCTTCTTCTTCTTCCACTAACCAGGGTCTGTGAGTTTTCTTCTTCTTCTTCTTCCACTAACCAGGGTCTGTGAGTTTACTTCTTCTTCTTCTTCTTCTTCTTCCACTAACCAGGGTCTGTGAGTTTTCTTCTTCTTCTTCTTCTACTAACCAGGGTCTGTGAGTTTTCTTCTTCTTCTTCTTCCATTAACCAGGTCATGAGTTTCTTCTTCTTCTTCTTCTTCTTCTTCCATTAACCAGGGTCTGTGAGTTTTCTTCTTCTTCTTCTTCTTCCACTAACCAGGGTCTGTGAGTTTTCTTCTTCTTCTTCTTCTTCTTCCATTAACCAGGGTCTGTGAGTTTTCTTCTTCTTCTTCTTCTTCCACTATCCAGGGTCTGTGAGTTTTCTTTTCTTCTTTCTTTCTTCTTCCACTAACCAGGGTCTGTGAGTTTCTTCTTCTTCTTCCACTAACCAGTGTCTGTGAGTTTTCTTCTTCTTTTCTTTCTTCCACTAACCAGGGTCTGTGAGTTTTCTTCTTCTTCTTCTTCTTCTTCTTTTTCTTCTACCCAACCAGGGTCTGTGAGTTTTCTTCTTCTTCTTTTCTTCTATTAACCAGGGGCTGCGAGTTTTTTTCTTCTTCTTCTTCTTCTTCTTCTTCCATTAACCAAAGGTCTGTGAGTTTTCTTCTTCTTCTTCTTCCACTAACCAGGGTCTGTGAGTTTTCTTCTCATTCTCACAACCAGGGTCTGTGAGTTTTCTTCTTCTTCTTCTTCTTCCCCTAACAGGGTCTGTGAGTTTTTCTCATTCTACTAACAGGGTCTGTGAGTTTTCTTCTCATTCTACTAACCAGGTCTGTGAGTTTTCTTCTTCTTCTTCTTCTTCCACTAACCAGGGTCTGTGAGTTTTCTTCTTCTTCTTCTTCTTCTTCTTCTTCCACTAACCCGGTCTGTGAGTTTCTTTTCTTCTTCTTCTTCCACTAACCAGGGTCTGTGAGTTTTCTTCTTCTTCTTTCTTCTTCTTACTAACCAGGGTCTGTAGTTTTCTTCTTCTTCTTCTTCTTCCACTAACCAGGGTCTGTGAGTTTTCTTCTTCTTCTTCTTCCATTAACCAGGGTCTGCGAGTTTTCTTCTTCTTCTTCTTCTTCTTCTTCTTCCATTAACCAGGGTCTGTGAGGTTTCTTCTTCTTCTTCTTCTTCCACTAACCAGGGTCTGTGAGTTTTCTTCTCATTCTACTAACCAGGGTCTGTGAGTTTTCTTCTTCTTCTTCTTCTTCTTCTTCCACTAACCAGGGTCTGTGAGTTTTCTTCTTCTTCTTCTTCCACTAACCAGGGTCTGTGAGTTTTCTTCTTCTTCTTCTACTAACCAGGGTCTGTGAGTTTTCTTCTTCTTCTTCTTCTTCCACTAACCAGGGTCTGTGAGTTTTCTTCTTCTTCTTCTTCTTCTTCTTCCACTGTCAGGGTCTGTGAGTCTTCTTCTTCTGTTTTTCTTTTCTTCTTCTTCCACTAACCAGGTCTGTGGTTTTCTTCTCTTCTTCTTCCACTAACCAGGGTCTGTGAGTTTTCTTCTTCTTCTTCTTCTTCCACTAACCAGGGTCTGTGAGTCTTCTTCTTCTTCTTCTTCTTCTTCCACTAACCAGGGTCTGTGAGTTTTCTTCTTCTTTTTTCTTCTTCTACTACCAGGGTCTGAGTTTTCTTCTTCTTTCTTTTCTTCTTCACTAACCAGGGTCTGTGAGTTTTCTTCTTCTTCTTCTTCTTTTCCACAACCAGGGTCTGTGGTTTTTCTTCTGCTTCCTTCTTTTCTTCTTCTTCTTCCACTAACCAGGGTCTGTGAGTTTTCTTCTTCTGCTTCTTCTTTTTTCTTCTTCCACTAACCAGGTCTGTGAGTCTTCCTGCTTCTTCTTCTTCTTCTTCTTCTTCACTAACCAGGGTCTGTGAGTCTTCTTCTTCTTCTTCTTCTTCTTCTTCTTCCACTAACCAGGGTCTGTGAGTTTTTTTCTTCTTCTTTTTTCTTCTTCTTCCACTAACCAGGGTCTGAGTCTTCTTCTTCGCCTCTTCTTCTTCTTTCCACTAACCAGGGTCTGTAGTCTTCTTCTTCTTTCTTCTTTTTCTTCTTCCATAGCGAGTTGTGAATTTTCTTCTCTTTCCAATCAGTTCATGACTTTCTAAATTTGTAACAACAATCGCTTCTTTTCTACGTAGTAATAGTTCAACTTCTCATCATTATCAAGTGTTTCATGTCTTTACCCATTATAACATAAACTAGATTTGTCCCAAGTGATAAAACCCAACATTATCAAGTGTTTCATGTCGTTATCCGTACAATACTAGCTAAGATTTGCCCCACGTGATTAAAAAAGGCAGCCACCGAAAAGAAGATGTAAGGGAGAATGAACCTACTTATCATAATCCCAGTGCACATGCAAGGTAATGATTGCACTAGAGGGCGGTGTGGTGTCTGACACCAATACTTTACAAGTCTGTCTTGCTCATCTGTTTAATTTAGAATCCATACCTTCTTTCTTTCGTTACCTTCAACCTCATGTTTCCAGTTCAAATTTGGTGTTTTTGACCAATTAAAACGCGTCAAGATAGTTTGCCAAAGTTCACCAAACTGTCTGTTTATTGGCAGCCTCGTTTTCAGATTACCTTTCGCCAGACAAAGTTAAATATCAACATAAATTATTATCTGTTTATTAGATGTTTATTAGATGTATCATCATCTTTTTATTATCTGTTTATTAGATGTATCATTATCTGTTTATCAGATGTATCATTATCTGGTTGTTATCTGTTTATCTTTTTCATTATCTGTTTATTAGATGTATCATTATCTGTTTATCAGATGTATCATTACCTGTTTATTAGAGATATTATTATCTGTATATTACAGATATCATTATCTGTTTATTAGAGATATCATTATCTGTTTATTAGAGATAGTATTATCTGTTTATTAGAGATATCATTATCTGTTTATTAGAGATATCATTATCTGTTTATTAGAGATATCATTATCTGTTTATTAGAGATATTACTATCTGTTTATTAGAGATATTATTATCTGTTTATTAGAGATATTATTATCTGTTTATTAGAGATATTATTATCTGTTTATTAGTTAGTTAGTTTATTTCTCTTGTACCAAAGGCAACGTAACTATGCTCTTGTATCTACGCAGAATACTAAAATAAACTGGCAGGACAAAATTCCAGACAGCGAAGTACTCACAAGAGCAAAGATCCCAAGCGTCAACACCCTGTTGCAGAAGGTCCAACTGAGATGGGTCGTCACGTTGCTCGAATGCCTGATAAACGCATCCCAAAACAGTTGATGTATGGCGAGCTTGAAGGGGCAGACGTTTAGCTGGTGGACAGAAAAACGCTTTAAAGACACTCTTAAAGTGTCTCTGAAATGCTTCGATATAGACACCACGTGCTGGGAATCCTTGCGCAAGATCGCCAAATGTGGCGCTGTAACAACAAAAGAGGAACCCAAATAGCTGAGAATCATCGTATTGTTGAGTCACAGAGAAAACGAGCAGCGCGAAAAGACAGAGCACACAACACGCACATGTTTAACCTTGATCATGTATGCCCCATCTGTGGTCGGGGATTCTGTTCTATGATTGGACTCTACAGTCACCTCTGCACACACCAGAGAGGTGCAGCAGTACACGTCTGAGATTGTTGTCATCATCGCTTGCGATGGACGGCTATACACCAAAGGCGGCACATAGGGCAGAGGTTTTAGATCTCCATGTGATGCGGTTCGTTGCTAGCAGTTGGAGATCTTGTATGGTTTTACGTCTCAATAGTTTACTTTCTTGTTGGATGGTTCTTCGAAGAGTGGTCTCAGGTCTTCCACGTTTTCTTTTCCCAACTGGTGCCCACATAAGGACTTGTCGATTTAGTCTCTTTTGTCTGATCTAAGAACATGACCTAAATATTTCCACCTTCGTTTCCTTATAATATTTGATACGGGTTGTTGGTGTGTTCTATCTCTTACTGTGTTGTTAGAAACAAAATCACTCCATTTTACTTTTATGAGAACAATGAGTTATTTTGCAAGATCCCCAGAGGAAACAACGGAAGCAAAGAATATGGCCAACAAATAAACAGTGTACAGGTATTAAGAGCTTCCGAAAAAACAAATAGACAAACACAGGATTCGAACCACTTACCCTTATTTCTTATGACACCAATCGCCTAGCTAGCAATACGGGCATCCTTACGAACGCAGCCAGCGAGCCATTCTGTCCTGTCTGTACGCCAACAAAGGATAGTGTTGGAAGACTGAACGTGTCTCAGGATCAGACTGAAGAATGGAGAGATGACGGAATAAGACTTTTTTGACAAGGGAACTATGAGGGTGGAAAGTTAAGACAAGTTTCACCCTGTCAGAATTGTAAGTTCTATGCTGGTTGGAAAGGGCCTCATGGCGAGCAATTTGCTGAACGCGATGCATAGCAGATGCAAGCACATTCTCCGGGCATAGGCGCTTGCGGAAGAAATCAAGCATCTCGTGAGCTCTATCGAGAAAATCATCGTCCTGGCTACAGAGGCGACGAAGGGGCAAGAGTTGGGAGAATGGTAAAGAATCACAACAAGCCTGGGGATGGGAAGAAGTATAAAGAAGAAAACTATGTGCATCAGTAGGTTTGTAATATACTGATGTAGTGATAGTGGATAGGTTTACGATGATAGTGATGTCAAGAAAGTTGACACAAGTAGTGGAGATGTGAGAAGTAAAACGAATAGAAGGGTTGATGACATTAATGAAATTAATGAAGCGTGACAAATCGGCTTCAGGCATATCAGTAATGCCAATACAGTCATCAATGTATCTGTTATAGACAGACGGAAGGGGGCCATCATATGTAGTCCATACTAGGTGTTCAAGATGACCCATGAATAGACAAGCATAACTGGGTCTCCTTTTAGTATCCATGGCGACCCCACTGATCTGCTCAAAGAACTGGTCATTGAACTGAAAGGAGTTGAGAGTGAGAACTAGTTTTGCAAGACGAAGGAGAGCCGAGGTGGAGACAAGTGGGTTAGTTCTCCTGTCGAGAAAGAACTGGAGAGTTTGAAGTCCGTCTGAATGAGGTATAGAGGTGTACAGTGAACATACATTAAGGAGGAAGAGACGGTGGGTCCTGCCAGGCAACAACTCAATGGAAGAAAAAACAGACAAAGTATGGTTCGTATCTTTCAAGAATGAAGGTAGTGTGGTAACTATAGGATTGAAGATACTGTCATGGAATTCGGAGATATGTTCCGTAGGACAAGAGCAAGCAGAAACCTGCATCACCTGCATCTATGCCATCACCTGCAAGCGGTGCAACAAGGCCTATATTGGTGAGACCGGCAAGAGGCTCAGTGACTGATTCGCCCAACACTTGCGCCATATACGCCAATGCCCTGTCACCCTTGTAGCCACTCATTTCAATGATACTGGTCATTCAGGAGCTTGCGATGTCCAGCTCACAGCCATCCGATCATGTTCCTCTGAAGATCGAAAATCGATTTGTTTTGGAGAACCGTTTTATTTCGTTGTATGGCACCTTGCGACCTCTTGGACTCAACACATTACATTCCTATGCTTCTTAGTACTGTCTTATCTCATGCCTTGTAATCTATATGTGTATTTGCATTATATATATGTTATATTTTCACTTGATTGTATATTGTTTCTCTTCTTTTCCACTTCTAGGTTTGTGTTGCACTCATTTCGTTATTCGTTTATATTCTCAGATTTTCATTAGATACTTTTGACTGTTTCTGTATACAATCGTCCATATGTAGCGTTCTTTGAAATTCGTCACTCTTATTGTATCGCTGATTGATAAAGGCCTTTTAGTCGAAACGTTGCTATTTGTCGTCACTGTTTCTGTATTTTGTAAAACTATAGTACTTTGTTTTTACGTGTTTTGCTACGTTCATATAGAGAAGGAGATGTCCATACTTTCATAGAGAGAAGGAGAGATGTCATACTTTCATAGAGAGAAAGGGGGAGATGTCCATACTTTCATGAGAGAAGGAGATGTTCATACTTTCATAGAGAGAAGGAGGAGATGTCCATACTTTCATAGAGAGAAGGAGAAGATGTCCATACTTTCATAGAGAAGGAGAAGATGCCCATACTTTCATAGAGAAGGAGAAATGCCATACTTTCATAGAGAGAAGGAGGAGATGTCATACTTTCATAGAGAGAAGGAGGAGATGTCCATACTTTCATAGAGAGGATATGTCCATACTTTCATGAGAATGTCCATACTTTCATGAGAGAAGGAGGAGATGTCCATACTTTCATAGAGAGGGGAGATGTCCATACTTTCATAGAGAGAAGGAGGAGATGTCCATACTTTCATAGAGAGAAGAAGGAGATGTCCATACTTTCATAGAGAGATGTCCATACTTTCATAGAGAGAAGGAGGAGATGTCCATACTTTCATAGAGAGAAGAAGGAGATGTCCATACTTTCATAGAGAGGATATGTCCATACTTTATGAGAGATGTCCATACTTTCATAGAGAGAAGGAGGAGATTCCATACTTTCATAGAGAGAAGAGGAATGTCCATACTTTCATAGAGAGAAGGAGGAGATGTCCATACTTTCATAGAGGAATGAATTAGGAGATGTCATACTTTCATAGAGAGAAGGAGGAGATGTCCATACTTTCATAGAAATGTCATATTTCATAGAGAAGGAGGAGATGCTCTTTCATGTGAGGTATGTCCATATTTCATAGAGATTCATACTTTCATAGAAGGAGGAGATGTCCATCTTTCAATGTAGTCTTTCATGAGAGAGAGGAGATGTCCTTACTTTCATGAGAGAAGGAATGTCATATTTCATAGGATGGTTACTTTCATTAGTGTCCATACTTTCTAGAGAGAGAAAGATGTCCATCTTTCTGGAAAGGAATTTTCATAATTTCATGAAGAAGGAGAGATGTCTATACTTTATAGACAGAAGGAGGAGATGTCTATGCTTTCATAGAGAGAAAGGAGATGTCCATCTTTCATAGAGAGAAGGAGGAGATGTCTATACTTATAGAGAAGGAGATGTCCATCTCATGAGAGAAGGAGGGATGTCTATCTTTCATATAGAGAAGAAGGAGATTACAAATGTTGATATGCAATTTCTTAGTTGAGAATCTCTTTCTTAGATATGCTCATGTATGGTTACTGCAGTATCTCATGTACTGTGTCGTTTCTACTGATGGTTACTGCAGTATCTCATGTACTGTGTCACTGTCTCTACTGATGGTTATTGCAGTATCTCATGCTGTGCTGTAGTCGTTGTCTCCTATTTTTGGGATGGTTACTGCAGTATCTCATGTACTGTATCGTTGTCTCTATGGATAGTGTTTGACATCAGTAGATCTCTCCTCCTCCCCTCTCCGCAGAAACTGTTACCGTTCGACGATATTATTAAGTAAAACAAAGAAATAACAATACAGCTTGAGAGAATACACACAATATACCTTTTTATTCTTAAAAACAGACAAACAAACAAACAGACAAACAATCAAACAGTCAGACAAACAAACAGACAAACAAACAAACAAACACACATACACACAGACAAGCAAACAAACAAACAGACAAACAATCAAACAGTCAGACAAACACATATACAGACAGACGAACATACATAAAAACGGACAAACAAACAGACAGACTCACAGACAGACAAATAGACAGACACACAAGCAAACTGACAACAAACAAAGACAATAAGCAAATTCACAAACAAACAGACAGACAAACAAGCAAACTGTCAAACAAACAAACAAACACACAAACAAACAATCAGACAGAAAGACAAATAAATAACCAAACAAACAGCTAAACAGACAGACAAACAGACGGACAGACAAACAGCTAATTGCCTGTAGAATTAACAGACAAAGATGACTCACACAGGTAGGAGAGAGAACATGGAGAGATGCCAAAGTTGAGACGATGTTCCAGGGGAAACAGATTCTGCACAAAGTTGGATAAGTAAAATTTGAGAAAAGATTAGTATTATCGATATAAGGGAAGACTGCAGTCAAATTATGTAACAATGGTGAAACACGTAATAACAAAGTACTGTAGTTTTACAAAATACAACAATGACAATACAAAGCAACGTTTCGACCAAAAGGTCTTTATCAAGCAAACGATACAACAGGAGTCTGGAAAAGATTAAGAGGGATAATAGATGGAGAGATAAGTGTGAGGGAGAGATGGGTGGAGGAGAGATAGTGTAGGAGATGGGGAGGAGAGATAAGTGTGAGGAGAGATGGGTGTAGGGGAGATAGTGAGGAGAGATGGTGTGAGGGAGAGATAAGGTGAGGGAGAGATGGGTGAGGGAGAGATAAGTGTGAGGGAGAGATGGGTGTGAGGGAGAGATAAGTGTGAGGGGGAGGACGGTTGAGGTATAGTAAGTTATTCAAATAAGGAGATTCAATAGAAAATATAGTATGAGATTTGGCTAGATTGAAATAGTCTAGTCTAGAATGAAATAGTCTAGAATCAAATAGTCTGGAATGAAATAGTCTAGTCTGGAACGAAATAGTCTAGTATGAAATAGTCTAAATTGAAATAGTCTAGAATGAAATAGTCTAGAATGAAATAGACTAGTCTGGAATGAAATAGTCTAGTAAGAAAAAGTCTAAATTGAAATATTCTAGATTGAAATAGTCTAGAATGAAATAGTCTAGATTTAAATAGTTTAGTCTGGTATGAAATAGTCTAGTATGAAATAGTCTAGAATGAAATAGTCTAGAATGAAATAGTCTAGAATGAAATAGTCTAGTATGAAATAGTCTAGAATGAAATAGTCTAGTATGAAATAGTCTAGAATGAAATAGTCTAGTATGAAATAGTCTAGAATGAAATAGTCTAGTATGAAATAGTCTAGAATGAAATAGTCTAGTATGGAATAATCTAGAATTAAATATGATAGTGATTATAGTAACCACTAGTAATCCCCCACCCCAACACTTCTATAAAGAAGAAGAAGAACCACTAGTAACAACTGTTATAAGAAAGAGAAGATGGAGATATGTTGGGCAGTCAGCCACTAGTAACAACTGTTATAAGAAAGAGAAGATGGAGATATGTTGGACAGTCAACCACTAGTAACAACTGTTATAAGAAAGAGAAGATGGAGATATGTTGGGCAGTCAGCCACTAGTAACAACTGTTATAAGAAAGAGAAGATGGAGATATGTTGGACAGTCAACCACTAGTAACAACTGTTATAAGAAAGAGAAGATGGAGATATGTTGGCAGTCAACCACAGTAACAACTGTTATAAGAAAGAGAAGATGGAGATATGTTGGGACTAGTTAACCACTAGTAACAACTGTTATAAGAAAGAGAAGATGGAGATATGTTGACAGTCAACCACTAGTAACAACTGTTATAAGAAGAGAAGATGGAGATATGTTGAGCAGTCAGCCACTAGTAACAACTGTTATAAGAAGGAGAAGATGGAGATATGTTGGACATAACCACTAGAAAAGTAGAAGAAATAAGTTTAGTCGACCACTAGTAACAACTGTTATAAGAAAGAGAAGATGGAGATATGTTGGCATACCAAGAATGTAACACACTAGTAACAACTGAAAGAAGATGGAGATATGTTGAGCAGTCAGCCACTAGTAACAACTGTTATAAGAAGGAGAAGATGGAGATATGTTGAGCTGTGGCCTCTGGCAACACAAGGCTTAGCTCAAACGAGAAAATAATTCCTATTTAATGGTGGCTGATTTTTATAAGTGTTTGACAGACAACTGTAATGTTTTCTGCAATGTTTCATAATTCTACTAGTCCATGGTTATTTATTGATAACAAATATAAATAATATTGATATTTCTTAGTTTTAAACTTAATTTGTAACTTCTAACAATATGTTCTTGTACTTTATATTGTTTTTAAATGAATTTGTCTAATAATATTGGTATGTGGAGCAGTCAGTGGCTGGTTGCTGAGGGTACCGGTTTCTCAGTTATGTTCAGAACAGTTGGTGAGCGAAAGCTGAGGGTACCGGTCTCTCAGTTATGTTCAGAACAGTTGGTGAGCGAACTGTAAAAACTAAAGAAAACAAATAAAGAAATCAAATAAACAAAAGTAGAATCTAGTTATAACAAAACAACTTATTTTCCAGTAATTTCTAAAATACAAAAGTTGAGTGACAAATAGAGGAACAAATGTTAGCTATACCAGAGATCTCATGTTACAGATTTCAATATCAACATGCTTTCTTCTTCATATCTGGACACCAACAGCTGTACTGTCCAGATGAAACCTTCCTTCTTCCATAAATTCTCGACTTTCTTTCTAACACCTCACTTAAGAATTTCCAGGTAGAAAAAAAGATGTAAAGTGGGGCTTCCGTGATCTGGTCCACGTGCGACAAACGACCTATTGTACCTTCCACTCTGATCAAAACAATGAATTGTAATTAACCACTCTCACACTGACCAACTCCATGACTCAGTCCGTACCACACACCACAAAGGACCAAGTTGATTGCAGCAATTATTGTCCACCAAGGGTCTTTATCGTGTGTCGCGGCAGATGTGGGGACTTGGCTGGTGTATTTTGACCAGGAACGCACAATTAAACACCCGCGGGTCGAGTGGTAATGCAATAGCCAAAGCACAGGACAAGTGCGGTCATTGATGGACGGTAGTCTAGGGAGACGTTGGGGGTAGTGGACAAGTGTTAGTCACGAGACTAGATTGTGGCCAATTTCTTTGTATTCATTGTATTGAGAGTCAAGAAAGCAGACTTGGCCATCGTCCATTGGTATCGTGAATACAGATTGGTTTCAGTGGCTTGGGGATTTTCTGACGCCTATATCTGAATCAAGTAGGAAATCTGAGTCATCTGATGTTTCTATAGTTACAAATAATGTACACATGTTCGGCCATATTGGCTGGCCCAAGACGATCATGAAACAGTGACTATAAGTTTCATTAATATACGCTTGACTTGAGACTCTCCTTCAGATTTTAATATTTGAACAATATCTCATGGAATATTATGTCAACTGACTGCATCAGCAAACCTAAGTTTATAAATAATGACCAAATAGAAGACAAGATTTAAATTGTTTACAAATGTATACAACAACACATCCGATGTCCGATATACAACTACACATCCGACGTCCGATGTCCGATATACAACTACACATTCGATGTCTGATATACAACTACACATCCGACGTCCGATGTCCGATATACAACTACACATTTGACGTCCGATATACAACTACATTTGCGTCGTTCTGACCAGTAATATCCATAAAAGGCAAGACTGCAGTCAAACTATGTAGCAATGATGAAATAAGGTCACAACAAAGTACTGTAGTTTTTATAAAAACATGAACAAAATGCAACAACGTTTTGACCGAAAGGCTTTTATCAAGCAAAGGAAAAAAACCAGAAGAAATTCCCTTCTTAAACGGTAGACAATACAATTCACATAATGAACAATTAAAAAATTAATACAATGAACAATACAATTAACATAATGAACAATACAATTAACATAATGAGCAATACAATTAACATAATGAACAATACAATTAACATAATGAACAATACAATTAACATAATGAACAATACAATTAACATAATGAACAATACAATTAACATAATGAACAATACAATTAACATAATGAACAATACAATTAACATAATGAACAATACAATTAACATATGAACAATACAATTAACACAATGAACAATACAATTAACATAATGAACAATATAATTCACATATGAACAATACAATTAACATGATGAACAATGCAATTAGACTAGAAATCCCTATCGGCACTAATATGAAAATATGTGACGAAAAACGAAATAAATGCGAACAACTAGAGATGGGAAAAAAGAATATTAAAACAATAATAATGAAATATACACATAGCATATATACATTTAACATAGACACACATATAGCATATATACATTTAACATAGACACACATATAGCATATATACATTTAACATAGACACACATATAGCATATATACATTTAACATAGACACATATATATCATATATATATTTAACATAGACACACATATAGCATATATACATTTAACATAAATACATATATATCATATATACATTTAACATAGACACATATAATATCATATATACATTTAACATAGACACACATATAGCATATATACATTTAACATAGACACACATATAGCATATATACATTTAACATAGACACACATATATCATATATATATTTAACATAGACACACATATAGCATATATACATTTAACATAGACACATATAGCATATATACATTTAACATAGACACACATATAGCATAAATACATTTAACATAGACACATATATAGCATATATACATTTAACATAGACACATATATATTATGGAGGAGCATTAGAAAAGACTGTAACGTTCGGGTACTTAGAAAATCTCATTCATAAATTAGATGGCTACATGACTCCAGGACTAGCTGTATTTGTGTGTTATTTATGCTTTTAAATGCATATAATATAATGCTAAATATATGCAAAACATATGATATTAACATAATAAATAAAAAAATAAAAAATTATTTATTTTTAAGACGTCTAATCTCGTTGATTAAAGCATGCTAATTTGTTCTTCTTCTTCTGTGTTCGTCCACTATGAATTTATGCGTAGTCAGGAAGTCTGTAATGGCGCATCTGACTGATTTTTGCGTGAAAGCACTTACCGTTCTATTGCCCCAGCCATTCAGGCGAACCTTGTCCAACTTCAGTGGTAAGAGCATGCTTTTATTACACCGACATTTCCGATCGTGCCGCCATTTTGGATAATCTCTGCAGACGTGTTTTCACTTGCTCTTGTTAAAAACCACAAATTTGTTTATAAAATGGCATCTAATGACTCAAATTACTGTCCTGATCAAGACTATAAGTGTTAGTTCTTTATGGACTGCTTACTAGACCAGTTCTACGTCATTTTCTCTTATAATTGGTGTCTTGAAAATATGGAAATATTTAGAAGTTATAAATTTCCGGATTACTGCCTTATACATTGTCCAGGGTCAAAGGCGCATAGGGGTAACGTCGCGCCAGGAGTAGTGAGCTGGCACTAATCAAGATCCTACCCCACCTCCACGTGGTGACCCTAGAAACAGACAATGGTTCCTGTCTGGCTAAGCGGGTAGGGATCGAGGGAGAGCTACTCTTGTATAAGTAGTGAACAGACGCAGTCACGTTGGATGAGATCCGCTCGTAACACAGACGAGTGGGTTTCCAGAGTGACCAAAAATGCACGTCTCTCCCGGCCGATGGGAAAAGCTAAACAAATAAACATAAAGGATAAGGGGTGCATCCAGAGAAGAGACGTGGACCCACGTGGGGCGACTCTCGGAGCACGTAGGTGGGGGCACCAAGTTTAGTTGCACATCAGTGAACGAATCCCAACTCCCCCGGAGTAAATAGCCGAAAAAAATTTGCCAGCTGTGGGGCAAGAATCAATGAGAAGGATGATAAACAAATCACTGGTCTCGGCATGAGTCTCTGAAAACACGGTAACGTATCGTGGTGACACATGGGAAGATTGCGGTAAACTCCGCACAAGAGGCTAAGCGCAGATAAATCTATTGGGTAAAGTTGACAGAGCGCAGATCCTAAAGTTGCGCGTCTAACGAAAATGCCTTCCCTATAACAACCGAGCAAGGTACTGTTGTTCTCACAACTAACATCCCCAGAGAAACCAGGGTGGGTGATGTTTGGCAAGCGCAAAATCTAAGTTGCGCTAATAGCGCCTAATGAAACGACCCTCTACATCTACATTATTTGTGCGTCTGTCAGCCCCTGTCCAGCGTTTTCTGTGGCCAGGAAAATACAGAGTAGAATTGCAAATTTCCAAGTGCCGACACGCGCCTCGAAAAGGCTGAGAATGTTCTTACTCCGGAATAAACTCAAAGTGGTCAGGAAAGTAAGGCCGGTATTGTAAAGATTTGACAGGCTGTCCACATCCAAACATAGGCGAAGGCTGACACTTTTCAAGGTGTGTAACACGAGTAAGACGCCGTCCCAGGACAAGCTTATGTGCCCCAAAAAGACTGAGAAATGTTCTAATCCGGAACGAACTCACAGTCAGAAAGGGCGCAGTACTCTCCTTCTCTTCGGTGTAGATATATACAAGCCAAAATATACAGCACAACGGATCGGTAGAGCTTGTACAATCAGACTTGGATATATTGTGTAAATATGAAGGTACTAAGTGACTTGGATGTATTGTGTAAATATGAAGGATGTGTTAATAGTTGTCATGAGATAATTCATACTTATATTTTTCCTTGATTGTGACTGTATAATTATTTGAAATTTGTAGAAACATCTATTTTTAGCATCAACAAAATTAGGTCACTGATATCACATATTACCTGACACAAATATTAATACCACATATCTTGATAGTACATTCAATTAGCTTTCCAACCGTATATAAGTTACTAACTCACGACGACTGCCAGTTTAACAAAAACCATTTCACTGACCGTTGACTTGTGCACATACAAATTGCACCTAGCGGCGCGTGTTGTGCGCTCGCACGGTATAAGTATCAGTAATGTTATTCTTCTACGTTTGTGCGTCTGTATGTATGTCTGTGTGTCTGTATGTATGTCTGTGAGTCTGCATGTATGTCTGTGCGTCTGTATGAATGTATGTGCGTCTGCATGTATGTCTGTGCGTCTGTATGTATGTCTGTGAGTCTGTATGTATGTCTGTGCATCTGTATGTATGTTTGTGAGTCTGTATGTATGTCTGTGCGTCTGCATGTATGTCTGTGCGTCTGTATGAATGTATGTGCGTCTGCATGTATGTCTGTGCGTCTGTATGAATGTATGTGCGTCTGCATGTATGTCTGTGCGTCTGCATGTATGTCTGTGAGTCTGTATGTATGTTTGTGCGTCTGTATGTATGTCTGTGAGTGTGTATGTATGTCTGTGTGTCTGTATGTATGTCTGTGCATCTGTATGTCTGTCTAGTCTATCTTATGTTCTCAGCATAAAAATCAATCAAGAAATATGACTCTGTCAGACCAAATATGTGAACAGATCACGTGATAGAAGATGATGACTTGGCCATTTTGAGGTTAATTAAATACAAGAAAGTTTCCAAGACAAATATGGATCGCGAGAGGAGAGAAATATAGAAAGAAATGAATATTAAGAATCGTCAGCGCATACACATCGCATACACATGACATAAACATCGCATACATATCGCATACACATCACATACACTACACATCGCATACACTACACATCGCATACACTGCACATCGCATACACTACACATCACATACACTACACATCGCATACACTACACATCGCATACACATCACATACACTACACATCGCATACACATCGCATACACTACACATCGCATACACTACACATCGCATACACATCACATACACATCGCATACACTACACATCGCATACACTACACATCGCATACACTACACATCTCATACACTACACATCGCATACACTACACATCGCATACACTACACATCGCATACACATCACATACACTACACATCGCAACACATCGCATACACTACACATCGCATACACTACACATCGCAACACATCGCATACACTACACATCGCATACACTACACATCGCATACACATCGCATACACTACACATCGCATACACATCGCATACACATCACATACACTACACATCGCATACACTACACATCGCATACACATCGCATACACTACACATCGCATACACATCACATACACTACACATCGCATACACTACACATCGCATACACTACACATCACATACACTACACATCGCATACACATCGCATACACTACACATCGCATACACATCACATACACTACACATCGCATACACATCGCATACACATCGCATACACATCGCATACACATCGCATACACATCGCATACACTACACATCGCATACACATCGCATACACTACACATCGCATACACATCACATACACTACACATCGCATACACTACCCATCGCATACACATCACATACACTACACATCGCATACACTACACATCGCATACACATCACATACACTACACATCGCATACACTGCACATTACATACACTAACATCGCATCACATCGCATACACATGTATACACATCACATACACATCGCATACACTACACATCACATACACATCACATACACATCACATACACATCGCATGCACAGAGCGCATACACAGTGCGCATACACAAACTATGTCAAAGATGAACTCTCTGTGCACCACGAATGTTACTTAGATCTCCTCCTCCTCATCACGACTGCTTTCTATATTACCAGTAATTTGGTTATATGAAGATGTCACGTCATTTCCGGTAGATATCATATGTGAGTATATCAATATATATATATATATATATATGCGGACGTATACAGATCATGCACTAGATATCATATGTGAGTATATCAATATATATATATATGCGGAGTGTGATACAGATCATGCACTAGATATCAAATGTGAGTATATCAATATATATATATATATTGGACTGTGATACAGATCATGCACTAGATATCATATGTGAGTATATCAATATATATATATATGCGGAGTGTGATACAGATCATGCACTAGATATCATATGTGAGTATATCAATATATATATATATATATATGCGGAGTGTGATACAGATCATGCACTAGATATCAAATGTGAGTATATCAATATATATATATATATATATATATATATATATGCGGACTGTGATACAGATCATGCACTAGATATCAAATGTGAGTATATCAATATATATATATATGCGGACTGTGATACAGATCATGCACTAGATATCAAATGTGAGTATATCAATATATATATATATATGCGGACTGTGATACAGATCATGCACTAGATATCATATGTGAGTATATCAATATATATATATGCGGAGTGTGATACAGATCATGCACTAGATATCATATGTGAGTATATCAATATATATATATATGCGGACTGTGATACAGATCATGCACTAGATATCAAATGTGAGTATATCAATATATATATATATATGCGGACTGTGATACAGATCATGCACTAGATATCAAATGTGAGTATATCAATATATATATATATAAGAGAGAGAGAGTTAAATATATTATACATAATGGCTAGCGCATTTTCGCCATGTTTGGACGGGTATTTTCCGGTTTCGTTTGCCGAGCTACTGAGTTAGTGCTTGAGAAACGCTGTGAGCTATGACTGTTACATGGAATGCTTTTTGCTGTGTCAACCATGCGTTTGTTGTGGATATTCAGAAAATGGCGGACAGCGGTTATGACGAACAAGCTCAATCTGCCGTGTGCAGTTATATTGCGGGTGCAGAAAGCTGGATTTTGTCGTGATTGATGTTTCCTTCGACAAGAATTGTAATTCAAGTGATGAACAGTTTTGTGTTGCTACATTAGCGACGGCCATATGCATTTTATGCGGTGCAGGTTTCTTTTGTGGCGGTACGCGGCTGCTTCATTCTGGAATTAGTTCACACAGGAAACATTTCACAGTTGTTAGCATTTCGTGTGATTTTCATTGGCACAGGAACGAAGCAATTATGGGGTGACAAGTTGCAGTGAAGTTGGAACCGTACTTATGAACTATGAACTTATACATATATTTATTGTTAATAAACTATGTTTAGCAACGCTCAAACCTACAAACGCTCAGCATAAAGAGACCACAAGCACTCAATGAAAAGTTACTATAGTGACTAATGGTGCGGTTAGTTATCATCATCATCAGGTGCTGTGCCGGGATCTCCACAAATCTCGGTCTTTTGTTTTTGCTATCATCTTAGATGTTGACGCTAATCCGTGCCATGACGTCAGGCTATCCAAAATGTTCTCTCTCTGTCTTTTTTTGGTCTCGTCCCCCCTCGGCTTTACTGGTTGTCACAATGTGTTCTAAACCTTCCTTTCTCATTACATGCCCGAAAAATGATGACTGCCTCTTTCTCATATTGATGATACTCTTTCTCTGTGTCTTGACCTCATTCAACGCCTCAACATTAGTCATTTTAGCAGTCCATGGATTCTCATCATTCTTCTGTAAAACCACATTCCTGTGGCTCTCAGAGATTTTTCGATCTGTTTGTTAATTGTCCATGACTCACATCCGTATGTCAGTATTGGTTCTATGTAGCACTGTATAACTTACATCCGTATGTCAGTATTGGTTCTATGTAGCACTGTATAACTTACATCCGTATATCAGTATTGGTTCTATGTAGCACTGTATAACTCTCATCCGTATGTCAGTATTGGTTCTATGTAGCATTCTATAACTCTCATCCGTATGTCAGTATTGGTTCTATGTAGCATTCTATAACTCGCATCCGTATGTCAGTATTGGTTCTATGTAGCACTGTATAACTCTCATTCTGATCTCAATTGACAATTACTTGTTGCATATAATATTTCTCATTTTCTGGAACGCTGCTTTGGTCTGTCCTATTCTGCTCTTTATTTCTGATCGGCATCTGTCATCTGATGTTACCAGGACTCTGAGGTATTTAAATTGCTGCACTTGTCTTAGATCAGTCCCATTTACTGTGATGGTGCATTTAGGCAAAATCTGCTTTATTCATATGATCATAACTTCTGTCTTCTTAATATTCAAACTGAGTCCTTTGTTGTTACTTTCTGTCACAACCTTATCAACTAAATTCTGTAGCTCCATTTCATTACTTGCTATTAAGACAGTATCGTCAGCTTATCTCAGGTTATTTATGCTATGTCCTCCTACAGCTATTCCAGCAATATCTTTTATAGACCTAAAAATGCTTTCACAATAGAGAACAGGTCTGGTGATAATACGCATCCTTGTCTAACAACCTTTTTGATCTTCTGGAAAGTTCCAATCTTTTTGTCTATTCTTATAGCTGCTGTTTGCTGCCAATATATGTTCTGAATGATTCTTAGATCTTTGCTGTCGATGTTTAAGCTCTAACATTTTGGAAAGTTCTTGATGGCGTACATTGTCGAATGCCTTGGTGTAGTCTATAAAGCACAAGTATAGATCTGCTTTTACTTCTATTGATCTTGCTATTAGTGTTCTTAGGATATATATAGCGTTGCTAGTGCCCTTGCCAAAGTCTTCGGCAAAGCAATAAATATGGTCTTTAGTAGATCTTTTGGAATACATCAAGTAGCTTGTCCTGAGCAGAACTTTGCCACCCCAACAGTCCTCCGAATTTCTCTCTCTCATAGGCCAGATGTCCTGTCTCTGCAGCTGTCATGTTCAAACCATGTTACATCCTGAATCCATCTTCTCCGTGGTCTTCTCTTCTTCTCTTTGCCGGTATGCCTCCTTCCATGATGGTCTTCTCCAGTCCTTCATGTCTTTTATGTGTACAAAATATCTCAATTTTCTCCTTTTTGTAGCATCAGTCAGTTTTCTTTGATTTTGAGTTCTTTCTTCATAGATCTATTTGTTCTCTTTCTCTGTCCAAGATATACGAAGGACTCTTCTGCTGGAATACAACCGCTGTCATATATGTCGTTTAAAAGCTTCGTTATCACTTCCGTTCCTAGATTACCCAGAGCTTGAATTTCCTCTTCTGTTATGTTATCTGGACCTGGAGTCTTTCCCCGCTTAATGTATTTTATGGCAACTTCAACTTCAGCTGCAAGTATTGGTGTTCCCTTGCATGTGTCTGTATATTTAGTAAACGATTACAATGGTTAATGGCATGTATTAAGTTGAAGATAAAAAAGTTATGAGCACGCTAGTTTATGACAACGGGATTACTGTTAACACATCGACAACAGAGTTAACACTGATAGTATATGCAACATTAAATGATCATCTCAAATTATGAAGACAAACTATATTTATATATCCAGCTCGACTGAATAAGATAGTAAGTAGATAGTGACCGTCCAGTATATGAAAGGGTCAAAGGTCAATAACAGATATGAACAAATAGCTCGAAAGGTGAACCCAATAACAGATATGAACAAACAGCTCGAAAGGTGACTCAATAACAGATATGAACAAACAGCTCGAAAGGTGGGTGGAACACTACTCTAGTCTTTATTCGGTAGAGAAACCAGCAAACCCTGCACTAGATCAGATCATACCGAAACATCATGAACTAACAAGCTGGACGCCGAACACACAGAGTTGGAACTTCTGAAGCAATCAACAAACTTTCAAGCTGGATTCAGAGATGGACGGTCAACAACTGACATGATATTTACTTGTGGCAACAGCAAGAGAAATGCAGAGAGCAGAGGAAGCCTTTGTTAATTGCTTTCGTAGATCTGAACGTGGCATTTGACACGGTCAGCAGACCAGGACTTTATAAAATATTAAAACATATCGGCTGCCCCCAAAGTTGCTCCAACTGATCGTCTCCTTACATGAGGGCATGAAAGCCAGTATACAGTTTGATGGTAGCACATCTGATAGCTTCGAGGTTAAGAATGGAGTCAAACAGGTCGGTGTCCTTGCCCCCACTCTCTTTGGCATCTTCTTCGAAGTCTTGTTACACTCCGCCTTCGGGGTTTGCCTCGCAGTTAAGCAGCTGATAGAAGATAATGCAAGGGATGATGATGTTGTTGATATACCGATGGGTCGGTTCATCGTGGTGAGAAGTTCGGCTGGGATTTCTTGGCTAATGCGCATGGTAGGGTTGTTGCAGAGCGAAGTGGGCATACAGGACAACTACTTCTAGTATGAGGATGGAGGTTGAGGCCGTTACTGCTGCCCTCCATTGGATTTCTGGGACTTCATTTACTGGGGCAGTTGTTGTATCTGACTCTAAGTCGATGCTTCACAAGATCCAGAAGGGCAGGTTTCGGTATGAGTGGATGTCGTCTATAGAAGTTTCTAACCTCCAGCGCTTACGTGGATATACTGTCCTGGGCATGCGGGTGTTTGCGGTAATGAGAGAGCGGACAGGCTTGCATCAACAGCATCGATTGTTGGGGAATTGAAGATGGATAAGGGGATGTTCTTCGGTCTCTTCGCGACTGTCTGTTGGATGAGGACACTAAAATCGATATTGAATCGATCTAGCGATATAGGCAGTTTGGAGTTACCCGTTGTACAAGTCGAAATGGATGCCTGAGAGGCAGAGTGAGAGGTGTGTTTAATCAGCGAGCGACGGGAACCATCCGTATGCATACTCTTCGATATCTCTTGGGAGACTGAACACTGGGTCTGTCCGAGTGTAATGACGTCAGTTTAGTAACCAATAACAAGCCTTCGGGGATGCTGATGGAGATGTTTTCATCCGAACGAGATCTGATGGCTCACTTTTCAACTTGGCTCGATTAAGAGCTAAAATAAAAACAACATAAATTCTTCTCAAGGAACACCTTTTCGCTGACAAAGCTGCTTTAGTTGCACACAGTGAGGCTACACTGCAATCCCTAATAAATAATTTGGTCAGGGCATGCGACCTGTTTTCTCTGACTATAAGTGTCACCAAAACATTGGTTTTATGTCAAGGAAATAACACATCAACAAATATCACTTTAAATGGTAACCATCTAACCCCGGTTAAAAAATTCTGCTATCTTGGGTCCATAGTCACTGCCAGCTTTTCTCTTGATGAAGAAATCAACGCTCGAATAGGCAGAGCGGCTACTACATTCGGCAAACTATCAATGAGAGCGTTGGGCAACAAAAAATTAACGTTGCAGACGAAGATTCAAATATATCGAGCCTGTGTAATTAGCTCTTTACTATATGGCTCAGAAACATGGACAGCCTACTCAAGACACGAGAGAAGTGTTAACATCTTTCACCTTCGATGTCTCCGCAAGATTATGAACATCAGGTGGTGCGACAAGATAACCAACTCTAAAATACTGCAACGTGCACATCTTGCCTTACATCATGGGCATGCTCAGCAGTAGAAGACTTAGATGTTGCCTTACATCATGGGCATGCTCAGCAGTAGAAGACTTAGATGTTGCTTCATCATGGGCATGCTTACGCAGTAGTAACTTAGATGTTGCCTTCCATCATGGGCATGCTCAGCAGAGAAGACTTAGATGTTGCCTTCCATCTGGGCATGCTAGCAGCAGAAGACTCAGATGTTGCCTTCCATCATGGGCATGCTCAGCAGTAGACGACTTAGATGTTGCCTTCCATCATGGGCATGCTCAACAGTAGAAGACTTAGATGTTGCCTTCCATCATGGGCATGCTCAGCAGTAGACACTTAATGCATAGGCATGTTAGAGAATGTCAATGGCTGCATTCCAAAACAAATGTTTCTGTGAACTTTCAAATGGGAAGAGCCCAAGACAGACTTCTTCTTCTTGCTCTTCTTTCTCGAATCCTGCTTGCCTCACAGCGTCAGGTCAGAAGAGATTTCTAAAACGGGCCCTAGTATGCGCTTCGTAGATAGTCCTTTCTGTGCCTCTTATTCTGAGGTCCATCTTGCGTGGCCATCCTTGCTTTGTACCCATTGTATCGGCAGCATTGCTCTTATGGGATGCACTGTCTGTATAGGTAATCTGCTTACGTGACGAACCATTTAATATGTTGTTCTGATGAATCTAGTATGATGTTTACGCCACTTTTTCCTGATGTCTTATCTCAACCAGTTCTTCTTTTACACTCAGCATTCTGCGTAGACACTTCATCTCTGCTTGTGACAGTTCTTCTATCGTTTGTTGTCAGCGTCCAGGTCTTGCTACATGGTACATAATGTGAGGAAGATTTGTTGAACATTGCTCTTTTGTTTCATGGTGACGTGTTTGAATCTTTAAAATTGGCGCATTTGCCCTATCATTTGATTTGCTTTGTTGCATCTGTGTTAATTTCTACATTATTCTTCCATTTGCTGAAAAATGCTCCCAGGTATGAAATCTTTTACTTGATTTAGTAGATGATTATCGATGGAGATATTGATGTTTTCTCTGGTGAATGTCACTCTTGTTTTTCATGTGTAATTCTCCATGTTGTATCTCGTTACATGCTAACTGAAGTCTGTTGATGTGTTGTTGTAGCTGTTCTTCTGTTGTCTGGATAGATTGCCTGATCGTCTGCAAAAAAATTCATTTAAGAGTTCTCCGAGGTTGTTTCTTCTGCTGGTAGTTGCATTTTTACAAATGTGGTCAATGTACGTGAATGAATAGCAGGGATGACTCAACCTTCAGACTATGCTAATATAAAATGTCTGCAAGGCCTCAATGAATAACTTTTCATCGGTTCTTAACAAATGGGAACAACTGGCTGATGATCCAGATATATGAAACAACATTGCGCAAAGGTGCAGAATCTTTGAAAAGAGACTTAAGGATGAGCTGAAAGACAAGAGTGACAAGCGAAACCTGTCTGTAAAGACTCAAAAGGTCATATAATATTGAGACGTCAGTTTTCCAAAACCCACAGCCACGACAGAAATATGAGACGCCAGTCTCACAAACCACACGCCACGTACAGAAATATTGAGATGTCAGTTCCCAAACACACAGCCATGTCAGAAATATTGAGATCGTCGTTCCCAAACCACAGCCACGTCAGAATATTGAGACGCCAGTTCCAAACCACAAGCCACGTCAGAAAAGTGAGACGCCAGTTCCCATACACAGCCACGTCAGAAATATTGAGACGCCAGTTCCCAAACCACACAGCCACGTCAGAAATATTGAGACGTCAGTTTTCCAAACCACACAGCCACGTCAGAAATATTGAGACGTCAGTTTTCCAAACCACACAGCCACGTCAGAAATTTAACATTATTTCTGTGAAAATCTGCGGTCACAAAAGGAGACATCAGAGATAATGAGGCGACAAGAGACTATTTATGACACACACAAAAGCCTGTGTCAGAAATCTCTTCTTATCCTGAAGCTGTGAGACAAATCAGGATTTGGAGAAGAGAAAGACAAGGCGCAAATAGAAATTCGCTCCCAGGTGTCTCCTTTTTCTACCTGAAACTGAAAGGCAAAACAGGAGTAGAAAATAGATAGATAGATAAATAGATAGATAGATAGATAGATAGATAGATAGATAGATAGATAGAAAATCTGCAATTTTATTTAGTCAAGGGAGACTATACCTTATTATTCATTGAATGAATTTTGTTGTGTGATTATGTACCCTTACATATCAATATTTATATTAACTATCTTGCACAACGTTTTCCAAAGTAGAACTTGATGGAATGACGAAGTAAAATTAGCAGTAAAAAAGAAAATAACATAGATACAACACATGGGCGAAAAACAAACATCAAAACGACTTCCTGAGTACAAACAGCAAGGAAACAAACCAAATAAATCATAAAGAAGTATAAAATACAAGCTTGACAAGATTACGGAGAAATATGAAATTCTGATTATAAAAATTCAACAAGAAAGTTGTGCAAGAAAATTAAAGCCATGTGGGAAAGACAAGAACAATTACGACTCAATGCGACAATACTTTAATGAACTTCTCAACCTGCAACAAGAGGACCAACTGAACACTCAAGAACAAACAGTAAACGTAACTTCAGAACTAGAACCAAGTATAACACTATCATAGATTAGCAATGCTGTGAACATGGCTCCACCTCTCTCTCTCTTTCTCTCTCGCGATCTCCGCTTAGACTGATGTACCAGAGTTGCTCATGAATTCTGCTGTTGCTCTTTTTTAGGGACTGCGTCCATCCCTACAGCTTCTCATTTAACTCAGTATTTTCTGTTCGTGTTTCGTTTCTTAGACCTGCTAGCAGTTAGCAGTCTTGTAGTAGGTGCTCTGCCCTCATGTCCGTCTTCTCTCAGTGGCACAGGCTAGTTGTGCCAAATTTTAATTTGTTGCAGAGGTGGGCCCGGAGTCTGGTATAGCCGGTACGAAGTCGGAATATGATAACTTGTTCGCACGGACAGGCCATAGTACCCATCATTGAGCTGTGTTGGGGTGGTCTCGCCACCACTTTCTCTATATCGTCACCCGATGGTTGTTTTGGCCTTCTCGTAGCTAATTTCATAATCAGTCTGCGACAGTCGCCCTCCTGCCGTCGCTAGCTTGTCTACCTCTTCGTTTCCGCTTATATTGCAGTGTAATGGGATCCACTGTATGACTGTGCGTTTGAATGAGTTTGTTAATACTCTGAGGATCGTTTTAAAATCGTTTAGCTTTGTTCTGGCTGTGCTTTTTAGTTCCGTGATGGCCAACAGGACGTCAGTGAATATCACTACTTTGTTGCGTAAGGCGCTGCTTCTCTCTAGAAATCATTTCAGTGGCTATTCTTAATGCCTCCGTCTCTGCACGGTAGTTATTTGAGTACTTCCCTGTGGCAATCGCCTTTGTGAACTTCACTTTCTTCGGGAGTTTAAGCACTATTCTTTCTCCTCCAGCTCTAATCGCATTTTTTGCAGATCCATCGGTGTACACTTATGTCCACGCTCTCTCAGGGTACTCTGTCGCTATGATTTCTTCTATAACTGCTCTCCTTTCGCAGTTCGCTTGCTGCCCATATTTTGTATACCTGGGATTGATTCTCTTAGTTCTGGCATAGTGGTCTTCCACGGCGGGTTCTTATCGGTTGCCGGTATAAGTTTGGGTTTACAAGTTGACTAGGACCGTGTAGTCTTGGATCAGTGATTTTCTCACTTTTGGTAAAGCTGGTTCTCTTTAACCTGCCCCTTCCTAATCCGTTCATTTTGTCATACATTGGGTGGGAGTTAAGTCGTTTCAGTTTCTCCGCCAGTTGGATAACTTTTCTGTCTCTGCAGTCTGTCATTGGTTGGAGGCGTGATGGACGTGGACTTCATGGCCCCTGTGATAATGCGTGCTGCACGATTTTGGCTGCTGCTCACTTTGGCAAATTGCTTGTTGGATGCACTGCCCCATACTGCAATGATGTACTCTAGGACTGGTCGCACTCTTCCAGAGTAGAACGTATTGAAGAATTTGCTGTTTCCTCCCCACGAGTTTCCTTATCATACTAAGCCTCTGTTTTGCTTTTGCAGTAGCTTTGTCTATCTGGGAGCACCATGTGAGCCTTCTGTCTAGTATGACTCCTAGGTACCTCGGGCTGTTGTTTTCTGTGAGATCTTGCCCGTTTATTCTAAGCTTTACCTTGTGGGTCTGATTGTTCAGCGAGAACACAGTGCACGTGGTTTTTGTGGCGTTAATGCTCATGCACCACTTTTCTGTCCAGATTTCCAGTTTGGTAAGTGTATCTTTCAATCTTTTTGTTGCTATGGGCATTGATTCCTCCCTCGACCAGATTGCTCTATCGTCGGCATACATTGCTGAGTGTACTCGCATGGGTATGCATGTAGCTATGTCGTTGACAAAGGTTAGAAAGAGAGTGGAGTCAAAGGCGCATATGGACAACGCAGCGTCAGAATTAGTGAGCTGGCACTAATCAAGATCCTACCCCACCTCCACATGGTGACCCCGGTAAAAGACATTGATTCCTGTCTGCCTAGCGGTTATGGATCGAGGGAGAGCTACCTTGGTGGCGGTAGAGATGCAGACGTAGTCACGTTGGATGGGATCCGCTAGCAGTACGACGAGTGGAATCCCCGAGTGACTATTAATGCTCGTCTCTCCCGGCCGGTGGAAGAAAAGTCGAACGGAAGACCATAGAGGGATGAGGGGTGCATCCCGAGAAGAAAAGTCGAACGGAAGACCATAGAGGGATGAGGGGTGCATCCCGAGAAGAAAAGTCGAACGGAAGACCATAGAGGGATGAGGGGTGCATCCCGAGAAGAAAAGTCGAACGGAAGACCATAGAGGGATGAGGGTGCATCCGAGAAGAGACGTGGGCCCACGGGGAGCAAAAGTTGGACCCGAAAGGAGTTGCACGTGGGCCCACATAGTGCGAAAATCGGAGCCCTGAGGTGGGGGTCCGAGTTAAGCCCCGGATCCGGACAGCCCAGAGGTAAATGTGAGCACGGTGAGAAATGATGGATATGATGAGGCAGGCACCAGGGCAGAGCGAGCACGCATGCTGACGATGCACTTGTGGGTCCATCAGTGGGCAGACGTACATGGCGCTGATGGTTTGGCAAAGAGGGCGTAGCATGCACGTGGGTGAGCAGCCCACCAAATGTGCAGAAAAACTGGAAAACCCAGCAGAGGCTGAAACCAGTGCACATTTCCGCTCACAGGGAACTACTGCTGCCTTATAGTCTGATTGGGGACAATCAAAGGCTAGCGGAGTAAACCTTAGACAAAACTGGACGGCAAAAAAACCAGGTAGTCCAGAAAAAGACAGGTTTTCTGGGCAGCTGACGTTCAAGACCCAGTGAGCGCAGGTCGTCTAAGGGCCGCTACCCTATAAGAAAGTAGCAACTGCTGCCTTGCAGGTTTTGGCTGGGGACAGTCAAATGCTGACGGAGAGTGAACCCAGTAAACACTGGTTGAAATCGGACACTTCACCGAAGGATAATCACTAGAGCTTCAAAAGGTACTGAACGATGTGACGCAAATTTGCGTTCTTAGCAAAGGCTGTATATATATCACAATAAGAATGATAAACATGGCCGAAAAAGAGCGATCGAGAGTGAGAGAGAGAGAGATAGATAGTAAGAGAGCTGGTGAGAGCATCACTCCTCTCTGGGGGACTCCTTACTCTAGCGTGGTCGGCATGCTTGTTTTTCCCTGAACTTGAACCCATGCAGTTCTGTTTTATAGGTACTGATCTAGCCATTTGTACATTCGTCCCTTTAATCCGAGGCTCAGGAATTTGAGTTTTAGTCCTTCTTTCCAGACAGTGTCAAACGTTTTCTCCATGTCTACTAAGACTGTCAAAGGTGTGCATTTTCTCATGGAAAACATCCTCGATTTCCTGGGCGATGTAGGTTACCTGGTCTTCGGTAGATCGGTACCTCCGAAAGCTCCTCCCCTCCCCTTTGTTGCGACATGTGCAGGTCCTTGCTATCCAAGTGCCATGATAATCTTCTGTTCACCATGCGTTCCATGAGTTGCCCGTACAGCTTAGGAGGCTTATGGGCCTGTAACTCGCAGGATGGAGTTTATCTTTGCCTGGCTTTAAGATGGGTACCATGATTGCTTCTTTCCACTCTACTGGTACTATGCCTGTCTTCCACGATATGTTTAGGACCACCAATAGAACTGTATTTGCCCTATTTCCCAAGTTTTAAGCATCTAATTTGTGATTTCATCTTTTCCTGGCGATTTCATTAGTTTTAGGTCCCTTAATGCCTCTTCCAGGTCGTTTCTGGTGAATGTGTCTGTTAAGTGGCTGTCGGCGATTGCGGACTCGCTTTTTTAGGACTCTCACTTTTCTCTTGGTTTCCTCTCTTTTTTTCTTTAGGGATGCTGCCTTTGGCTGTCCACAGCCGACCTGCAAGGCAGGAGGTTGCTATTCTCTTTTAAGGTAGCTACCCTTAGATGACCTTCCCTCCCGGGTTGTTGAGCGTCATCTGCCCAGGTTTCAGGCTTTTTTGGACTACTTGGTTTGCCTGCCATCCAATTTTATGTACGGTTGGCTCCACTAGCCTTTGATTGTCCCAAATCAAACTACAAAGCAGTAGTGGTTCCCTGCGAGGGGGAACGGGGTTATTGTCCTGTGACGGCGTCGTACTCGTTCGTATAACACATCGTGAAAAGTGGCGGCCTTTGCCAATGTTTGGATTTGGACAGCCTGTCAAGTCTTTACATTATCGGCCTTACTTTTCTTACCACTTTGAGTTTATTCCAGCGTAGGAAAATTCTCAAATTTTCAGGCGTGTATCGGCACTTGGCAGTTTGCAATTGCTACTCTATTTTACCTGGTCCCTGGAAAAACTGGCCTGGGGCCACGCAAAATAAAGTAGAGGGTCATTTCCTTAGCAACCATCACCCGTCCTGGTTTTTCTGGTGATGTTAGTTGTGGGAGCAACAGTACCGTGTTCGGTTGTTTCAGGAAAGGCAGTTTTGTTAGACGCTAAACGCAACTTTAGGATTTGTGCTCGGCCAACTTTATCAAGTAGACTTATCTGCGCTTGGCCTCTTGTACAGAGTCTTCCGCAATCTTCCCATGTGTCGTCATGATACGTTACAGTGTTTTCAGAGACACTTGCCGAGGTCTTTGATTTGCGCTGGATTCTTGCTCCGCTGGGTTTCCAGTTGTTCTGCTCATTTGGGTGGTTCGCTCACCCCTACGTTTGCCACGCTCTCCCGTCATTCCATCATCAGCACCGTGCATGTCTGCCCCGCCGTTGGGCTCACCAGTGTATCGTCCGTATGCGTTTTCGCTCTGCTTTGGTTCCTGCTTACCGTGTCTTTCGGGTTTCTCAGCGTGCTCACGTTTACAATGCCTCAAGACTGTCATGACATGCAACTCGACGGGCCCCCACCTCAGGGCTCCGAGTTTTGCCCCATGTGGGCCCACGTCTCTACTCTGGATACACCTCTCATCCCTTCATGTTCATTAGCACGGATCTTCTCATCGGCTGGGAAACTGGTAATTGTGGTGTGACCATTGAATTGTTACACTTCGTGCTTAGGCACTCTTGCTCCGCAGGCGGCAATTTTTGTGCGGTCATTTACTCCGGGGAAGTTAGCATTCGTCCACTGACGACTCGTACGCTACTGTTTCTGACGTTTCAATAACTATTTGGACAACATTTCTTCGGACATCGGGCATCGGTCAGTAGATGCGTGCATTTTGTTCATGGATGTTTGAACCTGCATTGCTTTTCCGTGCTTGCACTACTATCACTACCTGTAGCTCTCTCTCGATCCCTACTCGCTTAGCCAGACTGATCCGTTGTCTGTTACTAAGATCACCCCGTGGAGGTCGGGTAGGATCTTGATTAGTGCCAGCTCACTAATCCTGGCGCAACGTTGCCCCTATGCGCCTTTGACCCCTGAAGGCTCCATCTAACAAAACACGAGGGCCAGACCATATCCCGGCCGACCTAATCAAAGCAACTAAAGAGGTAGGAATCAACTGGCTCCATAGACTATTCAACCAGGTCTGGATCACACAAGAAACACCAGAAGATTGGAGGAATGCAACAATTGTTCCCATCTGTAAGAAGAAAGGTAGTACGAGGGACTGTACAAAGTATAGAGGAATAGCGCTGTTGAGCCATACCGGACAAATATTTTGCAAAATATTCAAAAAAAAGGCTCCACCATATCATCGAGCCACAGCTTACTGACTCACAAATGGGATTCCGGAAGAACAAAAGCTGTACAGACGCAATATTCGCCCTCAGGCAGTTAGTAGAAAGGACTGTCGAATCCGACAAACACCTACACGTTGCATTTGTAGATCAGGAAAAAGCGTTCGACCGTGTAGATAGGGCACAAGTTGTGGAAAATACTAACAACCTATGGGGTTAATGACCACCTAATCAACCTTTGCAAGAGCTTTATACAAACAGCCAATGTACGATTAGAACAAACACAGGACTATCAGAAAAGTTTCACGTAGGGTCAGGAATAAGACAGGTTGTGTACTATCCCGGCTGCTATTCATCACCCACATCTGTAAAAGAACTAACATCAGCGAAGGAAACAACCTCGGGGAACTCTTAAACGAATTTCTTAATGCAGATGATCATGCAATCGATATGATTGATATGATTGCATGATCATCTGCAATAAGACATTCGTTTCTTATCTGCAGTAAGAACAACAGAAGAACATCTACAACAACACGTTAACATACTACAGTTAGCATGTAACGAATACAACATAAAGAATAAACATCGACAAAACCGAAGTAATGACATTCGTCAGAGAGGAAAGCGCTACCAATATCTCCATCGACAATCGCCCATTAAAACAAGTAAAAGACTTCACATACCTGGGAAGCATTTTTCAGCAAATGGAAGAATAACTAATGAAATCCAACACAGATGCAACAAAGAAAATCAAATGATAGGGCAAATGGCGCCAATTTTAAAATGCAAACATTCACCATAAACACAAAAAGAGCAATATTCAACACAATCTTTCTCCCACATTATGTTACCAGTGCCAAACCTGGACACTGACAACAAATAATAGAAGAAAACTAGTCACGACAGAGATGAAGTGTCTAGCAGAATGCTGGGAGTAACAAGAAGAGACCGGTTGAGAAATAAAGACATCAGAAAAAATGTAAGCACAGTATCAGTGTTTAACTTAAAAAAAAAACCAACGAGAGAAGACGTGAACGAGAGAAGACGTGAACGAGAGACGACAGGAACGAGAGAAGACGTGAACGAGAGACGACAGGAACGAGAAGACGTAACGAGAGACGACAGGAACGAGAGAAGACGTGAACGAGAGACGACAGGAACGAGAGAAGACGTGAACGAGAGACGACAGGAACGAGAGAAGACGTGAACGAGAGACGACAGGAACGAGAGAAGACGTGAACGAGAGACGACATGAACGAGAGAAGACGTGAACGAGAGACGACAGGAACGAGAGAAGACGTGAACGAGAGACGACAGGAACGAGAGAAGACGTGAACGAGAGACGACAGGAACGAGAGAAGACGTGAACGAGGGAAGACAGGAACGAGAGAAGACGCGAACGAGAGAAGACGTGAACGAGAGAAGACATGAACGAGAGAAGACGTGAACGAGAGACGACAGGAACGAGAGAAGACGTGAACGAGAGACGACAGGAACGAGAGAAGACGTGAACGAGAGACGACAGGAACGAGAGAAGACGTGAACGAGAGACGACCTGAACGAGAGACGACAGGAACGAGAGAAGACGTGAACGAGAGACGACAGGAACGAGAGAAGACAGGAACGAGAGAAGACGTGAACGAGAGAGGACGCGAACGAGGGAAGAGATGAACGAGAGAAGAGATGAACGAGAGAAGAAATGAACGAGAGAAGACGTGAACGAGAGAAGACGTGAACGAGAGACGACGCGAACGAGGGAAGAGATGAACGAGAGAAGAGATGAACGAGAGAAGAAATGAACGAGGGAAGACGTGAACGAGAGAAGACGTGAACGAGAGAAGACGTGAACGAGAGACGACTTGAACGAGAGACGACCTGAACGAGAGAAGACGTGAACGAGAGAAGACAGGAACGAGAGAAGACGTGAACGAGAGAAGACAACGAGAGAAGACGTGAACGAGAGAAGAGATAAACGAGAGAAGACATGAACGAGAGAAGAGATGAACGAGAGAAGACGTGAACGAGAGAAGAGATGAACGAGAGACGACGCGAACGAGAGAAGAGATGAACGAGAGAAGACAGGAACGAGAGAAGAGATGAACGAGAGAAGACGTGAACGAGAGAAGACGTGAACGAGAGAAGAGATGAACGAGAGAAGACATGAACGAGAGAAGACGCGAACGAGAGAAGAGATGAACGAGAGAAGACAGGAACGAGAGAAGACGTGAACGAGAGAAGAGATGAACGAGAGAAGACGTGAACGAGAGAAGACGTGAACGAGGGAAGAGATGAACGAGAGAAGACAGGAACGAGAGAAGACGGGAACGAGAGAAGAGATGAACGAGAGAAGAGATGAACGAGAAAAGACGTGAACGAGAGAAGACGCGAACGAGAGAAGAGATGAACGAGAGAAGACGTGAACGAGAGACGACAGGAACGAGAGAAGACGCGAACGAGAGAAGAGATGAACGAGAGAAGACAGGAACGAGAGAAGACGCGAAAGAGAGAAGAGATGAACGAGAGAAGACGTGAACGAGAGAAGAGATGAACGAGAGAAGACGCGAACGAGAGAAGAGATGAACGAGAGAAGACAGGAACGAGAGAAGACGTGAACGAGGGAAGACGCGAACGAGAGAAGAGATGAACGAGAGAAGACGTGAACGAGAGAAGAGATGAACGAGAGAAGACAGGAACGAGAGAAGAGATAAACGAGATAAGACGTGAACGAGAGAAGACGTGAACGAGAGAAGACGCGAACGAGAGAAGAGATGAACGAGAGAAGACAGGAACGAGAGAAGACGTGAACGAGAGAAGACGTGAACGAGAGAAGAGATAAACGAGAGAAGACAGGAACGAAAGAAGAGATGAACGAGGGAAGACGCGAACGAGAGAAGAGATGAACGAGAGAAGACGTGAACGAGAGACGACAGGAACGAGAGAAGACGCGAACGAGAGAAGACGTGAACGAGGGAAGACAGGAACGAGAGAAGAGATGAACGAGGGAAGACGCGAACGAGAGAAGAGATGAACGAGGGAAGACGTGAACGAGAGACGACAGGAACGAGAGAAGACGTGAACGAGAGACGACCTGAACGAGAGAAGACAGGAACGAGAGAAGACATGAACGAGGGAAGACATGAACGAGGAAGACGGGAAAGAGAGAAGACGTGAACGAGAGAAGACGTGAACGAGAGACGACTTGAACGAGAGACGACCTGAACGAGAGAAGACGTGAACGAGAGAAGACAGGAACGAGAGAAGACGTGAACGAGAGAAGACAACGAGAGAAGACGTGAACGAGAGAAGAGATAAACGAGAGAAGACATGAACGAGAGAAGAGATGAACGAGGGAAGACGCGAACGAGAGAAGAGATGAACGAGAGAAGACGTGAACGAGAGACGACAGGAACGAGAGAAGACGCGAACGAGAGAAGAGATGAACGAGGGAAGACAGGAACGAGAGAAGAGATGAACGAGGGAAGACGCGAACGAGAGAAGAGATGAACGAGGGAAGACGTGAACGAGAGACGACAGGAACGAGAGAAGACGTGAACGAGAGACGACCTGAAAGAGAGAAGACAGGAACGAGAGAAGACATGAACGAGGGAAGACATGAACGAGGGAAGACGTGAACGAGAGAAGACGTGAACGAGAGAAGACGTGAACGAGAGTCGACCTGAACGAGAGACGACCTGAACGAGAGAAGACGTGAACGAGAGACGACAGGAACGAGAGAAGACGTGAACGAGAGACGACAGGAACGAGAGAAGACGAGAACGAGAGAAGACATGAACGAGAGAAGACGTGAACGAGAGACGACATGAACGAGAGAAGACGAGAACGAGAGACGACAGGAACGAGAGAAGACGTGAACGAGAGACGACAGGAACGAGAGAAGACGTGAACGAGAGAAGACAGGAACGAGAGAAGACGCGAACGAGAGAAGACGTGAACGAGAGAAGACATGAACGAGAGAAGACGTGAACGAGAGACGACAGGAACGAGAGAAGACGTGAACGAGAGACGACAGGAACGAGAGAAGACGTGAACGAGAGACGACCTGAACGAGAGACGACAGGAACGAGAGAAGACGTGAACGAGAGACGACAGGAACGAGAGAAGACGTGAACGAGAGACGACAGGAACGAGAGAAGACAGGAACGAGAGAAGACGCGAACGAGAGAAGACGTGAACGAGAGAAGACATGAACGAGAGAAGACGTGAACGAGAGACGACAGGAACGAGAGAAGACGTGAACGAGAGACGACAGGAACGAGAGAATACTGAACGAAGACGACAGAACGAGAGAAGACGTGAACGAGAGACGACCTGAACGAGAGACGACAGGAACGAGAGAAGACGTGAACGAGAGACGACAGGAACGAGAGAAGACAGGAACGAGAGAAGACGTGAACGAGAGAGGACGCGAACGAGGGAAGAGATGAACGAGAGAAGAGATGAACGAGAGAAGAAATGAACGAGAGAAGACGTGAACGAGAGAAGACGTGAACGAGAGACGACGCGAACGAGGGAAGAGATGAACGAGAGAAGAGATGAACGAGAGAAGAAATGAACGAGAGAAGACGTGAACGAGAGAAGACGTGAACGAGAGAAGAGATGAACGAGAGACGACGCGAACGAGAGAAGAGATGAACGAGAGAAGACAGGAACGAGAGAAGAGATGAACGAGAGAAGACGTGAACGAGAGAAGACGTGAACGAGAGAAGAGATGAACGAGAGAAGACATGAACGAGAGAAGACGCGAACGAGAGAAGAGATGAACGAGAGAAGACAGGAACGAGAGAAGACGTGAACGAGAGAAGAGATGAACGAGAGAAGACGTGAACGAGAGAAGACGTGAACGAGGGAAGAGATGAACGAGAGAAGACAGGAACGAGAGAAGACGGGAACGAGAGAAGAGATGAACGAGAGAAGAGATGAACGAGAAAAGACGTGAACGAGAGAAGACGCGAACGAGAGAAGAGATGAACGAGAGAAGACGTGAACGAGAGACGACAGGAACGAGAGAAGACGCGAACGAGAGAAGAGATGAACGAGAGAAGACAGGAACGAGAGAAGACGCGAAAGAGAGAAGAGATGAACGAGAGAAGACGTGAACGAGAGAAGAGATGAACGAGAGAAGACGCGAACGAGAGAAGAGATGAGCGAGAGAAGACAGGAACGAGAGAAGACGTGAACGAGGGGAAAACGCGAACGAGAGAAGAGATGAACGAGAGAAGACGTGAACGAGAGAAGAGATGAACGAGAGAAGACAGGAACGAGAGAAGAGATAAACGAGATAAGACGTGAACGAGAGAAGACGTGAACGAGAGAAGACGCTAACGAGAGAAGAGATGAACGAGAGAAGACAGGAACGAGAGAAGAGATGAACGAGAGAAGACGAACGAGAAAGAGATAAACGAGAGAAGACAGGAACGAAAGAAGAGATGAACGAGGGAAGACGCGAACGAGAGAAGAGATGAACGAGAGAAGACGTGAACGAGAGACGACAGGAACGAGAGAAGACGCGAACGAGAGAAGAGATGAACGAGGGAAGACAGGAACGAGAGAAGAGATGAACGAGGGAAGACGCGAACGAGAGAAGAGATGAACGAGGGAAGACGTGAACGAGAGACGACAGGAACGAGAGAAGACGTGAACGAGAGACGACCTGAACGAGAGAAGACAGGAACGAGAGAAGACATGAACGAGGGAAGACATGAACGAGGGAAGACGTGAACGAGAGAAGACGTGAACGAGAGAAGACGTGAACGAGAGACGACTTGAACGAGAGACGACCTGAACGAGAGAAGACGTGAACGAGAGAAGACAGGAACGAGAGAAGACGTGAACGAGAGAAGACAACGAGAGAAGACGTGAACGAGAGAAGAGATAAACGAGAGAAGACATGAACGAGAGAAGAGATGAACGAGGGAAGACGCGAACGAGAGAAGAGATGAACGAGAGAAGACGTGAACGAGAGACGACAGGAACGAGAGAAGACGCGAACGAGAGAAGAGATGAACGAGGGAAGACAGGAACGAGAGAAGAGATGAACGAGGGAAGACGCGAACGAGAGAAGAGATGAACGAGGGAAGACGTGAACGAGAGACGACAGGAACGAGAGAAGACGTGAACGAGAGACGACCTGAAAGAGAGAAGACAGGAACGAGAGAAGACATGAACGAGGGAAGACATGAACGAGGAAGACGTGAAGAGAGAAGACGTGAACGAGAGAAGACGTGAACGAGAGTCGACCTGAACGAGAGACGACCTGAACGAGAGAAGACGTGAACGAGAGACGACAGGAACGAGAGAAGACGTGAACGAGAGACGACCTGAAAGAGAGAAGACAGGAACGAGAGAAGACATGAACGAGGGAAGACATGAACGAGGGAAGACGTGAACGAGAGAAGACGTGAACGAGAGAAGACGTGAACGGAAATCGACCTGAACGAGAGACGACCTGAACGAGAGAAGACGTGAACGAGAGACGACAGGAACGAGAGAAGACGTGAACGAGAGACGACAGGAACGAGAGAAGACGAGAACGAGAGAAGACATGAACGAGAGAAGACGTGAACGAGAGACGACATGAACGAGAGAAGACGTGAACGAGAGACGACAGGAACGAGAGAAGACGTGAACGAGAGACGACAGGAACGAGAGAAGACGTGAACGAGAGAAGACAGGAACGAGAGAAGACGCGAACGAGAGAAGACGTGAACGAGAGAAGACATGAACGAGAGAAGACGTGAACGAGAGACGACAGGAACGAGAGAAGACGTGAACGAGAGACGACAGGAACGAGAGAAGACGTGAACGAGAGACGACCTGAACGAGAGACGACAGGAACGAGAGAAGACGTGAACGAGAGACGACAGGAACGAGAGAAGACAGGAACGAGAGAAGACGTGAACGAGAGACGACGCGAACGAGGGAAGAGATGAACGAGAGAAGAGATGAACGAGAGAAGAAATGAACGAGAGAAGACGTGAACGAGAGAAGACGTGAACGAGAGAAGAGATGAACGAGAGACGACGCGAACGAGAGAAGAGATGAACGAGAGAAGACGTGAACGAGAGACGACAGGAACGAGAGAAGACGCGAACGAGAGAAGAGATGAACGAGGGAAGACAGGAACGAGAGAAGAGATGAACGAGGGAAGACGCGAACGAGAGAAGAGATGAACGAGGGAAGACGTGAACGAGAGACGACAGGAACGAGAGAAGACGTGAACGAGAGACGACCTGAACGAGAGAAGACAGGAACGAGAGAAGACATGAACGAGGGAAGACATGAACGAGGGAAGACGTGAACGAGAGAAGACGTGAACGAGAGAAGACGTGAACGAGAGACGACTTGAACGAGAGACGACCTGAACGAGAGAAGACGTGAACGAGAGAAGACAGGAACGAGAGAAGACGTGAACGAGAGAAGACAACGAGAGAAGACGTGAACGAGAGAAGAGATAAACGAGAGAAGACATGAACGAGAGAAGAGATGAACGAGGGAAGACGCGAACGAGAGAAGAGATGAACGAGAGAAGACGTGAACGAGAGACGACAGGAACGAGAGAAGACGCGAACGAGAGAAGAGATGAACGAGGGAAGACAGGAACGAGAGAAGAGATGAACGAGGGAAGACGCGAACGAGAGAAGAGATGAACGAGGGAAGACGTGAACGAGAGACGACAGGAACGAGAGAAGACGTGAACGAGAGACGACCTGAAAGAGAGAAGACAGGAACGAGAGAAGACATGAACGAGGGAAGACATGAACGAGGGAAGACGTGAACGAGAGAAGACGTGAACGAGAGAAGACGTGAACGAGAGTCGACCTGAACGAGAGACGACCTGAACGAGAGAAGACGGAACGAGACGACAGGAACGAGAGAAGACGTGAACGAAGAAGACAACGAAGAAGACGTGAACGAGAGACGACATGAACGAGAGAAGACGTGAACGAGAGACGACAGGAACGAGAGAAGACGTGAACGAGAGACGACAGGAACGAGAGAAGACGTGAACGAGAGAAGACAGGAACGAGAGAAGACGCGAACGAGAGAAGACGTGAACGAGAGAAGACATGAACGAGAGAAGACGTGAACGAGAGACGACAGGAACGAGAGAAGACGTGAACGAGAGACGACAGGAACGAGAGAAGACGTGAACGAGAGACGACCTGAACGAGAGACGACAGGAACGAGAGAAGACGTGAACGAGAGACGACAGGAACGAGAGAAGAGATGAACGAGAGACGACGCGAACGAGAGAAGAGATGAACGAGAGAAGACGTGAACGAGAGACGACAGGAACGAGAGAAGACGCGAACGAGAGAAGAGATGAACGAGGGAAGACAGGAACGAGAGAAGAGATGAACGAGGGAAGACGCGAACGAGAGAAGAGATGAACGAGGGAAGACGTGAACGAGAGACGACAGGAACGAGAGAAGACGTGAACGAGAGACGACCTGAACGAGAGAAGACAGGAACGAGAGAAGACATGAACGAGGGAAGACATGAACGAGGGAAGACGTGAACGAGAGAAGACGTGAACGAGAGAAGACGTGAACGAGAGAAGACTTGAACGAGAGACGACATGAACAGAGAAGACGTAACGAGAGACGACAGGAACGAGAGAAGACGTGAACGGAGACGACAGGAACGAGAGAAGACGTGAACGAGAGAAGACAGGAACGAGAGAAGACGCGAACGAGAGAAGACGTGAACGAGAGAAGACATGAACGAGAGAAGACGTGAACGAGAGACGACAGGAACGAGAGAAGACGTGAACGAGAGACGACAGGAACGAGGAAGACGTGAACGAGAGACGACCTGAACGAGAAAGACAGGAACGAGAGAAGACGTGAACAGAGACGACAGGAACGAGAGAAGACGTGAACGAGAGACGACAGGAACGAGAGAAGACAGGAACGAGAGAAGACGTGAACGAGAGACGACGCGAACGAGGGAAGAGATGAACGAGAGAAGAGATGAACGAGAGAAGAAATGAACGAGAGAAGACGTGAACGAGAGAAGACGTGAACGAGAGAAGAGATGAACGAGAGACGACGCGAACGAGAGAAGAGATGAACGAGAGAAGACGTGAACGAGAGACGACAGGAACGAGAGAAGACGCGAACGAGAGAAGAGATGAACGAGGAAGACAGGAACAGAGAAAGAGATGAACGAGGGAAGACGCGAACGAGAGAAGAGATGAACGAGGGAAGACGTGAACGAGAGACGACAGGAACGAGAGAAGACGTGAACGAGAGACGACCTGAACGAGAGAAGACAGGAACGAGAGAAGACATGAACGAGGGAAGACATGAACGAGGGAAGACGTGAACGAGAGAAGACGTGAACGAGAGACGACTTGAACGAGAGACGACCTGAACGAGAGAAGACGTGAACGAGAGAAGACGTGAACGAGAGACGACTTGAACGAGAGACGACCTGAACGAGAGAAGACGTGAACGAGAGAAGACAGGAACGAGAGAAGACGTGAACGAGAGAAGACAACGAGAGAAGACGTGAACGAGAGAAGAGATAAACGAGAGAAGACATGAACGAGAGAAGAGATGAACGAGGGAAGACGCGAACGAGAGAAGAGATGAACGAGAGAAGACAGGAACGAGAGAAGAGATGAACGAGGGAAGACGCGAACGAGAGAAGAGATGAACGAGGGAAGACGTGAACGAGAGACGACAGGAACGAGAGAAGACGTGAACGAGAGACGACCTGAAAGAGAGAAGACAGGAACGAGAGAAGACATGAACGAGGGAAGACATGAACGAGGGAAGACGTGAACGAGAGAAGACGTGAACGAGAGAAGACGTGAACGAGAGTCGACCTGAACGAGAGACGACCTGAACGAGAGAAGACGTGAACGAGAGACGACAGGAACGAGAGAAGACGTGAACGAGAGACGACAGGAACGAGAGAAGACGTGAACGAGAGAAGACAACGAGAGAAGACGTGAACGAGAGACGACATGAACGAGAGAAGACGTGAACGAGAGACGACAGGAACGAGAGAAGACGGGAAAGAGAGACGACAGAACGAGAGAAGACGTGAACGAGAGAAGACAGGAACGAGAGAAGACGCGAACGAGAGAAGACGTGAACGAGAGAAGACATGACAGAGAAGACGTAACGAGAGACGACAGGAACGAGAGAAGACGTGAACGAGAGACGACAGGAACGAGAGAAGACGTGAACGAGAGACGACCTGAACGAGAGACGACAGGAACGAGAGAAGACGTGAACGAGAGACGACAGGAAAGAGAGAAGACGTGAACGAGAGACGACAGGAACGAGAGAAGACAGGAACGAGAGAAGACGTGAACGAGAGACGACGCGAACGAGGGAAGAGATGAACGAGAGAAGAGATGAACGAGAGAAGAAATGAACGAGAGAAGACTGAACAGAGAAGACGTGAACGAAGAAGAGATGAACGAGAGACGACGCGAACGAGAGAAGAGATGAACGAGAGAAGACAGGAACGAGAGAAGAGATGAACGAGAGAAGATGTGAACGAGAGAAGACGTGAACGAGAGAAGAGATGAACAAGAGAAGACATGAACGAGAGAAGACGCGAACGAGAGAAGAGATGAACGAGAGAAGACAGGAACGAGAGAAGACGTGAACGAGAGAAGAGATGAACGAGAGAAGACGTGAACGAGAGAAGACGAACGAGGAAGAGATGAACGAGAGAAGACAGGAACGAGAGAAGACGTGAACGAGATAAGAGATGAACGAGAGAAGAGATGAACGAGAAAAGACGTGAACGAGAGAAGAGATGAACGAGAGAAGACAGGAACGAGAGAAGACGTGAACGAGAGAAGAGATGAACGAGAGAAGAGATGAACGAGAGAAGACATGAACGAGAGAAGAGATGAACGAGAGAAGACAGGAACGAGAGAAGACGCGAAAGAGAGAAGAGATGAACGAGAGAAGACGTGAACGAGAGAAGAGATGAACGAGAGAAGACGCGAACGAGAGAAGAGATGAACGAGAGAAGACAGGAACGAGAGAAGACGTGAACGAGGGAAGACGCGAACGAGAGAAGAGATGAACGAGAGAAGACGTGAACGAGAGAAGAGATGAACGAGAGAAGACAGGAACGAGAGAAGACGTGAACGAGAGAAGACGCGAACGAGAGAAGAGATGAACGAGAGAAGACAGGAACGAGAGAAGACGTGAACGAGAGAAGACGTGAACGAGAGACGACCTGAACGAGAGAAGACGTGAACGAGAGAAGACAACGAGAGAAGACGTGAACGAGAGAAGAGATAAACGAGAGAAGACATGAACGAGAGAAGAGATGAACGAGGGAAGACGCGAACGAGAGAAGAGATGAACGAGAGAAGACGTGAACGAGAGACGACAGGATAGAGAGAAGACGCGAACGAGAGAAGAGATGAACGAGGGGAAAACAGGAACGAGAGAAGAGATGAACGAGGAAGACACGAACGAGAGAAGAGATGAACGAGGGAAGACGTGAACGAGAGACGACAGGAACGAGAGAAGACGTGAACGAGAGACGACCTGAAAGAGAGAAGACAGGAACGAGAGAAGACATGAACGAGGGAAGACATGAACGAGGGAAGACGTGAACGAGAGAAGACGTGAACGAGAGTCGACCTGAACGAGAGACGACCTGAACGAGAGAAGACTTGAACGAGAGACGACAGGAACGAGAGAAGACGTGAACGAGAGACGACAGGAACGAGAGAAGACGTGAACGAGAGAAGACAACGAGAGAAGACGTGAACGAGAGAAGAGATGATCGAGAGAAGACGTGAACGAGAGACGACAGGAACGAGAGAAGACGTGAACGAGAGAAGACGTGAACGAGAGAAGATGCGAACGAGAGTAGACATGAACTGGTGAAGACAGAACAACTCTGTTCCTGCCTGTTCTAACGTCTGTCTCACGCGTGCCGTTTGTTACATACGCCAGCACATCTTACACAATGACCTTAGTTATGCCGTTCCCAGGTGTGGGCGCGTTCTGTTGGCTTGGGATATCACTGAGATGCTTTTATGTAGATAGCTTTCAGCTGTAGATGTTGTACACGTGTAGTACACGTCTGTGCTGTAGATGTTGTACATGTGTAGTACACGTCTGTGCTGTAGATGTACTACATGTGTAGTACACGTCTGTGCTGTAGATGTTGTACACGTGTAGTACACGTCTGTGCTGTAGATGTTGTACACGTGTAGTACACGTCTGTGCTGTAGATGTTGTACACGTGTAGTACACGTCTGTGCTGTAGATGTTGTACATGTGTAGTACACGTCTGTGCTGTAGATGTTAAGGAGTGAAGAGATTAATAATATGAAACAAGCGGAGAGAGAGTGAGATAGAGAGAAAGTGAGATAGAGAGAGAGTGCAAGTGAGATAGAAAGAGAGAGAGAGTGCAAGTGAGATAGAGAGAGCAAATGAGATAAAGAGAGCACAAGTGAAATAAAGAGAGAGCAAGTGAGATAAAGAGGGCACAAGTGTGATAAAGAGAGCGCGTGAGATAAAGAGAGAGCAAGTGAGATAAAGAGAGCGCAAGTGAGATAAAGAGAGCGCAAGTGAGATAGAGAGAGAGAGAGCGCAAGTGAGATAGAGAGAGAGCGCAAGTGAGATAGAGAGAGAGAGAAAGAAAGTGAGATAAAGAGAGCGCAAGTGAGATAAAGAGAGAGCAAGTGAGATAAAGAGAGAGCAAGTGAGATAAAGAGAGAGCAAGTGAGATAAAGAGAGCGCAAGTGAGATAGAGAAAAATGAGATAGAAAGATAGAGCGATAGAAATAGAGAGTGAGAGAGAGTGTAATATACAAAGAGTGATATAGAAGGAATGAGATAGAAATAGAGAGAGAGAGTGAGATAGAGAGAAAAGGGAAGCTAAAGAGAGTGTGAGATTAAAAAGAGAGTGAGATAGAGAGAGAGAGTCAGGTAGACAGCAGTGGTAAGATAGAGAGTGAGATAGAGAGGGAGTGAGTGAGATAGAGCTAGAATGAGATACAGAGAGTGAGATAGAGAGAGTGAGATAGAGAGAATGAGATAGAAGGAGTGAGATAGAGATAGAAAGAGTGAGATAGAGAGAATGAGATAGAGAGAGTGAGTTAGAGAAAGAGAAAGAACGATAGAGAGAATGAGATAGAGAGAGTGCGAAAGAGAGAGATAGAGGAAGTGAGATAGAAAGAGATAGAAAAAGAGTGAGAGAGAGATAGCGAGAGTGAGATTGGCAGAGCGTGAGATCGAAAGAGTGAGATAAAGCGTGAGATAGATAGAGAGATAGACTAAGATAAAGTGCGTGTGAGATAGAAATAAAGTAAGAGAGTGTGTGAGAAAGAGAGTAATATAGAGAGAGATTGAGATAGAGAGAATGAGATAGAGAGAGATAAAGAGAGCGAGATAGAGTGAAAGTGAGATAGAGAAAGTGAGAGTGAGATAGAGAGATAGAGAGTGAGATAGAGAGAGTGAGATAGTGAGAGTGAGATAGAGTAATATAGAGATAAAGTGAGATAGAGAGTGAGATAGATAGAAAGAGAGAGAGAGAGTGAAAAGAGAAGGGAATGAGAGAACTAAACATACTAGGAAATGAGATTAAGAAGAGAGACAGAAAACACAATCAGTCTTGGATAGATAATAAAACTAATGTTAACATAGATAATACAACTAATGTTAACATAGATAATAAAACTAATGTTAACATAGATAATAAAACTAATGTTAACATAGATAATAAAACTAATGTTAACATAGATAATAAAACTAATGTTAACATAGATAATAAAACTAATGTTAACATAGATAATAAAACTAATGTTAACATAGATAATAAAACTAATGTTAACATAGATAGTAAAACTAATGTTAACATAGATAATAAAACTAATGTTAACATAGATAAAAAAACTAATGTTAACATAGATAGTAAAACTAATGTTAACATAGATAATAAAACTAATGTTAACATAGATAGTAAAACTAATGTTAACATAGATAATAAAACTAATGTTAACATAGATAATAAAACTAATGTTAACATAGATAATAAAACTAATGTTAACATAGATAGTAAACTAATGTTAACATAGATAGTAAAATTAATGTTAACATAGATAATAAAACTAATGTTAACATAAATAGTAAAACTAATGTTAACATAGATAGTAAAACTAATGTTAACATAGATAGTAAAATTAATGTTAACATAGATAATAAAACTAATGTTAACATAAATAGTAAAACTAATGTTAACATAGATAATAAAACTAATGTTAACATAGATAATAAAACTAATGTTAACATAGATAATAAAACTAATGTTAACAGAGATAATAAAACTAATGTTAACGTAGATAATAAAACTAATGTTAACATAGATAATAAAACTAATGTTAACATAGATAATAAAACTAATGTTAACATAGATAATAAAACTAATGTTAACATAGATAATAAAACTAATGTTAACGTAGATAATAAAACTAATGTTAACATAGATAATAAAACTAATGTTAACATAGATAATAAAACTAATGTTAACAAAAGGATAACATAAACAAGATAAAGGAGATAAGACAAACAAGAGCAGAATAAATTGTCTACATCAAGCGAAGTTAGAGGGAGTGATTCAGAGATGATAAAAGTGAGAGAGTTGGGAATAGAATGTGGAAGAGGAAGCATATGAGGTAAGAGTAGAACAGAAAGAAAGCAAGTTAGATAAGGAGTAGAAATGAAAGAGAGAAGCAAGTTAGATAAGGAGTAGAACATGAAAGAGAAACAAGTTAGATAAGGAATAGAACAGAAAGAGAAAGCAAGTTAGATAAGGAAGAACAGGAAAGAGAAAACAAGTTAGATAAGGAATAGAACAGGAAAGAGAAAACAAGTTAGATAAGAGAGAACATGAAAGAAGCAAGTTAGATAAGGAATAGAACAGGAAAGAAGCAAGTTAGATAAGGAATAGAACAGGAAAGAGAAAACAAGTTAGATAAGGAGTAGAACATGAAAGAGAAAGCAAGTTAGATAAGGAATAGAACAGGAAAGAGAAGCAAGTTAGAATAGGAATAGAACAGGAAAGAGAAAGCAAGTTAGATAAGGAGTAGAACAGGAAAAGAGAAACAGTTAGATAAGAGTAGAACAGGAAAGAGAAAGCAAGTTAGATAAGAGAGAACAGAAAGAGAAAGCAAGTTAGATAAGGAATAGAACAGGAAAGAGAAAGCAAGTTAGATAAGGAGTAGAACATGAAAGAGAAAGCAAGTTAGATAAGGAGTAGAACATGAAAGAGAAAGCAAGTTAGATAAGGAATAGAACAGGAAAGAGAAAGAGTGAGATAAGGAGTAGAACATGAAAGAGAAAGAGTGAGATGTGAGATAGAACAGGAAAGAGAAAGCAAGTTAGATAAGGAATAGAACAGGAAAGAGAAAACAAGTTAGATAAGGAGTAGAACATGAAAGAGAAACAAGTTAGATAGAATAGAACAGGAAAGAGAAGCAAGTTAGATAAGGAATAGAACAGGAAAGAGAAACAAGTTAGATAAGGAGTAGAACAGGAAAGAGAAACAAGTTAGATAAGGAGACAGGAAAGAGAAGCAAGTTAGATAAGAGTAGAACATGAAAGAAACAGTTAGATAAGAGTAGAACAGAAGAGAAGCAAGTTAGATAGGAATAGAACAGGAAAGAGAAAGCAAGTTAGATAGGAGTAGAACATGAAAGAGAAAGCAAGTTAGATAAGGAGTAGAACATGAAAGAGAAAGCAAGTTAGATAAGGAATAGAACAGGAACGAGAAAGAGTGAGATAAGAGAGAACATGAAAGAGAAAGAGTGAGATAAGGAATAGAACAGGAAAGAGAAGATAGATAAGGAATAGAACAGGAAAGAGAAACAAGTTAGATAAGGAATAGAACAGGAAGAGAAAACAAGTTAGATAAGGAGTAGAACATGAAAGAGAAAACAAGTTAGATAAGGAATAGAACAGGAAAGAGAAAGCAAGTTAGATAAGGAATAGAACAGGAAAGAGAAAACAAGTTAGATATGGAGTAGAACATGAAAGAGAAAGCAAGTTAGATAAGGAATAGAACAGGAAAGAGAAAACAAGTTAGATAAGGAATAGAACAGGAAAGAGAAAACAAGTTAGATAAGGAATAGAACATGAAAGAGAAAGCAAGTTAGATAAGGAGTAGAACATGAAAGAAAAAGCAAGTTAGATAAGGAATAGAACAGGAAAGAGAAAGCAAGTTAGATAAGGAATAGAACAGGAAAGAGAAAACAAGTTAGATAAGGAATAGAACAGGAAAGAGAAAACAAGTTAGATAAGGAATAGAACAGGAAAGAGAAAGCAGTTAGATAATGAATAGAACAGGAAAGAGAAAACAAGTTAGATAAGGAGTAGAACATGAAAGAGAAAGCAAGTTAGATAAGGAATAGAACAGGAAAGAGAAAACAAGTTAGATAAGGAATAGAACAGGAAAGAGAAAACAAGTTAGATAAGGAATAGAACAGGAAAGAGAAAACAAGTTAGATAAGGAGAAACATGAAAAGAAAACAAGTTAGATAAGGAATAGAACAGGAAAGAGAAAGCAAGTTAGATAAGGAATAGAACAGGAAAGAGAAAACAAGTTAGATAAGGAATAGAACATGAAAGAGAAAGAAGTTAGATAAGAATAGAACAGGAAAGAGAAAACAAGTTAGATAAGGAATAGAAGAGGAAAGAGAAAACAAGTTAGATAAGGAATAGAACATGAAAGAGAAAGCAAGTTAGATAAGGAGTAGAACATGAAAGAGAAAACAAGTTAGATAAGGAATAGAAGAGGAAAGAGAAAGCAAGTTAGATAAGGAATAGAACAGGAAAGAGAAAGCAAGTTAGATAATGAGTAGAACATGAAAGAGAAAGCAAGTTAGATAAGGAATAGAACAGGAAAGAGAAAACAAGTTAGATAAGGAATAGAACAGGAAAGAGAAAGCAAGTTAGATAAGGAATAGAACAGGAAAGAGAAAGCAAGTTAGATAAGGAGTAGAACAGGAAAGAGAAAGAGTGAGATAAGGAGTAGAACATGAAAGAGAAAGAGTGAGATAAGGAGTAGAAGATGAAAGAGAAAGCAAGTTAGATAAGGAGTAGAACATGAAAGAGAAAGTGAGAGCAGAATAGAAAAAGCAAACCATGAATGAAAGAAAACCTATGCGTTTTATCTGCATTACCAGCAATTACCAGCAATTACCAGCAATTATCTGCTACTACCTTCTATTGAAGTGTTTGTATGTTTGTATGTCCGTCCATTATCAATTCAGTCGTACTTATGACTCTTAATAGGGCGCATCTAACTATTTTTACGTGAATGTTTGCTTTCCTTATCACCAGTGTCCTGCCGAGCCTTACTCCGATTTCCGAGGTACTTCAAACTTAGATCTTCAAGTAAAGGATCAGGGTTTCTTGTTGTTTCTCGAGCCCTGGACTTTCTATTGCTCGTGGTCACTATTGCAGAGCGCAATCAACTTTCATATCAATGACCTCGAGTACAAACTTTCATATCAATGACCTCGAGTACAAACTTTTATATCAATGACCTCGAGTACAAACTTTCATATCAATGACCTCTAGTACAAACTTTTATATCAATGACCTCGAGTACAAACTTTCATATTGATGACCTCTAGTACAAACTTTCATATCATTGACCTCGAGTACAAACTTTCATATCAATGACCTCGAGTACAACAATTTATATCGATGATTAAATTAGTGAGTACACGATGCAGATAGCAAGCTGGAAAATAAGAATATTAATCGCATCTTACAGCAATTCAGCTAGCTTGACTGAAATATATGTCAGACAAGGTAATGAGATCTCTAGGCGTCAACATAATGTATCCATATACCATAAACAAGTTTCTATTCGATAGAGACATTGAAAGCTATATGCAAGTGAACGCGCCATACGTTCCGTGGGACCCTACAGGTTTGCCCTCACTCGTTGGCTCGAGCTTTAGTTAGTGTGAGTTAGTTGCATGTTTAGAATGTGACACACCTTTTCCGCGATCTTCTGTGAGAAGTAATATGTAGTAGGTTGCGTGTACAACGTTTTCGCTAATGCTGCAATACAAATACTTGCTCTGTGGTATCATATAGATATATATAATGTGTACCAGGTCAAACTGATTCTTCAACGGACTGTGTGTTTTTTGTTGTTTACATCAAAGGGTTCAAGTATGTAACAAGGATTTCAGTCATTAATTTGTAACATTAGCACAAGTTTTGTTTATCTTACATTTTAAAACGAATAAAACGGAGCGAGTCAACGGGAGAATCGATTTGACAACAGACAACTCTCTGCATGGTAAATTTTGCACGGTGAGTTTTAGAAAACGCATGTGACCCATAATCAGCATCATTATCGTCATCATTATCAACACCACCACCAACTTTCTCCTCCTTCATCTCCCCAATATTATTCCTTCACCTCCATCACCACAGAGTTTCTTCTCATCCAGCACAAACCTTATCTTCCTCCAGTATCGTCCTCCTCCTTTTTCACTACAGCCAATCTTCTCCACCACCACTACTGCCCTTTTCTACTGTCACAAACAGCGCCATTCTCCCCTCACAAACAGCGCCATTCTCCCATCACAAACAGCGCGATTCTCCTCTCACAAACAGCGCTATTCTCCCCTCACATACAGCGCCATTATCATCTCACAAACAGCGCCATTCTCCCCTCACAAACAGCGCGATTCTCCACTCACAAACAGCGCAATTCTCCCCTCACAAACAGCGCCATTCTCTCCTCACAAACAGCGCGATTCTCCTCTCACAAACAGCGCCATTCTCCTTCACAAATAGCGCGATTCTCCTCTCACAAACAGCGCATTCTCCCTCACAAACAGCGCATTCTCCTCCTGCATTTCTACAAACAGCGCCATTCTCCCTCACAAACAGCGCCATTCTCCTCTCACAAACAGCGCCATTCTCCTCTCACAAACAGCGCGATTCTCTCTCTCACAAACAGCGCATTCTCCTCTCACAAACAGCGCGATTCTCCTCTCACAAACAGCGCGATTCTCCTCTCACAAACAGCGCGATTCTCCTCTCACAAACAGCACTCTCACAAAACGCCATTCTCCTCTCACACAACCTACATCCTCCTTTCTCCAACCCCCATTCCCCCACCACAGTCCTTCTATCCCCCTCCCCCACCCCCACAGTCCTCTAGCTTCATCAGACACCACGAGCAGGAAGTCCCTTGCGCAGACTACAGTGTCAGGCTAGTCTTCCCACTTCGATCTCTACTCACACCGCCTTAGACTGCAAATTAAGTTGCCATTCTCCGCCTCCGTACCGGTCACAACAAGCTCCGCGCCCACATGTCTCGCAAATTTAAAATTGGCACAACTAGCCTGTGCCCCTGCAAAAGGCGGACATGACGGCAGAGCACGTACTGCAAGATTGTCAACTGATAGCAGGCATAAGAAAAGAAACCTTGCCCCTAAACACAGAGCTTCGTGAGAATCTGTACGGAGGGACGGAGTCCATCAAAACCACGGTAAAATTCATGATAAAAGTTGGTTCATCAGTCTAGGCCGGGATCGCGAGAGAGAGAGACTGCAAATAAGGGTCAAAGGCAATTAGTGAGCTGTCACTAATCAAGATCCTACCCCACCTCCACGTGGTGACCTTGGAAACAGACATTGGTTTCTGTCTGCGGGCAGGGATCAAGGGAGAGCTGCTCTGGTACGGGTAGTGGTACGGGCTGACATAGCCACGTTGAATGAGATCCGCTCGCAACACAGACGAGTGGAATCCCAGAGTGACTATTAATGCACGTCTATCCCGACCGATGGGAAAAAGCTGAACGGATAAACATCAAGGGATGAGGGGTGCATCCAGAGAAGAGACGGGAACCCACGTTGGGCGAAATTCGGAGCCCGTAGGTGGGGAAACCTGAGTTGAATTGCGCTTAGGTCCACATGGGCGAAACCTGGAGCCAGTAGGTGGGGCCCGAATTGAGTGGCATGTCCATAGTAAATGTGAGCACGGTGAGAACCAATAGATACGGTGAGCAGGCACCAAAGCAGAGCAAACACGCATGCGTACGATGTACGGGTGAGCCCACCGATGGTGCAGACGTGCACGACGCTGATGGTGGAGCGACGAGGGAATGGCGGTCGGGTGAGCAGACCACCCAAATGTGCAGAAAAACTAGAAAGCCCAGCAGAGACTTGAATAGAGTGCGCGTCTCCGCTCGCAGGAAACTACTACTGCCTTGTAGTTAGATTGGGGACAATCAAAGGCTAGCGGAGCAAACCGTACACAAAACTGGACGGTAGGCAAACTAAGTAGTCGAAAAAAAGACAGGTAACCTGGGCAGATGACACTCAACAACCCGGGAGGATCGGTCGTCTAAGGGTCGTTACCATAAAAGAAAATCGCAACCTGCTGCCTTGCAGGTCGGCTGCGGACAGTCAAAGGCTGACGGAGAGCGAACCCAGTAAACGCTGGTTGAAATCGGACACGTCGCCGAAGGACAAGCACCAGCGCTCCAAATGGTACTGAAGATTGTGACGTAAAAAAACCGTTCTTGGCAAAGGTTGTTTATATATCACAATAAGAATGATCAAAATGGCCAAAAGAACGATCGCGAGAGAGAGAGAGAGAGAGAGAGAAGAGAGAGAGAGAGAGAGAGAAGAGAGAGAGAGAGAGAGAGAGAAAGAGAGAGACTGCAAATATATGTTCCTGGTTGACTTTGCTAAGGTAAAACATAACTGAAGAAAAGGAATGTATCTTCAAATGTCGAGAGTCTAGTAACGTGAGACTTGCTTGCTATGTAGCACTTCACTGCGACATCTAGTAATGTGAGGCTTGCTATGTAGCACTTCACTGCGACATCTAGTAACATGAGGCTTGCTATATAGCACTTCACTGCGACATCTAGTAACGTGAGGCTTGCTATATAGCACTTCGCTGCGACATCTAGTAACGTGAGGCTTGCTATGCAGCACTTCACTGCGACATCTAGTAACGTGAGGCTTGCTATGTAGCACTTCACTGCGACATCCAGTAATGTGAGGTTTGCTATGTAGCACTTCACTGCGACATCTAGTAATGTGAGGTTTGCTATGTAGCACTTCTCTGCTACATTATACAAATAAAATCAAAGTAATCGCTTTTATACCATGAGATGTATTGAAGATTATGCTGTTAGGTTTGTAGTTTTCTTTGAGCAACGAAACACGATGGATGATATGAACAACTTCACTCACGCGCCATATCGCAATGTCGACGGGGTTCAGCCGTTTGCCTGTCGTACTGGAGGTTGTGGGTTCGAATGCGAACCGAGACAGATGTGCAACTTTTCATGAGATCCCTAGGATTATTGTCGCAGCTAAGGAGTTGGTGCTTTGTGCAATGCGTTCGTCAGATGGCATGCCATTTTTGTCGACAGGGACGGAACCTTATAGGGAACCCGGTGCAATAAAGTCAACCCTTCGTCTTGGGACCCCTTCGCCTTGGGACTACTTCGTCTTGGGACCCTTTGGACTGAGGTCATCTTTACTTACCAATATTTCTCAGGCACTCAGGCTATATTGACCCCCCTCCCCAGTTGACGCTGTATTGACCGCCCAGTTGACGCTGTATTGACCGCCCAGTTGACGCTGTATTGACCGCCCAGTTGACGCTATATTGACGCAAGAGCTGTTACGGTCGGGAAAGGTGTTTCACTCCCACTGTAGAATTGATCCCGGGACTACACTCTTACGAAACAAATGCATTAACCACTAGTCTAGAGCAGTTCTCAACGACATTATGGCACGTGAATATCTTCATTAATCTCATCATGCTTGTATGAATATTTTCATCTCAACATACTTCCATAGAAGAACATTAGTTTTTTGGTGAATTATTTGAGATTACATTTTTATTTCATGATTTCTTACAATTTGTCTTCTGATAGTATTAGTCGCCTACAGTTGGTGTTACAAGACGGACAACCGTCTACAGTTGGTGTTACAAGACAGACAACCGTCTACAGTTGGTGTTACAAGACAGACAACCGTCTACAGTTGGTGTTACAAGACAGACAACCGTCTACAGTTGGTGTTACAAGACGGACAACCGTCTACAGTTGATGTTACAAGACGGACAACCGTCTACAGTTGGTGTTACAAGACGGACAACCGTCTACAGTTGATGTTACAAGACAGACAACCATCTACAGTTGATGTTACAAGACTGACGACTTGTGACTAGTACCGTGTTACAATGTGAATGTGCTATATCACAATATGAATGTTACCGTGTCACAAATTGAATGTGATGGTGATGAGCTTCTAAATCTCAAAACCTAAAGTTAATTCTGCTTAGAGAGCACTGGTTTTCCCATCATTAAAATAGATGAGACATGAATGACATGTTAAAATCAGAAGACCATCAGAAAACGTTATCATAAAGTTAAAGATATCATTCGTCAAAGAACCATCTCCCTTCTCTGTCATCTGTGTTTCATAAGTTGAACGCGTGTTCATCATTTCTTTTCTAAGATAGACCAAGTATCGATGGATCCACCACCGACAACCGAGCCCCCGCAGAGGAGCAGCTCTAAACGGAGCAATAGAAGCAGCAAAGGTGGCACCAAGACAGGTAGTAAAAAGTAGCCAGAAGGGCAGCCAGAAGGGCAGCCAGAGAGGCAGCCAGAGAGGCAGTCAGAGAGGCAGTCAGAGAGGCAGTCAGAGAGGCAGCAAAAGATCGCTGCCCCAAAGAAAGAAAGAGTCGTATAGAAGCAGAGCTTTTGCCTGCCTAGAACCTCGTTTACTCATAATCACAACAGGAGTAACACTGTTAGGAGTTTTACTTCAAGTAGTGGCCATCTCAACAGATAGTTGGATCATTATTGATGCTCCAACTGGCGCAATTGGCAACACAACTGGCAAGTTCCTGGTACAGGCATACAACGGTTTGTGGCGGATTTGTAAAGTCGAGATTTCCAGGATCATTAACTCACAAGGACAAATTCGAGATGAAACAGGTCAGTAGCGGTTTACAATAAACATATTTGTTTTTTTTGACTCATTTCATACTTTTGTCAACATTTATTATTTAACGTAACTAGTAACTAGAACATAAGAACAAAACCCTCAGTAACTAGAACAAACCATCAGTAAATAGAACAAACCATCAGTAAATAGAACAAACCATCAGTAAATATAACAAACCATCAGTAAATAGAACATACTACCAGTAACTAGAACAAACCATCAGTAAATAGAACAAACCATCAGTAAATAGAACAAACCACAGTAAAGAACAACCATAGAACTAGAACAAACCATCAGTAAATAGAACAAACCATCAGTAAATATAACAAACCATCAGTAAATAGAACAAACCATCAGTAAATAGAACAAACCATCAGTAACTAGAACAAACCATCAGTAAATAGAACAAACCATCAGTAACTAGAACAAACTACCAGTAGCTAGAACAAACCATCAGTAAATAGAACAAACCATCAGTAAATAGAACAAACCATCAGTAAATAGAACAAACCATCAGTAAATAGAACAAACCATCAGTAACTAGAACAAACCATCAGTAACTAGAACAAACCATCAGTAAATAGAACAAACTACCAGTAACTAGAACAAACCATCAGTAAATATAACAAACCATCAGTAAATAGAACAAACCATCAGTAACTAGAACAAACCATCAGTAAATAGAACAAACTACCAGTAACTAGAACAAACCATCAGTAAATAGAACAAACTATCAGTAAATAGAACAAACCATCAGTAACTAGAACAAACCATCAGTAAATAGAACAAACTACCAGTAGCTAGAACAAGCCATCAGTAAATAGAACAAACCATCAGTAACTAGAACAAACCATCAGTAAATAGAACAAACCATCAGTAAATAGAACAAACCATCAGTAAATATAACAAACCATCAGTAATAGAACATACTACAGTAACAGAACAAACCATCAGTAAATAGAACAAACCATCAGTAAATAGAACAAACCATCAGTAAATAGAACAAACCATCAGTAAATAGAACAAACTACCAGTAACTAGAACAAACCATCAGTAAATAGAACAAACCATCAGTAACTAGAACAAACCATCAGTAACTAGAACAAACCATCAGTAAATAGACAAACCATCAGTAAATAGAACAAACCATCAGTAAATAGAACAAACCATCAGTAAATAGAACAAACCATCAGTAAATAGAACAAACCATCAGTAAATATAACAAACCATCAGTAAATAGAACAAACCATCAGTAAATAGAACAAACTACAGAACATGAAAGAACAAACATCAATAAATAGAACAAACCATCAGTAACTAGAACAAACCATCAGTAAATAGAACAAACCATCAGTAAATAGAACAAACCATCAGTAAATAGAACAAACCATCAGTAAAATAGAACAAACCATCAGTAAATAGAACAAACCATCAGTAAATAGAACAAACCATCAGTAAATAGAACAAACCATCAGTAAAACTAGAACAAACCATCAGTAAATATAACAAACCATCAGTAAATAGAACAAACCATCAGTAACTAGAACAAACCATCAGTAAATAGAACAAACTACCAGTAACTAGAACAAACCATCAGTAAATAGAACAAACCATCAGTAAATAGAACAAACCATCAGTAACTAGAACAAACCATCAGTAAATAGAACAAACTACCAGTAACTAGAACAAACCATCAGTAAATAGAACAAACTATCAGTAACTAGAACAAACCATCAGTAACTAGAACAAACCATCAGTAAATAGAACAAACCATCAGTAAATATAACAAACCATCAGTAAATAGAACAAACCATAGAACTAGAACAAACCATCAGTAAATAGAACAAACCATCAGTAAATAGAACAAACCATCAGTAAATAGAACAAACCATCAGTAAATAGAACAAACTACCAGTAACTAGAACAAACCATCAGTAAATAGAACAAACCATCAGTAAATAGAACAAACCATCAGTAACTAGAACAAACCATCAGTAAATAGAACAAACCATCAGTAATAAACAAACCATCAGTAAATAGAACAAACCATCAGTAACTAGAACAAACCATCAGTAAATAGAACAAACCATCAGTAAATAGAACAAACCATCAGTAAATAGAACAAACCATCAGTAAATAGAACAAACCATCAGTAAATAGAACAAACCATCAGTAAATAGAACAAACCATCAGTAAATAGAACAAACCATCAGTAAATAGAACAAACCATCAGTAAATAGAACAAACCATCAGTAACAGAAAAACCATCAGTAAATAGAACAAACCATCAGTAACAGAACAAACCATCAGTAAATGAACAAACCATCAGTAACAGAACAAACCATAGAAATAGAACAACCATCAGTAAATAGAACAAACCATCAGTACTAGAAAACCATCAGAACAAACCATCAGTAACTAGAACAAACATCAGTAAAAGAACAAACCATCAGTAACTAGAACAAACCATCAGTAAATAGAACAAACCATCAGTAAAGAATAACATCAGTAACTGACAACCATCAGTAAATAGAAACATGTAATAACCATCAGTCAATAAGAACAGACCATCAGTAACTAGAATAGACCATCGTAACTAGAACAAACCATCAGTTAGACCCATCAGTAACTAGAATAAATTATTCATAAATGTAACAAATAGATTGAGTTGACATGCTATTGAGGCCATGTTTATCACGTGACCGATCTGTTGTTTCATATTGATGATTGCTCACCCACTTTCTAATATTGACATCTGACATGTCTGACTTTGATACAAGCTTGGTCAGCAGGTTGGGGAGGAGGGAGTGTGTGTACTCTCTTGATACATACTTGGGAGAGTGTGTGTACTCTTGATACATGCTTGGTGACCAGGGAGGTGTGTGTGTGTGTACTTCTTGATACAAGCTTGGTGACCAGGGAAGGTGTGTGTACTCTCTTGATACATGCTTGTGAGCAGGAGAGTGTGTGTATCTCTTGATACATACTTGGGAGAGGTTGTGTGTACTCTCTGATACAAGCTTGGTGAGCAGGTCTGTGTGATACAAGCATGTTAGAGATGTGTGTAATCTGTGATCATTGTAGCCTCCTAATGTTGTCACAGCTGTTCACGTGATTGGATTGTATATTTAGTACGGCTGAGTAACTGTTCTTCTTCTTCTTCTGCTTCTTCGAACGCGCCATATCGACCACTTGTTACAGTCTTTGTGATTTGTATGTGATCCGAGCCTAAGAACGATTGTGCGTTGTTATTGTTCTTTTTCTTCGATCGATCCATATTGGTCACTTGTTAAACCACTCTTTGTGATTTATATGTGATCTGAGCATAAGAGTGATTGTACATTGTACCAGTTATGCGCCTATAAGTAGGCCAGTACATTCGATTTATGCGATGCTTTTTATTTACTAGAGTAGATCCCTAGGCCACTACCACAGTCGTCTCTGACGACATGTCGTGTAGGTGGCAGTGTTACTATTCTTTGCTGCCCTTGCTAGCCCCAGCAACACACGGTCGTAATAGTTAGTAGTATCACAGTTTTTATTATATGTTGAATTCTATAGTTGTCTCCTATTAAGTATTACATTTATGTCTGTCTGTTCTGACTAATATTGTGTCGGTGTGTTTTGACATGTTGTGTCTGTGTGATCTGACTAATGTTGTGTCTGTGTGTTTTGATTGATGTTGTGTGTGTGTGTTTTGACTAATGTTGTGTTTGTGTGTTTTGATTGATGTTGTGTGTGTGTGTTTTGACTAATGTTGTGTTTGTGTGTTCTGACTGATGTTGTGTGTGTGTCTGTGTGCTCTGATGTTGTGTGTGTTTGTGTGTTCTGACTGATGTTGTGTGTGTTTGTGTGTTCTGACTGATGTTGTGTGTGTTTGTGTGTTCTGACTGATGTTGTGTGTGTGTCTGTGTGTTCTGACTGATGTTGTGTGTTTGTGTATTCTGACTGATGTTGTGTGTGTTTGTGTGTTCTGAGTGATTTTGTAGTGTGTATTCTGAAAGTATGTTGTGTATTCTAAGTGATGTTGTGTGTGTTCTGAGTGATGTTGTGTGTGTTCTGAATGATGTTGTGTGTGTTCTGACTGATGTTGTGTGTGTTCTGACTGATGTTGTGTGTGTTCTGACTGATGTTGTGTGTGTTCTGACTGATGTTGTGTGTGTTCTGAGTGATGTTGTGTGTGTTCTGAGTGATGTTGTGTGTGTTCTGAGTGATGTTGTGTGTGTTCTGACTGATGTTGTGTGTTTCTGACTGATGTTGTGTGTGTTCTGACTGATGTTGTGTTTGTTCTGACTGATGTTGTGTGTGTTCTGACTGATGTTGTGTGTGTTCTGACTGATGTTGTGTGTTCTGACTGATGTTGTGTGTGTTCTGACTGATGTTGTTGTGTGTTTCTGACTGATGTTGTGTGTGTTCTGACTGATGTTGTGTGTGTTCTGACTGATGTTGTGTGTGTTCTGACTGATGTTGTGTGTGTTCTGACTGATTTGTGTTGTTCTGACTGATGTTGTGTGTGTTCTGACTGATGTTGTGTGATGAGTTCTGACTGATGTTGTGTGTTCTGACTGATGGTGAATCGTTAATGGTAGAAACGTTAGATCATATTTGTTTTCAGTGGTACACACTCGTTGCGGCACGTGAGCACACACTCGTTGCGGCACGTGAAGACATACTCGTTTCAGCACGTGAGTACACACTCGTTGCGGCACGTGAGTATACGCGCAATCATTTATATACACGCATGTTTACAGAAATATGTTTGTACACAGTGCCATCTGGAACTTTTCTTTTTACTGCAAACGGTTTTCAGATCTACCCAGGGTCAAAGGCGCATAGAGACAACGCCGCGTCAGGATTAGTGAGCGGGCACTAATCAAGATCCTACCCCACCTCCACGTGGTGACCCTGGTAACAAACATTGGTTCCTGTATGGCTAAGCGGGTAGGGATCGAGGAAGAGCTCCCCTGGTAGAAATATAGGTGCAAACGTGGTCACGTTGGATGAGATCCGCTCGCAATAGAGATGAGCGGAATCTCAGTGTGTCTAGTAATGCATATCTCTCCCGGTCGATGGGAACAACTGAACGGATAAAAAACAAGAGATGAGGGGAATCTCAGTGTGTCTAGTAATGCATATCTCTCCCGGCCGATGGGAAAAACTGAACGGATAAAAAACAAGAGATGAGGGGTGCAACCAGAGAAGAGACGTGGGTCACTTGGAACAAAACTTTTGCCCGAGATGAGTTGCACGTGGGCCCACAAAGGGCGAAACTCAGAGAAAGGAGGTGGGGGCCCGAGTTAAGCCCCGAGTCCGGACAGCGTAGAGGAATGGTAAATGTGAGCACGGTGAGAACTGATGGAAATGGTGGGGCAGGCACCATGGTAGAGCGAGCACGCATGCGGACGATACACGGGTGGGCCCAACGGTAGACAGCCGTTCGCGGCGTCGATGGTGTAGCGAAGGAAGGGCGTGGCAGATGTAGGAGTAAGCGGATCACCCAAATGTGTATACAAACTGGAAAGCCCAGCAGAGGCTTGATTCCAGTGCGCGCTTCCGCTCGCAGGGAACTATTACTGCCTTGTAGTTATATTGGGGACAATCAAAGACTAGCGAGTAAACCGTACACAAAACTGGACGAAACGAAAACCAAGCAGTCCCCAAAAAGACAGGCAACCTGGGCAGATGACGCTCAACAGCCCGAGAGGGTAGGTCGTCTAAGGGTCACTATCCTAAAAAAATAGCAACCTGCTGCCTTGCAGGTTGGCTGGGGACCGTCAAAGGCTGACGGAGAGCGAACCCAGTAAACGCTGTTTGAAATCGTTCACGTCGCTGAAGGACAAGCACTAGAGTTCCAATTGGTACTGAAGATTGTGTAAAACAAACGTTCTTGGCAAAAGTTGTTTATATATCAAAATAAGAATGATAACAATTGCCAAAACAGAACGATCGAGAGATCGAGAGTTATCAACACAAACGGTTCTTAGATCCACACAAGCGGTTCTCAGATCCATCCAATCGGTTCTCAGATCCACACAATCGGTTGTCAGATCCACACAAGCAGTTCTCAGATCCACACAAGCTGGTCTCAGATCCACACAAACGGTTCTCAGATCCACACAATCGGTTGTCAGATCCCTACAAGCAGTTCTCAGATCCACACAAGCTGGTCTCAGATCCACACAAACGGTTCTCAGATCCACACATAATCTCAATAGAAAATGACTGAAGAAAAAACAATCTAAAATTGCCAGAAATAATGTTGATTCATCATCATCAAATAGCTTGTCCTGAGAAGAACTTGGCCACCCCAACAGTCCTCCGGAATTTCTCTCTCATAGGCCATATGTCCTGCCTCTGCAGCCGTCATGTTCAAACCATGTTACATCCTGAATCCATCTTCTCCGTAGTCTTCCTCTTCTTCTCTTTGCCGGTATGCCTCCTTCCATGATGGTCTTCTCCAGGCCTTCATGTCTTTTTATATGTCCAAAATATCTCAATTTCTCTTTCTTATTTGTAGGATCAGCCAGTTTTCTTTGATTTTGAGTTCTTTCTGGATAGATCTATTTGTTCTCTTCTCTGTCCAAGATATACGGAGGACTCTTCTGTAACACTTATATTCGAAAGCACATATATGTTTTCCACTGCTTTATTAAATGTCCATGCTTCACACCCATACATTGCCACTGGGAATATGCATTCTCTTAGTATTCTGATTTTTTTTTCTTATGTTGACTATATAACACAATCACGTGACGTTGGCTGGAAATCAAATCATGGTGGTACAACAGTATCCAGATAACATAACAACAGAAGAAATACAAGCTCTAGGAAATCTAGGAACGGAAGTGATAACAAAACTTATAAACGACATATATGACACTGGTTGTATTTCAAAAGATCTACTAAAGTCCATATTTATTGTTTTGCCGAAGAAATCAAGAGCAGTGGAGTGTGAAGATCACCGCACTATCAGTCTTATAAGTCATATGACAAAGATACTACTGAGGATAATGATGAGAAAGATGAGAAGCAGAATAAGACCAGAAATCAGTGATGAGCAGTATGGATTTGTTGAAGGCAAGGGCACTAGCAACGCTATATATATATCCTAAGAACACTAATAGAAAGATCAATAGAAGTAAAAGCAGATCTATACTTGTGCTTTATAGACTACAGCAAGGCATTCGACAATGTAAACCATCAAGAACTTTCCAAAATGTTAGAGAGCTTAAACATCGACAGCAAAGATCTAAGAATCATTCAGAACATATATTGGCAGCAAACAGCAGCTATAAGAATAGACAAAAAGATAGGAACTTTCCAGAAGATCAAAAAGAAGTTCAACAAGGATGCGTATGATCACCAGACCTGTTCTCACTGTATTCTGAAAGCATTTTTAGGTCTATAAAAGATATTCCTGGAATAGCTGTGGGAGGATATATCATAAATAACCTGACATACGCTGATGATACTGTCTTAACCCTTTAGCTGCTAAAGACGTATACATACGTTTTCCCCATTCATTTCTAAAGACGCATTAACACGTCTGTTATTATGTCTCCTCTATGGGCTAAAGACGTGTTAACACGTTATACATTGCTACTGTCACTGCTATAGGCGTACATTCACGTTTGTGACCTAGAAACAAAGAGTAGCTATTTTTAGCTCCGCCTTCAGAAAGTATGTAGCAGCGAAAGGGTTAATAGCAAGAAAGGAAATGGAGCTCCAGAAATTAGTTGAAAAGGTTGTGACAGAAAATAACAACAAAGGACTCTGAATATTAAGAAGACAGAAGTTATGATAATATCAAAAAGCAGATTTTGCCAAAATGTACCATCACAGTAAGTGGGACTGATCTAAGACAAGTGCAGCAATTTAAATACCTCGAGTCCTGGTAACATCAGATAGCAGATGCCGATCAGAAATAAAGAGCAGAATAGGACAAGCGAAAACATCGTTCCTGAAAATGAGAAGTATTATCTGCAACAAGTCCTTGTCAATCCGATCAGAATGCGAGTTATTCAGTGCTACATAGAACCATTACTGATATACGGATGCGAGTCATGGACAATAAATACACAGATCGAAAAATCTCTGAGGGCCTACAGAAATGTAGTTTTACAGAAGAATGATGAGAATCCCATTCACTGCTAAAATGACTAATGTTGAGGTGCTGAATAAGATCAAGACACAGAGAAAGCTTATCATCAATATAAGAAGGAGGCAGTCATCATTTTTCGGGCATGTGATGAGGAGGGAGGTTTAGAACACATTGTGACAACCGGTAAAATCGAGGGTAGACGAGACAGGGAAGACAGAGAGAGAAAATTTTGGATAGCCTGACTTCATGCACGGTAGAGCGTCAACATCTGAGTTGATAGCAAACACCAACGACAGAGATTTGTGGATTCATGATCGCCTACGCCAGCCGGCACGGCACCTGATGATGATGATGACCACATTATTCTATAATTTATCAGATTTTCTTATTTGACAAACCAAATGTCAATAAAAGTCACATGATCACGATCAGATGTTTAGATAAGTAGATTCAGTCAAACAGATAATCCAGATACAGGCAAACAGATACTCCAGATACAGGCAAACAGATAATCCAGATAATGTCAAACAGATAATCTAGATTCAGTCAAACAGATAATCCAGATACAGACAAACAGATAATCCAGATACAGACATACAGATAATCCAGATACAGACAAACAGATAATCCAGATACAGGCAAACAGATAATCCAGATACAGACAAACAGATAATCCAGATAAAGGCAAACAGATAATCCAGATACAGACAAACAGATAATCCAGATACAGACAAACAGATAATCCAGATACAGACAAACAGATAATCCAGATACAGACAAACAGATAATCCAGATACAGACAAACAGATAATCCAGATAATGTCAAACAGATAATCTAGATTCAGTAAATAGTGAAACACGTACAAACAAAGTACTATAGTTTTACAAAATACAGAAGCAGTGACAATAAACAGCAGCAACGTTTCGACCAACAAGGCCTTTATCAAGCAAACGAACAAACAGGAGTGACAAATTAAAATGAAACACAAATGGACGACCAAATACAAACGTATCTAAGGAAAATCTGGAATAAAAACGAATAACGAAATAAATGTAACACAAAAACACACATAAAAACTAGAAATAGAACGGAAAAGAAACAATGAAACATCTAGTAAATATATAACATGAATACATGCAACATATACCCATATAGATTACAAAGCATGGGAAGAGAAAGTACTAAGAAGCATAAGAATGTAATACATGCAACATATACCCATATAGATTACAAAGCATGGGAAGAGAAAGTACTAAGAAGCAAAAGAATGTAATACGTTGAGCCGCGTGGTCGCAAGGTACCATACAAAGAAATCAACCGATTCTCCAGAGCAAATCGACTACGATCATCAGAGGAACATGATCGGATGGCTGTGACCTGGACATCGCAAGCTCCTGAATGGCCAGTATCATTGAAATGGGTAGCTACAGGGGTCACAGAGCATTGGCGTATATCACGCAAGTGTTGGGCGAATCGGTCACTGAGTCTCCTGCCGGTTTCCCAATATAGGCCTTGTTGCACCGCTTGCAGATAATGGCATAGATAATATTACGGGACTCGCACGTGAAACTGTCTTCAACAACGAACGTGGCTTTTGGAAAAGACACCGTGCGGGTCTGTATTACATAAGCACAAGTGTTGCAGCGCCGACGGCCTCACTGGATGGTGCCAAAATGACTCTGGATATTAGGCTTGAGGCGACTGTGAACCAACATATCCTTAAGGCTTCTGTCCCGTCTGTACGCCACCAAAGGATAGTGTTGGAAGATTGAACGTGTCTCAGGATCAGACTGAAGAATGGAGAGATGACGGAATAAGACTTTCTTCACAAGGGAACTATGAGGGTGGAAAGTTAAGACAAGTTTCACCCTGTCAGAATTGGAAGTTCTATGCTGGTTAGAGAGAGCCTCCTGGCGAGAAATTTGCTGAACGCGCCGCATAGCAGAAGCAAGCACCTTATCCGGGTATAAGCGCTTACGAAAGAAATCCAGCATCTCGTGAGCTCTATCGAGAAAATCGTCGTCCTCGCTACAGAGGGAAACCAGAGGGAAAAAGAAAACGAGGAAGACCAAGAGAGACTCTGCGTAGAACCATCACCAGAGAAGGCTCAACGATGGGCCTAGTAAACATTAAAGACTTAAAGCAAATAGCAACGAACCGCGAGACATGGAGAGCTATGACCTCTGCCCTATGCGCCGCCCACAGGCCCAAGAGGAAAGACTAACTAACTTAGAATGTAGAAGAATAAGAGAGCGCCCAGAAGATTCGACTTTAAATTGGCAAAACATGTGATAAAAACTTCAGGGAAATGAAATCCGACAGTTTATCTGTTAACAAAAAGGAAAGGAAAATGGAAACACCACCCCACCCTCCCCTTGCCTCCAAAATAGAAGATACCATATTTTTGTTTAATACAGAGAACAAAAGAAATATTTGTATGAATCGTCATCATCATCGGCATCTTTGTCTCAGGAGACATCAGGTTGTTCATTACGTAGTGTTGCTGGGTTACTTCTTCCATCGGCAAACATAAATTTCCTGATGGTGACTCTTTGGACTTTGGTCTTTGCTTTGAGTCGCGCCGTGTTGAATAATTTTCCATCTGATCTTGTGTGGAGCCTTTGACCTCACGGTCAAAGTTTCCCGGTCTACACCGCTGGGAGGTGGGGTTGACTTGTGAGTTCTGATGGTCATCAGCAGGCTACCAATTTTCACTTTTCGCCCCTCCTAAGATAGACTAGCCGATCTTAACCCTGCCAGTGCAGGGCTAGGCTCAGGACACACATTGTAGACCTCTTAGAACTTACTTATGCAGTTAGTGATGTATATGCAGGTGGAGTCACGCTTGATCAAATGAATTGCTGCTGCGCTTTTTGAGCGCACTTTATCAATGTGTTGCGGTTCATGGGCATCACAACCCCAACAGATCATGATGAGCCTTCCGCAGGGATCACCACTCTCGCCAGTTCTATTCAATGTATACACAGTCGGACTAACCAGCACACAGAGGGTTGGACTTGACAGAACAATGTCGTACGCCGATGACATTCTGGTGTATCGCATGGGCAACGACAGAAATGAGATCTCATCTGCATTACAATGTGAACTGAATAGAATTGGTGACTGGTGCAATGAATTCAAAGCGAGTGTGAACCCAGCAAAGGCTTCTCTGACATGGTTCTCTCTTAACACTCACATAGTAAAGACACCTACTCCAGTTGTCAGCATGTGTAACAAAGACATTGATAGAAACAAAACACTAAAATATCTTGGGATAACTGTTGAAAGAAGCCTGTCATTAAGAGTCATTTTGAGAACGTAATCATAAAGGCAAGAAAGAGTCCAATCGCCCTCAAAGTTATGGCGGAAGCGGATATTGAACAACGCCTGCTGCTTTTTCTTTTTCAGGGACTAGTGCTGAGCATGGTGTACTATGATCTTGGTCTTCTGACAGTAAGCAGAACATCGCTGGATAAGTTAGACAGGATCGAAAATGAAGCGATGAGGCTTATACTCGGTTGCACACGTAACACTTCATGTGAGTCAATACGCTATGTCCTTGGATTGCCAACGATGGCCATGAGACACAAAGTCATACAGGTAAAAGCTTATCTGAGAGTTTCTGCTGACACAAATCATCATCTGCACAAATCCATAAATGAAAACAAGGGCAGGCGATTTAAGAGAGACCGATCCTGGATGGATGAGGCAGAGGATGTTATTAAACAGGTATGTACTCTAGATGAGCTGAGGCATGGGGAAGAATGGATGTCTATATCATAGGATATGACTGATTACACCAGGATTGTCAGTACACTTGGATGCTGCTGTAGGAAATGGGCAGCTGGCGTTGCTGATGCTGAGATGACACTCGTGGATCAGCACTCCTATCCAGGTGATATCAATATTTACACCGATGGCTATGTCAAACGCGGAACTCGATCATCGTGGGTCTATTCAGCATAACGAAACGGTAGCACACTTCATCAGGACTGCGGCGCTTTCGAAACAACGACATCGTGCATAACTATGGAGATCACCGCTGCCTCCAGGGCTCTCTCGTGCGTAGCTGAGCAACGAGTAACTCAAACAATTATCATATCAGACCATGAATATGCTTCAAAGAATTGAATCTGAAAGTCTGCGCATGGAATGCGTGGACAGTATTCGGAGATTACATCTCAAGAAAAGGACTTGACTGTGAACGCCTGGACATGCTGGAGTGCAAGGGAACGAACGGGCTGACTTTCTTGCAAGCAATTTCCCGACTCAAGCGGGCAGAAGTATGGGCAGAGCCGATGTCATCAATGCGATACGCTCTCATTTATGTGATATGGGCGAGTCTCAGACACTGGGACGAGTGCAAGAATTAGGAGTTAAGTTTTGACATGCCAGATAGTGTCGTCATCGTGATAGAGAGAGAAGATATACTAATCAACTTCTCGTGGGTACTGTGAGCAAATGGACTTTGGGATGACTGCTGCAGCAGAGGACAGTACAGGAACGAGAATGCCCAATGTGCCATGACGTCGATCGCATAACATAACCTAACATAACATGTCACTTTCTAATAACACAATTTCACGAGATCCCTGGCACACATACAAGTTCATCTACGAGATTCCTGGCACACACACACATTTTCAACACTTCATACCAACAGCCACTCTTCCATCCTCAACCATCGAACGTCACCGACAGTTCCTATTACCTGTAAACCTACAAATGTATCACTGTTGCGCTGATCTACCTGTACGTTATCTTGAAGGTTGAACAGGTAACCTATTTGCCGAGAATTTATTCCTGAATTACAAATCACAAAAACTATAAAAGCTGTCTGAGTGAAGTTCCGAGGTTACGTGGGTAGAAGAAAGAAGAAAGTAGGTAAAACAAGATTAGAGAAGATAAGAAGAAAGTAAAACAAGATTAGAGAAGATAAGAAGAAAGTAAAACAAGATTAGAGAAGATAAGAAGAAAGTAAAACAAGATTAGAGAAGGAAGAAGAAAGTAAAACAAGATTAGAGAAGGAAGAAGAAAGTAAGACAAGATTAGAGAAGATAAGAAGAAAGTAAGACAAGATTAGAGAAGATAAGAAGAAAGTAAAACAAGATTAGAGAAGAGGAAAGAAGAAGAAGAAAGAACAAGATTAGAGAAGGAAGAAGAAAGTAAAGAAGATTAGAGATGGAAAAGAAAGAAAGTAAAACAAGATTAGAGAAGGAAAAGAAAGTAAAACAAGATTAGAGAAGGAAAAAGAAAGTAAGACAAGATTAGAGAAGGAAGAAGAAAGTAAAACAAGATTAGAGAAGGAAGAAGAAAGTAAAACAAGATTAGAGAAGATAAGAAGAAACAAGTGGATAGAAGGTGGATTAATCTTGAGTTGATCTAATTCCAAACTAAATTGTCTTGTTCCCTGTGGAATATAGGCTTGCAACAGTTGGTCTTCGCCGAAATAAAGTTTGAGACATCTTCAGTTGTGCACATGAGAAGAGGAGGAAATAAGTATCAGGAATTTCCAAATCAAAGCATCAATCATAAACTTCACAATGTCTACATCTTAAGTACTATGTAGTCGACGCTTAGAACTACTCATTGCTTTAAACTGTGCAGCTATGGGAACCGTGTATAGCTTTTGATTCTAACATACGACAAACATTTGCAGAATTTAAACCCTTTTTTATATTTGTTTCACTGAAGAAGTGTTACTGTAGAATATAATTATGTCACACCGCAGCCAAACAAACAAACGTATTACTCTCGTACAAAAAATCTCACAACTACTCTCGTATTTTCATACTCAGTGATTCCATGAGCATGATTCGTAAAGTCGAATCAGGTATGGTGAGACGCAACTGGGTGGAGGTACTGGTACAGACAATGATCAGAGAAATCACCTTTATTTTTGTCCCTGGGCACGCAGGCGTTAGGGGTAATGAACGAGCTGATAGATTGACTGGCTTGGCTACAATATCAGAGGTAGCTGCCATGGATCGAAGTGACATTCTTCACGCATTGAGAGAGTCTTTCCGAACAGAGGAGTTTCAGGGCTGTGAATCCCACTCGCTGACCTGATTGAAAGAAATGGGTGTCAATATTGGTGCAGCCCGAAAAGAACGACATACTAAATATGCAAAGAAATTGATTAATCAACATCGAACTGTCGTGTTGGGTCTCTGGACGCTGCTGGATTTGCTGAGGCGGAGATCCGAGCACCTATGGACATGTCCGAAGTGCTATGATGATAGTCATTATATAACTGATAACTGAAACAAACGTAACTATGACACACCGCAGCCAAACAAACAAACGTACTATCCGCAGCCAAACAAATAAACGTAACTAGTAACCGCAGCAAACAAACAAACGTAATATGGTACACCGCAGCCAAACAAACAAACGTAACTATGACCACCGCAGCCAACAAACAAACGTAACTATGTACGCCAAACAAATAAACGTAACTATGGTACACCGCAGCCAAACAAACAAACGTAACTATGGCACTCCGCAGCCAAACAAACTAACGTAACTATGCCACACCGCAGCCAAACAAACAAACGTAACTATAGTACACCGCAGCCAAACAAACAAACGTAACTCTGGCACACTGCAGCCAAACAAACGTAACTATGGTACACCGCAGCCAAACAAACAAACGTAACTATGGTACACCGCAGCCAAACAAACAAACGTAACTATGGTACACCGCAGCCAAACAAACAAACGTAACTATGGTACACCGCAGCCAAACAAACAAACGTAACTATGGCACTCCGCAGCCAAACAAACAAACGTAACTATGCCACACCGCAGCCAAACAAACAAACGTAACTATGCAACACCGCAGCCAAACAAATAAACGTAACTATGGCACACCACAGTCAGGCAAACAAAGGCAATTATGGCACACCGCAGCCAAACAAACAAACGTAACTCTGGCACACCGCAGCCAAACAAACAAAGGTAGCTAATTATAACCAATAACTAGAAGAACTAATATATGAACTAGACAATAACTAGAAGAACTAATATATGAACTAGACAATAACTATATTCCGTTCAACAACTCATGCCCACAATCCAGTGCGAATTGCAGCAAAACAATCAATTCTACAGTAGCGAAACTGTGTACCCAATCTTATAATTATACCAACACAAATGTCTGATGGAAGAAATTGCTATAGGAAACCTGGATTTTGTAATATAATTGTTTTCTTTGATGTTGGTGGTATATTTAGGGAGTCCGAAACGAAATTTTAGTTTTTACAGTAAACGCACCAATATAACATTTGATGACCAGTCTTACGCAAAGGCGTATCATCCCAGCTCATAAATGGAGGAGGCCAATGTTCATACTTGCAATAGAATCATGAAATAAACAAGAAATGTAGACATAGTTGTATTATTGTTTAAAAAAAACTTACATTACAGTTAAAGATAGCTGCCATGTCATAATGCCATCCTCCTTTCACCTCCAGGCTTGGGACTGGCAATGGCGAAGCTACTGGAGAGAATCTTTTCAAATCGCTACTTCTTCGGTACAATGTACGTGTGTTAACATATGTGGTAGCGAGGTATCATTATCAAGTAACTTGTCCCTTCCGGAACTTGGCTCCCATGACAGCAGTCCTGAAACACTCTGTTCTGTGCAAGTTGGCCGGCATCAGTAGCAGTTATTCTCAGATCGTCAATGACACCTTGCACCCATCGTCTTCTAGGTCTTCCTCTTGTTCTTCTTCCAGGCACCATTCCTGCCAAAATTATTTTCTCTAGTCACTCATGTTGTTTGATGTGTCCAAAATATTTCATTTCCCTTGTTTTTATGCTTTGTAATAGCCAACTCTCTTTAATATCAAGCTGTTGCAGAACAGAAGCGTTTGTTCTTTTCTATGTTCATGATATTCTAAGTACTCTTCTGTAGCATTTGCATTCAAAGGCATTAATGATCTTCTCTGCTGCTTTGTCAATGTTCCATGTCTCACAACCATATGTTGCCAAGCAACCATATGTTGCCAAGCAACCATATGTTGCCAAGGGAAAAACGCAAAGAAAAAAAAGGACGAATCACTACAATAAAATAGCTCTCTTCTCTGGTTCTTGTATACTGTAGTACAGGTGACCCATATGTTCCTCTTTGCGGACATGCGCGTATAGTATTAATGAGACTTTTTGCATTGCAACTTCAAACTCATTAGAAATGTTATATCAGTGTATGTTTTAAGAAGTCATCAATCTGACTCAATAGTCTCACACTAATTTTGATATACGCCTTTAACACTAACGGTCCGTGTCGCTCTTATGACTTCATTTGTTTAACCCGGTCATCCCCGACTTGATTTGGTGCACGGGACATGCACGAATTGTTTTACAAACCGTGGATTGTGTCCGGAAAGATTGCTATTTTTGTCATCAATGTATTAAATGGCTGTAAACATTAGTTTTCTCCAACCATGCCAATAGACGGGTTAAATATATAGCACAAAGAAGGCAACTTCTAGATAGTATGATTGTTTGAATGGCAAAAATATTTTGTAGCGTCAGGAACATGTGTAGTTCAAATGCAAGTTTTCAAGTTATTTCATCAAATGGTTACAAACATACACATTTTTATATGTGGGCATGACAAGTTGAACGGACTATAGCAAGAGAAATGAATTGTTGAACGGACTATAGCAAGAGAAATGAATTGTTGAACGGACTATAGCAAGAGAAATGAATTGTTGAACGGACTATAGCAAGAGAAATGAATTGTTGAACGGACTATAGCAAGAGAAATGAATTGTTGAACGGACTATAGCAAGAGAAATGAATTGTATTGGAACGGACTATAGCAAGAGAAATGAATTGTTGAACGGACTATAGCAAGAGAAATGAATTGGATATTTACATTCAGAAATAAATGACAATATTATGATTTTAAAGTTCATTTGTTTACGTATATGTTCATTTTGCTTGTTTGATCTACTTATTTTCATGGATTTTGTTTTGATATTGCTAACTTTCATGTTGTATTTGTTCACATGTTAATTGCACTGTAGAGAATCTAGAAATTACTTCTTATCCTGACAAAGTGAGACAAAACAGGACTGGAGAGAAGGAAAGATTGTAACGTAGTAATGTCTTGTTGGCATTTATATCTGATTAGCTGTTTAACTCGTTCTTCGCAAGGGAAATTTAGTTTAAGTCTATTTGTAAAGTCCCTTAAAGAAACATGCCACGTTGAATCAAACTCAGCTTCTTCGCCATTAAAAACAATATGTTTTGTCTCCATGAAAGTTTGAAAACTTTGTCGGTTCGCCACATAAGATTAAAATGCCCCTCACTCCGATTGCCAGTAAAACCTGATACAACAGAATTCCCGTTCCAGTGAAAGTTGACAAATAACAATTTAAAATGTCCATCGTTTCGATTGTTAGTAAAACCTGATACAAAAGAATTTCCTTTCCAGTGAAAGTTGAATTTAGTTTAAGTCTAAACCACTTTTAAAGTTAATTTGTTATCTTTTCAGCTGATCTTCCGAGCCCACATAAATTGTTCCTCATTTCGATTGCCACTAAAACCTGACACAATTGAATTCCCGTGAAAGTTGAAAAATAACAATTGGCAAATTAAATTTATTCAGATTATTAACTTATCGATGTGGTTTTTTTTTAAATTAAAGAAATAAAAAATTGCAGATCGATAGATTGTACGTCTACAGAACTGACATGTTGAAATACCAATAAATATGTTAGTATTTGTTTGATGTGCAAAAAAATTCACCGACTATAACAACATGATCGCTTGGCGTATAACGTGACCGTGAAAGTCGTGAAAACATGGATATACACTTTTAGCGATTTCTTCACAGAATGACCATGCACGTTGGAATATGGTTATAGAAAGGAACAAATAGTTCAGTTTGATAATTTTTCCTCTTGCCATGTACGAAAGCTACCCTCTTGGCAAATTTCTAACTATAATATAATACTTTAACAACTATAATAAAGCACTGGACATGAGCTTAATGAAAATGTGTTGGTCTATGCCTCGTATCGCTGGAATTTCTACAACAAGGAATTGCTAGTAAGTAGTGAGTTCTCTATCGGCGTCGACACCTTTTTTTCTACCTGCGTAGAGGTCGTTCCCGATAAGCAGAATTCTCAAGCAGTGCTAGAGCACACCTATTATGTAGACCTCCACAGACCGCCAGCCAGACTACAGACAACCCAACATTCGACATCAGAATGAGAATGCCAGAACGCAGATCAACACAAAATGCTCCTATCAGGTCAGAACCCAGAACGACTCAAAATGCCCTTTCCAGATCCCACACGTGGTCCACAGTCCATCTAGAGAACAGCCACACCCCGGCAGTAGACCTCTACAGGCCACCAGCCAGACAACAGACAGCCCAGCATCCGACATCAGAATGAGAATGCCAGTTAGCCACAGACAGCCCAACATCCGACATCAGAATGAGAATGCCAGTTAGCCACAGACAGCCCAACATCCGACATCAGAATGAGAATGCCAGTTAGCCACAGACAGCCCAACATCCGACATCAGAATGAGAATGCCAGTTAGCCACAGACAGCCCAACATCCGACATCAGAATGAGAATGCCAGTTAACCAAAATCAAACATAAAACCAGCACATAAACCAGAGGTACACGCAGATCAACACAAAATACCCTTATCAGGGCAGCACCCAGACCGACACAAAAATGCCATTTTCTGGGCCGCGCACAAAATGCCCTGATCAGGACAGCACATGGAACAACACAAAATGCCCTTATCAGGGCAGCACCCAGACACAGATCAAGACCTAATGTCCTTATTAGGACAGAACAGACACAATATGTAACACATAATCTACACCAGGACAAGTGCCAGGCCACACATGGCCACACCAAGAAAAAAGGCCAATACGCCCTGATATAACCAAGAAGACATATGTGTTAGGTTGAAAGGGCTGTGCCTCGGCCACATAGAGGCTTAATCCACCACCTAACAAACAAACAATATTATATACATAAAACATGTGAAAGTTTATACATAAAACATGTGAAAGTATATACATAAAACATGTGAAAATATATATATAAAACATGTGAAAGTATATATATAAAACATGTGAAAGTATATACATAAAACATGTGAAAGTATATACATAAAACATGTGAAAGTTTATACATAAAACATGTGAAAGTTTATACATAAAACATGTGAAAGTATATACATAAAACATGTGAAAGTTTATACATAAAACATGTGAAAGTATATACATAAAACATGTGAAAGTATATACATAAAACATGTGAAAGTTTATACATAAAACATGTGAAAGTATATACATAAAACATGTGAAAGTATATACATAAAACATGTGAAAGTATATATATAAAACATGTGAAAGTTTATATATAAAACATGTGAAAGTTTATACATAAAACATGTGAAAGTATATATATAAAACATGTGAAAGTTTATACATAAAACATGTGAAAGTATATACATAAAACATGTGAAAGTATATATATAAAACATGTGAAAGTTTATATATAAAACATGTGAAAGTTTATATATAAAACATGTGAAAGTATATACATAAAACATGTGAAAGTATATACATAAAACATGTGAAAGTATATATATAAAACATGTGAAAGTTTATATATAAAACATGTGAAAGTTTATACATAAAACATGTGAAAGTATATACATAAAACATGTGAAAGTATATACATAAAACATGTGAAAGTATATATATAAAACATGTGAAAGTATATACATAAAACATGTGAAAGTATATATATAAAACATGTGAAAGTATATATATAAAACATGTGAAAGTATATATATAAAACATGTGAAAATATATACATAAAACATGTGAAAGTATATACATAAAACATGTGAAAGCACATCCTAATTAAATTCGCTAGAAATGGATGCCAGTATATGGAAGGTAAAATGCAATTACAAAATATATAAACTAAAGTTATAAATAGAAAAAGGAAAAAATATTTAGCGAAATAATTTAAGAAGGAATATTTATGTTTCCAACACGGACAAAAACTGTTTTTTAATAGCTTTGGGAGGGAGGTAGGGAGGGGAAGTGTATATTTGTAGAAAAGTGGAAGTCTCAGGAAATGTGATCAAGTTGGATTGTGTAGACTCTGTGGAATATGTTGAAAGCATAGCATGTGTCTCAGACTGTGTGGAATATGTTGAAAGTACAGCATGTGTCTCAGACTGTGTGGAATATGTTGAAAGCATAGCATGTGTCAGACTCTTCTTAGTATAATCTGCGTTTATAGAAAATAGAAATAATTGCTACGAGATTTGTGACCAACATTTACTTATTAACCGAACTTGACATAAAACGATATTAAGGGGAAAGTTCTATATTTGCATATTAACCGAACTTGACATAACACAATATTAGAGTATGGTCTCGCCGGTTTAGGAGCATTACTATCCCTTTGAAATATGCATCGAAAGACAACAATTGCAGTGGTTTGGACATTTAATGAGAATGAAATACAACCAACTACCTATAACAACATACAATAAAAAGAGATCAGGTACTAGAGGTAATGGAAGACCAAGAAAAGATGGATAGACAATATCAAGACCACACTACATAAACACGGATATAACACAACAAGGGCGACTCATCTGGCCCTAGAACGCAAATTAAAGTTCCCATCCCTACGCTTAACGGCGAGAGTGGACAGCCAACTACATCTTCCACCTGGAAATAGACAATAGACAACAACCCTTCTAGGACTAGCTAGTGGAACGGCCACATGTCGGCTGCTTTGTATTCATTGCTCTTTTACGATAATCTTTTCGTCTTATATTTTGGCAATATGATCTATGCCTAAGAGTATGTCTACACTGTGCATCCTTTCTGACTATGTGAGGTCGTTCCGGATTAAGAACATTTATCAATCTTTTTGGGGTACATAAGCTTGTCCTGGGACGGCGTCTTACTCGTATAACACACCGTGAAAAATGTAGGTCTTCGCCAATGTTTGGATTTGGACATCCTGTCAAATCTTTACATTGTCGGCCTTACTTTTCTGACCACTTTGAGTTTATTCCGGAGTAGGAACATTCTAAGCCTTTTCGAGGCGCGTGTCAGCACTTGGCAATTTGCAGTCACTACTCTGCATTTTCCTGGCCCCGGAAACACTGGACTGGGGCCACGCACAAATAATGTATAGGGTCGCTTCATTAGGCGCTATCAGCGCAACGTTTTGCGCTCGCCAAACATCACATGCCCTGGTTTTTCCGGGGATGATAGTTGTGAGTACAACAATACCCTGCCCGGTTGTTTCAGGGAAGGCAGTTTCGCTAGACGTTCAAACGCAACTTTAAGATTTGCGCTCGGTCAACTTTACCCAATAGATTTACCTGCGCTTGGCCTCTTGTACGAAGTTTATAATCTTGTACGAAGTTGACAATCTTGTACGAAGTTGACAATCTTGTACGAAGTTGACAATCTTGTACGAAGTTGACAATCTTGTACGAAGTTGACAGTCTTGTACGAAGTTGACAATCTTGTACGAAGTTGACAATCTTGTACGAAGTTTACAATCTTGTACGAAGGAAGCGAACGCTCCCTAACCCTAACTCTACCCGTACGCTGCGATTTCTTACGTTTCAGCAACTATTTTGGCAACTTTTTATCGGACTTCGGCCAGGAGATGCGTGCATTTTGTTCAGGGATTTTGGCCCTGCTTCCCGTGCTTGCACTATTACCACTACCTCCTCACACATCAGAGAGTTGCAACAATGCACGTTCAAGGCTGCTGTTATCATTGCTTGGGATGGAAGGCTAATTATTAGTACACAATACTTGCGCTTGATGGGACAAACTAGAAATCGGGATTAATTATTGCCTTTTGTAGAGAGATGAAATGAAACGAACGTGAAGTATGAACAATTTATTGCTGGTTTTTAACTTAATGTTGAAAACATGATTTGAGAGTTAAACATTTACCAACATAAAACTACAAAATTATGTTAACCTTCTTACGTAGCATCAATGTATTCTCCCAGGCTGGACACTTTCAGCACTGCCTGGTGCTGTATCCTAACCTTGATTCTGATCTCTATCCTCAGTGTCCAGCTGTGTAAGCCACAACCTGTTCCCAACTGCAGAAGAAACCATGGACAGTAACGATCATGACAGATATCACCTTGGTAAGTAAACAATGATATGAACATGCCTGTCGTTATTCTTTGATATTATACGCCTATGCATATATTTTACGTCTACGCATATATTATACACCTTTGCACATATTATATGTATATGCATACATTATACGCCTATGCATATATGTTATACACCTATGCACATATTATATATCTATGCATATATTATATGTCTACACATATATTATACACCTTTGCACATATTATATGTATATGCATACATTATACGCCTATGTATACATTATACGCCTATGTATATATTATACGCCTATGTATATATTATACGCCTATGCATATATTATACGCCTATGCATATATTATACGCCTATGCATATATTATACGCCTATGCATATATTATACGCCTATGTATATATTATACGCCTATGCATACATTATACGCCTATGTATATATTATACGGCTATGCATACATTATACGCCTATGTATATATTATACGCCTATGCATATATTATATGTGTATGCGTATAGATATTTATTAGTATTTGAACGCGTTTTGCAATGGCCGAATGGATTAGATGCTTGGCGGCCAAAGGAAAGAGCCATGTTCAATTCACGGGAAGGCCAGTAATCTTTTTAATTATTATTTTTATTATCACATCTGGTCACTATTCAATCAGTTTATAATCTGAATAAATTCAATTTGCCAATTGTCATTTGTCAACTTTCACTGGAATTCTATTCTATCAGATTTATCTGCAATCGGAATGATGGACATTTTAATCTTATGTGGTCAACCGACAAAGTTTTCTCAATAAGCATGGAGAGAAAACGTATTGCTAGTAATGGGAAAGCAGCCGATTTTAGTGGATGGGACATGTTTCTTTAATATGTTCAGTCTCACAATGTTTGGGACTGACAAATTTTGGACATGATAGCATTTCGTAGATCTATCGAAAGGAGAAGGATAAGAAAAGAAAAATGAAGGACAGAAACATGGAGACAGAGGAAGAAAGATTAGTAATTAGGCTTGACTGCGAGCGTGGGAGGAGTGTAAAGGCGAGTGGTGAGGACACTAAAGAGAAACGACTAGGGAGATCAGCGGGAAAGCACTAAATTTCCGTCTCAAGAACGGGTACAACTGCTAGTATATTATATAATTATTGGTTAACTTTCTGTCGATGCAGACGATCGACATTTGTAATCCAGTTATGTTCTCAATACGTCACAAATATAATACATCACAATGAGACACGTGACTTGCTAGACCAATCTGAGCAAAGAAATATCGTTCATAATACTTCTATGAGATATCAGGAACATTGTTGTCAACTTGTGAAAGTAAACATTCTTTTCCACCTTAGCGGCTCTCCAGTCCACCCAGCCTCAATTGTGTGCAGGAAAGCAATAGAAATTAATGGTTTGCCGGTGGGATGTTGATCACATTACCCATCGTGTGCCGACGGTCAATGAAAAATGCGGACCTAACATTGTATTCTCTTATAGACATCACTTTCTTTACTTTCCATGGTAACCGTAGTGAGATACATATAACTGATAACTGATAACTCGTCTATGATAACCATACTGCGATACATATAACTGATAACTGATAACTGATAACTCGTCCATGGTAACCGTAGTGAGATACATATAACTGATAACTGATAACTCGTCTATGATAACCATACTGAGATACATATAACTGATAACTCGTCCATGGTAACCGTAAGTGAGATACATATAACTGATAACTCGTCCACGTCTATGGTAACTGTAACTGAGATACATATAATTGATAAATGATAACTCGTCCATGGTAACCGTAAGTGAGATACATATAACATAACTCGTCCATGGTAACCGTAAGTGAGATACATATAACTGATAACTCGTCCATGGTAACCGTAAGTGAGATGCATATAACATAACTCGTCCATGGTAACCGTAAGTGAGATACATATAACTAATAACTCGTACATGGTAACTGTAACTGAGATACATATAACTGATAACTCGTACATGGTAACCGTAAGTGAGATGCATATAACATAACTCGTCCATGGTAACCGTAAGTGAGATACATATAACTGATAACTCGTACATGGTAACTGTAACTGAGATACATATAACTGATAACTCGTACATGGTAACTGTAACTGAGATACATATAACTGATAACTCGTACATGGTAACTGTAACTGAGATACATATAACTGATAACTGATAACTCGTCCATGGTAACTGTAACTGAGATACATATAACTGATAACTCGTACATGGTAACTGTAACTGAGATACATATAACACAGGAATAAATCACTAGGCGATTGTTGAGGAAACACAGTAAGTAAATTTACAAAACAAATAATGGAGAACTGAAATTCATGTATGAAATAATTTTAATGATATATTTTTCGATGTTATCTCGTATTTTAATTATTAGTAATTATTTATTACTTACACTTAGTGAGATCCTTGCGATTGATACATGCTGCAAAGAGATTTTATGTTAGGTTCCAATTTAGTTAGCTTCAGTCTCAAGTCTCCTCGTTGAAGTACATCCAGCCGATTTCTTTTTTTTTTTTTTAAGGAGAAATCAGTTATGACACTAAATCCACATTCAACTAAATATGAAGATGGAAACGGTAATAACAGTTTTCTTGCACATTTGGTTGAATTTGGATGTTTGATTTCTGTTTAATTCAATAAAGGTAATGAAACCAAATATCTTTGCTTCTGTATCAACAAGAGTTTTATTTGTTTCTTGAAGTTGGTTATTTAATATATTTAGTTTTTCAAAGACATCGGCTAGATAACTCACAGATGTTTTACCCTCGACCGTTAACAGATACTTCATTTCAGGTTTGCCGCTTAAAAAATCACTAAAAGTATCAAATAGTTCTATAAATCTTGTCACACAGTTCCCTTTCAAAAGTCATCTTACTTCAGTGTGAAGTAAAAGTCTCACATGGTCTGTATTTTGTTCTTCATTAAATAGCTTGAAGAGATGCTCACATTTGGCATTAGTTTTAATAGCATTGATACACTTTATAACTGAATTTAGTACTTTGTTTAGGAAAGGCAAAATATTTTCAGCTAAACAAATTTTCATTGTGAATAACACAATGCACAAGAAGCATTTCTAGATTCTCATTTTTCATCAATTTTAAGCCGCCATTTTTCTTGCCCATCCGATTAGGATTACCATCTGTGGCACAAGATGTTATATTTTTCATTGGTATATTTTGAAATCTAAGCAATTTTTAGCTTACTATATACATATTTGGAGGTAGTGGTGCTTTCTAATAATTTACAGAACAACATTTCTTCAGCAAAATTCTCTTTATTAGTATTTCTTACGTAAGTTATCAATACGGCATCACTATCTCTCAAAGTTGATTCATCCATTTGCACTGAGAATTTTCTTGTTTTCAGCTTTTCAACAAGTTGTATTTCAATATCTCCACTCATCTCGTCTATTTTTTGCTAACAGTATTGTTACTGAGTGGCATAGCTTTCATCTCTTTGTCATCTTTTTTCTAGAACCGTTTTAAGAAATGATGATATTGATTGATTTGATTAAATTCTCTCCTATAGTATGGTTTTTTCCACATTTAGAAATGAGTATGGAAATTTGATAACTAGCCTCAAGAGTACGATTGACAGTTGCAATATGAGCATTAAACAGGGACTTTAATGTTGCTGTTTTCAAAATTGTGTCTTTAAAGTTTGAAAGTAATTCAAATCTGACATAATATGAGCACTATGTTTCGCCTTCAAATGCTCTTCAAGACGACCTCGTTTCATTGATTCGTTGGTCAAGCATTGTTGGCGTAAAAGACATTAATGTAGAATACATGAATATAATAATATTTCATATTAGGTGATATACGTTTGAGAAAATTCGATTATTGTAGCATGATTATTTTGGAAAAACAACAAATCATTAACAATATTTATAATCCCGATTTTGTGGTCAAATCTGCTCTTCTGAAAAAGTATGCGGTGTTCTCTTCTCTCTCTCTCTTTCTCTCTCTCTCTCTCTCTCTCTCTCTCTCTCGCTATCGTTCTAAGGCCATTTTTATCATTCTATTGTGATATATAAATATCCACTAACATCAGAACGTAATGTACGTGCACCAACCTTCACCACTTATTGGAGCACAGTTGCTTGTCCTTGGGTGGAGTGTTCGATTTCAGCCAGCATTTGTGTACGGTACGCTTTCCATAAGCCTTTGTCTGTCCCCAGCCGAACCCACAAGGCAGTGGATTGCCATTTTCTTTCAGGGCAGCAACCCTTAGACGGCCTGCCCTCCCGGGCTTATGAACGCCATCTGCCCAGCAAAACCGGTCGTTTTAATGAACACCTTGGTTTGCCGCCCGTTCAGGTTTGTTTGCGGTTTGCTCCGCTAGCCTTTGATTGTCCCCAATCAAAACTACAAGGCAGCAGTAGCTCCCTGCGAGCGGAAACGCGCACTGGCTTTACCTCTGCTGGACTTTCCAGTTGTTCCGTACATTTGGGTGGGACGCACGCCCTGCTTGCCGCTGCCTTGATTGCCACGCTTGCCGCTCCCGCGATTGCACTGGTTTTGCCTCTGCTGGGCTTTCCAATTCTACTCATGTGGGTGGGACGTACACCCTCTTGCCGTGCCGGCCTGCCCTTCGATGGGGACCACTATGACTTTGCCAGCGTGCGTGCTAGCTCTGCCCTGATGCCCTGTCCCCATCGACTTTTTCCGTGCTGACATATTTCGTGACTTCCATGTCGTGCACAAATTTGCATGGGCTGTCACTTTCTGTGACTCAGCGATCCCACACCCATGAGATGGGGTCAGGGTTTCGTCCCATGTGGTGCCACCCTTACAACGTCCGTGTGCGCTCACTCTGTCCTGGTGCCTACCTCACCGTTTCCGTTAATTTCCTCTGGGCTGTCCGACTTCGAGGAGGCAAAATCCGAGTTTCGCCCCATGATGCCCACATGTAACTCAACTCGGCTCCCAGCATACTCATCGGCTCTAGAGAGGCGGATCAAGAGAAGAGCATGCTTGGGCTCTGAATTTCGTCACACGCGGGTCAACGTCCCTTCGATGGTTTTTGATTCGTTTTTGATAGGGCTAGAATTTTGAACTATGTAGACCATCTTGCGGATAAGTAGGTGGAACTCATCACCCGGCATGCTCATCGGCTCAAGAGAAGTGCATCAAGAGAGAGGATGCGCGGGCTCTGAGCTCCGCCCCTGAGGTTCCGCATGTAACATCGTTCTAGCTTTTCACATCGTCCGGGAGAGGCGATCATTAATAGTCACTCTGGGAGTTCGCTCGTCTGTGTTACGAGCGGATCCCATCAAGCATGACTACCTTTGCATCTCTACTTGCCCCAGAGTAGCTCTCCACGGCACCTTCCTCTTAGCCAGACCGGAACTACCGTTTGTTACCAGGGTCACCACTTGGAGGTGAGAGCAGGGGATTAGAGCCACCTCCCTAATCCTGGCACGCCGCTTCCTTGCGCCTTAGACCCCGTGTTGTCTTCTAATTAGCTCTGATAAATTCTAACCTCCAATAGTTATATCTTCTACGTGAAGCTCTTCAGTTCTCTTCTGCTTTTCTCGTATAATCTTGCCTAACAGTCTTGATCTGTAGCTGTTCTGATTAGCTTAGCTTAGTTTCCGTTAGCTTAGTCTAGTTCTCTAATTTTATTCTAGCTACCTCACAAACGCATTAAGAGGGGAAAGTCTCCAGGTCCAGGTAACATGACAACAGAAGAAATTCAAACGGAGTGATAACAAAGCTTTTAAACGACATATATGACAGTGGTTGTATTCCAAAAGATCTACTAAAGACCATATTTATTGCTTTGCCGAAGAAATCAAGAGCAGTGGAGTGTGAAGATCACCGCACTATCAGTCTTATGAGTCAGATGACAAAGATACTACTGAGGATAATGATGAGAAGGATAAGAAGCAGAATAAGACCAGAAATCAGTGATGAGCAGTGTCGATTTGTTGAAGGCAAGGGCACTAGCAACGCTATATATATCCTAAGAACACTAATAGCAAGATCAATAGAAGTAAAAGCAGATCTATACTTGTGCTTTATAGACTACAGCAAGGCGTTCGACAATGTACACCATCAAGAACTTTCCAAAATGTTAGAGAGCTTAAACATCGACAACAAAGATCTAAGAATCATTCAGAACATATATTGGCAGCAAACAGCAGCTATAAGAATAGATAAAAAGATTGAAACTTTCCAGAATATCAAAAAAGGTGTTAGACAAGGATGCGTATTATCACCAGACCTGTTCTCACTAGTATTCTGAAAGCATTTTTAGGTCTATAAAAGATATTCCTGGAATAGCTGTGGGAGGATATATCATAAATAACCAGAGATACGCTGATGATACTGTCTTTAATAGCAAGAAATGAAATGGAGCTACAGAAATTAGTTGATAAGGTTGTGACAGAAAGTAGCAACAAAGGACTCAGTTTGAATATTAAGAAGACAGAAGTTATGATCATATCAAAAGCAGATTTTGCCAAAATACACCATCACAATAAATGGGACTGAACTAAGACAAGTGCAGCAATTTAAATATCTCAGAGTCCTGGTAACATCAGATGGCAGATGCCGATCAGAAATAAAGAGCAGAATAGGACAAGTGAAAACATCGTTCCTGAAAATGAGAAGCATTATCTGCAACAAGTCCTTGTCAATCCCGATCAGAATGCGAGTTATCCAGTGCTACATAGAACCAATACTGACATACGGATGCGAGTCATGGACAATGAACACACAAATGGAAAAATCTCTGAGGGCCACAGAGATGTAGTTTTACAGAAGAATGATGAGAATCCCATGGACTGCTAAAATCACTATTGTTGATGTGCTGAATGAGATCAAGACACAGAGAAAACTTATCATCAATAAGAATGATAAGAATCCCATGGACTGCTAAAATCACTATTGTTGATGTGTTGAATGAGATCAAGACACAGAGAAAGCTTATCATCAATAAGAATGATAAGAATTCCTTGGACTGCTAAAATCACTATTGTTGATGTGTTGAATGAGATCAAGACACAGAGAAAGCTTATCATCAATAAGAATGATAAGAATCCCATGGACTGCTAAAATCACTATTGTTGATGTGTTGAATGAGATCAAGACACAGAGAAAACTTATCATCAATATAAGAAAGAGGCAGTCATCATTTTTCGGACATGTGATGAGGAGGAGAGGTTTAGAACACATTGTGACAACCGGTAAAATCGAGGGTAGACGAGACAGAGGAAGACAGAGAGAAAATCTTGGATAGTCAGACTTCATGGCACAGTAGAGCGTCAACATCTGAATTTATAGCAAGCACCAAAGATAGAGATTTGTGAAGATCCATGAACGCCTAAGCCAGCCGGCACGGCACCTGATGAAAATGACCTCATAAACTGTTTTGTGTTCGTCTCTCTATCTGCTCTATTATCCCATCTTCTCAAAGTCCACCGTCTATATATATGGGTGAATATTGTTTTACTTTACTATTCCAAAACTTTATTCTCACGACTGCAATTTCCCACATCTGCAACTCTCTTGGAAAAGACTCATTTTACTTCGACTAACGATATTCTACTGTCATTGTCTAAAAATGTTTATCCCAACCACGCATTCTCAATCTGTAGCTAAACATGGAAAACAAAATCTCATGACATTCTCATGTAATCCATATATAAACGCTCCTTCGTTAACTATACAACTACAAAATGGTACTCTAAAGACACCTGTATAATCTAGCTGCACAGTGAGTATCCATTACTCTGGTAATCAAACTAATGGCCTATAACTTGTATTTAAGTCAAACCACCTTGATGTTTCTTGGTTGCTTTTCCCATCGTACCTAACATTTCAAGCCAAATCAAACTTCAGACCTGCTTTCTATGGCGGAAATATGATATGCGTGACTCTGTCCAATACTATTACATACTCAATATTGCACTGTATAAACTCACTTTGGTCTTCATGACAAGGTTGACAAATGTCGGACACATTCATCATCATCATTAGGTGCCGTGCCGGCAGGCGTAGGCGATCATGGATCTCCACAAATCTCTGTCGTTGGTGTTTGCTATCAACTCAGATGTTGACGCTCTACCGTGCCATGAAGTCAAGCCATCCAACATTTTCTCTCTCTGTCTTCCCCTGTCTCGTCCACCCTCGATTTTACCGGTTGTCACGATGGTCGGAGACATTACAATTTAAAAAAAATATGACTCGATTTTTACACAATAACACAAAGGATATTCTTTCAAAGCTTCTCAAAAGAATATTCTTTCAATGCTTTCAAAGCTTTGTTAAAAGAATATAAAAATGTACCTAGATATAAGTACTTTCCAATTATTGAAGATTTTTTAAACTTGAGTAAAGTGATTGTGAAGCAACATTCGTTTTTGTCAACAGACATCCAAAAGCCGATATATCGGTTTTGCAACATCATAAACATTAGTTAAACTTTGAACCAGTCTTTTGCCACCCTTAACGATGAAAATGCCCCCTGGGTAGTGGGCCCCACGTTGGAAAACAGTGCTCTAGACGGTTCATATCCTGTTTTACTACAGAACGCTACCAACTCACATACAATTACACCCAAGACTACCAACTCACATACAATTACAAGACTACAACTCATACAATTCACCCAAGACTACCAACTCACATACAATTACACCCAAGACTACCAACTAACATACAATTACACCCAAGACTACCAACTCACATACAATTACACCAAAGACTACCAACTCACATACAATTACACCCAAGACTACCAACTCACATACAATTACACCCAAGACTACCAACTCACATACAATTACACCCAAGACTACCAACTCACATACAATTACACCCAAGACTATCAACTCACATACAATTACACCCAAGACTATCAACTCACATACAATTACACCCAAGACTATCAACTCACATACAATTACACCCAAGACTACAACTACATACAATTACACCCAAGCTACAACTCCATACAATTACACCAAGACTATCAACTCACATACAATTTCACCCAAGACTATCAACTCACATACAATTACACCCAAGACTATCAACTCACATACAATTACACCCAAGACTATCAACTCACATACAATTACACCCAAGACTATCAACTCACATACAATTACACCAAAGACTACCAACTCACATACAATTACACCCAAGACTATCAACTCACATACAATTACACCAAAGACTATCAACTCACATACAATTACACCCAAGACTACAACTCATACAATTCACCAAGACTATCAACTCATACAATTACACCCAAGACTATCAACTCACATACAATTACACCCAAGACTATCAACTCACATACAATTACACCCAAGACTATCAACTCACATACAATTACACCCAAGACTATCAACTCACATACAATTACACCCAAGACTATCAACTCACATACAATTACACCCAAGACTACCAACTCACATACAATTACACCCAAGACTATCAACTCACATACAATTACACCCAAGACTATCAACTCACATACAATTACACCCAAGACTATCAACTCACATACAATTACACCCAAGACTATCAACTCACATACAATTACACCCAAGACTACCAACTCACATACAATTACACCCAAGACTACCAACTCACATACAATTACACCCAAGACTACCAACTCACATACAATTACACCCAAGACTATCAACTCACATACAATTACACCCAAGACTACCAACTCACATACAATTACACCCAAGACTACCAACTCACATACAATTACACCCAAGACTATCAACTCACATACAATTACACCCAAGACTACCAACTCACATACAATTACACCCAAGACTATCAACTCACATACAATTACACCCAAGACTATCAACTCACATACAATTACACCCAAGACTATCAACTCACATACAATTACACCCAAGACTATCAACTCACATACAATTACACCCAAGACTACCAACTCACATACAATTACACCCAAGACTATCAACTCACATACAATTACACCCAAGACTATCAACTCACATACAATTACACCCAAGACTACCAACTCACATACAATTACACCCAAGACTATCAACTCACCTACAATTACACCCAAGACTACCAACTCACATCAATTACACCAAGACTATCAACTCACATACAATTACACCCAAGACTATCAACTCACATACAATTACACCCAAGACTACCAACTCACATACAATTACACCCAAGACTACCAACTCACATACAATTACACCCAAGACTATCAACTCACATACAATTACACCCAAGACTATCAACTCACATACAATTACACCCAAGACTATCAACTCACATACAATTACACCCAAGACTACCAACTCACATACAATTACACCCAAGACTATCAACTCACATACAATTACACCCAAGACTATCAACTCACATACAATTACACCCAAGACTACCAACTCACATACAATTACACCCAAGACTATCAACTCACATACAATTACACCCAAGACTACCAACTCACATACAATTACACCCAAGACTATCAACTCACATACAATTACACCCAAGACTACTCAACTCACATTACAATTACACCCAAGACTACCAACTCACATACAATTACACCCAAGACTATCAACTCACATACAATTACACCCAAGACTACCAACTCACATACAATTACACCCAAGACTACAAACTCACATACAATTACACCCAAGACTATCAACTCACATACAATTACACCCAAGACTACCAACTCACATACAATTCACCAAGACTATCCAACTCATACAATTACCCAAGACTACCACTCAATACAGATCATACAAACCCAGACTATCAACTCATTACAGATTTTGCTCACACCATACACCAGTTACCAACTACAGTACAATTACACCCAAGACTACCAACTCACTACAATTACACCAAGACTACCAACTCACATACAATTACTACAAGGCTACCAACTCATATACAATTACTACAAAGGCTACCAACTCATATGACAGTACATTACAAATTATCTCCATATCAAATGTAAATATACATTGAATCTTCATTATTTGATTTATTTCTCCCCATATCTTGTGCACCAAAGGAACAAATTAAGTAACTATATCTTGTGTCTATCATGTTGAAATATTGTTATTTTACAGTACGACTTCTAGTCAGGTCTAGAGTGTCTTTCTCTTGTGCTTGACATGGACAGATCACATTAGTTGTCACACATTCAATTGTTAGTTTAGCATTAACTGATGTTGTTGTCATCACCAGGACACTTCAATTGTTTAGTTTAGCATTAACAGATGGTGTTGTCGTTACACCAGGACACTTCATTTGTTTAGTTTAGCATTAGCAGGTGCTGCCGTCACACCAGAACACTTCAATTGTTTAGTTTAGCATTAGCAGATGTTGTCGTCACACCAGGACACTTCATTTGTTTAGTTTAGCTTTAACATGTGTTGTTGTTGTTAAATTTTCCATCAGAATCTGAGGTGAGGGACATGCTGAAGACGGGTACGTACTATGCACACTGACCCCTTTAACTAGACTATTGTCACATCTGCACTTTAACATGACTATTGTCACATCTGCACTTTAACATGACTATTGTCACATCTGCACTTTAACATGACTATTGTCACATTACTGGTATTCTAACTATTGTCACGTCCGTACTTTAACGTGGCTATTGTTGCATGTTGCATGACATTTAGATTTCAACATGTCTATTGTCACATTAGTGGTGTTGTATAGATATTGTCACATTAGTGGTGTTGTATAGATATTGTCACATTAGTGATGTTGTATAGATATTGTCCACATTAGTGATGTTGTATAGCTATTGCCACATTAGTGATGTTGTCACATTAGTGGATCCTCCACCAAGGTAAAAGAATCAACTATATCAAAACTGTTGTTTGCTGATGACTATACCCTCGCTACCAACTCTGAGGAAGAAAGGCAGACCTACATGGACAAGTTCTCAAAGACCTGTGATATGTTTGGCCTTACCACCAAGAAAACAGAGGTCATGTTCCAGCCCGCCCCTAGAGAGCAGTACTTCGATCCAGTCATCAACATTAAACACCAGCGTCTCCAGTCAACGGACAACTTTGTCTATCTTGGCAGCCTCCTATCCAGATCGGCAAATATAGACTAAGGTCAACAATATGATATCCAAAGCCCGTGCTGCGATCGAAAGGTCACGTGTTACTATGTGGGAGTAGAAAGGGATAAGCGTAGCCACATAGCTGAAAGTTTACCAGGCCATAGTGCTAACCACGCTACTGGACGCCAGCGAGACATGGACAGTGTATAGCAGACACACAAGAAAACCAAACCACTTTCACACAAGCTGTCTACACAGACAACTTGAAATGACATAGCAGGACAAAATTTCAGATAACAAAGTTCTCATAAGAGCAAAGATCCCAAGCGTCAATACACTGATGCAGAAGGCCCAAGTGAGATTGGCCGGTCACGTTGCTCAGATGCCTGATAAACACATCCCAAAATAGTTGATGCATGGCAAGCGTGAAGTAGGCAGACGTTCAGCTGGTGGACAGAAAAACGCTTTATAGATACTCTTAAAGTATCTCTGAAATTCTTCGATATAGAAGCCACGTGCTTGAAATTCCTGGCGCAAGATCGCCAAATGTGGCGCTGTAACAACACAAGAGGAACTCGTATAGCTGAGAATCGTCGTGCCGCTGAGGCACAGAGAAAACGAGCTGTGCGAAAAGACAGAACACACGACCCCCATATGTTTAACCTTGATGATGTATGCCTCACCTGTTGTAGGAGATTGCGTTATAGGATTGCACCCCCGCACATACCAGAGAGGTACAGCAGCACACGTCTGTGGCTGTTGTCATCGCTTGCAATGGACTGATATTATTATAGTGGTATTGTATAGCTATTGTCACATCGATACGTTAAAATGTCTATTGGTACATTAGCTGTAATGTCTATTAGTACATTAGCTGTACTAAATGTCTATTGGTACAATAGCTGAAATGTCTAATGGTACATTAGCTGTACTAAATGTCTATTGGTACATTAGCTGTACTAAATGTCTAATGGTACATTAGCTGTACTAAATGTCTAATGGTACATTAGCTGTACTAAATGTCTATTGGTACATTAGCTGTACTAAATGTCTAATGGTACATTAGCTGTACTAAATGTCTATTAGTACATTAGCTGTACTAAATGTCTAATGGTACATTAGCTGTACTAAATGTCTAATGGTACATTAGCTGTATTAAATGTCTATTGGTACATTAGCTGTACTAAATGTCTAATGGTACATTAGCTGTACTAAATGTCTAATGGTACATTAGCTGTACTAAATGTCTAATGGTACATTAGCTGTACTAAATGTCTATTGGTACATTAGCTGTACTAAATGTCTAATGGTACATTAGCTGTACTAAATTTCTATTGTTAAATTTTAATTATATTATAGCAATTATCACATTTCTGCTACATATCAGTGTGCTATTTGTCACATCTACGTCATCGTATTGTCTATTCTAGTGTGGTCATCTGGAAATGGAACCCGCAAGGAAATAGGGGTAGGATACGACCTAGAGAGACATAGAAACGAATTCTAGTCAGAGAAATAGATAATGCGAAAAAGACTTGAAATTAAAAATGTTAGCAAAAGCAAGATTTATCTGGTTAGAGGCAATTTATTGATGTCTTATGTTTCATTGGGAGCTTTGAAAAGAAGGGGAATACTTGGTATGATACTGTGAAGTGTATGATACTGTGAAATGTATGATACTGTGAAATGTATGATACTGTGAAATGTATGATACTGTGAAGTGTATGATACTGTGAAGTGTATGGTACTGTGAAGTGTATGGTACTGTGAAATGTATGGTACTGTGAAATGTATGATACTGTGAAATGTATGATACTGTGAAATGTATGATACTGTGAAATGTATGATACTGTGAAGTGTATGATACTGTGAAGTGTATGGTACTGTGAAGTGTATGATACTGTGAAGTGTATAGTACTGTGAAGTGTATGATACTGTGAAATGTATGGTATTGTGAAATGTATGATACTGTGACGTTTTTTTTATCTTACAGACTACACGCGTACAGCAATCGCGTTTACTATCATTGCCATTGCTATCATGATCATTGGCCACGCCTTCGCCTTCTACGCTTTGCGACGGCCGAGGTACATTATCAAGAGATTGGCAGCTCTATTACATTTTATGGCGGGTAAGAGCAACTTTGTTATATGTTATAGAAGGTAAGAGCAACTTTGTTATATGTTATAGAAGGTAAGAGTAACTTTGTTATATGTTATAGAAGGTAAGAGCAACTTTGTTATATGTTATAGAAGGTAAGAGTAACTTTGTTATATGTTATAGAAGGTAAGAGTAACTTTGTTATATGTTATAGAAGGTAAGAGCAACTTTGTTATATGTTATAGAAGGTAAGAGTAACTTTGTTATATGTTATAGAAGGTAAGAGTAACTTTGTTATATGTTATAGAAGGTAAGAGCAACTTTGTTATATGTTATAGAAGGTAAGAGTAACTTTGTTATATGTTATAGAAGGTAAGAGTAACTTTGTTATATGTTATAGAAGGTATTAGCCTAATGCATACGCGTTTGTCTGTAGACTCGAACACAAGAGGGTTGTATGTTCATTCCTACACTTGACCTTGACATTGGATCCATATCAATTCCTGAATTAAATTTCTGATGAACTATAAAGTCAGGATGTCAGTTGTTGAAACAGTTGTAGAAAATGTTGATAAAGATATGAACTATAAAGTCAGGATGTCAGTTGTAGAAAATGTTGATAAAGATATGATTCTTATTTCTATGCAAGAAGAAATGCTATGTTGATAACATCAATGTTCAGATATCGCAGTGTAAATACAATCTGCTATAGCACGGAACAAAACACCCTCTACAAGGTCAGTTAACAATAATAGAGGATACAATAAATATTGGTGTCCAAAATGGCGATCAGAAGGCATTCAATATCTTGAGATTGAAATCTACAAGTATTCTTCAAAATCATCATAGACAGAGAAAAGAAGAAACCAATACACATTAGATCAATGAAGTATTTACAAAATGATAGGACACTAACGAAGACAATATTAGGAGTATATAAAAATCTGATTAATTCTTGGAGAAGACATCCATGTTTAGTATAGATATTAGGACAATAGAGAAGAAGAAGACAAATTGGCGGAGATGATGATAGTAAGTAATTATAGACATATCTGATGTGACGCCATGAAGATGATCTTCAAATGAACAATGAATATGCTATAGAATCATATCTCTGAGAGAGAGTTGTTATGAAGAATCGTTGTTCATAGTTAAATTGTAATGATTAATTGCTCTCTGATGTCATCAACAATATATTTTGTATTTCTTTCAGCTGCATGTCTGTTGGTTCTAAATGAAGTCTTCGCTAAAACAGTAGAACATGAGAATGAAATCAGATCTGATGCCAATCTACTAGGTGCTAGGACCCACTTTGGTTACAGTTTTTTCCTCTCTTGGCTGGTATTTGTGTTCTTTGTTCTTGCAGGCATCATATTTTTGTTCATGTCTCGTAAGAAAAAGTCAGAACATGCAGATGAGGTTGATGCTGTAGAAGATGAACCAATGGAGATATTTCGACGATAACACAAACAGATGCATCATTTTGTATCCAATTATATTTGAGGTCGAAGGTTCAAAAGTCAAATAGAACCTAGGTCAACGACAAGACAAGAAATAAGTGAGATATGAAATATTTTGGGTTAAATGTGTAATCAAGAAATGTGGGTGTCTGTAGCTTAGAAGTCGTGAGCTCAATCCCAACACAACAGTAACTGATTCAATCACCAGGACGGGCAATTTGGAAGCAAAATCTGTTCCAGTTGATTTTTATGAACAGTAAAAACAGACCTCATTGTTCTGAAATAAACTGGCTGACCAGAATATTTAACATAGCTTGAAAGACATAAGAAGCTTCATCCGACTGGCAGAGAGCAATTATAGTGTCCCAATATGGAAGAACAAGAGAGAGAAAAGAGATTGCGAAACACACAGGGATATCTCTCTTTTGAGCCATACAGGAAAATGTTTGCAAAAATATTGGAGCGAAGAGCAAGACATATATTAGAGCCCCAGTTAAGCAATAGCCAGTTTGGGTTTAGGAGGGTAAGAGCTGCACAGACGCAATATTTACACTAAGACAGATCTGCGAACAAACAATTGAATACAATCAAAGTAAACAACTTATATTTATAGACCAAGAAAAGGCATTTGATAGAGTAAACAGGTGCAAACTATGGAAGATCCTTGAAGAATATGTCGTCCAGGGACAACTATTAGGTAATATCATGGCCTTATATCAAGATAACCAGAGTACAGTAAGAACAACAGAAGGAATGACCGACTGGTTCTCCATTACATCAGGTGTTAGACAAGGTTGTGTCCTCTCACCAATACTCTTTATTGTATATATGGATAAAATAACTCAAGAGTCAAATTCAGATGATGATGAAATAAATGAACTGCTGTTTGCAGATGATCAGTGTCTGATACATCAAAATGAACAAGATCTACAACATCATATTGACACCTTGAACAAAGATTGTATAAAACATGACATGAAAATCAACAACACTAAAACAGAAATAATGGATACAAGAAGAAAACATAATAAACTAGACATCCATGTCAATGGCACTAAAATAAACCAAGTGAAAGAATTCAAATAACTAGGAAGCATATTCACAGAAGAGGGACGACTAGATAGAGCGATCGAGGCTAGGGTGCACAAAGAAAATGCTGTAACCTACCAGGTATCCAAAATCGTAATGACCGCTAAACAACAGATGATCAACATCATCTGCGCATGCGTACACTGTGTTCATCATCCAAATAGCCTGTCATGAGCAGAACTTGACCAACTCAACAACAACGTTCCGAATTTCTTTCTCTCTGCAGCGGTCATGCTCAAACCATCAATAACATCATGAATCCATCTTCTCCGTGGTCTTCCTCTTCTCCTCTTTGCTGGTATGCCTCCTTCCATGATGGTCTTCTTCAGCCTTTCGTGTCTTTTTCTATGTTCAAAATATCTCAATTTTCTCTTTTTTCTTGATAGCATCAGCCAGTTTTTCTTTATGTTTGAATTCTTTCTTAATAGATCTATTTCTTCTCTTCTCTGTCCATGATATACGTAGGACACTTTTGTAACACTTATATTCAAATAGACACATGTTTTTCCACTGTCTTGTTAAATGCCATGCTTCACACCCATACGTTGCCACTGGGAATATGCACGCTATTAGTATTCTGATCTTTGTTTTCTTATCAGTTTCGTTTCATACTGATTTTAGTTGTTTAATTTTTTTGTAAAGCCATGTTTGTTCTTCTTTTAATTTCCTTCATCCCATTTCCATCTGTTGTTAGCAGTGAACCAAGATATTCAAAACTGTTCACATTTTCTACTTTCTCTCCGTTGATAAAAATACCTTTTGTCATGTCTGTGTCACCAGAGCCAAACATGAACAATGAATGAGCAAAGCGCAGTCGCAAAAAATAACTACATGTGAAATCCGATGCTTATGAAAAGTTATCAACAACACCAGAAAAGAGTGAGTCACCAACATCAGCATAAGAAAGAAAGTTGGCACAGAACCTTGCTTGAATTACATTGAGAAACAAAGATTGAGGTGGTTCGGCCATTTAATAAGAATACACACAAACTCCACAATATACAGAATCTTCGACAACAGAACATTAGGAAAAGGCAAGGGGAAGACAATGAAAAATATGGTTAGATTGAATAGCAGATTCTTGCCAAAAACTACAAATTATTACCACCCAAGCTACTAGAGCAGAGCAAGACAAAAATAGAAAACTAGAGCAGAACAAGACAAAAATAGAGAACTAGAGCAGAGCAAGACAAAAATAGAGAACTAGAACAGAACAAGATAAAAATATAGAACTAGAGCAGAACAAGACAAAAATAGAGAACTAGAGCAGAACAAGACAAAAATAGAAAACTAGAGCAGAACAAGACAAAAATATAGAACTAGAGCAGAACAAGACAAAAATAGAGAACTAGAGCAGAACAAGACAAAAATAGAAAACTAGAGCAGAACAAGACAAAAATAGAAAACTAAAGCAGAGCAAAACAAAAATAGAAAACTAGAGCAGAACAAGACACAAATAGAGAACTAGAGCAGAACAGACAAAATTAGAGAACTAGAGCAGAACAAGACAAAAATAGAAAACAAGAACACTGGATAACAACCCGTGCACAGTGTGACGACAAAAGAAGAAGAAGAAGAAGTTATACAAAATTTATAAACAACATTGAAAATGTATTTATCCGGTAGATGCAAGGGAAGTAATCGCAATAATTAAATAATATTTTGTCATCAAAAATGTCGAAGCAACCTTACCGGTTCAAATCTATTTATTTAATAATCCGGTTACTATAAGTTGTGGCTTTCGATAGGAGAACAGTGAAATTGCTAGAAATGTACTGAAAGAATGTATGAGAGATAAGCTTGATGGTTCTTGGACATGCTGCAACAAATGTTTTCCAGTTAATGTTCTTGGCAAGTGTTAGCTTGGCAATGGAAAGAGGAGACGGTACATTTCTAGGCCACGCTTCCAAAATGTAGCGCCCACTTGATCGCGGCCGAAGGTTGGAAGCCTTCACAGAACCAATCGGCAAATACCTAAATACATTTAAACAAATTCCAATCAGCTCTCATTCGATAGAATGACGACGCTCGAAGTTTACGGTACAATAGTTGTGCAACTTTCTAATCGTATTTGGTCCAATAGTTGTAGCACTTTCTAATCGTATTTGGTCCAATAGTTGTAGCATTTTCTGATCGTATTTGGTCCAATAGTTGTAGCATTTTCTGATCGTATTTGGTCCAATAGTTGTAACACTTTCTGATCGTATTTGGTCCAATAGTTGTAGCATTTTCTGATCGTATTTGGTCCAATAACTGTAGCATTTTCTGATCGTATTTGGTCCAATAGCTGTAGCACTTTCTAATCGTATTTGGTCCAATAGTTGTAGCATTTTCTGATCGTATTTGGTCCAATAGTTGTAGCATTTTCTAATCGTATTTGGTCCAATAGCTGTAGCATTTTCTGATCGTATTTGGTCCAATAGCTGTAGCACTTTCTAATCGTATTTGGTCCAATAATTGTAGCATTTTTGGTAGGACCCTATACGGAATAAATTCAGCCTATTAACCTGTAACAGGTATCTAGATCACTGAATTAGCAAATGGGAAAGTGTATAGAGAAAGGGAACTAACCACCTCATTTTGAAATGCTAAGGTTACTGTGAAGTCTCCAACAGTTCGTACACTTTTGGCAATTACACACGGCGAGTTCGCCAATATCACACGGCGAGTTTGCCAATATAACACGGTGAGTTTGCCAATATCACACGGCGAGTTTGCCAATATCATGTTAAGATATGTCACTTAACTTGATACTATTAATGGCAGTTGTACCCGTTCTACACACGGCGAGTCATCATTTAATGACGATTGTATAATAATATTTCTTCAACTATTGTTTACGTTATTAAAACAAAAACCCAACGAGTAGAAGGAATAATACGTCGTGTCCTTTGGGAGATTGCGACCTACTTTGGCAGGTCTTCTTGTCTACTGTCATAGTTGAGAATTGTAATGTTATTGCTGGGAGCTATGGGGAAATGTAATGTTATTGCTGGGAGCTATGTGGACATGTAATGTTATTGCTGAGTGTTATGTGGAAATGTAATGTTTTTGCTGGGAGCTATGTGGAAATGTAATGTTATTGCTGGGAGCTATGTGGAAATGTAATGTTACTGCTGGGTGCAATGTGGAAATGTAATGTTATTGCTGGAAGATATGTGGAAATGTAATGTTATTGCTGGGAGCTATGTGGAAATGTAGTGTTATTGCTGGGTGCTATGTGGAAATGTAATGTTATTGCTGGAAGCTATGTGGAAATGTAGTGTTATTGCTGGAAGCTATGTGGAAATGTAATGTTATTGCTGGGTGCTATGTGGACATGTTCTTTCATAGCACAATATTCATCAACAAATATTTGTCTTTAAACAATGTTGCTAATCTTTCATGTATAAAATAATATAACAGTCAATGACTTCATGTAGAAAATAATATAACAGTCAATGACTTCATGTATAAAATAATATAACAGTCAATGACTTCATGTAGAAAATAATATAACAGTCAATGACTTCATGTAGAAAATAATATAACAGTCAATGACTTCATGTAGAAAATAATATAACGGTCAATGACTTCAGAAAATAAATATCTCTTTGATGTTTTACCAGGCAAGGGATGAGATTATATAACATACAATAATTAAATTGAGGATTATTTTTATGATTATCAAAATAACCGTATAACAGTCCAACAGTTCTTAATTTGCTTCTTCTTCTTCTTTATTGTTTTATGTCTCAAATCATGTTTTGTCTGACAGCGTTAGGATAAAAAGAGATTTCTATATTTATGTACGCTTCATAAATAGTATTGTTCATCACCTCTGTTATCTCTGTGGTCTACATTTTACGGTGTATCTACTGTATCGGAGTAGCATTGCGCTTTGAAGCGCACTGTCTGTTAGTAATCTGTTTATATGACCGAATCATTTAATTTGTTGTTTCTGGATGAAGTTGCGTACTGATGTTGTACAAACATTTTTCCTGATGTCTTCATTTCTCAACCTGTCTCTTCTTGTTACACTCAGCATTCTGCGTTGACTAGTTTTCTTCTATCGTTTAATGCCATTGTCCAGATTTCGATAGCATACTGTTGGTAGAAAGATTGAGTTGAACAAATCTGTTTTTTAGTGACTTACTTAATTAAAGACAGTGTGATAGTGAAACTGTACATAAACATAACAGTGATATATCTGGAGTCCTCATATAACTGATGTAACAGTGATATATCTGGAGTGCTATGATGATAGTACTCATATAACTGATGTAACTTAATTATTATAATTAACAAATTCAGAGCACGAGGCAGGTCAAGAACACGATGGATAGATAACATCTCAGAGTCCCTGCGAAAGCATGGACCGACAACGTCAAGCGCAACACACCTGGCACAAGATAGAAACTAAATTTCCCCACGACGCTTCACGGCAAATGTGGTTAAAATAAGATACGATTTACAAATTAATAGAGAAGTTGAAGTGACAGGCTATACAAAGATCTCTCATTCAGAACGTTGGCTTGACTCAGAGATACGTCATTCAGAACGCTGGCTCGAGTTAGAGATACGTCATTCAGAACGCTGGCACGAGTCAGAGATACGTTATTCAGAACGTTGACTCGAGTCAGAGATACGTCATTCAGAACGCTGGCTCGAGTCAGAGATACGTCATTCAGAACGTTGGCTCGACTCAGAGATACGTCATTCAGAACGCTGGCTCGAGTTAGAGATACGTCATTCAGAACGTTGGCTCGAGTCAGAGATACGTCATTCAGGACGTTGGCTCGAGTCAGAGATACGTCATTCAGAACGCTGGCTCGAGTCAGAGATACGTCATTCAGAACGTTGGCTCGAGTCAGAGATACGTCATTCAGGACGCTGGCTCGAGTCAGAGATATGTCATTCAGAACGTTGGCTCGAGTCAGAGATACGTCATTCAGAACACTGACTCGAGTCAGAGATACGTCATTCAGGACGCTGGCTCGAGTCAGAGATACGTCATTCAGAACGCTGGCTCGAGTAAGAGATACGTCATTCAGGACGCTGGCTCGAGTCAGAGATACGTCATTCAGAACGCTGGCTCGAGTCAGAGATACGTCATTCAGGACGCTGGCTCGAGTCAGAGATATGTCATTCAGAACGTTGGCTCGAGTCAGAGATACGTCATTCAGAACACTGACTCGAGTCAGAGATACGTCATTCAGGACGCTGGCTCGAGTCAGAGATACGTCATTCAGAACGCTGACTCGAGTCAGAGATACGTCATTCAGAACGCTGGCTCAAGCCAGAGATACGTCATTCAGGACGCTGGCTCGAGTCAGAGATACGTCATTCAGGACGCTGGCTCGAGTCAGAGATACGTCATTCAGGACGCTGGCTCGAGTCAGAGATACGTCATTCAGAACGCTGGCTCGAGTCAGAGATACGTCATTCAGAACGCTGGCTCGAGTCAGAGATACGTCATTCAGGACGTTGGCTCGAGTCAGAGATACGTCATTCAGGACGTTGGCTCGAGTCAGAGATACGTCATTCAGGACGTTGGCTCGAGTCAGAGATACGTCATTCAGAACGCTAGCTCGAGTCAGAGATACGTCATTCAGAACGCTAGCTCGAGTCAGAGATACGTCATTCAGAACGTTGGCTCGAGTCAGAGATACGTCATTCAGAACGCTGGCTCGAGTGAGAGATACGTCATTCAGGACGCTGGCTCGAGTCAGAGATACGTCATTCAGAACGTTGGCTCGAGTCAGAGATACGTCATTCAGGACGCTGGCTCGAGTCAGAGATACGTCATTCAGAACGCTGGCTCGAGTCAGAGATACGTCATTCAGAACGCTGGCTCGAGTCAGAGATACGTCATTCAGAACGCTGGCTCGAGTGAGAGATACGTCATTCAGGACGCTGGCTCGAGTCAGAGATACGTCATTCAGAACGTTGGCTCGAGTCAGAGATACGTCATTCAGGACGCTGGCTCGAGTCAGAGATACGTCATTCAGAACGCTGGCTCGAGTCAGAGATACGTCATTCAGAACGCTGGCTCGAGTCAGAGATACGTCATTCAGAACGTTGACTCGAGTCAGAGATACGTCATTCAGGACGCTGACTCGAGTTAGAGATACGTCTTTACTTTATCCTCCTTTAATGTTGAATATAAGAAAATAAAAATAAAACATGTACGACGAAGAATAATAATATCATCGTGATCATCATCAGAGCTGTGCCGGCTGGCGTAGGCGTTCATGGATCTCCACAAATCTCTATCTTTGGTGTTTGCTTTCAACTCAGATGTTGACGCTCTACCACGCCATGAAGTCAGGCTATCCAAAATTTCCTCTCTTTCTTCCCCTGTCTCGTCTACCCTCGATTTTATCGGTTGTTACAATGTGATCTAAACCTCCCTTCCTCATCACATGTCCGAAAAATGATGACTGCCTCTTTCTTATATTGTTTACCCGTTCTTCGCACGGGGAATTTAGTTTCAATCTATTTGTAAAGTCCCTTAAATAAACATGCTACTTTGCTTCAACATCGGCTTATTCCCCATTAAAAACAATACGTTTTCTCTCCATGCATCGGCTAATAAAACCTGATACAACAGAATTCCCGTTCCCGTGAAAGTTGACAAATAACAATTTAAAATGTCCAATGAAAGTAGAATTTAGATTAAATCTAGTTGTAATATTTCACCACTTTTAAAGTTACATTTGTTTTCCTTTTCGCTGATCTTCCGAGCCCACATAAACTGTCTCCAATTTCGATTGCCAGTAAAACCTGATACTCTTGAATTCCCGTGGAAGTTGAAAAATAATAATTGACAAATTAAATTTATTCAGTATTAACTTATTTAAAAAAAAGGGTTTAAAAAACCAATATGGCCCGAACGTGAATCGAGCGCATGTCTACTGCAATGTAGGCAGGCGCGTTATCAACTACTCTACAGAAACTTAGAAATAAATGTGTTTAAAATACTTTATAATAAAAGTGACGTTATCATAACATTATATGAACAGGACTTGAGCGGAAAGTAATAATAATTGTCAAAGTCTGTATGTAATGTGCTGTGACATTCGTCACTTTGTTGTAGTGCTTGCTTGATAAAGGCCTTGTTGGTCGAAACGTTGCTGTGTATTGTCATTGTTTTTGTATTTTGTAAAACCAGTGCTTTGTGATTACGCGTTTCGCCGAAAGTAACAACATGATCACGTGACCGGGAACATCGTGAAAACAGGGATATACATTTTCGGTGATTTGAACACAGAATGACCATGTGCGTTAAGTTTTAATATAGTTATACAGAGGAACAAATAGTCTAATTTGATAATTTTTCCCTCTTCGTATCTCTGAAAGCTACCTTCTTGCCAAAAGTCCGTAGGATGTCCAGATATCTGCCAACAATTGAGACAGACATACAGTGTGTAATCCGACTAATTCTTTTATATATAAGATATAGATAGATAAGCTATCTCTATGTCTTGATCTCATTCAACACTTCAACATTAGTCATTTTAGTCAATACCATTATAGACAAGCAGTTATCATTTCAGTTCTAGCACAGCGGCACACTAATAAGTAATACAGATTATGGGAACATATGATTTTCATACAAATATAATACACAAAGAATGTTTGCTAGAACAGAGAGGAAACTATAACAACGGTGTACAATGTACTATTAATTTTGTAGTACATTAATCTGTTAAAAAACAACAACCCCAGCATATACTGATTGAAAACATCACAACATCACATAATTAACATATTATCAACACATAATTAACATATAATTAACATGTAATTAACATATAATTAACATATAATTAACATGTAATTAACACAAAATTAACACATAATTAACATATAATTAACATATAATTAACATGTAATTAACATATAATTAACATATAATTAACATGTAATTAACATATAATTAACATATCATTAACACATAATTAACACATAATTAACACATAATTAACCTATAATTAACATATAATCAACACATAATTAACATATAATTAACATATAATCAACACATAATTAACACATAATTAACATATAATTAACATATAATTAACACAAAATTAACACATAATTAACATATAATTAACATATAATCAACACATAATTAACATATAATTAACACATAATTAACATATAATAAACATATAATTAACATATAATTAACATATATAATTAACATATAATTAAAACATCAACGAATTACTAGAGAGAAACATGCCAGTGACAAAAACTGACTTCAGTAAAAGAAGATGGTAAAATAATATACTAATAATAAGTATACACGTACCTGTAGCTCCTGGACAAACAAACAAACAAACAAAAACTAATTGTCCCTAATGTCTTTGTTTCTCGTAGTTGTAATAAATAACAACGTCTCGTTAAGGTCCCATACTACTGGATTTCTCGACTTTCGTAACTCTCAATAAAATTAGGCGCTACATAGTAGTTACTACTAGAATGGTCTAAAATGAAAATTTAGATATCTTTCGCATTAATAAATTATCCGGTTGTCATGGAAACAGTAGCCATGTTGAATTGGAAACAACATTGTATGGTCTCCAAACAGAGTGAAATAAATAACAATTGCATATTTGTTTGACTGCACAGCCTACATATACCAATATTCTGGGTACCAGACAAGTTTAAATTGTTCTGTAACATGCAACTGTTCTCTCTGGGTGGTTGTCTAGTCCCCTCAATCATAATAGATATATGTCATGGTCAAATCTCATATTGTTATCTTGAAGATTTCTTTCACGGTGGAAAATGTACACTACCCACTTTAACGATATCTACAAATGGGAGAAAACTGCATAAACAAATTAAATGCAAATTCAGTAAATATTGTCAGGGAAATCGTTTGTCAGAGCATACAGTCATTACCTAGCCTACGTGAATCGAATATATCTGTTAGTACTCAGATCAAGCTTTACGATGATACATAACACTATTGGATTTATTGAACTTCATACACTGTACCTAGGTACCAAACAAAGACAATTAGAGTAGGGCCGTTTACAAATAATTTTGTAACATATTTCGTGATCATAAATAAAAACACTTTGCTTAATTCAATTGTAGACGTGCAATCCTATTGATTTGAAAAATCGATATCTGGAAGTAATACTGACCCGATCGTCTGTAGCATAATGAATTAAATGTGACTATTTAAAGGGTTTTAATGGGTTTAAAAAGTTTTTAAAGCCGAATGATTTACTTCAGTGCACCGGGTTTTACCCATATGGCTCGGTCCCTCTCCGCAGAAATGGCACGCCCCTGCCGAGAGTATTGCACAAAGCACGAACTCCGTAGCTCCAACAACAATCCTAGGGTCTCTGGAAAAAACTGCACTCGTGAACGGCGCGGTCGGGATTGGAACCCACGACCTTCGACTCACAAGACAAAGGGCTTAACCACTCAGCCACATAGATCCATGAGACTGTTTAACAGTTGAACACACGAGAATGGCGACTGTTAAGCCGCGACAGAGTAGTGGCTGGTGCACTTGCTACGAAGGTATGTGGTTGGAGTTTCAGTTCCACAGTGAGAGTGGACGTTTTTAAGACCGTAACGGTTCTCAAGACAATTCAAACGCAACTTCTGTACCAGATAAATACTAGGAAGTAAAGACCAACCACGTGATGTTCACAACATCATCCATCGTGTGCCGATGGTTAAGGAGCAATACAGGTCTAATACATTATCTCCTCTAGTATTTCTGCTGGTATCAGAAACAAGTTCATCTATCATAATTGTCATAATTCTGTATCTAGTTTCAGAATATTATTGTTAGACTTTTCCTTTCACAATCTTCTCCAGTTAACTAACATGATCAATTATACTCTAACACATGTATTCATTAGTTTCACATATTTGTTTGACATTTATTACATTGATGTACTGTTTTCAATAATTAAACTACCCTCCTCCCCCAACCGTAGTTTACAATCACCGTTTGGATGAACCAAATAAATACGCAATAAATTATTTTACTTCTATCTAGTTGATGTGTCCTACAATAAATTATTTTACTCCTATCTTGTTGATGTGTCTCACAATAAATTATTTTACTTCTGTCTTGTTGATGTGTCCTACAATAAATTATTTTACTCCTATCTTGTTGATGTGTCTCACAATAAATTATTTTACTTCTGTCTAGTTGATGTGTCCTACAATAAATTATTTTACTCCTATCTTGTTGATGTGTCTCACAATAAATTATTTTACTTCTGTCTAGTTGATGTGTCTCACAATAAATTATTTTACTCCTATCTTCTATTGTTGATGTGTCTTACAATAAATTATTTTACTTCTGTCTAGTTGATGTGTCTCACAATAAATTATTTTACTTCTGTCTTGTTGATGTGTCTTACAATAAATTATTTTACTTCTGTCTAGTTGATGTGTCCTACAATAAATTATTTTACTTCTGTCTTGTTGATGTGTCTTACAATAAATTATTTTACTTCTGTCTTGTTGATGTGTCTTACAATTAATTATTTTACTCATATCTTGTTGATGTGTCTTACAATAAAATATTTTACTTCTGTCTTCTATTGTTGATGTGTCTTACAATAAATTATTTTACTTCTGTCTTGTTGATGTGTCTTTCAATAAATTTTTTCTTCTGTCTTTTATTGTTGATGTGTCTTACAATAAATTATTTTACTTCTGTCTTGTTGATGTGTCCTACAATAAAATATTTTACTTCTGTCTTGTTGATGTGTCTTACAATAAATTATTTTACTTCTGTCTAGTTGATGTGTCCTACAATAAATTATTTTACTTCTGTCTTGTTGATGTGTCTTACAATAAATTATTTTACTTCTGTCTTGTTGATGTGTCTTACAATTAATTATTTTACTCCTATCTTGTTGATGTGTCTTACAATAAAATATTTTACTTCTGTCTTCTATTGTTGATGTGTCTTACAATAAATTATTTTACTTCTGTCTTGTTGATGTGTCTTTCAATAAATTATTTTACTTCTGTCTTTTATTGTTGATGTGTCTTACAATAAATTATTTTACTTCTGTCTTGTTGATGTGTCCTACAATAAAATATTTTACTTCTGTCTTGTTGATGTGTCTTACAATAAATTATTTACTTCTGTCTTGTTGATGTGTCTTACAATAAATTATTTTACTCCTATCTTGTTGATGTGTCTTACAAATAATTATTTTACTTCTGTCTTGTTGATGTGTCTTACAATACATTATTTTACTTCTGTCTTCTATTGTTGATGTGTCTCATAATAATTTATTTTACTTCTGTCTTGTTGATGTGTCTTACAATAAATTATTTTACTCCTGTCTTCTATTGTTGATGTGTCTTACAATAAATTATTTTATTCCTGTCTTCTATTGTTGATGTGTCTTACAATAAATTATTTTACTTCTGTCTTCTATTGTTGATGTGTCTTACAATAAATTATTTTACTTCTGTCTTGTTGATGTGTCTTACAATAAATTATTTTACTTCTGTCTTGTTGATGTGTCTTACAATAAATTATTTTACTTCTGTCTTGTTGATGTGTCTTACAATAAATTATTTTACTTCTGTCTTCTATTGTTGATGTGTCTTACAATAAATTATTTTACTCCTATCTTGTTGATGTGTCTTACAATAAATTATTTTACTTCTGTCTTGTTGATGTGTCTTACAATAAATTATTTTACTTCTGTCTTGTTGATGTATCTTACAATAAATTATTTTACTTCTGTCTTCTATTGTTGATGTGTCTCACAATAAATTATTTTACTTCTGTCTTGTTGATGTGTCTTACAATAAATTATTTTACTCCTGTCTTCTATTGTTGATGTGTCTTACAATAAATTATTTTACTCCTGTCTTCTATTGTTGATGTGTCTTACAATAAATTATTTTACTTCTGTCTTCTATTGTTGATGTGTCTTACAATAAATTATTTTACTTCTGTCTTGTTGATGTGTCTTACAATAAATTATTTTACTTCTGTCTTGTTGATGTGTCTCACAATAAATTATTTTACTTCTGTCTTGTTGATGTGTCTCACAATAAATTATTTTACTTCTGTCTTCTATTGTTGATGTGTCTTACAATAAATTATTTTACTCCTTTTCTTCTATTGTAGATGTGTCTTACAATAAATTATTTTACTTCTGTCTTGTTGATGTGTCTTACAATAAATTATTTTACTTCTGTCTTGTTGATGTGTCTTACAATAAATTATTTAACTCCTTTTCTTCTATTGTTGATGTGTCTTACAATAAATTATTTTACTTCTGTCTTCTATTGTTGATGTGTCTTACAATAAATTATTTTACTTCTGTCTTGTTGATGTGTCTCACAATAAATTATTTTACTTCTGTCTTCTATTGTTGATGTGTCTTACAATAAATTATTTTACTCCTGTCTTCTATTGTTGATGTGTCTTACAATAAATTATTTTACTTCTGTCTTGTTGATGTGTCTCACAATAAATTATTTTACTCCTGTCTTGTTGATGTGTCTCACAATAAATTATTTTACTTCTGTCTTCTATTGTTGATGTGTCTTACAATAAATTATTTTACTTATGTCTTGTTGATGTGTCTTACAATAAATTATTTTACTTCTGTCTTGTTGATGTGTCTCACAATAAATTATTTTACTTCTGTCTTCTATTGTGATGTGTCTTACAATAAATTATTTTACTTCTGTCTTCTATTGTTGATGTGTCTTACAATAAATAATTTTACACCTGTCTTGTTGACGTGTTTCACAATAAATTATTTTACACCTGTCTTGTTGATGTGTTTCACAATAAATTATCTGTTTCTACCGGGTTATTGCAAAGTGTCGTGGTATTTTGGTTTTGTCCTGCGCTGTTCAGATGTGATTGTTATTATTGCTCTTTGACAGGATTCTGCTATGCCATCTAACCAGCTTTTCATGGTCTTCATCGCGCATTCTTTCCTGATGTTCTGTTGTAGAAGATTCTGTATACTGTGGAGTTTGGATGCATTCTAATTAAGTGGCCAAATCACTTCATTCTTTTTTCTCAATGTAATTCAAGCAAGGTTCTGTACCAACTTGCTTTCTTATGCTGATGTTGGTGACTCAAGCAGTGCATTTCACTTGTTGCTATTTTTTATGACTGTGCTTTTTAATTATAGAATGGTTCAAATTGTATTTGATTTCCTGATTATACCGCTCCCTTACGGTGCTGCCTGATGCGGCCACCTCTCTTTATACCGCTCGCTTACGTTGCTGCCTGACTTGTAGGCGCATAAGGGGCACAACGTCCAATCGCTGGTAAGCTGGTATCACATACAAATGGTAAGCTGGTATCACATACAAATGGTAAGCTGGTATCACATACAAATGGTAAGCTGGTATAACATAGAAATCACAAAGAATTGTTTAACAAGTGCTCGATATGGAGCGCTAGAAGAAGAAGAAAATATTTGTTCACATTCCACGGTCACGTCAATCATACATACATCAAACAAATGAAGCACGTCCTCATGTCAATCATACATACATCAAACAAATGAAGCACGTTCTCATGTCAATCATACATACATCAAACAAATGAAGCACGTCATCATGTCAATCATACATACATCAAACAAATGAAGCACGTCCTCATGTCAATCATACATACATCAAACAAATGAAGCACGTCCTCATGTCAATCATACATACATCAAACAAATGAAGCACGTCCTCACGTCAATCATACATACATCAAACAAATGAAGCACGTCCTCATGTCAATCATACATACATCAAACAAATGAAGCACGTCCTCATGTCAATCATACATACATCAAACAAATGAAGCCCGTTCTCATGTCAATCATACATACATCAAACAAATGAAGCACGTCCTCACGTCAATCATACATACATCAAACAAATGAAGCACGTTCTCATGTCAATCATACATACATCAAACAAATGAAGCACGTTCTCATGTCAATCATACATACATCAAACAAATGAAGCACGTTCTCATGTCAATCATACATACATCAAACAAATGAAGCACGTCCTCATGTCAATCATACATACATCAAACAAATGAAGCACGTCCTCATGTCAATCATACATACGTCAAACAAATGAAGCACGTCCTCACGTCAATCATACATACATCAAACAAATGAAGCACGTTCTCATGTCAATCATACATACATCAAACAAATGAAGCACGTTCTCATGTCAATCATACATACATCAAACAAATGAAGCACGTCCTCATGTCAATCATACATACATCAAACAAATGAAGCACGTCCTCATGTCAATCATTCATACATCAAACAAATGAAGCACGTCCTCATGTCAATCATACATACATCAAACAAATGAAGCACGTCCTCATGTCAATCATACATACATCAAACAAATGAAGCACGTCCTCATGTCAATCATACATACATCAAACAAATGAAGCACGTCATCATGTCAATCATACATACATCAAACAAATGAAGCACGTTCTCATGTCAATCATACATACATCAAACAAATGAAGCACGTTCTCATGTCAATCATACATACATCAAACAAATGAAGCACGTCCTCATGTCAATCATACATACATCAAACAAATGAAGCACGTTCTCATGTCAATCATACATGCATCAAACAAATGAAGCACGTCCTCATGTCAATCATACATACATCAAACACATGAAGCCCGTCCTCATGTCAATCATACATACATCAAACAAATGAAGCACGTCCTCATGTCAATCATACATACATCAAACAAATGAAGCACGTCCTCATGTCAATCATACATACATCAAACAAATGAAGCACGTTCTCATGTCAATCATACATACATCAAACAAATGAAGCCCGTCCTCATGTCAATCATACATACATCAAACAAATGAAGCACGTTCTCATGTCAATCATACATACATCAAACAAATGAAGCACGTCCTCATGTCAATCATACATACATCAAACAAATGAAGCACGTTCTCATGTCAATCATACATACATCAAACAAATGAAGCACGTTCTCATGTCAATCATACATACATCAAACAAATGAAGCACGTTCTCATGTCAATCATACATACATCAAACAAATGAAGCACGTTCTCATGTCAATCATACATACATCAAACAAATGAAGCACGTCCTCATGTCAATCATACATACATCAAACAAATGAAGCACGTCCCATGAACGACGCTTACAGAGTCAGCTATAGGAACCATGAGTTAAAATTACGGTAAGAGTAATGGTGGTAGTGTTATCTTAGTCGTCCTTGTTGCTTTGTTTACTACTTGTTTGGTTTATGAGCTCTTCATTTCTTGTTTGGTTTGTTGAGTCTTTCTTTCTTTCTTTCTCGAATCCTGTATGCCTCACAGCGTCAGGTCAGGAAGAGATTTCAAAACGGGCCCTAGTATGCGCTTCGTAGATAGTCTCTTTCGTCGCCTCTGTTATCTCTGAGGTCCATCTTTGCGTGGCCGGCCTTTTGCTTTGTACCCATTGTATCGGAGCAGCATTGCTATTTGGGGTGCACTGTCTGATGGTAATCTGCTTACGTGACCGAACCATTTAATTTGTTGTTTCTTGATGAAGTCTAGTACTGATGTTGTACCCACTTTTTCCTGATGTCTTCATTTCTCAACCGGTCTCTTCTTGTTACACCCAGCATTCTGCGTAGACACTTCATCTCTGTTGTGACTAGTTTTCTTCTATCGTTTGTTGTCAGCGTCCAGGTTTGGCACTGGTAACATAATGTGGGAGAAAGATTGTGTTGAACATTGCTCTTTTTGTGTTCATGGTGACGTGTTTGCATCTTAAAATTGCCCATTTGCCCTATCATTTGGTTTGCTTTGTTGCATCTGTGTTGAATTTCATTAGTTATTCTTCCATTTGCTGAAAAAATGCTCCCCAGGTATGTGAAATCTTTTGCTTGATTTAGTAGATGATTATCGATGGAGATGTTGGTAGTGTTTTCCTCTCTGGCGAATGTCATTCCTTCTGTTTTGTCGATGTTAATTCTCATGTTGTATTCGTTACATGCTATTTGGAGTCTGTTGATGTGTTGTTGTAGCTGTTCTTCTGTTGTTGATATGATTGCCTGATCGTCTGCAAAAAGAAATTCATTTAAGAGTTCTCCGAGGTTGTTTCCTTCGCTGGTGTTAGCTATTTTACAAATGTGGTCAAGGTACGTGATGAATAGCAGCGGGGATAGTACGCAGCCTTGTCTTACTCCTGACCCTACGTGAAACTTTTCTGATAATCCTGTATTTGTTCTAATCGTACATGGGCTGTCAGTATAAATGTTCTTGCAAGGTTGATTAGGTGTTCATTAACCCCATAGGTTGTTAGTATTTTCCACAATTTGTGCCTATCTACGCGGTCGAACGCTTTTCCTGATCTACAAATGCAACGTGTAAATGTTTGTCGGATTCGATAGTCCTTTCTACTAACTGTCTGAGGGCGAATATTGCGTCTGTACAGCTTTTGTTCTTCCTGAATCCCATTTGGGAGTCATTAAGCTGTGGCTCGATGATGTGGCGGGCCTTTTCTCAAGTATTTTGCAGAATATTTTCCCAGTGTGGCTCAGTAGCGCTATGCCTCTATACTTTGTACAGTCCCTCTGCTACCTTTCTTCTTCCAGATGGGAACAATTGTAGCATTCCTCCAATCTTCTGGTGTTTCTTGTGTGATCCAGACTTGGTTGAATAGTCTATGGAGCCAGCTGATTCCTACCTCTTTAGTTGCTTTGATTAGGTCGGCCGGATATTGTCTGGGCCTGGTGTTTTATTAGGTGGGGCCATATTTACAGCATTTCTGATCTCCCGATAGTGTTATGCTTGGTTCTACTTCTGAAGTTACATTTACTGAGTTCTTGAGTGTTCGGTTGGTCCTCTTGTTGAAGGTTGAGAAGTTCACTAAAGTATTGTCGCCATCTGTTCATTATCATTTTTGGATCATTAAGAGCTTGGCCGTTTTCATCGTTAATAATTTCAGTTGGGTCATATTGTTCTTGTCTTTCCCGCATAGCTTTAATTTTCTTGTAAAATGTCTTGTTGAATTTTTGTAGTCTGAATTTAATGTTTCGCCATAATCTTGCCATGCTTGTATTTTAGACTTCTTTTTTATCTCCTTGGCTTGTTTTCTAGCTGTTCTATACTCAGTGAGGTCGTTTTGATGTTTGTTTTTGCCCATAAGTTGTATCTGTGTTTTTTCTCCTTTACCGCTAGTTTTACTTCGTCATTCCACCAAGTTGTGCTTTTTGGTCGGGTACCTCTGTATTTTGCTGTTCCACATGTTTCTTTGGCTGCTTCTAATAAAGTTCTCTTAAATACTGTCCATTCTTCTTCTACTGACTTGCTTTCTTCAGTTAGTTTAACAAAATTATCTGTGACTCTTTGTAGATATGACTCTTGTGTGTTGACATCTGTTAATTTATTGATTTTGATTATTTCTTTTGTAGTTGTGTGTTGCCCTCTGGTACTCTTCTTGTGTGTTCTGATAGTCATAACTACCGCTTGGTGGTCCGTGTCTATGCATAAATTTGGTATAGCCCTAGCGTCTACCACTGACCTTCTTTTGATCTTTTTACTAGAATGAAATCTATTTGGCTCTTGCAGTCTAAGTTGTTCCATTTGTACCAAGTATAAATGTGTGATTGCCGGTGTTGAAATTGTGTGTTGGTAATAATTAGGTCGTGCTGGTTACACAATTCCAGAAGTCTTATGCCGTTTCCATTTCTCTGACTAGTGTTGTCTCCGAAGTGTCCTAGATATGTCTCAACTCCTGTCCTATCAGAACCTAAATGTGCATTAAAATCACCCAATAGAAAGTAGTCTCCCCTGATTTGATTCTATTTATAGTATCGCTAATGACGTCATAAAATTCATCGCATTCTTCTATATTGTCAGCACTATTACACGGCGCTAAATTTGAATGTGAGTCGTGTCCATGTCGTTCTCCCGTATTGTGATTGTCATTATTCTTTCTGAGATGTAACCTATGTGTAGTATTGACTTAGCTAGATCTGGGTCAATGATGAATCCGACGCCATGTTTAGCTCTTGCATTGATTTCTACACCTGAGTATGCGTATGTGTAATCTAGATGTAACTTCTTGCAGCCTTGTCCTTTGGTGCGTGTGTCTGCTAGTCCTAATATTGCTATTTTACGTTTTTTCATTTGTTCTACGATGTCTTGAAATTTTTCTCGTGCTCCACAGATATTAATAGTGCATATCTTGATGTTATTTCTTGGTTTCCCCACTGTGTCCCTGCTTACCGTTTTTCGAAATCTCTTCATAATTCTACGAGCACAAATTGGAGTTGAGTTTCTCGCGTAATAGCTAGTGGTCTCTATAGCGACATGGTTAAGATGTTTGCGTGGCGTTCTGAATATGTGATTCCTAACTGTGGTTCGAGTAAGTTCGTGGTAGTGGTGATACTTATTAATTTGCTATTTTTTTCTTACTTTGTCAGCATAGTTTGAAGTTGTTTTTGTGAATTCTTTTCAATATTAGCTGGCGAGGTCGCTCAGACATTTTCTTGGCGATTTGAAGGTTAAAAGTTCAAATCTCGCAGTAGTTTCATGGTCAATTTTTTTCCTCGAGGTAGGTTGAGGTTTGAATGAGATTAAATTTACGGTTAGGAGTAGGGTAATATGGTGGTAGGGGTGTGGCTGATTGTCGTTTTTCGTCTACATTTTCTTACCATGTTTTCAAGTAGGTTCTTTGTTGATACCTCTATGTTTAAGAAGTGTATTTTATTTTTAATGTAATTAATTTTTGTTGCAATTCTTTCAATGTATAGAAAATTTACTAATTTGTCAGTTATTTGATTTGTTAATAAATTAGTTGTTCTGTTTGTTTGTTTATTTGATGATTGGTTGACATTAGAGTTACATTTATTTGATAGTTAATTTATATGAGCTTCGTCTTTCTTTTCTATTTGCTTAGCAGGTTATTTGGTTGTATGGTTAGTGTTAGGTTTAGTCAGAATTGGACAGTACTATCACTAACGGACGAGGAAGTTCTATGTACTGCTCAGTGGTACAGAAGCCAAGGTAGGGTTCACTGCGATCATTACACGCAGCAGATTGTCTGCGGGTCATGGCAAGTTTTACTATACTGTAGACATGTTTCTAAATGTTGTTTGCTGCTTGTGTTTTTCTTCCACTCTTTGTGATCTGTCTGATTTGCGTAGAGAACGCGAGTATGTTTCGTTCCGGTTATTCCCATACGACATGTAGAACAGTCGCACCCGTACTTTGACCTAATCACGCCCTGAGTCACAACGCCATTACGATGGATGTCATTCGTTACAAAGCTTCACATTTCGGTTTTCTGTTCGTAAGTCTAGTGCAACATATCCCAAAGTGGGGGTACGCTTTTCATCCGGTGGGCGCTGAAGCGTTCTAAGGGCGATTGTGGGTTTAGAAGAATTGGGGGTAGTTCAGGCGATTAGGTTCGGTGGCTCGTTAAAGAGAAATTAATAATAAATATTTTAAAATAAATTATTTTCATGATTTTGCGATTGAATAATCATTTCAAATTTGAATTCTGCAATTTTACTTCATCTTATGCCCGTCTTACACGATCCACTTTTTCATCAATTTCCTATTCCATGCATATAATCATTTAAAACTTGACTATGCACGACAGAAATATATATCAATTTGCTATATCAAGGAGAAAATAGAGCATGTATATATGTGGGTGGGCGGGGCGTTGTCAAACTGGTATAATGAGTAGGGTTCGTTACAAAGTTTATGTTGTGCAAGGTAGGCGGCGGGTCAAAAACGAATTTGGGAATCTATGGTCTATCATGTGCTTTTTGTGCATTTGCAACGTCATTCGTAGTAGACGTGAATTTATTACCAGGAAAATTACAAATGGAATATTATGAAATGTGTTGTGATACACAGTTAAAGGAGAAATTATATCAAGTTGGTTTGGAAGAGTTCTATAAAATGTATTTGGACAAGGATAAATATCCTGCGTTTTATAAACATGCTCTGTTGATGGTTTCGCTATTTGGAAACACTTATGTGTGTGAACAGCTTTTTAGTCTCATGAACCACATCAAATCACAAGTGAGAACATGAATTACTGATGTTCATTTGGAAAAGTGTTGGCGTGTTGTAGCGACAACATCAATCAAGATCAATTTTGATGCAGTTAGTTCTACAAAACAAAGTCAGATGTCTCACTTTGAAATATTATTAAATTGTCTAATTAATATGTTTGATTCTCAGATATGTTTTAATTTCTTCCAAAAAAAAATAAATAAATATACCTATTACTTGTGATTTCTTTTACATTAAACCAGGCAAGTGTTTGACCACGATCTAACCTACTGGGAAGCGACGATATGGTCGAAGCTGTAGCGCGCTTGCTTGTTTACTTTAATTGTTTAAAATAAAAGTGCATGGCCCGACAGGAAATATTATTTCTGAAATTTAGCCCGCTTGCTGAAAAGGTTGGCCACCTCTGGTCTAGATTAACAACTCCCGTTTTGTGTTGGTTAATGTATCTCTACTAGGATTTGATAGTTTTCCCGTCTTTGCAGTAACTATCGGTATGCATAACTTGTGCAACCCAAATAGAGAATACCATTTTCTTGGTTGAAATCTTCAGAGTGTATGTTTTCTCTTAGAGCGTTGATGATGTCGCTTTTGTCCATAGAAGACCCATTCTAGAATCTAATAATATGAATTAACTTCAAGTGGACGGTAGTTGGTTTATGCATTTTATCATTAGTATGATACGTAATGTCATATTGATGTCATTACATGTGACAATGATACTGTCATATTGTGCTACATGTGACAATGATACTGTCATATTGTGCTACATGTGACAATGATACTGTCATATTGTGCTACATGTGACAATGATACTGTCATATTGTGCTACATGTGACAATGATATGATCTGACTTTAAGATTTGATAAGAGAGTTTTATTTGCAGATTATTTACTTTTGTTAATATGATAATTGAAGACCTAAGAAAGTGTCTAAACATGACTTTCTTTGCTCTCAATTAGAGAGAAGTATTATTCTAAATAAATTAAATAGAATTCAACTTAACCTCAATTGCTTGATGTGTCATTATTATATGTTTTCATTGTCTGTGAGCTATTGTGATAGAGAGAGATGAGAATCCCAGAGCCTAAGAACTTGGAAATGGCGCACTAAAATTGCCAGCTGTGTCGTACGAGGTCAATCTGAACTCTCCCTCGGAGCAAATGGCCGCACTAAAATTGCCAGCTGTGTCGTACGAGTCGTCTGAACTCTCCTGGAGCAAATGGCCGCACTAAAATTGCCAGCTTGTGGAGCAATGCACATAATGTTTTGAGAACGATGTGTAACGAATCAACGGTCGCACCACAATTGCCAGCTTTAGGGAAGTGTCTCTGAGAACGTTTTAACGCATCGTGGGGACGCAAGGGAAGATTGCAGTAAACTCCGTATCGGAAGTCAAACGTGGACCTATCTATTGGGTAAGATTGGCTGAGTGCAAATCCTAAAGTGGCGTTCTGGGGCCTAACAAAACTGCCCACTCTGTGACCGGGTAAGATAGTGTTGCAATAACAACTAACATCCCCGGAAGAAGCTGGAGTGGGTGATAGTGGCGAGCGCAAAATTTTCAGTTGCGTTGGCAGCGCCATTTGAAACGACCCTCTAGATTATCTGTGTGCAGCCTCAGTCCAGTGTGTCCCAGGGTCAAGGAAAATGCAGAGCTAAAACTGCAAATTGCCAAGTGCCGATACGCGTCTCGAAAAGGCTGAGAATGTTCCTATTCCAGAATAAACTCACAGAGGTCGAAAAGTAAGGCTTACAGTGTAAAGGTTTGACAGATCGTCCAAATCTAAACATTGGCGAAGGCCAACACTTTTCACGGTGACCTATACGAGTAGGATATCGTGGTGCACGAGAAGCTTATGTGTGCCTAATGACCGAGCATGTTTCTAATCTGGAATGACCTCATATAATCAGAAGGCCACATTCTGTGGACATACTCTTAGGTGAAATTAATAAAACCCAAATATACGGCAAAAATGATCGTTAAAGAGCAATGAACACACGGAGCAGCCAATAAGTGACCGTCCCACTGACTAGTCCTAGCAGGGTTGTTAATGTTCCTAAACCGGAACGACCACACCCAGTCAGAAAAATTTGCAAAGTAGTAAATGCTCTTTGGCGTAGATTGAAACGAAAATATACGGCGTTAAAAAGATCATTAGAGAGTGCTCATCATACGATGCAGAAAGGTTGCAAAGTATAGAAGGCTGTTTGACGTAGATCCAAGGCCAAATATACGGCAATAAACAGATCATTAAAGAGAAAGATACTCACGATGTCTGGAAAGTGTTTGACTGCCGTCATGGTAGACTCGAACATTTCCGAAGGCCGAAAACGCGAAAACGCACCGGATGCGCTTGTCCTACAACTGTAGGGGCTTAACGGAGGCGCAACGTTCCAACATTCTTGGCAAAGGCTGTTTATATATCATATTAAGAATGATCAAAATGACTGAGAAGAACGATCGAAAAGAAGAAGAAGATAATACTTGACTATAGTACTGTTAAACTTCTACACGCATACCAAATAAACATCGCTGCAATTTTAATATTAACAAAAAAGTAAAATCTTATAGCACTAAAGGATTGTGTAGGCAAAAAATACTTTACGAAAGTGGCAACTATTATCAATAGCAAAATGTAAAAAATCAATCATTTCTGTCAAAGTGAATGACTTTTATATCGGTAGGTAAAGATGTTCAAAAATTTTGGAACGAACTATAATTAATCTAAGCACCATTTTTGCAGCCGCTGTGCACTTGTTAATGGTGATTTGATGCAATGTGCGTGTGTGCAGCACAGAATAAAGACATAAGGCTGTGCACTTGTTAATGGTGATTTGATACAATGTGCGTGTGTGCAGCACATAATAAAGACATAAAGCTGTGCTGATGGACTTTGCAAAATGTCACACCTTGTCTTCCTTTCGTCATCTTCATCTCATCAAGTAACCGGGTCGCCAGTAACTAATCGCTAGCCTGTGGCAGCTGGCTGCTAGTATCTAGTCACTAGGCACTAGTAGCTGGCCGCTAGTATAGCTGACCGCAGTCATTAGTAGCTGGCCTAGGCGCTAGTAGCTGGCTCTAGCGCTAGTAGCTGGTCGTTAATGGCTAATTACTAGTTACTACAACATTGCCTTTGATCTGATGACACGAAGCACTTTGGAGACAAACAACCATATGACGCTTGTCAGAGCACATGTCACAACCCCAGCCCAGGCCACCGGTACAGCATAACCAATCACAACTCTCCTGGAACTGCAGACCTCAGAAGGAATTTCATCAATATCGTAGCACTTATATTTCTCATAATAGTCTTTTGAATGAAACATGGACAGGCCAAATATACCAAACAAGGCTGAGGAAAGAAACAGAGACATATGTATCAGATTTTGTATGTACAACTGAAGGACAAAATCAGTAAAAAAAAGCAGCATATGAAACAGCTACAACACATACACTCAAACACACGCACACTCATACACATATATATGTATGTGTGTGGGGTTGATGGTATATGTGTCTAGGTGGTTAACTCCCTGTCTTGCTATATGTGTCTCAGTGGTTAAACCCCTGTCTTGCTACATGTGTCTAGATGGTTAAGCTCGTGTCTTGCTATATGTGTCTAGATGGTTAAGCTAGTGTCTTGCTATATGTGTCTAGGTAGTTAAACTCCTGTCTTGCTATATGTGTCTCAGGAGTTAAGCCCATATCTTGCTATATGCGTCTAGATAGTTAAGCTCATGTCTTGCTATATGTGTCTCAGTGGTTAAACCCCTGTCTTGCTACATGTGTCTAGGTAGTTAAGCCCATATCTTGCTATATGCGTCTAGATGGTTAAGCTCATGTCTTGCTACATGTGTCTAGATGGTTAAGCTCATGTCTTGCTTTATGTGTCTCAGTGGTTAACCCCTGTCTTGCTACATGTGTCTAGATGGTTAAGCTCGTGTCTTGCTATATGTGTCTCGGTGGTTAAGCCCATGTCTTGCTATATGTGTCTAGATAGTTAAGCCCATGTCTTGTTATATGTGTCTAGATGGTTAAGCCCATGTCTTGTTATATGTGTCTAGATAGTTAAGCCCATGTCTTGCTATATGTGTCTAGATGGTTAAGCCCATATCTTGCTATATGTGTCTAGATAGTTAAGCCCATATCTTGCTATATGTGTCTAGATAGTTAAGCTCATGTCTTGTTATATGTGTCTAGATGGTTAAGCTCGTGTCTTGCTATATGTGTCTCGGTGGTTAAGCCCATGTCTTGCTATATGTGTCTAGATGGTTAAGCTCATGTCTTGTTATATGTGTCTAGATGGTTAAGCTCGTGTCTTGCTATATGTGTCTCGGTGGTTAAGCCCATGTCTTGCTATATGTGTCTAGATAGTTAAGCTCATGTCTTGCTATATGTGTCTAGATGGTTAAGCCCATGTCTTGCTATATGTGTCTAGATAGTTAAGCCCATGTCTTGTTATATGTGTCTAGATGGTTAAGCCCATGTCTTGTTATATGTGTCTAGATAGTTAAGCCCATGTCTTGCTATATGTGTCTAGATGGTTAAGCCTATATCTTGCTATATGTGTCTAGATAGTTAAGCCCATGTCTTGCTATATGTGTCTAGATAGTTAAGCCCATATCTTGCTATATGTGTCTAGATGGTTAAGCTCATGTCTTGCTACATGTGTCTAGATGGTTAAGCTCATGTCTTGCTTTATGTGTCTCAGTGGTTAAACCCCTGTCTTGCTACATGTGTCTAGATGGTTAAGCTCATGTCTTGCTATATGTGTCTAGGTGGTTAAGCTCATGTCTTGCTATATGTGTCTAGATAGTTAAGCTCATGTCTTGCTATATGTGTCTAGATAGTTAAGCTCATGTCTTGTTATATGTGTCTAGATGGTTAAGCCCATGTCTTGCTATATGTGTCTAGATAGTTAAGCTCATGTCTTGTTATATGTGTCTAGATAGTTAAGCTCATGTCTTGCTATATGTGTCTAGATAGTTAAGCTCATGTCTTGCTATATGTGTCTAGATAGTTAAGCTCATGTCTTGCTATATGTGTCTAGATGGTTAAGCCCATGTCTTGCTATATGTGTCTAGATAGTTAAGCCCATGTCTTGTTATATGTGTCTAGATGGTTAAGCCCATGTCTTGCTATATGTGTCTAGATAGTTAAGCTCATGTCTTGTTATATGTGTCTAGATAGTTAAGCCCATGTCTTGCTATATGTGTCTAGATGGTTAAGCCCATATCTTGCTATATGTGTCTAGATAGTTAAGCCCATGTCTTGCTATATGTGTCTAGATAGTTAAGCTCATGTCTTGTTATATGTGTCTAGATAGTTAAGCTCATGTCTTGTTATATGTGTCTAGATGGTTAAGCCCATGTCTTGCTATATGTGTCTAGATGGTTAAGCCCATATCTTGCTATATGTGTCTAGATAGTTAAGCTCATGTCTTGTTATATGTGTCTAGATGGTTAAGCCCATGTCTTGCTATATGTGTCTCGGGGGTTAAGCCCATGTCTTGCTACATGTGTCTAGATGGTTAAGCTCATGTCTTGTTATATGTGTCTCGGTGGTTAAGCCCATGTCTTGCTATATGTGTCTCGGTGGTTAAGCCTTCGTCAATGTTCGGACCCGGACAGCCTGTCAGATCTTTACATTGTCGACCTTACTTTACCGTTCACTTTTGAGTTTGTTCCGAAGTAGCAACATTCTCAGCCTTTTCTAGACGCGCGTTGATACGTGGTAATTTGCAGTTAGCCTCGGAAGACACCGGCCTGGGGCCAAGCACAAACAATGTAGTGGGTCGTTTCAATCAGTGCTAGCAACACAACTGAGGATTTTGCGCTCGCCACCATCACCCGGCCCAGTTCTACCGGGGATGTTAGTTGTGACTGCAATAGTACCTTGCCCGGTTTACCCAAGGCTGGCAGCTCCGTTAGGCATCACCCACCTTAGTTCTTCAGGGGATGTTAATTGTTATCGCAACAGTACCTTGCTCGGTTTTCCCGGGGAGGGTAGTTTCGTTATGCACTAAAACGCAACTTTTTGTTTTGCGCTCGGCAAACCATGCCCAGAACATGTATCTGCACTAAGCCATCGGTGCGGAGACAGGTGCAATCTTCCCTCGTACCGATACGAGGGTAGACTTTTCTCCGTTGCCATCTGACTTATTTATTCTTGCCTCCGAGCTGGCAATGTTTGCCCCTACTCAGGGCTTTGAGCTTAGCACTATGTGGGCACTCGTTTCGTCACTGGATGCACCTCTCATCCTTTCATGTTTACTAGTCTCCCTATCGGCAGAGAAATTTGTAGTTTGTGGTGGGACCTTTGACTTACACGTCGAGCTTGTGTATGGAGTCTCCTGCTCCGGGGATGGCGATTTGTTTTCGGCCCTTACTCCGGGGAGTGGGGCTTATGTCAGAGACGTTTCACTGCTGTTTCTTTTTGTTCGGAAACTTGGGCAATATTTGTTGGACATCGGCCAGGAGATTCGTGCATTTTGTTCGGACCTGCATTGCTTTTTCCTTACTTGCACTGCTACCAGTACCAGTAGTTCTCCCCGATCCCTGCGCCCATTAGCCAGACCGGAACCAAAGTCTGTTTCCAGGGTTACCACGAGGAGGTAGGAGACAAGGTCTTGATTAGTGCCTGCTCACTAATCCTGGCACACCACCTCATGCGTCTTTGACTCCTTGCTCCTCCTTCTGTGTCTATGTTGCTACAAAAGTATGTGTATTCTACATCTTGTAAAGCTGTTTCCTCCAGCATAATTTGGTTTACATTTACTACATTTATTCTCATGACCTTAGTCTTTTCCCTGTGTATTTTCAAACCTAGTTGCTGAGACTTATTATTTAGAATGTTCAGTTTATCTTTAATTTATGCGTGATTGTTGGACAGCAATGCCAGATTGTCTGCAAAATCCAGGTCCTCTAGTTGTTTCATAAGTGTCTATTGTATTCCCCATCTGTTGTTGTTGATTTCATGATCCAATCTATGGCCAGCAAGAACAGGAATGGTGATTACAGGCATTCCTATCATACCCCCGTTCTTATATCAAAGGATTCCGTCAATTGGCCCTCATGTATGACTTTGCATTTCATTCTTTCATACGATTTTTTTATTAGGTTTGCAATCTTGGGTGGAACTCCAAAGTGTTTTTTTAATAGTTTCCACAATGACTTTATCTAGGCCCGTGTTTTCCAACATGGGGCCCACGTCCTCCAACATGGGGCCCACGTCCTCCAACATGGGGCCCACGTCCTCCAACATGGGGCCCACGTCCTCCAACATGGGGCCCACGTCCCACAGTGGGCATTTTCATTGTTAATAGGGGCAATTGGACTCGTTTAGAGTATAATGTTCATGACGTTGCAAAACCGATATATCAGATTTTATATGACTGTTGACAAAAACGATTATTGCTTCACAATCACTTTACTAAAGTTTTAAAAAAAATCTTCCACAAAATCTATGTATAGTGCAATCAAATGTCTTTTCATAGTCCACACAATCTATGTATAGTGGCGAGTTACACTCTAAGCTTAATATTATTTTTAGAATATTATTATTAACTTTGTTTTATAATCAGTACAACTAGACTGTAATCTTGACAGTATCCTCGAACAGATAATACAACTAGACTGTGATCTTGACAGTATTCTCGAACAGATAATACAACTAGACTGTGATCTTGACAGTATTCTCGAACAGATAATACAACTAGACTGTGATCTTGACAGTATTCTCGAACAGATAATCAGTACAACTAGACTGTGATCTTGACAGTATCCTCGAACAGATAATACAACTAGACTGTAATCTTGACAGTATCCTCGAACAGATAATACAACTAGATTGTAATCTTGACAGTATTCTCGAACAGATAATACAACTAGACTGTGATCTTGACAGTATTCTCGAACAGATAATCAGTACAACTAGACTGTGATCTTGACAGTATCCTCGAACAGATAATACAACTAGACTGTAATCTTGACAGTATCCTCGAACAGATAATACAACTAGACTGTGATCTTGACAGTATTCTCGAACAGATAATCAGTACAACTAGACTGTGATCTTGACAGTATCCTCGAACAGATAATACAACTAGACTGTGATCTTGACAGTATTCTCGAACAGATAATACAACTAGACTGTAATCTTGACAGTATTCTCGAACAGATAATACAACTAGACTGTGATCTTGACAGTATCCTCTAACAGATAATACAACTAGACTGTGATCTTGACAGTATCATCGAACAGAAAATAAAAGAGGTTTTAATCCATTGATAGTTTTAGAAAGGCACCTAAATCTATTATCTCACTCACACACAATTTGAGTTTCTGAAATCTTTCTTACAACAAGTAGTTGTGAACTGGTTAACATTTTAAAAAAAAAGGTAAATGACATAATTTTACATGACACAAACCAACATAATGCTGTTAATGTTGATGATGGTGATGATAATATTGATGAAAGGCATGATGGCGATACTGGAGATGATGATGGTGATGATAATGATGATATTAATAATGATGATAATGATGATGAATACAAGATATGACGATTTACCAGACATTAGATAAAGAACACCAGCAACCATGCAAGATGCCACTTGTTTGTTAGCTAATCCTATGATACCAACAACAGCAGCAGAACTCAAGTCTATCAACACAACTATGTAGCAGGATGCCGCTGAGTTCTGCAATCCTTTATCAGAAATTTAAAAAAAATTATATAGTGTACTACGACATCAATTTCAAAAACAAACTATTTTGTTTCCTTGACATCAAAGTTTAGCTATAAATGTTATCTTTATGTTTCCTTGACATCAAAGTTTAGCTATAACTATTGTTTCCTTGACATCAAAGTTTAGCTATAACTATTGTTTCCTTGACATCAAAGTTTAGCTATAACTGTTGTTTACTTGACATCAAAGTTTAGCTATAAATGTTATCTTTATGTTTACTTGACATCAAAGTTTAGCTATAAATGTTATCTTTATGTTTTCTTGACATCAAAGTTTAGCTATAACTGTTATCCTCAATACCATCAGTACTTTCTCATCTAACCTTCTTACACTGGGCCATTCTTATGTATGTCCGTCTGTCTGCCTGTCTGTCTGTCTGTCTGTCTGCTCTAACTGATCTCTTCAATACCGCCAGGACTTGATATTAAAGTACAAATGTTATTGAAACTTAGTGTCTTAACTATGCATTAATATTTTATTTATCTCAATCGTCCATCTTGAATTTGTGAACTATGGGAATATTGCATAATCTGTTGTGATTGTCAAATGTGTTAATATTGTTAAGTATGTTGTTGAGATTATCAAATGTTGTTGAGATTGCCAAATGTGTTAATATTGTTAATTTTGTTGTTGAGATTGTATAATGTGTTAATATTGTTAAGTGTGTTGTTGAGATTGGCAAATGTGTTAATATTATTAAGTGTGTTGTTGAGATTGTCTAATGTGTTAATATTGTTAAGTGTGTTGTTGAGATTGTCAAATGTGTTAATATTGTTAAGTGTGTTGTTGAGATTGTCTAATGTGTTAATATTGTTAAGTGTGTTGTTGAGATTGTCAAATGTGTTAATATTGTTAAGTGTGTTGTTGAGATTGTCTAATGTGTTAATATTGTTAAGTGTGTTGTTGTGATTGTCTAATGTGTTAATATTGTTAAGTGTGTTGTTGAGATTGTCAAATGTGTTAATATTGTTAAGTGTGTTGTTGAGATTGTCTAATGTGTTAATATTGTTAAGTGTGTTGTTGTGATTGTCAAATGTGTTAATATTGTTAAGTGTGTTGTTGAGATTGTCTAATGTGTTAATATTGTTAAGTGTGTTGTTGAGATTGTCTAATGTGTTAATATTGGGAGATTGCCAAATGTGTTGATATTGTTATTGAGATTGTCTAATGCTTAGAGAATGTCCCATTGTAAGTTTGCACGTCATATGTTACATTGACACCCTAACTATGAATAAGTTGGGGGCTTATGTAAAGGTATTACTTTACTAGACTGTGAATTAGTTGGGGCTTGTGTAAAGATATTACTTATTAGAATATGTATTAGTTGGGGGCTTATGTAAAGATATTACTTACTAGAATATGTATTAGTTGGGGCTTGTGTAAAGATATTACTTACTAGAATATGTATTAGTTGGGGCTTATGTAAAGGTATTACTTTACTAGACTGTGAATTAGTTGGGGCTTGTGTAAAGATATTACTTATTAGACTATGAATTAGTTGGGGCTTGTGTAAAGATATTACTTACTAGCGATCTGCTTGAATCCTTTAGTCAAGAGATCTGAATCCTCGTTGTAATCCGTGACAAAAGTGAAGCATCTGTGTCCATTGTAGTTGCTGCCCATTACGTTGATGTTCTCAGAACGCAATTTTTCTGGGAAATATGCAAAAAGTCAAGGTGAATGTCAAGACTTTTGTAAATATTTGTCAGGTGTTGACAATTTACATAGTTCATTCATTCATGTCTCTTACTGAACTTTATTCAATCGAAGCATGTCTCTTACAGTCTCTGATAGTCTCTGACAGAATTTTACTTATTTAATCGGAGCATGTCTCTTACATTCGTTGACAATCTCTGACATAATTTTTATTTATTCTCTCTCTCTCTCTGTCGATCCCCGCCTAGAGCGATGAACCAAATCTCTTCATGAATTCTACCGTTGTTTTTAGGGACTCCATCTCTCCGTACAGCTTCTCATGAAGCTCAGTGTTATCGGGCCAGGTTTCGCTTCTTAGGTCTGCTAATAATTAGCTCTTGCGTATCGCAGTGTTCTGCCGTCATGTCCGTCTTTTCACAGTGGCACAGGCTAGTTGTGCCAGTTTTAAATTTGCTGAACATGAAGTCTGCTATAGCAGTACGGAGGCGGAATGTAGCAACTTGTTCGCTACGGGATAGACCATAGTACCTATCTCTGTTGTTGTGCTGCGGGTGGTCTTTCGACCATTTTTCTTTATACTGTCAACCGATGGTTGTTCTGGTCTCCTCATACCTGATCTGGTGATCAGTCTGTGGTAGTCGCCCTCCTTCTTGTCAGCTTGTTCATTTCCGCTTATATTGCAGTGTTATGGTATCCACTGAATGACGGTGCGTTTAACGATGAGTTCACTAGTGCACCGAGAATCGCTTTCAGTTCATTGAGCTCTATTTTGCTTGCACTTTTTAGTGCCGTGATGAACAATAGAGCAACTGTAAATATAACGACTTTGTTGCGTGAGGTGCCTCTTCTGTCTAAGATCATTTCAGCCGTTGTTCTTATTGCCTCTGCCTCTGCCCGGTAGTTGTTCGAGTACTTACCTGTGGCAATCACCTTCGTGACCGTCACTTTCTTTGAGAGCTTAAGCACTATTCCTCCTCCTCCGCCATCGCTGATTGCATTTTTTGCCGATCCATCTGTATACACGTGTACCCACGCACTCTCGAGGTACTCGGTCGCTATGTATTTTTCTGTGATCGTTCTTCTTTCGCAGTTCTCTTGCTGCCCTTTTTTTTAGTATTTCTGCGATTGATTCCCTTAATTCTGGCAATTGGGTCTCCCATGGCAGGCTCTTATCTGTTGCCGGTATCAGTTTTGCTTTGCAGTTTGCTAGGACCGGGTGGTCTTTGGTCAGTGCTTTGGCACTTTTTGCGAAGCTAGTTCTCTTTATTCTGCCCCTTCCTAGTCCGTTAATTCTGACGTACATAGGGTGGGAGTTAAGCAGTTTCAATTTTCCCGCTAATTTCAAAACATTCCTGTCTCTGCGGTTTGCCATTGGTTGGAGGCCTGTGATTGTTTCCAACGCCTTGATGAGCGTGGACTACATGGCTCCTGTTATAATGCGTGCTGCTCGGTTTTGACTGCTGCTCACTTTGGCGAATTTCTTGTTGCATGCACTACTCCATGCTGCAATGCCGTGCTATAGGACCGGTCGTACTCTTCCAGAGTAGAGCGTTTTAAGATTTCTGTTGCTCACTAGCTACCATGCTCAATGCCGTCCCTTTAGAACCGGTCTTCTCTTCAGAGCACTAGAGCTTGTCTAGTCTTGCTGTTTGCTCCCACGTGGAGCCTACAAGTTTCGCATCATACTGAGCCTCTGTCTAGCCTTTAACGTAGCCTTTTCTATCAGGGAGCACCATGTCAGCCTTCGGTCTAGTGTCACTCCCAGATATGTTGGGGTTTTTGCTTTCAGGAAGGTCTTGTCCATTGATTTTAAGCTTCATTTTGTGATTCTGATTTTAGAAACGTTAATATTCATGCTCCACTTTTCTAACCAGATTTCCAACTTGGTAAGTGTATCTGCAACATTTGTTGCTATAGACATTGACTCTCTCTCGTATCTTGCAACGATTTGTTGCTATGGACATTGACTCTCTCATCTTGCAAACGATTTGTTGCTATGACATGACTTCTCTCGTATCTTGCAAACGATTTGTTGCTGGACATTGACTCCTCTCTCGATCTTGCAAACGATTTGTTGCTATGGACATTGACTCTCTCGTATTTCAAACGATTTGTTGCTATAGACATTGACCTCTCGTATCTTGCAAACGATTGTTGCTGGACATTGACTCTCTCTGATCTTCAAACTATTTGTTGCTATAGACATTGACTCCTCTCTCTATCTTGCAAACTATTTGTTGCTATGGACATTGCTCCTCTCGTATCTTGAAACTATTGTTGCTTGCATTGACTCCTTCTGTATCTTGCAAACTATTTGTTCTATAGACATTGACTCTCTCTCGTATCTTGCAAACTATTTGTTCTAGACATTGATCCCTTGTATCTTGCAAACATTTGTTGCTATGGACATTGACTCCTCTCTCGTATCTTGCAAACTATTTGTTGCTATGGACATTGACTCCTCTCTCCCCGATTGCAGATCATCCGCATACATGGCAAGTGTACTCAATTTGTAGGCATGTTGCTATGTCGTTGACAAGATTAGAAAAAGAGTTGGTGAGAGCCACTCTTCTTGGGGACTCCTTGCTCTAGTGTGGACTTCATCTTGTTAACCCTGAACTTGAACTGTCTCTAGGTATCTATCAAGCCATGTGTAATTCTCCCGTTTATACCGAGGATTAGAAGTTTGAGTTTGAACTCCTCTTTCCAGACAGTGTCAAACGCCTTCTCCATGTCTACCAAAACTGCCAGTGTTTGCTTATATTCTTGGAAACCATCCTCGATTTCTTGGGAGATATAGGTTACCTGCTCTTCTGTAGATCAGTGCTCAAAGCCTCATGTTCTCAGAAAGCCTGCCAGGAATCTTGTTTTTCATCTGGAGAATCCTTTGTTCTTCAAGTGCCATGAGAATCCTTTGTTCTTCAAGTGCCATGAGAATGCCTTTGTTCTTCAAGTGCCATGAGAATCCCTTTGTTCTTCAAGTGCCATGAGAATCCCTTTGTTCTTCAAGTGCTATGAGAATCCTTTGATCTTCAGCTGAGATCCTTTGTTCTTCAAGTGCCATGATAATTTCTTTGTTCTTCAAGTGCCATGAGAATCCCTTTGTTCTTCAAGTGCCATGAGAATCCCTTTGTTCTTCAAGTGCCATGAAATCCTTTGTTCTTCAAGTGCCATGAGAATCCTTTGTTCTTCAAGTGCCATGAGAAGTGCCTTTGTTCTTCAAGTGCCATGAGAATCCTTTGTTCTTCAAGTGCCATGAGAATCCCTTTGTTCTTCAAGTGCCATGAGAATCCCTTTGTTCTTCAAGTGCCATGAGAATCCCTTTGTTCTTCAAGTGCCATGAGAATCCCTTTGTTCTTCAAGTGCCATGAGAATCCCTTTGTTCTTCAAGTGCCATGAGAATCCCTTTGTTCACAATGCTTTCCATTGTAACAGCGTTCCCCTGTACTTCAGGAGAAAGGTTAGAGGTCAACCTATAGCTATTGCTCTTAACGTCCTTCGACAATTTAGAAAATAAATAAAAAATATTGTTTACCTACCAGACGTTCTACAGGGTGTTCAAGATTAAAGCAGCCCCATTGACAAATCGAAAGTTGCCAGATAATCTATCGCGTTATGTTTATGTACTACGAGGGGAAGTCAATAAGTAAACCACAAATGGCTGTAGAAAAATAACTAAACATGATAACAACTTGAAACCAGTTTATTTTTGTACATACATTGTTCCTTTATTTCTCAACATAATTTCCACCAACATTGATGCACTTATCCCATCGTTTTATCAATCCTCCCAAACCGGCTGCATAGAACTGCGGGCTCACTTTCTTCAATTGTGCTCAATGTGGGTACCCAGACAATTGAAGGAGGAACACAAAATGAACCGATTTGGCCTGTCCTTGCGTCATCTCTGTCGATACGAAGATGAAGGAGAAGACATGCTGAACAGGATTGTTACTGAGGATGAATCATGGGTGCATCACTACCAGCCCGAATCAAAGCGTGCTTCAATACAGTGGAAACATCTTTCTTCGCCTTGTGTCAAAAATTCAAGGTTACGCCATCAGCAGGGAAAGTCATGCTGACGGTGTTCTGGGATTGTCAAGGAGTGCTTTTAACCAGTTTCAAGAAGAAAGGTGACAATGTGAATTCTGAATCATACTGTGAAGTTCTATAGATGCTTCATGATGCAATTCGAAAAAAAATTCCCAGGACTGCTGACTACAGGAGTGTTGCTTCTTCATGACAATGCCAGACCACATACGGCTCGATTAACTCAGGAGAAAATTAACCAACTACGGTGGAAAGTTCTGGAACATCAACCTTACAGTCCCGACTTAGCCCCTAACGATTTCCACCTTTTGGTCCACTGAAAACCCACCTTGGCGGGAGACATTTCGCGAATGACGCCGAAGTTGAATGTGAAGTGAAAACGTGGTTTAGAAAACAGAGCCCGCAGTTCTATGCAGCCGGTTTGGGAGGATTGATACAACGATGGGATAAGTGCATCAATGTTGGTGGAAATTATGTTGAGAAATAAAGGAACAATGTATGTATAAAAATAAACTGGTTTCAAGTTGTTATCATGTTTAGTTATTTTTCTACAGCCATTTGTGGCTTACTTATTGACTTCCCTCGTATTTAAACCGGTTCTGACTAGCTCGTTTTACGTTACATTTGTTCATCGCCCCTTCCCGCACTACAATTACATACCGTCACATAACCTTGACCTATACTACGTCATAACTGAACCTTCTCATTTTCATACATATATGCCAGATTGACTCCATTCACAGGCTGCTATTATCTTGACCCTGTACTACTGACCGATAGAGTACTCATATTCAGGTGGGCGACTTATCCTGTGGAGTTGGACGTCGCACGGTCAAGACAGGTATCTCGAGTCCAGAGTAGGGGCTGCTGGGTAGTTTTAGGTTGTACCCAGATAGATATTACAGAGAGTTAGAAGGATATGAAATACAAAAGAGAGAGGACCATTTTCTGTGTGAAAGATGTTTAATATTCTTTTGTAGAGATGTGAAGTGGTGGCTTCTTATAATTAACAATCAGATCGGAGAACAAATAGTAAAAGAAACTGTGGAAGATAATTGTGATAATTATTCCATTGCAGAATATTGAAGCTGTGTTACATAGAATCGTCGACTGCCACGTAACTAGTGTGAACCATGAGTATGCGAGTTTAATGAGTGATTTTGTGATGCTCGTGTTTTTCCCTCAATTGTTATGTTGGAATAACAATTATAGTAGAGTCTATGGAGATAAAATGTTGAGAAACTGATGTATAGAAGGAGGACTTGATAGATAAATTAGTGAAGGTTATACTTACTTGCAGTGAGCAATCGTTTAAGGTTTGTTAAGCGGTGTGTTAGAATAAACATTCTTGATTGTAAGTTATGAGGGACATTGTGTTTATAGACTGAGGTACTGAACTTGTACCATAATCAATTCACACATTGTGATCGTGGCGTGAACCCACAACGAAGGATACCTGAACATTGTGTTATAGTCAGAGATATGAACTAGCCGCTGCACGTCCATAGAACTGAACTTAGATTCCAAGGACCATTGTGCATATGTTATGAGGATCTAGAACTTTATCTATTAGCTGCTGACGAGCTGTAGTAATCAATTGCTATATCTTTTTGTGCACCCGTTAGTACTGAGTAGGACAGAAATCATATCTTCAACGGAACGTGTACTAGTCTTTCGCTAACTGTTGCAAGTACAGAGACCGGCTAACTGTTGCAAGTATAGAGACCGGCTAAATGTTGCAAGTATAGAGACCGGCTAAATGTTGCAAGTATAGAGACCGCAAATGTTGCAAGTATGAGACCGCTAAATGTTGCAAGTATAGAAACCGGCTAAATGTTGCAAGTATAGAGACCGGCTAAATGTTGCAAGTATAGAGACCGGCTAAATGTTGCAAGTATAGAGACCGGCTAAATGTTGCAAGTATAGAAACCGGCTAAATGTTGCAAGTATAGAGACCGGCTAAATGTTGCAAGTATAGAGACCTGCAAATTGCGTATAGAGACCGAGCGTGAACACTTGAAATAATTATAAAAGCACGAGAAGAATTACTCATATCTAAATGAGTTTTCCTGCTACCGCTTCGTCTGCAGTCAGTTCCATTCATCCTGACTTGTAATCATCACCAACGACGGTATACCAGACCAGAGAAGTGCCAGGAGAAGGACGTAGCCTGAACCCCATCTAAACGACCCTCGACAGAACTAGGACGACCAGGGAACAGACCCATCGAGCGCCTACGAGACTTCAAGTAAAATTGACATTTCGGGGCAACCATTTGCACCTCAGCCTGCCTCATATTACAGCAAAATTATAGAGGATACGACCGAGGTGTGATCCTCTAACCATCTGGCCTATTACAGAGAGAAGCACATCTTCATGAAGACACACCTAGGTATGTGCTCATATACTATTGTGTGTTATCTATTTAAATTAAGACTGAGGACAGATTAGAATTGTGTGGATACAGTCATTATGATATGTTTAGTTGATGTAAATTGTAGGAATTAATTGAGGAGGTGCAACTTTTCCTCTCTTTTGTTGTTGACATTCCCGTGCAATTGAATTCCTCTATTGTATTAAGTTTTGCGAAGAACGATACTTATATACTTCTTAGACTATCAGTTCTGCAAAATACTTGAGAAAAGGCTCCGCCACATCATCGAGCCACAGCTTAATGACTCCCAAATGGGATTCAGGAAGAACAAAAGCTGTACAGACGCAATATTCGCCCTCAGACAGTTAGTAGAAAGGACTATCGAATCCGACAAACAGTTACACGTTGCATTTGTAGATCAGGAAAAGCGTTCGACCGCGTAGATAGGCACAAGTTGTGGAAAATACTAACAACCTATGGGGTTAATGAACACCTAATCAACCTTTGCAAGAACATTTATACTGACAGCCAATGTACGATTAGAACAAATACAGGATTATCAGAAAAGTTTCACGTAGGGTCAGGAGTAAGACAAGGTTGCGTACTATCCCCGCTGCTATTCATCACGTACATTGACCACATTTGTAAAATAGCTAACACCAGCGAAGGAAACAACCTGGGAGAACTCTTAAATGAATTTCTTTTGCAGACGATCAGGCAATCATATCAACAACAGAAGAACAGCTACAACAACACATCAACAGACTCCAGTTAGCATGTAACGAATACAACATGAGAATTAACATCGACAAAACAGAAGTAATGACATTCGCCAGAGAGGAAAACACTACCAACATCTCCATCGATAATCATCTACTAAATCAAGTAAAAGATTTCACATACCTGGGAGCATTTTTTCAGCAAATGGAAGAATAACTAATGAAATTCAACACAGATGCAACAAAGCAAACCAAATGATAGGGCAAATGGCGCCAATTTTAAGATGCAAACACGTCACCATGAACACAAAATGAGCAATGTTCAACACAATCTTTCTCCCACATTATGTTACCAGTGCCAAACCTGGACGCTGACAACAAACGATAGAAGAAAACTAGTCACAACAGAGATGAAGTGTCTACGCAGAATGCTGGTGTAACAAGAAGAGACCGGTTGAGAAATGAAGACATCAGGAAAAAAGTGGGTACAACATCAGTACTAGACTTCATCAAGAAACAACAAATTAAATGGTTCGGTCACGTAAGCAGATTACCATCAGACAGCGCACCCCAAAGAGCAATGCTGCTCCGATACAATGGGTACAAAGCAAAAGGCCGGCCACGCAAAAGATGGACCTCAGAGATAACAGAGGCGACGAAAGAGACTATCTACGAAGCGCATACTAGGGCCCGTTTTAGAAATCTCTTCCTGACCTGACGCTGTGAGGCATACAGGATTCGAGAAAGAAAGAAAGAAAAGAAAGACTATCAGTTGAGAGAGTCTGTATGTGCATTTTCCTTTAGTTACAATAAACTTCTGATAAGTTGATAAGACGGCCTTGCGAATGCTTACAGTTATTAGACTGTCAGGTGTATGACTTAGCGTTTAGACCATGTTATACTATACGTTCTATAAATCTCTTCCTGACCTGACGCTGTGAGGCATACAGGATCCGAGAAAGAAAGAAAGATACTATACGTTCTACATCCTTCGTACCTTCATTTAGTTCTTTTTTTATTTTATCAGGTTTTTTTTCTTTCTTCTTCCACACTTTACAGGAGTCGCATACCAGGGAGTCACACATCTTGTTACACCATGAGTTTGCCCGTGCAGTTTAAGAGGCTTATGGGTCTGTAACTCGCCGGATCGAGTTTATCTTTGCCTGGCTTTATGATGGGTACCATGATCGCTTCCTTCCATTCTCTTGGTACTATGCCTGTCTTCCACGATATGTTTAGGACGGCCAGTAGAGCTGTCTTTGCTCTAGTCCCCAAGTTTTTAGGCATGTCAATTGTGATCTCATCCTTTCCCCGCAATTTTCTAAGCTTTAGCTCCATTAATGCCTCTTCCAGTTTGTTTCTGGTAAATCTATCCGTTAGGTGACTATCCGCTTTTCTTGGCTCGCACTGGAGGGCTCTCGCTTTTCTCTTTGTATCATCACTTTTGGCTTTTTAGTATGCTTACTCTACTGACTTCGGCATTTTTTTCATTAGTATATTTGTGGCTTCTCCTTCAGCACATCTTTTTATTTTGCTCCAGAACTATTGGGATCGGTTGTGTTTTCATCACTCAGCGCTTTCGCCAGCCTCCACAGTTTGGGACTGTCCCTATCAAGGTTCAGGGATTCGGTATTTTTTATCCAGCTTTGTCGTGCTGATCGTTTGACTTCACGCTTGTACTTTGCCGCTGCCGCCTTGTAAGGAGTATTGGACGTTACTGATTGGACCTCTTCTGTCTCTCTCCTTGCCAACTCAAGGTCGTCTTCAAGCTTTTGAACCTCTGCTGTCCAGTAGGGCTTGTAATCATTCCGTGCGCCTCTGGAGAAGGTATTCCGTGCCGCTTTCAGGATTGCTTCTGAGAGTTCGTTTGCCAAGGATCGCATGTGTTTGTTTTCATGCGTGTTGAGCAATTCAGCATTGGCGTTTGACAGTACTGCATTTTGTTTCCAATTTGCTTTTTTGTAGTACCACCGGGGCAACCACATTTTCGGCTCAGGTACAAAGTGGAGATCTACTTGCAGGTTGACGGGTCTATGGTCACTATCTCTGAGTTGCTTACTGACCGTACGTATTTTTTGGGGGGAGAAATCGCTCATTGCGAAGGCCAGATCAGGGGTGCTAGTCGTATGCCACGTTCTCGAGTAGAAGGTTGGCGGATCGTCTGGGACATTGATAAGGAACAGGTTGTTCTCTATCTCCCAGTTCTTCCACTTCGACGCCTCTGCTGTTCGTTTTGAGGTAGCCCCAACATCGACCGTTTCTTCTGCAAGTCTTATTGCGAGTGCTTGCTTTTTGTGATGGAGACCTTTGACATTCCATTGCACAATGTTTAATCGTCTCTGGCCAGTATTCGGTCTTGTCGAACCAGTAGTGTTTTCTCGTGGCCCGGAGCCGCTGGTTTGCCAAACCGGGGGACGGGGACCGTCGGTAGCAAAAGGTGGGCCCCTTCGAGGCATGGGGCTCGACACTCGTCCTGCCAGACGGATCTCCACAGGCATAATCGAGATTCTAATTTATTAAACATATTCATGAAAAGATTTGGTATGTGTATGCTACGTCACAACGTTCAGTACCAATTGGAGCTCTAGTGCTTATTCTTCGGTGAAGTGTCCGATTTCAACCAGCGTTTACTGGGTTCGCTCTCCGCTAGCCTTTGACTGTCCCCAGCCAAAACCCACAAGACAGCAGGCTGCTATTTTCTTTCAGGGTGGCGACCTTTAGACGACCTGCCCTCCCGGGTTGATGAGCGTCATCTGCTCAGCTAACCCATCTTGTTTTGCACAACTCGGTTCGCCTTCCGTCCAGTTTTGTGTACGGTTTACTCCGCTAGCCTTTGATTGTCCCCAATCAAAACTACAAGGCAGCAGTGGTTCCCTACACGGGGAACAGAGTTTTGTCCTAGACGCTTTACTCGTATACAACATTCTCAGCTTTTTCGAGGCTCGTGTCGGCACTTGGCAATTTGCAGTTGCGCTGCATTTTCCCTTGATCCGGGAAACACTAGGCTGGGACCACACACAAAATAATGTATGGGACGTTTCATTAAGCCCTATCAGCGCAACTTAGATTTTCCGCTCGCCAATCATCACCCTCCCTGATTTTTCGGGTTGTTTGTACCCTGCACCAGTACCCTGCACCAGCTATCTCAGGGAAGGCAGTTTCGTTTGACACTAAAACGCAACTTTAGGGTTTGCGCTCGGCCAACTTTACCCAATATCTCTATCTGCGCTTGACCTCTTGTACGAAGTTTGCCGCAATCTTCCCACGTGCCGCCTTCACTTGTCGTTCCATGTCCACGCAGCACGCGGCTTGTGCACAGGGCTCCGAGTTTCGCTCCGTGTGGCCCTTTTCTCTGCTCGGGATGCACCTCTCCTCCCTTCTCGCGCAACCTTTCCCATCGACCAGGAAGCTGCTACGACCGTTGTGTTCACATTTGCCGTACCTCGGGGCTGCTCTGACACACAGCTTGACTCGTACACAGGGCTCCGGATTTCGCTCGACGTCTCGGCTTTGGGATACACCTCTCATCCCTTTAATTCGGTCATTTACTCCAGGGAGTTCGAATTTGTTCGCGGATGACTTGTACACTGCTGCTTCTTACTTTTCGGGAACTTGGGCAAATTTGAGCGGACATCGTCCAGAAGATGCGTGCTTTGTTCAGGGATTTTCAGACCTGCATTGCTTTCCCGTGCTTGCACTACTAGCGCTACATGTAGTTCTCCCCGATCCCTGTCCCCCTTGACCAGACCGGAATCAAAGTCTGTTACCAGGTTCACCACGTGGAGGTGGGAGACAGGGTTTGATTAGTGCCCTTCACTAACCCTGGCGTAGAGTTGTCCCCATGCGCCTTTGACCCCTTATTCATTCAATCGAAGCATGCCTCTTACAGTCTTAGACATTCTCTGACAGTCTCTTACAGTCTCTGACAGTATCTTACGGTCTCTGACAGTCTCTGACAGTCTCTGACAGTCTCTGACAGAACTATATTTATTCAATCGGAGCATGACTGATAGTCTCTGACATAACTATATTTATTCAATCGGAGCATGACTGATAGTCTCTGACAGAACTATATTTATTCAATCGGAGCATGTCTCTGATAGTCTCTGACAGAACTATATTTACTCAATCGGAGCATGTCTCTGAAAGACAATCGGAGCATGTCTCTGAAAGACAATCGGAGTATGTCTCTGAAAGAATGTTATTCTCATGCACAGTTTTATTAAAAACGTTACTACGACTATGCAAGATGCATCGAATTCGAGTAAATATTACTACAATAATGTTAGTAAATATTACTACAAAAACTGTTTTTGTGCAAAAGTTATGGTAACAGTTATGGTAACAGTTATTATAGTCAATTGTAACGAGTACTGTAACTATTAAAACATTTATTGTAATTATTTTAACAGTTACTGTAGTTATTGTAATTATTTATTGAAGACTTCTGTTTTTAAATGCATCTAATTTATTTTCTATATCTTTAGTCATTTTCCAACTCTCGCTGCCATATTTTAGAATTGATACAACATTTGCATTGAAAAAATTCGTAATTTAGTTTTAATACTATTTAACTTGCAGTTCCATATTTTATTTAGAATTTTAAAAGCTGATGTTGCTGTGCCAATTCGTATCAATTTTCCTGTGCAATCAAAATTGCTACACATTAACTATATAATAAATGACACAATAAATTATATAATAAATGACACAATTAACTATATAATAAATGACACGATTAACTATATAATAAATGACACGATTAACTAAATAATAAATGACACAATTAACTAAATAATAAATGACACGATTAACTATATAATAAATGACACAATTAACTATATAATAAATGACACAATTAACTAAATAATAAATGACACAATTAACTATATAATAAATGACACAATTAACTATATAATAAATGACACAATTAACTATATAATAAATGACACGATTAACTATATAATAAATGACACAATTAACTATATAATAAATGACACAATTAACTATATAATAAATGACACAATTAACTATATAATAAATGACACAATTAACTATATAATAAATGACACAATTAACTATATAATAAATGACACAATAAATTATATAATAAATGACACAATTAACTATATAATAAATGACACAATTAACTATATAATAAATGACACAATTAACTATATAATAAATGACACAATAAATTATATAATAAATGACACAATAAATTATATAATAAATGACACAATTAACTATATAATAAATGACACAATTAACTATATAATAAATGACACAATTAACTATATAATAAATGACACAATTAACTATATAATAAATGACACAATAAATTATATAATAAATGACACAATTAACTATATAATAAATGACACAATTAACTATATATTAAATGACACAATTAACTATATAATAAATGACACAATAAATTATATAATAAATGACACAATAAATTATATAATAAATGACACAATTAACTATATAATAAATGACACAATTAACTATATAATAAATGACACAATTAACTATATAATAAATGACACAATTAACTATATAATAAATGACACGATTAACTATATAATAAATGACACAATTAACTAAATAATAAATGACACAATTAACTATATAATAAATGACACAATTAACTATATAATAAATGACACAATTAACTATATAATAAATGACACAATTAACTATATAATAAATGACACAGTAAAAGTCAATGAACGTTATAACAAACAGCAACATGAAATAGTTGAAATCTGGACGTACCAGTGAGCTCATCACAAACCCTCCACAAACCGCTGTTAGTCGAGTACAAGAACTTGCTGGCGTTGTTGAAATTGCTATCGCTAAACTCGTCGTATCGTATCAGGAGCGGATCTAACGATATTTGAACAATCTGGCATTCATTGTGTCCTTGAGATCTGGAAAATCATCAGCAGAGAAAATAAGAGAATAAATATTGGTTGATTGAACATTATTATTATACTTCAGTCCTTCCTTCCTTTCGTTGGCTTGAAATATTGTCTATACATTCATATTAAACAGTAAAAAAGACTGGTCGGTGGTCACTGTCTCCTATCTGTTTCCCCAACAAGACGTGTGAAAGACTGGCCTGTGGTCACTGCCTCTTATCTGTTTCCCCAACAAGACGTTGAAAGACTGGCCGGTGGTCACTGCCTCTTATCTGTTTCCCCAACAAGACGTGTGAAAGACTGGCCGGTGGTCACTGCCTCTTATCTGTTTCCCCAACAACACGTATGAAAGACTTTCCGGTGGTCACTGCCTCCAATCTGTTTCCCCAACAAGACAGACGTGTAATGTAAATTAGAATTCAAAAAAGAGAATATAACATTGATTTGACATGTATTCTCCGTTCTATTTTTAACATGAACAGATCTCAGCAATAGTAGATAAACTCTGTAGTGTTTGACATGAACAGATCTCAGCAATAGTAGATAAACTCTGTAGTGTTTAACATGAACAGATCTCAGCAATAGTAGATAAACTCTGTAGTGTTTAACATGAACAGATCTCAGCAATAGTAGATAAACTCTGTAGTGTTTAACATGAACAGATCTCAGCAATAGTAGATAAACTCTGTAGTGTTTAACATGAACAGATCTCAGCAATAGTAGATAAACTCTGTAGTGTTTAACATGAACAGATCTCAGCAATAGTAGATAAACTCTGTAGTGTTTAACATGAACAGATCTCAGCAATAGTAGATAAACTCTGTAGTACAAGGTAGTCTAATTTGAGAATGGCGACATATTTTTAAATTTTCATTTCGAATGTTATCAATAATTTTACTTAAGTAGGGCGTTCTAACCGATTCTTATCACATTTGCAACTGTCAAGTCAGTATTGTCTTTCCTGCAACTGTCAAGTGTACTTGTACTTTATAGCAACTGTCAAGTGTACTTGTACTTTATAGCAACTGTCAAGTGTACTTGTACTTTCTTGCAACTGTCAAGTGTACTTGTACTTTCTTACAACTGTCAAGTGTACTTGTACTTTATAGCAACTGTCAAGTGTACTTGTACTTTCTTGCAACTGTCAAGTGTACTTGTACTTTCTTACAACTGTCAAGTGTACTTGTACTTTATAGCAACTGTCAAGTGTACTTGTACTTTCTTGCAACTGTCAAGTGTACTTGTACTTTCTTGCAACTGTCAAGTGTACTTGTACTTTATAGCAACTGTCAAGTGTACTTGTACTTTATAGCAACTGTCAAGTGTACTTGTATTTTCTAACAACTGTCAAGTGTACTTGTATTTTCTAACAACTGTCAAGTCTGTACTTTCTAGCAACTGTCAATGTACTTGTACTTCTAACAACTTTCAAGTGTACTTGTACTTTCTAGCAACTGTCAAGTGTACTTGTATTTTCTAACAACTGTCAAGTGTACTTGTATTTTCTAACAACTGTCAAGTGTACTTGAACTTTCTAGCAACTGTCAAGTGTACTTGTACTTTCTAACAACTGTCAAGTGTACTTGTACTTTCTAGCAACTGTCAAGTGTACTTGTATTTTCAAAGGAAACCGTTATATTTCAAAATCCAGGTTTCCTGTAGTAATTTATTCCATCAGACATTTGCGTCGGTATAATTCTAAGATTGGGTGCAAGTTTCGCTAATGTGGAATTGATGGTTTTGCTACAATTCGCATTGGACTGTGGGCATGAGTTGTTGAACGGGCTATAACAAAAAAGCTGGCGGTCTCCAAGCTGAAAAGCTCCTCTGTCACCGGAAGTTTAGCAAGAGACCTGGACGACAAGTTGAATGACCTTCAGTTTGGAAAAACCAACGTGAACGAGGACTGGACTGCCCTCAGAGACACCGTGTATCTATCTAACTCTGCGCTCATATGACACTCTGTATGCAAGAGCCACGACTGGTCTGACGAAAATGACGAAGAAATAAAGTCTATTCTTCTCGCGAAACATGAGGCATACAGAGCCCACACAAATGAGCCATCGTCGTCAGCCAAAAAAACAGCCTTCCTAGATGCTTGGAGAAAAGCTCAATAGAGAATTAGGAAATTGCAAGACGCCTTTGCTAAGTAAAAGATCTGATGAAATCCAGATGTATGCAGACAGACATGATTCTAGACGCTTCTATGATGCCCTGAAAACTGTTTATGGCCCTCAACATTCTCACCCCATCCCTATACTCAATGCAGATGGAGCAAGGCTACTAACTGACAAGCCTCAGATTCTAAACCGCTGGGCAGAACACTTACGTTCTGTCCTCAACCATCCATCCACCATATGTGATGAAGCCATAGAGCGCATGCCCCAGGTCCCAATCAATGCCAAGCTTGATGTTCCACCTACCTTAGAAGAGGTCAAGAAGGCAACAAGTCAGATGTCCAGCAGGAAGGATGCTGACTCAATACCAACCGAAGTCTACAAAGAAGGAGGGCCCATGCTGATGCTGAAATTGATAGAGTTATTTACATTCATTTGGTGCAACGAACGTGTGCCACAGGAACTAAAGGATGCCACTATTGTCCAACTGTACAAGCGCAAAGGAAACCGCCAGACCTGCGATAATCACAAGGGGATCTCCCTCCTGTCAATTGCTGGCAAGATACTGGCTAGAGTCCTCCTCAATCGCTTAATTGATCACCTGGAACAGGACTTACTCCCTGAGACCCAATGTGGCTTCAGAGCAGGTCGTGGAACAGCAGACATGATATTTGCAGCTCGACAATTACAGGAGAAATACCAAGAGCAGCACCATAACCTCTACATGGCCGTTGTCGATCTGACGATGACTTTCGACACGATCAGCAGAGAGGGTGTATGGAAGATCATGGAAATGCCCAGTGAAATTAAGAACGTCCAACAGTTTCACGAGGTCATGATGACACGTGTACTTGATGAAGGGGAGCTGTCGGATGCCTTCCATGTCACCAACAGCGTCAAACAGGGCTGTGTACTGGCCCCAACACTCTTCAGCATGATGTTTGCTGCCATGCTCATGGATATCTTTTGGGAAGGTGACGAACATGGGGTAAAGATTAGATTCAGGACAGACGGTAATCTATTCAATCTTCGGAGGTTAAAATCCTTCACCAAGGTAAAAGAATCAACTATCTCAAACCTGTTGTTTGCTGATGACTGCGCCCTCGCTACTAACTCTGTGGAAGAAATGCAGACTTACATGGACAAGTTCTCAATCTCCTATAATACGTTTGGCCTTACCATTAACACCAATAAAACAGAGGTCATGTTCCAGCCCGCCCCTATAAAGCAGTACTACGACGCAGTCATCAACATTAAACACCAGCGTCTCCAGTCAACGGACAACTTTGCCTATCTTGACAGCCTCCTATCCAGATCGACAAATATATATTCTTAGGTCAACAATAGGATATCCAAAGCCAGCGCTGCGTTCGGAAGGTTACGTGTCACTGTGGGAGCGGAAGGGGATACGCGTAGCCACAAAGCTGAAAGTTTACTAGGCCATAGTTCTAACCACGCTTAATTAAACCACTTCCACACAAGCTGTATACGCAGAATACTAAAAATAAACTGGCAGGACAAAATTCCAGACAGCAAAGTCCTCACAAGAGCAAAGATCGCAAGCGTCAACACCCTGTTGCAGAAGGCCCAAGTGAGATGAGTCGGTCACGTTTCTCAAATGCCTGATAAGCGCATCCCAAAACAGTTGATGCATGGTGGACTTCAAGAGGGCACACGCTCTGCGGGTGGACAGAAAAAACGCTTTAAAGACATTCATAAAGTGTCTCTGAAATGCTTCGATATAGAAGCCACGTGCTGGGAAACACTGGCGCAAGATCGCCAAATGTGGCACTGTAACAACACAAGAGAAACAACACATAGCCGAGAATCGTCGTGACGTTGAGACAAAGAGAAAACTAGCTGCGCTAAAAGACAGAACATACAACACACGCATGTCTAGCCTTGATCATGTATGCCACACCTGTGGTCGGGGTTTCTGTTCTAGGATAGGACTCTACAGTCACCGTCCAACACTACAGAGATGTGCAGCAGCACATATCTGAGATTGTTTTCATCATAGACGGCTATTGTTATTATCCACCAGCAAAGAAGGTTTGGAAAACCTAATCATGACGACCAAGAAACATAGTGAAGACTAACACCTATATTTGAATACACAAAATAAATAAATATTGTCAAATGACAAAGCAAAAGGTTCACCTAACATCCAAATAAACAATTAATAACTCCAATGTGTAGAGAACTACAAATACCTGAGCTCAAAAGTTAACAATAACGGCGACTGCTCCAAAGAGATCCCAAGAAGATTGGCAATAGCAATCAAGAAGTTAAACACAATGAAGAACATGTGGCAAATCACCAGCAAAATATTAAAATTAAAAATATTGAGAACATGCATTTTTCCAGTGGCTACTTATGGTTGCGAATCATGGACCATTACACAAACAAGAACGAAAATCCAGTCCTTCGAAACTAAATGTTACAGAAAGATCCTACGAATACCATGGACAGAAAAAAGAAAGAACACTGATGTCCTGAAAGAACTGAATGTTAAAGATAGTTGGCTGATAAACAACATAATATACAGATATATTAGATACTTTGGTCACATCAAACGTCACGATGGCTTGGAAAGTACAATACTAGAGGGCAAGGTCCCAGGACGCAGAGGCAGAGGCAGACCAAGAAGAAGATTGCTAAAAGATATTAAAGAAACCATGAAAATGACCATCGACGAAGTGGGTGAACTGGCTAGAGACACAGTAAATTTCAGATGTTCTGCAAAGAGAACAACGTCCTATAAAGGATGCGCACCTTGATGCATGTTAAAATGACTAATGTTGAAGTGCTGAATGAGATCAAGACACAGAGAAAGCTTATCAATATAAGAAAGAGACAGTCATCATTTTTGGGCATGTGATGAGGAGGAGGTTTAGAACACATTGTGACAACTGGTAAAATCGAGGGTAGACGAGACAGGGGAAGACAGAGAGAGAAAATATTGGATAGCCTGACTTCATGGCACTGTAGAGCGTCAACATCTGAGTTGATAGTAAACACCAACGACATAGATTTGTGGAGATCTATGATCGCCTACGCCAGCTTGCACGGCACCTGATGATGATGATGACCTTGATGATGAGCAGTACTTTGCCACTCTAATAGTCCTCCGGAATTTCTCTCTCTCATAGGCCAGATGTCCCTCCTCTGCAGCCGTCATGTTCAAACCATCAGTTACATCCTGAATCCATCTTCTCTGTGGTCTTCCTCTTCTTCTCTTTGCCGGTATGCCTCCTTCCATGATGGTCTTCTCCCGCCCCTTATGTCTTTTTATATGTCCAAAATATCTTAATTTTCTCCTTATTTGTAGCATCAGCCAGTTTTCTTTGATTTTGAGTTCTTTCTGGATAGATCTATTTGTTCTCTTCTCTGTCCAAGAATTACGTAGAACACTTCCGTAACACTTATATTCAGAAGCACATATGTATTTTTCCTCTGCTTTATTAAATGTCCATGTTTCACACCCATACGTTGCCACTGGAAATAATCACAATATAGATGGAAACTGCAGTAAAACTATGTAGATGTGCGAAACACGTAATGGGGTCAAAGGCAGCATGGGCCAGGGTTAGCGAAGGGGCACGCTAACCAAGACCCTGCAGCCTACCTCCAAGTGGTGACCCTTGAAACAGACTTTGGTTCCGGTCTGGCAAATGGGGGCATGGATCGGGGAGAACTACTGGTAGTGGTAGCAGTGCAAGTACGAAGAAAATACACGAATCTTCTGGCCGACGTCCAACCAAATATTGCTGAAGATCTCGAACGAAAAGAAACAGCAGCGAAACGTTTCTGACATAAGCCCCACTCCCCGGAGTAAGGGCCGAACAGAAATCGCCATCTCCGGAGCATGAGACTCCATACACAAACTCGACGTGCAAGCCAAAGATCCCGCCACAAATTAGCAGTTTCTCTGCCGATGGGGAAACATGAAAGGATGAGAGGTGCATCCAGTGACGAAACGCGTGCCCACTTAGGGCAAAGCTCGAAGCCTTGAGGAGGGGGCAAACATTGCCAGCTCGTGGGCAAGAATAAATGTCAGAGCGTAACGAATAAAAGTCTACCCTCGTGTCGGTACGAGGAAAGATTGCAGCTGACTCCGCATCGGTGGCCTGGTGCAGATACATGTACTGGGCATGGTTTGCAGAGCGCAAAACAAAAAGTTGCGTTTTAGTGCATAACGAAACTACCCGCCCTGGGAAAATCGTGCAAGTTACTGTTGCGATAACAATTAACATCCCGGAAGAACTGAGGTGGGTGATGCCTAACGGAACTGCCAACCTTGGGACAATCGGGCAAGGTACTATTGCAGTCACAACTGACATCCCCGGAAGAACTGGGGCGGATGATGGTGGTGAGCGCAAAATCCTCAGTTGCGTTGCTAGCGCCGACTGAAACGACCCTCTACATTGTTTGTGCCTGGCCCCAGGCCGGTGTCTTCCGAGGTTAACTGCAAATTGCCACGTATCAACGCGTGTCTGGAAAAGGCTGAGAATGTTTCTACTTCGGATCAAACTCAAAAGTGAACGGTAAAGAAAGGTCGACAATGTAAAGATCTGACAGGCTGTCGGGTCCGAACATTGGCGAAGGCCGATATTTTACATGGTGTTTTATACGAGTAAGACGCTGTCCAAGGACAAGCTTATATGCCCAGAGAAATGTTTCTAATCCGGAATGACCTCACAGTCAGAAAGGGCATAACAGCGTAACTAACTGTCTTGGCGTAGATCACAAAGCCCAAATATACGGAAAAGCTGATCGAAAAGGAGTAGATCCGGGTCGACATAGTCGGCAGAAAGGATTGTACCCTAGGGAAAGTTCACCCTAGTAAATCAAAAACTGGCTGAAACCGAACGGGCGGACCTAGTCACCAAAGGTGCACAATCAATCCGACGTAGATCACCCCGTTCTTGCCAGTGGACCAATTATACATCACAATAAGAATGATAAAATTGGCCGTGAAGAACGATCGCGAGAGAGAGAGAAACACGTAATAACAAAGTACTGTAGGTTTACAAATTACAAAAACAATGACAATATGCAGCAACGTTTCGAACAACAGGAGTGACGAATTAAAAAAACAATTACATATGGACGACTAGATACGGAGACATTCAAACGTTCCTAATGAAAATCTGGGAATAAAAACGAATAACGAACACAAAAAAAAACACATAAAAACTAGAAATAGAAAAGAAGAGAAACAATAAAAAATCAAGTAAATATATAATATATATAAATGTACCATATGCACATATAGGTTACAAGGCATGAGAAGGGAAAGTACTAAGAAGCATAGGAATGTAAAGCGTTGAGTCCATGTGGTTCTAAGGTACCATACACCGAAATAAAACGATTCTCCAGAGCAAATCGACTACAATCATCCGAAGAACATGATCAGATGGCTGTGACCTGGACATCGTTAGCTCCTAAATGGCCAGTATCATTGAAATGGGTGGCTATAGGGTCACAGAGCATTGGAGTATATCGCGCAAGTGTTGGGCGAATCAGTCACTGAGCCTCTTGCCTGTCTCGCCGATATAAGCCTTGTTACACCGTTTGCAGGTAATGGCATAGATAAGATTACGGGACTCGCATGTAAAGCCATCTTCAATAACAAACGTGGTTTTAGGAAAAGATACAGTACGAGTCTGTATCACATAAGCACACGTATTGCAACGCCGACGGTCACACTGGACAGTGCCAAAATGCCTATGGATATTGGACTTAAGGATATTGGACTTCAGGATATTGGACACTGGGAATATGCACGCTCTTAGTATTCTGATCTTTGTTTTCTTATCAGTTCCGTTCCATACTGTTTTGAGTTGTTTAATTTTTAGTAAAGCCATGTTTGTTCTTCTTTTAATTTCCTTCATCCCATTTCCATCTATTGTTAGCAGTGAACCAAGATATTCAAAACTGTTCACATTTCCATCTGTTGTTAGCAGTCAACAAAGATATTCAAAACTGTTCACATTTTCTACTTTCTCTCCGTTGATAAAAATATCTTTTGTCATGTTCGTTTTATCTGTTATTATTTTTGTTTTTGCCACATTGAGATATAGATTTTGTTTTTCGCTTTTATCTTGCACATCTCCTAATAATTTCTGAATCTCTTTTTGTGATGTTGACAGTAATACTGTATCGTCAGCGTATTGTAGTTCAGGTATTTCTCTTCCTCCGATTATAAAAGGATTGTATTGCTCTTTCCCGCTATCTTCTGTAACATTCCTCATGATGTTTTCTGCATATATGTTAAACAGACAAGGCGACAGAATGCAGCCTTGTCTGACTCCTGCCTTATCTCAAACCGTCTGATGTATCATCACATGTTCTTACAGCCGCCATTTGATCACTATAAAGTTCTCTTATGACCTGTATTAAATGTAATGGGAATCGCATTTCTCCCATAATCTTCCACAATTCCTGATGCTCTACACAATCAAATGCCTTTGAGTAGTCAATAAAGCATGAGTATAGATCTACATTATACTCTCTAGATTTTCTATGATTGTTCTCATGTTAAATATATGGTCACGTGTACCTCTGTTCCGTCTAAACCCAGCTTGTGTTATGTTGATATTTTCTTACATTTTCCTATACAGTCTTCCCATAATAATTTGTAATAAGATTTTACTTGCGTGGCTTATCAATGCCACTGTTCTATAGTTGGTACATAATTTGGGTCTCCCTTTTTATGTATTGGCTAAACTGCTCAGGAGTTGAACTACATTATTCGTAAACATCTTGCCAACTGCTGAGAGAGACTCGGCACTTATTGATCTGCTATAGTTTGTGTTAAATTATAGTTAGTTCTACTTACTTGCAGGATATATTAATACTTTTCAAGTCGTCCATGTCATAAGTGGTATGCTCCCACCCATCCACCGACACTGCTACCACAACAATCATGGTTGCCAGGGAAAACCCGCAAATACAGAACTTGCAAATAGAATTAGGAGGAGATGCCATTCACTTTTTCAGATTTTTTTGCATCTAAGGAGTCATTAGGTCTCTGTTGAAGACATTAGCAGACCCGTCTATAATGTTGCCATCATTAGGTCTCTGTTGAAGAGATTAGCAGATATGTCTATAATGTTGCCATCATTAGGTCTTTGTTGAAGAGATTAGCAGACATGTCTATAATGTTGCCATCATTAGGTCTCTGTTGAAGAGATTAGCAGACACGTCTATAATGTTGAAGAGATTAGCAGACACGTATGTAATGTTGAAGAGATTAGCAGACATGTCTATAATGTTGAAGAGATTAGCAGACATGTCTATAATGTTGAGTATAAGATGACATATGACAATATAAAAGATGGCATCATACGACAGTATATAGCTCAAAGATGTGGTAGTATATGTTTGTGCGACAACACGCGAACTATTTCATCATACACACATATGACAGACAAAGAACATATGACAGACAAAGAACATATGACAGACAAAGATCATATGACAGACAAAGAACATATGACAGACAAAGAACATATGACAGACAAAGATCATATGACAGACAAAGAACATATGACAGACAAAGAATATATGACAGACAAAGATCATATGACAGACACAGAACATATGATAGACAAAGAACATATGATAGACAAAGAACTTATGACAGACAAAGAACATAGGACAGACAAAGAACATATATGACATACAAATAACATATGAGATAATAATTGAATAACAAAGTGCAACAACAGTTTGGCTAAATGTTAGATAATATAACAAAGTGCAACGACAACGACGGCGACAACGACAGTGACAACGACAGCGACGACAACAGCGACGACTACGACGACGAGGACAACAACAACAACAACAACAACAACAACAACAACAACACAACAACAACAACAACAACAACACACAGCAACAAGCAACAGCAACAAGCAACAGCGACATACACAACAGCAACAACAACAGCACACAACACAACAGCAACAGCGACAGCAGCACACAACAGCAACAGACAGCGACAGCGACAGCGACACAGCGACAACAGACAACAACAACAACAACAACAACGACGCACGACAAGCGACAAGCAACAACAACAACGACAACAACACACAGCAACAGCGACAACAGCAACACAACAGCGACAACGACAGCGACAACGACAGCAACACAAGCACAGCAACCAGCAACAACAACAGCACAGCGACAACGACAACAACAACACAACACAACAACACGACACGACAACGACAGCGACAGACAACACACAGACAACAGCACACAACACAACAAGCACACAGACGACACGACAGCAACACAACGACAGCGACACACACAAGCAACAACACAACACACGACAGCAACAGACAACACACACACAACAACAGCAACACAACACAACAACACGACAGCGACACGACACGACAGCGACAGCGACAGCGACAGGCGACAGCGACACGACACGACACGACACGACACGACAACGACAACGACAACGAACACGACAACGACAACGACAACGACAACAGGCTAGTGCTGTCACAGAAACATACAAATATAAGTCACCCAGTGTGGTACATTACGAAAAACACACTAATCATACACACACACACACATAACAGAAACACACAGAAACACACAGAGACACACACACACGGAAACACACACAGATGAACACAAATGTACACACACAAACACACACAGAGCCACACAGATACACAAACACACACAGAGACACACAGAGCCACACAGCGACACACAGACACATAAAGACACACACACACGGAAACACACACATATACACACATATGCACACACACAAACACACACAGAGCCACACATATACACACACACAAACACACACAGAGCCTCACAGAGACACACATATACGCAAAGACACAGACACACACACACATACAGATTAACAAACATATATTGTTGAACATAATATTGCCTGTGTGTTGTCGGGGTCTACAAGGGACAAAGAATAGTAACACTGTAACCTATAAGGCATGTCGTTAGTGGCGACTGAGGTAGGGCCTAGGAAGCTATCTTATTAAATAAAAGCATCGCAGAAATCGGATGTGCTGGCCTACTTGTAGGTGCATAACTGGCACAAGTGCAATTCCTCTTAGGCTCAGATCACATACAGATGACAAAGAGTGCTTTAACAAGTAGTCGATATGAAGCGATCGAAGAAGAAGAACTTAAGAGAAAAACTACTAAATGAAGACAGAAATAGTTCATTTTTTCCCAGACTACAATCTGCTACTTACGATCATATTTGGTCGACTAACGTGGACAGTGATAACAAAAATGTGTGCATAACAGCAAATCTATTTTATTGATCGCTATCGATTGATATTCAGAACAACAGACAAATAATAATAATAGATAATTTGGCATACAGTCTTTGCGTAATAACAGTTTGAAAATAAAAACTACGATGACAAAATGGACGCAAATAAGAGTTTCTGAAAAATCGCTTATTCAATCAATATCTATACAGCTGACACCTGGAATAGAGAAGAAATTAAGTGTATTTATTTACCTGCAGGCAGCCATGCCGTGTTCGGCAATTACGGTCAAAATATGATGATTAACAGAATGCATATTTGAGAAGTACGTTGACAATATGAGATGAAAAACAAAAGTTATTTTGGTAACAATGTTATTATAGTGACATGTATTGAAAATATTCAAGCAGTTTTTTCTTTCAATCGATTTCTGTAGATCATATGTTTTGAAAGAAATGTTGAAAACTAAATACTCGTAATTCTACTTTATAGATTCTGAGTCGGCATCAGATCTGAACAACTCGTTTACGGTCAATGAAATCTAATACATTGCTGCAATAGAACACGGTAGATGTGATACTTAAAATGGATATTTGTATATCTCATGCTTGCTAGAACATCTGATGTGTTCTTAAGCATATCTCTGTAGCTTGGCTAACAACCCACTATCTTAATCGTTGGCTAACAACCCACTATTAAGGCGTTGGCTAACAGCCCACTATTTAAATCGTAGGCTAACAACCCACTATCTTAAAGCGTTGGCTAACAACCCACTATCTCAAAACGTAGGCTAACAACCCACTATCTTAAAGCGTTGGCTAACAACCCACTATCTCAAAACGTAGGCTAACAACCCACTATCTAGAGGCGTTGGCTAACAACCACATCACTCATCCAATAGCGTAGGCTAACAACCCACTATCTGAGGCTTGGCTACAACCCACTATCTCGAGGCGTGGCTAACAACCCACTATCTCGAGGCGTAGGCTAACAACCCACTATCTCGAGGCGTTGGCTAACAACCCACTATCTCGAGGCGTAGGCTTACAACCCACTATCTCGAGGCGTTGGCTAACAACCCACTATCTAGAGGCGTTGGCTAACAACCCACTATATCGAGGCGTTGGCTAACAACCCACTATCTCGAGCGTAGGCTACAACCCACTATCTTAAAGCGTAGACTAACAACCCACTATCTCTCGACAGGTGTAGTAACTAACAACCCACTATCTCGAGGCGTAGACTAACAACCCACTATCTCAAGGCGTAGGCTTACAACATTAAAATCTATACACAATAGTTGATACTCAAAACTAAAAATGAACACTGATAAAGTGTTAGTAACAGTTGGACAATGAATGTTTTATTTACAATTGGGAAGTTGAAAAAACTAACACAAATGTTATTGAAATTTCTTTCTTTCTATTGTAGAGGAAATGTTAAAAAGAAATTATGATACGAATTGGCAAAGCAACATCAGCTTTTAAAAGTCTAAATAAAATATGGAACTGCAAGTTATATAGTATTAAAACTAAATTACTAATTTTCAATTCAAATGTTGTATCAATCCTAACATATGCTAGCGAGAGTTGGAAAATGACTAAAGATATAGAATGCAAGTTGAATGCATTTGAAAATAGATGTCTGCGAAAAATAATGAATATAAAATGGGACGTATTCAGGAGAAGTGATGAAATCAGAGAAATGTCTGGTCAACCACTAGTGACAACTGTTATAAGAAAGAAGATGGAGATATGTTGGGCACACTTTGAGGAGAAATGATCAAAGAATATCAAAGCAGACATTGAAGTGGGATGCAAAGGGTTCAAGAAAGAGAGGACGACCTAAAGAGACCCTGAAATGAAATTTGCTGAGAGAGGTAAGAAATATCGGTCTCAGTTCCACGGAGGTTGCCAAGAATAGAGCGGTAGGCTGAAATTGCTTGCAGGCCCCGTGTAACGTATAAGATACGAGAGGAATTTATTGGGGAAAATGAGAGCAACAGAACACACATTTATTGTGATAGTTTACTGGTAATATTTTATGTATTACACATTTATTGTGGTAGGTTACTGGTAATATTTTATGTACCATACATTTATTGTGGTAGGTTACTGGTAATATTTTATGTATTACACATTTATTGTGTAGGTTACTGGTAGAAATCCGATTAACCCATTCTCATATAAAGTGAAAATAAGAAAAACAAAAAGAAGGAGAATTAATAAATTTTAAAATCTATGGAAAAAACATAAGAAACAATGGGGAAAAAGGGGGTCAACTTTTAAAGTATAAGAAGGGAAACAAAGCAATGAAAAGGTTTAACCGGGCCAAAAAGTGAAAAAAGAAAAATGGAGAAGAAATAAATTTAAATGTTTTAGAAGTGATCATGATCAAGTTGAGAAGGAGAATCAATTGTTAAACTGTCTCAATAGAAGTGAAAATAAGATAACAATTTTGAGAAGGAGAAGAATTATTAACCATGTATATTGAAGTGAAAAATAAGATAAAATGGGGGGTAATCTTTTAACTGTATCATATAAAAGTGATAAGATCAATTTTGAAAGAATAAACTTTTAACCATGTATATATAGAATGATACATAAAATAACAATGTTGAGAAGGGAAGTCAACTTATTAACCATGTCATAATAGAAGTGATACTAATAACAATGTTGAGAAGGAGAAGTCAACTGATTAACTATGTCACATATAGAAGGATACATAAGAAAAAATGTTAGAAGGAGAAGTCAACTATTAACCATGTCATCATTTTAAGTGATACATAAAAACAATGTTGAGAAGGAGAAGTCAACTTATTAACCAGGTCATCATATAAAGGATAATAAGATAACAATTTTTAGAAGGAAAGTCAACTTTTAAACCCATGTCATCATATAGAAGTGATACATAAGATAACAATGTTTAGAAGGAGAAGTCAACTTATTAACCATGTCATCATATAGAAGTGATAAAAGATAACAATGTTAAAAGGGGGAGAAGTCAACTTTTTAAACCCATTTTATCAAAAGAAGTGATACATAAGATAACAATGTTAAAAAGGAGAAGTAATTGTTTAAACCCATGTAAATATATGGGAAGTGAAAAAAGGGGAAATAAAAAACCCGGGGAAGGAGAAGTAAACCCGAAACCCAAACCCCAACAATAAAGTGAACAAAGAAACAATGTTAAAAGGGGAGAATAAACCTTTTTAAACCATGTCATCATAAAAGAAGTATACATAAGTTTAAAAAATTTGAAAAGGGGAGAATAAATTTTATTAACCATGTCATCATATAGAAGTGAAAATAAGATAACAATGTTGAAAGAAGTAAAATTATTAAACCCAAATGTCATCAAAAATTATACATAAGATAACAATTTTGGGAAAAGGGGAAGTCAACTTTTTAAACCCAATGTCATCAAAAGAATTGATACATAAGAAAAAAAATTTGAAAGGAGAATAACTTATTAACCATGTCATCATATAGAAGTGATACATAAGATAACAATTTAGAAGGAGAAGCCAACTTTTTAAAACCATGTAAATAATAGAAGTAAATACATAAGATAAAAATGTTCGGGAAAGGAAAGTCAATTTATTAACCATGTCATCATATAGAAGTGATAATAAGATAACAATGTTAGAAGGAGAAAGTAAACTGATTAACCATGTCATTAATAGAAGTGATACATAAGATAACAATTTTGAATAAGAAAGTCAAGGAAGATAAGAATAGTTAAAAAAACTTGTTTAGAACAGTTTTTTAAAAATGAGATTGATATAGCCAAAAAATACATATACTTGAATTTTTAGCATAAATATTGAAAAGTCAACAGACAATTACATAAGATGATGCACGAATCCATTCTCTAAAGCTCATCTGTTCTCTAAACCTCATCTATTCTCTAAACCTGATCTGTTTCTAAACCTGATCTGTTCTAAACCTATCTGTTCTTAAACCTATCTTTCTCTAAACCTGATCTGTTCTCTAAACCTCATCTGTTCTCTAAATCTCATGTGTTCTCTAAACCTCATGTTTCTAAATATCTCTAAATCTCATGTGTTCTCTAAATCTCATGTGTTCTCTAAATCTTTCTAACCTGTTATCTCTAAACCTCATGTATTCTCTAAACCTCATCTGTTCTATAAACTATCTATTCTCTAAACCTCATCTGTTCTCTAAACCTGATCTATTCTCTAAACCTCTTTGTATTCTCTAAACCTCATCTGTTCTCTAAACTCATGTTCTTATATCTGTTCTCAAACCTTCCATCTGTTCTCTAAACTGTCAATCTGTTCTCTAAACCTCATCTGTTCTCTAAACCTGATCTATTCTCTAAACCTCATCTGTTCTCTCTAAACCTCATCTATTCTCTAAACCTCATCTATTCTCTAAACCTCATGTGTTCTCTAAACCTCATGTGTTCTCTAAACCTGATCTATTCTCTAAACCTCATGTGTTCTCTAAACCTCATCTGTTCTATAAACCTCATCTATTCTCTACACCTCATTGTATCATTAAGATCAAAATGATGGTTTTAACCAACAAAAATATTAAATGAAAACCTAACGTAAAGAAATTGAAAGGAGACCACCCAGAACAAGGGTTGTTTTTAAACAAATTCACAGAAAAAAACTAACAAACATATTGTCATACAATTTGGCTACATGTTGCATAACACATTGTTTTTGATAGTAGACAACGTTTGGTGTATACACTGTAATTATTTAGATAATAAAAATACATTTTCTTGAAAATATATTGTAACCCCCTCTTCCTCTTCATCATGCAGTGAATTTCAAAACATAAGAAGTGCAAAGAATGCCAAACTAGCATATGATGTACATATCACCCATAATTATAGCATGAACCTCCAAAAAATGGCTTACCTAGTTGGTTTTGTAGATATGGTTTTTGCAATGTAACCCTTCCAAATAAAAAAAAAATTTCAAATTAGAACAGCAATATCTCTGCTTATATACAGTTTAGACAAAAAGTGGAGGTTCACGCTATAACTTTGGGTGATATGTACAACATATGCCAGTTTGGCATTCTTTGCACTTCTTATATTTGTGAAATCCGCTGCACGAGAGAAGGAAGGGGGTTGGTGTTTACAATATAATTTCAAGAAAATTAATTATTCGTTAAATAAATAATTACAGTGTATACACTAAACGTTGTTTATCATCGAAAACAATGTCTTTAGCAACATGTGACCAAACTGTAAGACAGTATGTTTGTTTTCTTTTTTGTGAATTTCTCAAAAGACAACCCTTGTTCTGGGTGGGTCTCTCCTTACTGTTGCAGTTTTAATTTTGACTGTAAAAGTTCATTTGAACAATTTGACTGTACAAGAGAAATTCATTACTGAACAATTTGACTGTACAAGAGAAATTCATTACTGAACAACTCATTTAAAAATTACAAGTCTCAATTTAATTGACATTACATTTATACCTGATTTCAACATAAATACGTCCAGGTTTCCATAGTTACCCTGAGACTGATTCCAGACAGTTACCATGGCAATAATCTGCCACAACGTAGAGGCTGTTATATATAAACACGCACACGTAACACGTAAACACGCACACGTAACACGTACTCATGAAAAACAACGCTTGCCATATATAAACGTGAGTGGTGAATTGAAATGGAATTATACTAGCCATCCTGGCAGGCTGACATTCCCTAATAGAAAATGCCAACACATTTTGCCAGAATAAATATATAAATAGTGTGTGTCCATCTTGGGGATGCGGGCGTAGGCGATTATGAACGTCCACAACAGTTGCTCTTGAGTGACTGACTATTAAATTAGATTTTCATATTCTTCTTCTTTTGTCGTCCCGCTCTTACCGGCTTGTTGCACTGTATCGTAGTTTTCTTGGTTTTTTTTCTTATGTTGCTCTAACGGCTTTGAGTAAAAATTATTTGTGCTTTTTGGCAAGATGCTGCTATGTCATCTTTCCATCTTTTTCAAGGTCTGCCTCTCGTCTTATTTCCTGATGTTCTATTGTAGAAGACTCTTTATACAGGAGAATTTGGTTGCATCTTATACAACTGAGCAGAATCACTTCCATGTTTCTCAAAGCAATTTAAGCAAGGTTCTGTCTCAACTTTCGTTCTTATGCTGACGTTGGTGATTATCTTTTCTAGTGTTGTTGGTAACTTTTTGTAGGCATCGCATTTCACATGTAGTTATTTTTGGCAACTGTGCTTTCCTCATTATCCACGTTTGGCTTTGGTAACACAGTTTGAAAATGCTGTTGATCATCTGTTGTTTAGCTGTCAGTGAGCTGTTTGAGTGCTTTAACAATGGGGCTAGCTGGAAGGTGACAGCATTGTGCATTATTTCTACTACTACAAAACCTTCTTACCAGCTGTAAATCTTCGTGAATTTTTTTCCGTTTCATCATCATCTCCTTCTTCATTAGATATCCTCAAGAGACGTCGATTGCCTGTTGTGGTTTCTTTCGCTTTGAATTTCTACAGTTGACATTAAATTGTTGACAAGTTTGAGTTGCTAGTTCTGAACAAAGTTCCCCAATCCTGGCTCTAGGTGTCCTTACTATATCTGAACTTTTATCCTGACATGTTCAACATAATTAAAGATGAACAAGGCACCATATGTGATACCCCTAATATGAACAACACGATAGAAACAGTCTCCCTACATCAACGTGAAACACATGGAAGGCAAAGAGATTTGATAGCTCTAATGTAAGCAGAGTAGATGGAACTACCTTTACCCATACCTTCTCTCATCTCATTCTCTGCGCCTAACGCCCAATCGTATTTAGATGTCGTTTTCATCTATCTGTCCATATTGTCTTTAGTAAACTTTCTACCATCGACGAAGTGGGTCTTTGGTAAACTTTCTACCATCGACGAAGTGGGTCTTTGGTAAACTTTCTACCATCGATCGAAATGTCGAGAGTCTCTTGGTAAACTTTCTACCATCGACAGTAGGTCTTGTAAACTTTCACCATCACGAAGTAGGTCTTTGGTAAACTTTCATCACAAGTCTTGACTTTTCATCGACAAAGTGGGTCTTTGGTAAACTTTCTACCATCAACGAAGTGGGTGAACTGGCTAGCGACAGAGTGAATTTCAGAAGCGATGCAAAGAGAGCAACGTCCTAAAAGGATACGCACCTTGATGATGATGATACTTTCTACAATTTTCTACAGTTTAATTATGATATTTCGAATGTTGTTTTAAGCATTCAATTTGTGTTCAGCACTTTCTATGCACATCGTGTTTAATATATGACGTTTTGTGCTGAAAAAAATCAATTTCTTTTATTATACTTCACTTGACAACACTTCTGTACTTGTTGTTGTAAACAAAAGTAATAATTTATAAGCTAAATGTTAATTGTACAGTCGTTATAAAAACATTAATAATTGTATTTCTGCATTTTTAACATAAGAAAAACCAAAATAAAAAATCCAAAGAACATTTCATTCAAAATTGACAACATGTTTGAATTGTAAACACTTTACAAATAAATGATATCACGAGAAATATATATAAATATATATTGCATCTGTCAATCTCTTTTAGAAATGAGCAAAATCAGGTCGTTTTATTCTATATTCTCATCAAACTTGTTTCATATCACTTGTTTCATGTCACTTGTTTCATGTCACTTGTTTCATGCCACTTGTTTCATGTCACTTGTTTCATGTCACTTGTTTCATACCACTTGTTTCATCCATGTCCCATCATCTTCTCTTCTTCCTAGGTCATTCTAAGCGACCAGTTTAATCATTCTTATTGTGATATATAATTGATCTTTGACAAGAACGACTAACATTAAACCCACGAGGTACCTACTTTGTGTATGGTACTATACACTGTATAGGTCACGGCTACTGTTTTCTCCTAAGGAAATGCTTTGAGTCTATCTCGATGACAGTCAGTCTCTAACACTTCCGCTTCTTTCGTACAAGTTCTTTTTAATGATACGTTTGCCGTATATTTTGGCCTGGATCTACGCCAAAGAGCCTATTGTACTGCAGCCTTTCTGAGGGCGGCGTTCCTTCTGTATCGTGTTATCAACACTCTCTAATGATCTTTAATGCCGTATATTTTGGCTTGAATGTACGCCAAATAGCATTTACTACTTTGCAGATGACTGGGTGAGGTAGTTCCGGTATAGGAACACTTACAAGCCTTCTAGGACTAGTCGTTGGAACGATCACTTGCCGGCTGCTTCCTGTATTTATTGTTTTTAACGATTTTTGTCGCCGTATATTTGGGCTTTATGATCTATGCCTAAGAGTATGTCTACACTGTGCACCCTTTCTGACTATGTGAGATCGTTCCAGATTAGGAACATTTCACAGTCTTTGTTGGGGCATATAAGCTTGTCCTGGGACGGCATCTTACTCGTGTAACACACCGTGAATAGTGTCGACCTTCGCCAGTGTTTTGGTTTGGACAGCCTGTCAAATCTTTACTAACCACGTTGAGTTTATTCCGGAGTAGGAAAATTCTCAGCCGTTTCAGAAGCTGCATTTTCTCTGGCCCCAGGAAAAACTGGACTGGGGCTGCGCAGTAAAAATTTAAAGGGTCTTTTCGTTATGCGCTATCAGCGCAACTTAGATTTTGTGATCGCCAAACATCACCCGCCCCAGTATTTCCGGGGATGTTAGTTGTAAGGACAATACCGTGCCAGAATTCCTGAGAGAGGTCACTGCAAAATGATCACGGTGGTTTGCTGGTGTATTTGATGAAGGTGGATCAGATCTGTTCCACACGTTCAAATGGTCTTTCACTTTAATATGTACAAGTTGTGTGTTAGGATTTCTACGATTTTGTAGGATATAGTGGATGGATATATATATTGCTGATTTATGTCACAAGCTCTACACATTGTTGTAAGCATTCTCATCTCCTGTGATATGTACTGTATCTGCTGAAGAGCAATTAGCTTGTTCCTTCATCACGCTTCATGAATACCACAGTTAATTCAATAGAAACAAATATGATGACTGGAGTCCAGACAGTCTATATGTGGTCTGGTAGATAAGTGATATACAGGAGGTGTGGACTTAGAAGGCTTTGCAACAATTTAATACTGCATTACATTTGTGACTCGTCTTCTCTGTTGTTGCAGTCCTGGATACCCTACAAACCACTATTCCATGGCGACACAAGCAATGTACGATAAGTTGTTCGATCTTGTAAATCAGCTTCCACGCGGTTGTCAGTGTTCTGAATGTTTCACAAGCCATTCTTCCATGACGAAACAAGCAATGTACTACACGTCGTTAAAAAGTGTGTAGCAGCTTCCCAAACCCTGTAGATATTTATACCAAAATGTTTTATAGGAGACCTTTTTCACCAGTACAGACGGTTAATTGGCAAGTGTTTTACTGTGACAACTTCTGAGTTTGTGCTTGCTTGTCTCTCTTGTCTTTACAGACGGTCAATTGACAAGTGTTTTACTGTGACAACTTCTGAGTTTGTGTTTGTTTGTCTCTCTTGTCCTTACAGACGGTCAATTGGCAAGTGTTTTACTGTGACAGCTTCTAAGTTTGTACTTGTCTCTCTTGTCTTTCTGTTCACCTCTAAGTCTCTTTCAAAAGACTCTGTGCCAAATGTTCTTTTCTACATATCTCGGTCATCTGCTAGTTTTGTTTCAAAATAGGGGAAGACTGCAGTAAAACTTGGTAAATAGTGAAACACGTACAAACAAAGTACTATAGTTTTACAAAATACAGAAACAGTGACGATAAACAGCAACGTTTCGACCAACAGGGCCTTTATCAAGCAAACGAACAAACAGAAGTGACAAATTAAAATGAAACACAAATGGACGACCAAATACAAACATATCTAAGGAAAATCTGGAATAAAATCGAATAACAAAATAAATGTAACACAAAAACACACATAAAAACTAGAAATAGAACGGAAAAGAAACAATGAAACATCTAGTAAATATATAACTTGAATACATGCAACATATACCCATATATATTACAAAGCATGGGAAGAGAAAGTACTAAGAAGCAAAAGAATGTAATACATGCAACATATACCCATATAGATTACAAAGCATGGGAAGAGAAAGTACTAAGAAGCATAAGAATGTAATACGTTGAGCCCGCGTGGTCTGAAGGTACCATACAAAGAAATCAACCGATTCTCCAGAGCAAATCGACTACGATCATCAGAGGAACATGATCGGATGGCTGTGACCTGGACATCGCAAGCTCCTGAATGGCCAGTATCATTGAAATGGGTAGCTACAGGGGCCACAGAGCATTGGCGTATATCGCGCAAGTGTTGGGCGAATCGGTCACTGAGTCTCCTGCCGGTTTCCCAATATAGCCTGTTTGCACCGCTTGCAGATAATGGCATAGATAATATTACGGGACTCGCACGTTAAACTGTCTTCAACAACGAACGTGGCTTTTGGAAAAGACACCGTGCGGGTCTGTATTACATAAGCACAAGTGTTGAAGCGCCGACGGCCACACTGGATGGTGCCAAAATGACTCTGGATATTAGGCTTGAGGCGACTGTGAACCAACATATCCTTAAGGCTTCTGTCCCGTCTGTACGCCACCAAAGGATAGTGTTGGAAGATTGAACGTGTCTCAGGATCAGACTGAAGAATGGAGAGATGACGGAATAAGACTTTCTTCACAAGGGAACTATGAAGGTGGAAAGTTAAGACAAGTTTCACCCTGTCAGAATTGGAAGTTCTATGCTGGTTGAGAGAGCCTCCTGGCGAGAAATTTGCTGAACGCGCCGCATAGCAGAAGCAAGCACCTTATCCGGGTATAAGCGCTTACGAAAGAAATAACCAGCATAGAACTTCCAATTCTGACAGGGTGAAACTTGTTTTAACTTTCCACCCTCATAGTTCCCTTGTGAAGAAAATCTTATTCCGTCATCTCTCCATTCTTCAGTCTGATCCTGAGACGTTCAATCTTCCAACACTATCCTTTGGTGGCGTACAGACAGGACAGAAGCCTTAAGGATATGTTGTTCACAGTCGCCTCAAGCCTAATATCCAGAGTCATTTTGGCACCATCCAGTGGCCGTCGGCGCTTACACTTGTGCTTATGTAATACAGACCCGCACGGTGTCTTTCCAAAAGCCACGTTCGTTGTTGAAGACAGTTTAACGTGCGAGTCCCGTAATATTATCTATGCCATTATCTGCAAGCGGTGCAAACAGGCCTATATTGGGAAACCGGCAGAGACTCAGTGACCGATTCGCCAACACTTGCGCGATATACGCCAATGCTCTGTGGCCCTGTACTACCCATTTCAATGATACTGGCCATTCAGGAGCTTGCGATGTCCAGGTCACGGCCATCCGATCATGTTCCTCTGATGATCGTAGTCATTTGCTCTGAAATCGGTTGATTTCTTTGTATGGTACCTTGCGACCACGCGGGCTCAACGTATACATTCTTATGCTTCTTAGTACTTTCTCCCATGCTTTTAATCTATATGGTATATGTTGCATGTATTACATTCTTTGCTTCTTAGTACTTCTCTTCCCATGCTTTGTAATATATAGGGTATATGTTGCATGTATTCAAGTTATATATTTACTAGATGTTTCATTGTTTCTTTCCGTTCTATTTCTATTTTTATATGTGTGTTTTTGTGTTTCATTTATTTCGTTATTCGTTTTTATTCCAGATTTTCCTTAGATACGTTTGTATTTGGTCGTCCATTTGTGTTTCATTTTAATTTGTCACTTCTGTTTGTTCGTTTGCTTGATAAAGACCTGTTGGTCGAAATGTTGCTGTTTATCGTCACTGTTTCTGTATTTTGTAAAACTATAGTACTTTGTTTGTACGTGTTTCACTAGTTTTGTTTCACATTTGTTGGGAGTGATAGAAAATGTCTTCATTGAGGCCTTGTAGATTTCATTATATCTGAGCAGTGGTTTGCTTTGGTGCATTTTCCCTTCCGAAAGTTCACAGAACAGCACTTGTTGTGGTATGCGGCTATTGTCCATTCTTTTCACATGCCCTAGCCATCTTAGTCGTCTACTGCTGATCATGCCCATGATGTAAGGCAAGATTTGCATGTTGCAGTACTTCAGAGTTGGTTATCTTGTCGTACCACCTGATGTTCATAATCTTGCGGAGACATCGAAAGTGAAAGATGTTAAGTCTCCTCTCGTGTCTTGAGTAGGCTGTCCATGTTTCTGAGCCATATAGTAAAGAGCTAATTACACAGGCTCGATAGATTTAAATAAATTTTCTTCTGCAATGTTAATTTTGTGATGTCTAACGCTCTCATTGATAGTTTGCCAAATGTAGTAGCCGCACTCCCTATTCGAGAGTTGATTTCTTCATCAAGAGAAAGGCTGGCAGTGACCGTGGACCCGAGATAGCAGAATTTTGAAACTGGTGTTAGATGGTTACCATTTAAAGTGATATTTGATGATGCTGTTCGGCAGTGCGTTGCCGGGGTTTGCAAGGGGGGTAGAGATTAGTAGCACTGGGACATACAAGACATGTCGTCTTGGTGACACTTAAAGAAAATAGGTCACATGCCATTGTAACAGTGAATTGTAACAGTGGATTGTAACAGTGGATTGTAACAGTAGATTGTAACATTGGATTGTAACAGTGAATTGTAAAAGTGAATTGTAACAGTGATTGTAACAGTGATGTAACAGTGTTGTAACAGTGAATTGTAAAAGTGAATTGTAACAGTGATTGTAACAGTGATTGTAACAGTCAATTGTAACAGTCAATTGTAACAGTCAATTGTAACAGTGAATTGTAAAAGTGTTCTGAATTGAGCGAAAATTGGAAATTATTTTGTAAGTGATCAACTGCAGGCACCTTTATATAAACGGAATGGACCAACCCAAATCACTATGTGAAAACACCTGTCTACTATTTTCTATTTTTCTACTATTTTCTATTTTTCTACTATTTTCTATTTTTCTAGTATTTTCTATTTTTCTAGTATTTCTACAGTGAATGCTTTGTAAAATTAACGTGAAAATAAAAAAAAAATATATAAATTATTTCAAAGTTGATCAATATCTCCATATCGTTTATTCTAGTGCAGTACTCAAGTTTTAAAGTTGATCAATATCTCCGTGCAGTACTCAAGTTTTAAAGTTGATCAATATCTCCGTGCAGTACTCAAGTTTTAAAGTTGATCAATGTCTCCATATCGTTTATCCTAGTGCAGTAATCAAGTTTCTGTGTAGGGTACATTGATCCGTATCATTATATATGCTATTCTCAACATTAATTGTACCAAGATTACGATTTATTTTTATATCATGAAATATAATAGAGTAGAACAGATTGAGAAACTTGTTGAAAATATCTGCATTGTGTTCTTTTTGTGTGTGTTAAGCACACGTTAGTATGTAACTGTGTAGCACACGTTAGTATATAACAGTGTAGAACGTACCGGTTCTCTCATCTCCTTTATTTGAACATTAAGCTTCTGCCATGCACACTTAAGTAGCCCCGGAAACGAATAAGTACGGTACACCAAGTTCGCACCATATAACAAACAGCTAGGAAATTGAAGTTTGGCGTCTATATCAGTGACAGGGTGAGCGTTTAGGTCAGTTGAAGGACAAACTTAAAACGAAAAGAGGTCGCTGGACGTGCATATGCGAATGGCCGATGTAGACGGAAATAGTTGATAACTAATATTTATGCGTTGAGACTTATGCCCTGGTTTCAAAGGTGAAGGTCCGATTTGTGGACAAAGATGATCTTTGCTACCATATAAATACAGAGAGAAATTAGAATGAAAGGAGGTACGCCCTGATATAACCAAAAAGACACCTCTCTTAGGTTGAAAAGGCGTGCCTCGGCCATATAGAGGCCGAACAAACAAATGAAAGGAGGTTAGGAGTCAGAATTCAAGAGAGAAACATCGACAGTCCTGAGAGTAGGAATTATAACTCGGAGATAGATGGAGTGCATAGTTTTAGTACATCCATAGAGTAGACCATCAGTTTTAGTACATCCATTGAGTAGACTATCAGTTTTAGTACATCCATAGAGTAGACCATCAGTTTTAGTACATCCATAGAGTAGATTAACTGTTTTAGTACATCCATTGAGTAGACCATCAGTTTTAGTACATCTATAGAGTAGACCATCAGTTTTAGTACATCCATTGAGTAGACTAACAGTTTTAGTACATCCATAGAGTAGATTAACAGTTTTAGTACATCCATAGAGTAGATTAACTGTTTTAGTACATCCATTGAGTAGACCATCAGTTTTAGTACATCCATAGAGTAGACCATCAGTTTTAGTACATCTATAGAGTAGACTAACTGTTTTAGTACATCTATAGAGTAGACTAACTGTTTTAGTACATCTATAGAGTAGACTAACAGTTTTAGTACATCTATAGAGTAGATTATCAGTTTTAGTACATCCATAGAGTAGATTAACTGATTTAGTACATCTATAGAGTAGACTAACTGTTTTAGTACATCCATAGAGTAGATAACTCTGCTGTTATTTAGTTGTCAGAGAATAGCACTTTAGATATCACAATAATATAACAAAGAATTAGTAGAGATCCAAGACTAAACAGCCCCAGAGACACAGTTATGACATAGAGCTCAGAGACTAAACAGCCCCAGAGACACAGTTATGACATAGTAGCCGTCCATCGCAAGCGATGATGACAACAATCTCAGACGTGTACTGTTGCACCTCTCTGGTGTGCGGAGGTGACTGTAGAGTCAATCCTAGAACAGAATCCCCGACCACAGGTGGGGCATACATGATCAAGGTTAGACATGTGCGTGTTGTGTGCTCTGTCTTTTTGCGCTGCTCGTTTTCTCTGTGACTCAACAATACGATGATTCTCAGCTATTCAGGTTCCTCTTTTGTTGTTACAGCGTCACATTTGGCGATCTTGCGCAAGGGATTCCCATCACGTAGTTATGACATAGAGCTCAGAGACTAAACAGCCCCAGAGACACAGTTATGACATAGAGCTCAGAGACTAAACAGCCCCAGAGACACAGTTATGACATAGAGCTCAGAGACTGAACAGCCCCAGAGACACAGCTATGACATAGAGCTCAGAGACTGAACAGCCCCAGAGACACAGCTATGACATAGAGCCCAGAGACTGAACAGCTCCAGAGACACAGCTATAACATAGTGCTCAGAGACTTATGACACTGATGTAGTTGAACTACAGCGACAGAGACACAGCTATGACATAGAGCTCGGAGAGAACACATTTTATAAAGAGACTAACTTGCATAACTCGAAGAGAGAGCAGACAGAAGGGCCTAGTGTTCAGTGTTTTGAAGAGGCTACTCTGACATTTGAGATGTGAGTATGACATGTTTCAGGACTAGAGAGAGAGAGAGCTACATGTTGAACTGAAGGTATAACTTGAGATGTGAGTATGACATGTTACAGAACTAGAGAGAGAGAGAGAGAACTATATGTTGAACTGAAGGTATAACTTGAGATGCGAGTATGACATGTTACAGGACTAGAGAGAGAGAGCTACATGTTGAACTGAAGGTATAACTTGAGATATGAGTATGACATGTTACAGAACTAGAGAGAGAGAACAACATGTTGAACTGAAGGTATAACTTGAGATGTGAGTATGACATGTTACAGAACTAGAGAGAGAGAACAACATGTTGAACTGAAGGTATGACTTGAGATGTGAGTATGACATGTTACAAACTAGAGAGAGAGAGAGAGAGAACTACATGTTGAACTGAAGGTATAACTTGAGATGTGAGTATGACATGTTACATGACTAGAGAGAGAGAACTATATGTTGAACTGAAGGTATAACTTGAGATGTGAGTATGACATGTTACAGGACTAGAGAGAGAGAGAGAACTATATGTTGAACTGAAGGTATAACTTGAGATGTGAGTATGACATGTTACAGAACTAGAGAGAGAGAACTACATGTTGAACTGAAGGTATAACTTGAGATAGAAAGAAAATAGAGAACTAGAGATCAGAACATATTTGATAGAGAGCAGAGACAGACATAGACGGAAGAATAGTCTGATGCACAGTCAGTCAGTTTGCACAGAGATACCTTACACATCACACAGCTTCAAAGAGACAGAGAGGTATCAAGAGCATCATTCAAGCTCACCAGCGCTTGGTAGTCTACAGTTGGTGACATCATTCAAGCTCATCAGCGCCTGGTAGTCTACAGTTGGTGACATCATTCAAGCTCACCAGCGCTTGGTAGTCTACAGTTGGTGACATCATTCAAGCTCACCAGCGCTTGGTAGTCTACAGTTGGTGACATCATTCAAGCTCACCAGCGCCTGGTAGTCTACAGTTGGTGACATCATTCAAGCTAACCAGCGCTTGGTAGTCTACAGTTGGTGACATCATTCAAGCTCACCAGCGCTTGGTAGTCTACAGTTGGTGACATCATTCAAGCTCACCAGCGCCTGGTAGTCTACAGTTGGTGACATCATTCAAGCTAACCAGCGCTTGGTAGTCTACAGTTGGTGACATCATTCAAGCTCACCAGCGCTTGGTAGTCTACAGTTGGTGACATCATTCAAGCTCACCAGCGCTTGGTAGTCTACAGTTGGTGACATCATTCAAGCTAACCAGCGCTTGGTAGTCTACAGTTGGTGACATCATTCAAGCTAACCAGCGCTTGGTAGTCTACAGTTGGTGACATCATTCAAGCTAACCAGCGCTTGGTAGTCTACAGGTGGTGACATCATTCAAGCTAACCAGCGTTTGGTAGTCTACAGTTGGTGACATCATTCAAGCTCACCAGCGCTTGGTAGTCTACAGTTGGTGACATCATTCAAGCTAACCAGCGCTTGGTAGTCTACAGTTGGTGACATCATTCAAGCTAACCAGCGCTTGGTAGTCTACAGTTGGTGACATCATTCAAGCTAACCAGCGCTTGGTAGTCTACAGTTGGTGACATCATTCAAGCTAACCAGCGCTTGGTAGTCTACAGTTGGTGACCACGCTATCACTTAGTGTTATCAACAAGACAGCCCTGACAGTTTGACTTCACCTTATTAGAGATAGTTGCAGTTAGATCGAAAGGAAACATTCTAAAAAGTGAGATATTCAAGGATTTCTGAACAGAAACATTTCTTTTGCAGAAGGGATAAGTAGACTATATTATTTAATACAATTATATTTACTGTTGTATTATAAAATAAGAGATTTGTATAATTATGATGATGATGTAAGATTCTCTCATTTTCAGGAATACATCTTATTGATAACTTTCATTGGTTGATGAGGGGAATGGCTAAATGCTAAATAGAAAGATAAATAAACAGTTGAATAAATAAACCACCCTGTGTGTGACTAAGGCAGCAGCGTTAGCGAAATGGAGTTCCTTGAGAAGAATTTCTATTGTTTTTGTCTTCATCCGTAAACATCATCCTTGAAGGCATGTCTTCATCCGTAAACAGCATCCTTGAAGGCATGTATTCATCCGTAAACATCATCCTTGAAGGCATGTCTTCATCCGTAAACAGCATCCCTGAAGGCATGTCTTCATCCGTAAACAGCATCCCTGAAGGCATGTCTTCATCCGTAAACAGCATCCCTGAAGGCATGTCTTCATCCGTAAACAGCATCCCTGAAGGCATGGTTTACAAGTACTGCAAGAAGATGCCAGATGTCAAATGTTTTAATCAGGTCTTCATCGTGTTTTTCAAACGCTTCTTTGGTCACAATGGAAGCCTTTAACTTTCTGTAGTTCATCACATAAGATTCGTTTTGTCAGCCCTTTGTATGACATGAGAGCTACATGATATGCCCTGAGGGTCTGTGACGTGATAGAACTACATGATATGCCCTGAGGGTCTGTAACATGAGAACTATATAGTCCATGAGTCGTCAAATGAATATAGCAACGCTGGAAGCCCAATAAACTCTATACATTTTTTGTTTTTGTAGACATTGTTTTCATCTGATCACTTCCTAAGAGAGCCATAACTAAGGGCATGAAATCTGTCTTACTTCCGGACTAACGTCATACGTCAGATGTTGGATTCTTTTTCTTCTCTAAACTCCCCTTGAAGCACAAGACATCAACAAAATTTCCTCTAACAAGATCTGCCTTGAACAATCCAGCTTAAATCATTCCAGTCTTTCCCTACTTTTCTTTTTCTCTATCTACAGTTTGTCTCCATGTCTCTCTAGGTCTTCCGTTACCCCTCTTACCGCCCTGATTATATTTCAGAGCTACATGTGGGTGTCTGGTTTTCTGCTTTCTTAATGTATGTCCGAAACTCTTCCATTACGTCTTTTTATTTTATTTTAACATTGATATTGTTGATGTATATACTTAAGTGGGATCTCAGGATTAATCATTTTTTTAATTCCAACGAATTCGGACCATTATTCTGAGACATGTTCCATCAAATTCTCTTGTTCAACTGTCTGATTTGGTACTTGTTTTTCCAGTGGTACCGAGCGCACAATCGATTTATATATATTGAGTTTATATGGTCATAAATGAGAATATATGATCGCCTACGCTAGCCGGCACGTCACCTGATGATGATATTTATTTAAGTCTGTGTCCTGTACGCCGATGTATCTCCATATCTTATCTTATCTTATCTTAACCATATTTGTAGTGAAGCGACGTGGGGAGAGTTAGTTTTCTATCTTGTGAATAATGTTATCTAATGATCTGAAATGTGTCATTACTATTCTTGCGCTGATTTCAATTCCTATATCCACAATTATGGTTACACAGCAGCCCAAAGCATACAGTCACACTAACAACTAGGAGACAATCTACGAGACAATCTACGAGACAAGCACACTAGCAACTACGAGACAATCTACGAGACAATCACACTAGCAATTAAGATACAATCTACGAGACAATCACACTAACTATTACGAGACAATCTACGAGACAATCACACTAACTATTACGAGACAATCACACTAGCAACTACGAGACAAACACACTAACAATTACAAGACAATCTACGAGACAATTACACTAGCAGTTACGAGACAATCTACACGGCAATAACACTAGCAACTACGAGACAATCACAATAGCATCTACGAGACAATCACACTACCAGTTACGAGACAATCTACGAGACAATCAGCTAGCAACTACGAGACAATCACGCTAGCAACTACGAGACAAACTACGAGACAATCACACTAGCAACTTCGATACAATCACACTAACAACTACGAGACAATCACACTAACAACTATGAAACAATCTACGAGACAATCACACTAGCAATTACGAGACAATCACACCAACAACTACGAGACAATCTACGAGACAATCACGGTAGAAACGAGACAATCACACTAACAACTAAGAGACAATCACTATAGCAACTACGAGACAATCACACTAACAATTACGAGACAATTTACGAGACAATCACACTAGCAACTTCGAGACAATCACACTAGCAACTATGAGACAATCTACGAGACAATAACACTAGCAACTTTGAGACAATCACACTAACAACTAGGAAACAATCTACGAGACAATCAAACTAGCAACTACGAGAAAATCATACAAGAAGTTACGAGACAGTCTACGAGACAATCACGCTAGCAACCTCGAGACAATCACACTAAGAACTACGAGACAATCACAGTAACAACTACGAGACAATCTACGAGACAATCACACTAACAACTACGAGACAATCACACTAGCAACTTCGAGACAATCACACTAGCAACTTCGAGACAATCACACTAACCACTAGGAGATAATCACACTAACAACTTGGAGATAATCACACTAACAAATAAGAGACAATCTACTAGACAATCACACTAATAACTACGAGACAAACACACTAACAATTGCGAGACTATCTACTAGACAATCACACTAATAATTAGGACACAATCTACGAGACAATCACATTAATAACTACGAGACAAACACACTAATAATTACGAAACTATCACACTAGCAACTACGAGAAAATCATACTAGAAGTTACGAGACAATCTACGAGACAATCACACTAACAACTACGAGACAATCTATGAGACAATTACGCTAGCAACTACGAGACAATCACACTAACAACTACGAGACAATCACACTAGCGACTTCGAGACAATCACACTAGCAACTTCGAGACAATCACACCAACAACTACGAGACAATCTACGAGACAATCACGGTAGAAACGAGACAATCACACTAACAACTAAGAGACAATCACTATAGCAACTAAGAGACAATCACACTAACAATTACGAGACAATTTACGAGACAATCACACTAGCAACTTCGAGACAATCACACTAGCAACTATGAGACAATCTACGAGACAATAACACTAGCAACTTTGAGACAATCACACTAACAACTAGGAAACAATCTACGAGACAATCAAACTAGCAACTACGAGAAAATCATACAAGAAGTTACGAGACAGTCTACGAGACAATCACGCTAGCAACCTCGAGACAATCACACTAAGAACTACGAGACAATCACTAACAACGTTGAGACAATCACACTAACAACTACGAGACAATCACACTAAGAACTACGAGACAATCACACTAGCAACTACGAGACAATCACACTAGCAATTATCAGACAATTGCCCTAACAATTAAGAGACATTCACTCTAGCAACTACCAGACAATCACACTAGCAACCACTCTAACAAATACGAGACAATCTACGAGACAATCACGCTAACAACTACGAGACAATCAAGCTAACAATTACGAGACAAGCTACGAGACAATCACGGTAGAAACGAGACAATCACACTAGCAACTACGAGATAATCACACTAGCAATCACGAGACACTCTACGAGACAATCACACTAATAACTACGAGACAAACACACTAACAATTACGAGACTATCTACTAGACAATCACACTAATAATTAGGACACAATCTACGAGACAATCACATTAATAACTACGAGACAAACACACTAATAATTACGAGACTATCACACTAGCAACTACGAGAAAATCATACTAGAAGTTACGAGACAATCTACGAGACAATCACACTAACAACTACGAGACAATCTATGAGACAATTACGCTAGCAACTACGAGACAATCATACTAAGAACTACGAGACAATCACACTAAGAACTACGAGACAATCACACTAAGAACTACGAGACAATCTACGAGACAATCACACTAACAACTACCAGACAATCACACTAGCAACTTTGAGACAATCACACTAACAACTACGAGACAATCACACTAAGAACTACGAGACAATCACACTAGCAACTACGAGACAATCACACTAGCAATTATCAGACAATTGCACTAACAATTAAGTGACATTCACTCTAGCAACTACCAGACAATCACACTAGCAACCACTCTAACAACTAAGAGACAATCTACGAGACAATCACGCTAGCAACTACCAGAAAATAACACTAACAATTAAGAGACATTCACTCTAGCAACTACGAGACAATCACACTAAGAACTACGAGACAATCTACGAAACAATCACACTAAGAACTACGAGACAACCTACGAGACAATCACACTAACAACTTTGAGACAATCACACTAACAACTACGAGACAATCACACGAAGAACTACGAGACAATCACACTAGCAACTACGAGACAATCACACTAGCAATTATCAGACAATTGCCCTAACAATTAAGAGACATTCACTCTAGCAACTACCAGACAATCACACTAGCAACCACTCTAACAAATACGAGACAATCTACGAGACAATCACGCTAACAACTACGAGACAATCAAGCTAACAATTACGAGACAAGCTACGAGACAATCACACTAGCAACTTCGAGATAATCACACTAACAACTACGAGACAATCTACGAGACAATCACGATAGCAACTACCAGACAATCACACTAACAACTACGAGACAATCTACAAGACAATCACACTAGCAACCTCGAGACAATCACACTAACAACTACGAGGCAATCTACGAGACAACCACACTAACAACTACGAGACAATCTACGAGACAATCACACTAACAACTACGAGACAATCACACTAGCAACTACCAGACAATCACACTAACAACTAGGAGACAATCTACGAGACAATCTACGAGACAATGCAAACTAGCAACTACGAGACAATCTACGAGACAATCACACTAGCAATTACGATACAATCTATGAGACAATCACACTAACTATTACGAGACAATGTACGAGACAATCACACTAACTATTACGAGACAATCACACTAACAACTACGAGACAATCACACTAACAACTACGAGACAATCACACTAGCAACTACGAGACAATCACGCTAGCAATTACGAGACAAACACACTAACAATTACAAGACAATCTACGAGACAATTACACTAGCAGTTACGAGACAATCTACACGCAATAACACTAGCAACTATGAGACAATCACAATATCATCTACGAGACAATCACACTACCAGTTACGAGACAATCTACGAGACAATCAGCTAGCAACTACGAGACAAACTCGAGACAATCACACTAGCAACTTCGATACAATCACACTAACAACTACGAGACAATCACATTAATAACTACGAGACAAACACACTAATAATTACGAGACTATCACACTAGCAACTACGAGAAAATCATACTAGAAGTTACGAGACAATCTACGAGACAATCACACTAACAACTACGAGACAATCTATGAGACAATTACGCTAGCAACTACGAGACAATCATACTAAGAACTACGAGACAATCACACTAAGAACTACGAGACAATCACACTAAGAACTACGAGACAATCTACGAGACAATCACACTAACAACTACCAGACAATCACACTAGCAACTTTGAGACAATCACACTAACAACTACGAGACAATCACACTAAGAACTACAGAGACAATCACACTAGCAACTACGAGACAATCACACTAGCAATTATCAGACAATTGCACTAACAATTAAGTGACATTCACTCTAGCAACTACCAGACAATCACACTAGCAACCACTCTAACAACTAAGAGACAATCTACGAGACAATCACGCTAGCAACTACCAGAAAATAACACTAACAATTAAGAGACATTCACTCTAGCAACTACGAGACAATCACACTAAGAACTACGAGACAATCTACGAAACAATCACACTAAGAACTACGAGACAACCTACGAGACAATCACACTAACAACTTTGAGACAATCACACTAACAACTACGAGACAATCACACGAAGAACTACGAGACAATCACACTAGCAACTACGAGACAATCACACTAGCAATTATCAGACAATTGCCCTAACAATTAAGAGACATTCACTCTAGCAACTACCAGACAATCACACTAGCAACCACTCTAACAAATACGAGACAATCTACGAGACAATCACGCTAACAACTACGAGACAATCAAGCTAACAATTACGAGACAAGCTACGAGACAATCACACTAGCAACTTCGAGATAATCACACTAACAACTACGAGACAATCTACGAGACAATCACGATAGCAACTACCAGACAATCACACTAACAACTACGAGACAATCTACAAGACAATCACACTAGCAACCTCGAGACAATCACACTAACAACTACGAGGCAATCTACGAGACAACCACACTAACAACTACGAGACAATCTACGAGACAATCACACTAACAACTACGAGACAATCACACTAGCAACTACCAGACAATCACACTAACAACTAGGAGACAATCTACGAGACAATCTACGAGACAATGCAAACTAGCAACTACGAGACAATCTACGAGACAATCACACTAGCAATTACGATACAATCTATGAGACAATCACACTAACTATTACGAGACAATGTACGAGACAATCACACTAACTATTACGAGACAATCACACTAACAACTACGAGACAATCACACTAACAACTACGAGACAATCACACTAGCAACTACGAGACAATCACGCTAGCAATTACGAGACAAACACACTAACAATTACAAGACAATCTACGAGACAATTACACTAGCAGTTACGAGACAATCTACACGCAATAACACTAGCAACTATGAGACAATCACAATATCATCTACGAGACAATCACACTACCAGTTACGAGACAATCTACGAGACAATCAGCTAGCAACTACGAGACAAACTACGAGACAATCACACTAGCAACTTCGATACAATCACACTAACAACTACGAGACAATCACACTAACAACTATGAAACAATCTACGAGACAATCACACTATCAATTACGAGACAATCACACTAACAACTACGAGACAATCTACGAGACAATCACTATAGCAACTACGAGACAATCACACTAGCAACTACGAGACAAACTACGAGACAATCACACTAACAATTGCAAGACAATCTACGAGACAATTACACTAGCAGTTACGAGACAATCTACAAGACAATAACACTAGCAACTACGAGACAATCACACTAGCATCTACGAGACAATCACACTACCAGTTACGAGACAATCTACGAGACAATCAGCTAGCAACTACGAGACAATCACGCTAGCAACTACGAGACAATCACGCTAGCAACTACGAGACAAACTACGAGACAATCACACTAGCAACTACCAGACAAACTACGAGACAATCACACTAGCAACTACGAGACAATCACACTAACAACTATGAAACAATCTACGAGCCAATCACACTAGCAATTACAGAGACAATCACACTAACAACTAAGAGACAATCACTATAGCAACTACGATACAATCACACTAACAACTATGAAACAATCTACGAGACAATCACACTAGCAATTACGAGACAATCACACTAACAACTAAGAGACAATCACTATAGCAACTACGAGACAATCACACTAACAATTACGAGACAATTTACGAGACAATCACACTAGCAACTACGAGTCAATCACACTAGCAACTACGAGACAATAACACTAACAATTACGAGACAATCACACTAACAACTACGAGACAATCAACGAGACAATCACAATAACAACTTCGAGACAATCACACTAACAACTACGAGACAATCGCACTAGCAACTTCGAGACAATCTACGAGACAACTATGAGACAATCTACGAGACAATAACACTAGAAACTTCGAGACAATCACACTAACAACTAGGAGACAATCTACGAGACAATCAAACTAGCAACTACGAGAAAATCATACAAGCAGTTACGAGACAATCTACGAGACAATCACGCAAGCAACTTCGAGACAATCACACTAACCACTAGGAGATAATCACACTAACAACTTGGAGATAATCACACTAACAAATAAGAGACAATCTACTAGACAATCACACTAATAACTACGAGACAAACACACTAACAATTACGAGACTATCTACTAGACAATCACACTAATAACTAGGACACAATCTACGAGACAATCACACTAATAACTACGAGACAAACACACTAACAATTACGAGACTATAACACTAGCAACTACGAGAAAATCATACTAGTAGTTACGAGACAATCTACGAGACAATCACACTAGCAGCTACGAGACAATAACACTAGCAACTACGAGACAATCACAATAGCAGTTACGAGACAATCACACTAGCAGTTACGAGACAATCTACGAGACAATCACGCTAGCAACTACGAGACAATCACACTAGCAGTTACGAGACAATTTACGAGACAATCAAACTAGCAACTTCGAGACAATAACACTAGCAACTTCGAGACAATCACACTAACAACTAGGAGACAATCTACGAGACAATCACACTACCAACAACGAGACAATCACACTAGCAGTTACGAGACAATCACACTAGCAACTACCAGACAATCACACTAACAACTAAGAGACATTCACACTAGCAACTACCAGACAATCACACTAGCAACTACCAGACAATCACACTAGCAACTACCAGACAATCACACTAGCAACTACCAGACAATCACACTAGCATTCGTCATAAGAAGTGACTTGTTATCGGGGATGCTTATAAAGACAACATGCCTTGATGTACTCAAAAATGATTCGGTCTATTGAAAGAGCCTCAACTTGGACCGACTTCTATCTCCACATAAAACAAATAAATTAAATCAAAACTGCATCTTGAAATAGACAAGATAGAGAGACACAACTTCAATTAAATGTCAATCTTTCTTGGCACACACACACAGACACACACACACACAAACAACAGAATTGACATATGAACTCACATAACGTATAAACACAATTGACATATGAACACACATAACGAATAAACAGCATTGACATATGAACTCACCTAACGTATAAACAGCATTGACATATGAACTCACAGAACGAATAAACAGCATTGACATATGAACTCACAGAACGTATAAACAGCATTGACATATGAACTCACAGAACGAATAAACAGCATTGACATATGAACTCACAGAACGAATAAACAGCATTGACATATGAACTCACAGAACGAATAAACAGCATTGACATATGAACTCACAGAATGAATAAACAGCATTGACATATGAACTCACAGAACGAATAAACAGCATTGACATATGAAGTCGGAGAAGAGTTGCCAACAAATTGTAAAATGTATTGTTATTGAATACCTTATTCTGTGACTTCGTCAAGGTTAGCTAAATCCAAGGTTGTCCATAAGGTTAGTTTCTTCTTCTTCCTTGTTGTTGCTGTCACTTGTCTATTGTGTTGTTTACTGTCTAATCTGGTCTGCTGAAACGGGGACATACTCAAAATGGCTGCTACCACGTGACTATGTTGTGGTGGTGCTGACAGAACTGTCTGTCATATCATTGTGCGTGAGCATCAGCGATTATGCGCGCTCGTGTTGACAGTGGGTTAATGTGCGCCTGTGTTGTGAGTGAGTGGGAGAGATTTTTAGTTCCTGCTTCCAGGCACTGATTTTGGTTCAGAGTAAATGCATGAGAGATTGAGAAACCGCCACAATTTGTGATTTGTGAATATGAATTTAATTTTGTTGAAAACTTCTCATGGTCTATGACTGGCTATTAAGTGTAATCACATCATTCTGATTGATACATTGTTTTTTCCCCGTTATCTGTACAAAATAATAATTAATATAATCACTAAAAAACTGCATCAATTGAAAGAGTAATAATTGATCTTTTCGTCAGCTCAGTTCCACGTAGCAGTTGTATGTTTGTAAGTTGTTTTGTTTTGTATAATGTGTGATCTTTTTCTACTCCTTGGAGTGATGCGCATTCTCCTGTACTACAACACCAGGAAACAGTACACATAATTATATAATTAAAAGTGTTGATCATATTACAAGAAATAGACGATTTGACGAGGCATATACATCATTTCTTGTTCCGGAAAAAAAACTGCCATTCTCGGAAGCACTGGGGTGGGTGATTTTGGCGAGCGCAACAGTTTTAATGAAAAGACCCTCTGGATTATTTGTGTGCAGCCCCAGTCCACTGCAAATTTCCAAAATGCCAATAAGCGCTCCGAAATAGCTGAGAATGTTCCTATTTTGGAATAAACTAACATTAGCTAGAAAAGTAAGACCGATAATGTCAAGGTTTGTCTTTTCGTACACGTCTAAACATTGGCGAAGGTCGATACTTTTCGGACACGATCGTCCAACACGTATAGGATGTTGAGCGTCATCTGCACAGGTTACCAATCTTTTTGTGGACTACTTGGTTTGTCTGCCGTCTAGCTTTGTGTACGGTTTGCTCCACTAACCTTTGATTGTCCCCAATCTAACTACAAGGCAGTAGTCGTTCTCTGCGATGAGAAACGCAATTATTGCTCTCCGGATGGAGACCCCATCCTCGAGGCTGCACTGGATTCAAGCCTCTGCTGGGCTTTCTAGTCTTTCTGCTCACGTGGGTGGTCCACTCACCACCACGTTTGCCACGCCTTTCGCCGCTCCACCATCAGCATCGTGCATGTCTGCCCCACCGGTGGGCCCACCTGTGTTTCGTTCGTATGCGTGTTCGCTCTACCTCGGTGTCTGTTCACCGTGTTTATCTGGCCTCTCTTCGTGCTCACATCCACTATACCTCGAGACTGTCAGGAAACGAAGCTCAACTCGGACCCCCACCTCAGGGCTCCGTTTAGCCCCATGTGAGCCCACGTCTCTTCCATGGATGCACCTCTCATCCCTTTATGCTTATTTATTTCGCTTTTCCTACCGACCGGGAGAGATGTGCAGAGACAGTAACTCGGGGATTTTTCTCGTCTATACTGCGAGTAGATCTCGTATAGTGTAACTGCTCTTGCATCACTACTTAAACCAGGGTAGCTCTCCATCGAGCCCTACCCCCTTATCCAGTATCCTCTATCTGTTTCCAGGGTCACCACGTGGAGATGGGGTAGGATCTTGATTAGTACCAGCTCACTAATCCTGGCACGCTGTTGTTCCTAGAATTGAGCTTTTGACCACATATAAATTTGAAAATTGACGATGTATGACAGAAATTCGTTTTATTCCCAGATTTTCATTAGAAACGTTTGTTTTTGGTCGTCATTTGTTTTTTTAAATTTGTCCCTCATGTTGTTCGTTTGCTTGATAAAGGCCTTGTTGGTCGAAACGTTGCTGTATTTTGTCATTGTTTTTGTAATTTGTAAAACTACAGTACTTTGTGATTACGTATTTTGGCAATATCAATTGGACTACCTGTGTAGGATGCTCCGCAACATTAACGCTTTGTGTCCTAGAAAATTTTGGTGGGTGGTCACGCTCTGCCAGAACACATTTCTAGTAAAATGTTTCAAAATGAAGTGATCTTGGAAATATGCTTATAACTTTAATTATATGTAAGCTAGATTTATACTGTTGGCATCAAAATATGCAGAATTAAATTATGAACAATCAATAAATAGTTATATATGTAAATTAGTATTGTTTTAGTAAATTATTGTTGTATTCCATGTTATTGAGGGAAAAAAATCAAATCAAAATGTATGCAAATTTCAACTTACCGCCATGGGAATCCATATAATCCATACAATTTGAAAAGAATTGATCCACAAATTTATTTATTCACATTTCAACTTTTAGTTACCCTCAGAATTTAAAATGCATAGCACTAGACGCTTTGAATTGTTGAAAGTTGTTAGGTCGACAAGAAAGCCAGGTACTCTATTCCATGTAATATAGAAAAAATGGCGAAATAAAACATAATTCATGGTGGATCGAGATGTGTATATTACAAGTATGGTTAGGGTTTGGGTTTGGGTTAGGATTGGGATTGGGGTTAGGGTTTGGGTTAGGGTGGGGTTGGGTTAGTGTTGGGTTAAGGTAGGGTTGGGTTAGGTTGGAGGTTTGGTTAGGGTTTGGGATTAGAGTGAGGGTTAGGGTGGGTTTAGGGTAGGGTTAGGGTTGGGGTGAGATGTTTAGAGGGTGTTGAGGGGTGTTTAGAGGGTGTTGAGGGGTGTTTAGAGGGTTTTGAGGATTGTTTAGAGGGTTTTGAGGATTGTTTAGGGGGTGTTGAGGGTGGTTAGAGGTGTTGAGGGGTGGTTAGAGGGTTTTGAGGGCTGTTTAGAGGTTTTTGAGGGCTGTTCAGAGGGCGTGAGGGGTGTTTACAGGGTGTTGAGGGGTGTTTAGAGGGCATTGAGGGTGTTTAGAGGGTGTTGAGGGGTGTTTAGAGGGTGTTTAGAGGGTGTTGAGGGGTGTTTAGAAGGTGTTGAGGGGTGTTTAGATGGTATTGATGGGTAGATGGTATTGAGAAGTAGATGGTGTTGAGGACTGTTTAGAGGGTGTTGATGTGTGTTTAGACGGTGTTGAGAGGTGTTTAGAGGATGTTGAGGGGTGTTTAAAGTGTTGATGGGTGTTTAGAGGGTCTTGAGTGGTGTTTAGAGTATGCTGAGGGTGTTTAGGGGTGTTGAGGGCTGTTTAGAGGGTGTTGAGGGATAGATGGTGTTGATGTAGTTTAGTAGGGTGTATGTGAGGGGTGTTTAGAGGTGCTTGAGCTTGTGGTTTGAAGGTGTTTAGATGTGAGTGTTTAGATGGTTTGAGGTGTTTAGATGGTTTAAGTGTTTAGAGTGTTTAGAGGTGTTAGGGTGTTAGAGAGGAGTGTTTAGAGAGTGTTGAGGGGTAATGTGTTTAGAGGTGTTGAGGGTGTTGAGGGGTGTTAGAGTGTGTTGGAGTGTTTAGGTGTGTATTAGTGGGTTTAGATGGTTAGTGTGTTAAGGGTGTTTGAGGTGATTGAGGTTTGAGGTGTTGAGGGTGTTGGGTTTTGAGGTTTGAGGGTGTTTAAGTGTTGAGGTTGTTTAGAGGTGTTGACGTGGTTAGATGGTTTAGTGGTGTTTTGATGGTTTGGGGTGTTAAGATGGTCTTGAGGCGTGTTTAGGGTGTTGAGGTTGTTTGAGGCTGTTGGGGGCTGTTTAGAGTACTGTTGAGGCTGTTTAGAGGTGTTGAGTGTGTTAGATGGTTTGAGGTTGTTTAGTGGGTTTCTAGAGGGCTGTTTGATGGGTGTTGAGGGTGTTTAAAGGTGTTGATGGTGTTGAGGTGTTGGAGTGTTTAGAGTGTTGGTGGTGTTAGAGGGTTTAAGGTGTGTTTAGAGGGTGGTGATGGGTGTTTAGAGGGTATGTTTAGAGGGTGTTTAAGTGGTTTAGAGGAGTGTAGGGGGTGTTTAGAGATGTTTAGAGGGGTGTAGTCTTTAGAGGGTTGTTTAGAGTGGGTGTTGAGAGGGTGTTGGGGGTTGTTTAGAGTGTATTCAAGGTTGTTTAGAGGGTGCTGTGGTCTGTTTATTGGGTGTTAAGGGGCTTTTGGAGTGTGATTATGGGTATTTGGAGGATGTTGGGGGTGTTTGGGGGTGTTTGGGGTATTGAGGGCTGTTTAAGTGGCGTTGAGGTATGTTTTAAGGGTGTTTAGTGTTGCTCAGAGGGTGTTGATTGCTGTTTAGAGAGTGTTTACGGCTGCTTAGATGGTTATTGAGGGGTGTTTATTGGATGTTGAAGGGTGTTTAAAGGGTAGTGAGGGGTGCTTAGAGGATGTTGAGGGGTGTTTATAGAGTATTTAGGGATGTTTAAAGGGTATTGAGTGATGTTTAAAGGATGTTGAGGGGTGTTTGGAGGGTGTTGGGGGCTGTTTGAGGGTGGTGACGGCTGTTTAGGTGGTGCTGTTGGCTGTTTAGTGGGCATTGATGGGTGTTTAGAGGGCGTTCAGTGGTGTTTAGAGGATGTTAAGGGTGTTTAGAGGATGTTAAGGGTGTTTAGAGGTATTAAGGGATGTTTAGAATATGTGGACTAATGTTTAGACGGTGTTCAGGGTATTTAGAGGGTGTTGTGGGGTGTTTAGAGGATGTTGAGAGGTTAGAGGGTATTGAGGGATGTTTAGAGTGCGTGGACTAGTGTTTAGAGGGTTTTCATGGGTGTTTATAGGGTATTGGGGTGTTTAGAGCTTGTTGAGGACTAATAAGAGGTGTTGAGGGTGTTTAAAGGTGTTGAAGGGTGTTAGAGGATGTTGAGGGGTGTGTAGATGGTATTGATGGATTTTTAGAGGGCATTGAATGATGTTTAGAGGGTGTTGAGGGCTGTTCAAAGGTGTTGAGGGGTGTTTGGAGGTGTTGGTGTTTTGGGGGTGTTGCATGTGCTTGGTGGGTGTTGGTGGTGCTTGAGGGCTGCAGAGGGTGTTTGGATGGTGTTGGGAAGGGGTTTGGAGGGTGTTGGGATGTGTGGAAGGTGTTTGGTGGTGTTTGGAGGTGTTGTTGAGTCTTTAGAGGGTGTTGAGGGTTGTTTAGAGGGTGTTGAGAATGTTTGATGGGTGTTGGGCGGTGTTTTGAGGGTATATGGTGGTGTATGCGGGGTGTTTGGGGAGTGTTGAGGTCTGTTTAATGGGTGTTAAGGGGTGTTTAGAGGGTGTTGAGGATTGTTTAGAGGGTGTTGGAGGTTATTTAGAGGGTGTTGAGTGGTGTTTGGAGGGTGTTAGGGGTTGTGTTGAATTATGTTTGAAAGGTGTTGGGGGATGGTTGGAGGGTGTTGGGGGTGTTTTGAGGGTGTTGAGGGGTTTTGAGGGTTTTGGTGGTGTTTATAAGGTGTAGAGGGTGTTTAGAGTGTGTTGAGGGGTGTTTAGTGGGTGTTGAAGGTTGTTTAATGGGTGTTGAGGGCTGTTTAGTGCATGTTGAGGGCTGTTAGAGGGTGTTGGAGGCTTTTTAGAGGGTATTGGAGATTGTTTAGAGGATGTTGCTGGCTGATTAGAGGGTGTTGAAAGGTGTTTAGAGGGTGTTAGTGGGTGTTTAGAGATTGTTGATGTGTGTTTAGAGGGTGTTGAGAGCTGTTTAGTGGGGTGGAGGGGTGTTTATAGGGTGGAGGGGTGTTTATAGGGTATTGAGGGCTATTTAAAGGATGTTGAGGGGTGTTTACAGGGTATTGAAGGGTGTTTAGAGGGTGTTGAGGGTGTTTAGAGGTGTTGAAATCTGTTTAGATGGTGTTTTTACTGTTTATTTTTTTTTTTTTTTTAGAGGTTGTTAAAGGCTGTTTTGAGGGTGGTGAGGGCTGTTTATTGAGTGTTGCGGGCTGTTTAGTGGGCATGGAGGGGTGTTTAGAGGACGTTGAAGGGTGTTTAAAGGGTGTTGAAGGGTGTTTAAAGGGTGTTGTAGTGTTTTTGGAGGGTGATGAGGGGTGTTTAGAGGGTATTGAGGGATGCTAAGAGTGTGTTCATGGGTATTTAGAAGATAGTGAGGGGTGTCTAGAGGGTGTTTAGAGGGTGTTGAGGGGTGTTTAGAGCGTGTTGAGGAGTAATAAGAGGGTGGTGAGGGGTATTTAAATGGTGTTGAAGGGAGTTTAGAGGATGTTGAGGGGTGTTTAGAGGGTATTGATGGATGTTTAGAGGGCATTAAATGATGTTCAGAGGATGTTGAGAGCTGTTTAGAGGTGTTTAGTGGTGTTTCATTGTGTTGAGAGGTGTTTCTAGGTGTTGAGGGTTTTGGAGGGTCTTGAGGGTGATTGGAGGTTTTGCAGGGTGTTTGGAGTGTGTTGGGGCTGTTTAGGTTGTGTTCATGGATGTTTAGAGGGTGTTGATAGGTGTTTAGAGGATTTTGAGGGGTTAGAGAATATTGAGGGATGTTTAGAGTGCGTGGACTAGTGTTTAGAGGGTGTTGATGGGTGTTTATAGGGTATTGGGGGTGTTTAGAGCTTGTTGAGGAGTATAAGATTCTGTTGAGGGTGTTTAAAGGGTGTTGAGGGTGTTTCGTGGTGTTTAGAGGCTGTTCAAAGGGTGTTGAGGGTGTTTGGAGGATGTTGGGTGTTTTGGGTGTTGGTGCTTGGAGTGTGTTGGGGCTGTTTAGGTTGTGTTAGGCTGTTTAGGTTGTGTTGATGGTGTTTAGAGGGATTGATAGGTGTTTAGAGGTGTTGAGGGTGTTTGGAGGGTAGGTGTTTTGGAGTTTGGTGTTTGTTTGGGAGTGTTGAGGGTGTTTGGAGGGTGATGGCGGTGTTTGGAAGGTGTTAGGGGTGTTTAGTGGTAATGAGGGTGTTTAGATTTTTTTGACTGGTGTTTGGAGTATGTTTAGAGCTGTTTGGAAGGTGTTGAGGGCTGTTTAGGTGGCAGTGAGTGGTGTTTAGAGAGTGGTGTGGGGTATTAAGGGATGATGAAGAGTGATAAGAGGGTGTGAGGGTGTTTAAAGGTGTTGAGGTGTTTACAGGATGTTGAAGGGTGTTTAGAGGGTATTGAGGGTGTTTAGTGGTATTGAGAGATGTTTAGAGGGTATTGAGGGATGTTTAGAGGGTTTTGATTGATGTTTAGAGGGTGTTGAGGTGTGTTTAGACGGTGTTGGAGGTTATTTAAAGGGTGATGAGAGCTATTTAGAGGATGTATGTAGGGTGTTGAGGTGTGATTAGAGGCTGTTCAAAGGGTGTTGATGGGTGTTTGGAGGGTGTTGACGTGGTTAGATGGTCTTGAGTGGTGTTTTGATGGTCTTTAGAGGTGTTAAGATGGTCGAGGCGTGTTTACTGGGTGTTGAGAGTTGTTTAGGTGCTGTTGAGGGCTGTTTAGGTGTTAGGTGTGTTTAGATGGTATTGAGGGTTGTTTAGTGGGTTTTTAGAGGGCTGTTTAATGGGTGTTGATGGGTGTTTAAAGGTGTTGATGGGTGTTAGAGGGTTAAGAGTGTTTAGAGGTGGTTGGGTGGTGTTTAGAGTTGGTAAGGGTGTTTAGAGGCGTGATGGGTGTTTAGAGGATGTTTAGAGGGTGTCAAGTGCGTTTAGACGGGATCTGTGGTGTTTAGATATGTTGCGGGTGTTTAGAGGGTGTTTAGGGTGTGAGAGGGTGTTGGGGTTGTTTAGAGTGTGTTCGAGGTTGTTTAGAGGGTGCTGTGGTCTGTTTATTGGGTGTTAAGGGGCTTTGGAGGTGATTATGGGTATTTGGAGGATGTTGGGGGTGTTTGGGGTGTTTGGGGCTCTTTGGAAGGTTGAGGGCTGTTTAAGTGGCGTTGAGGTATGTTTTGAGGGTGTTTAGTGCTGCTCAGAGGGTGTTGATTGCTGTTTAGAGAGTGTTTACGGGTGCTTAGATGGTTATTGAGGGGTGTTTATTGGGTGTTGAAGGGTGTTTAAAGGGTAGTGAGGGGTGCTTAGAGGATGTTGAGGGTGTTTATTGAGTATTTAGGGATGTTTAGATGGTTTGATTGATGTTTAGAGGTGTTGAGTGTGTTTAGAGGGTGTTGGAGGTTATTTAAAATGTGATAAGGGCTAGTTAGTGGATGTATAGAGGGTGTGAAAGGTGATTAAAGGATAATGAGGGTGTTTGAAGGTGTTGAAGGGTGTTTAGAGGGTGTTGATGCGTGTTTAGACGGTGTTGAGGTGTGTTTAGAGGCTGTTCAAAGGGTGTTGATGGGTGTTTGGAGGGTGTTTGGTGTTTTGGGGTGTGCGGGTGCTTGGTGGGTGTTGGTGGTGCTTGAGGGTGCAGAGGCGTGTTTGGATGGTGTTGGAAGGGGTTTGGAGGGTGTTAGGATGTGTGGAAGTTGTTTGGTGGTCTTTGGAGGTGTTGTTGACTGTTTAGAGGGTGTTGAGGGTTGTTTAGAGGGTGTTGAGAATGTTTGATGGGTGTTGGGCGGTGTTTTGAGGGTATATGGTGGTGTATGCGGGGTGTTTGGGGAGTGTTGAGGTGTGTTTAGTGGGTGTTAAGGAGTGTTTAGAGGGTGTCGAGGATTGTTTAGAGGGTGTTGAGTGGTGTTTGGAGGGTATTGGGGGTGTTAGGGGTTGTGTTGAATTATGTTTGAAAGGTGTTGTGGGGGATGGTTGGAGGGTGTTAGGGGGTGTTCTGAGGGTGTTGGGGGGTGTTTTGAGGGTTTTTGGTGTTGTTTATAAGGTGTAGAGGGTGTTTAGAGTGTGTTGAGGGGTGTTTAGTGGGTGTTGAAGGTGTTTAGAGTGTGTTGAAGGTTGTTTAGTGCTTGTTGAGGGCTGTTTAGAGGGTGTTGGAGGGTTTTTAGAGGGTGTTGGAGATTGTTTAGAGGATGTTGATTGCTAATTAGAGGGTGTTGAAAGGTGTTTAGAGGGTGTTGAAATGTGTTTAGAGGGTTTAGTGGGTGTTTAGAGGGTGTTGAGGTGTGTTTAGAGGGTGTTGAAGGGTGATTAGAGGGTGTTGAAGTCTGTTTAGAGGGTGTTGAAAGGTGTTTAGAGGGTGATGAGATGTGTTTAGAGGGTGTTGAGGGGAGTTTGGATTAAGTTGAGGGGTGTTTAGAGGTGTTTGGGGGGTATTTAGAGAATATTGAGGGGTGTTTGGAGGGTGTTGATTGGAGTTTAGAGGGTGTTGGAGGCTGTTTAGTGGGTGTTGAGGGCTGTTTAGTGGGTGTTGAGGGCTGTTTGGAGGTGTTGAGTGGTGTTTGTAGGAGTTTGGGGTGTTTGGTGGTGTTTTCAGTGTGTTGAGGAGTGTTTGGAGTGTGTTAGAGTCGTTTGCAGGGTGTTGGGTGTTTGTAGGGTGTTGAGGTCTGTTTGTTGGAGGGAATGGCTATGCCAGGGGCATACAGCCATGTCCCCCCGCGCAGAGAGCCTCATACAGACAAGTAGCCCTAGTTTAGAGGTGTTGGAGGGAATGGCTATGCCAGGGGCATACAGCCATGTCCCCCCGCGCAGAGAGCCTCATACAGACAAGTAGCCCTAGTTTAGAGTAGTGGGTAAGATATATTATATTAGTTGAGACTATGTGTTGCACTCTCTAAGCAGAAGCGCAACACATAACAACGAGACATGACGTAGAAACAAAGATATGTAGTTAGGAAGTGACAAGGAAGTGACACACGCTTGAGCCGAACAGAGGTGTCTTGTCAAGTACGATCAATAAACATGTAAAGCACATTACCAGCGTTGTGTTTGTATCTTGAGCATCCAGTATATGTGTGTTTGTCATCTACACCACCATCATCGTCGCTACTACAATTTGGTGTCAGAAGTGGGATTTGAACCCACGCCCACATTGGTCGTTTACAATAACGTTGGATTGTCCTTGCATGTCGGATGACCTGGCCTGTTCGAGGGATATTTGAACGTGGATCAAGGTGTTTTTTTGTTGAACATTTTACTAACTGACTTTACATTTAATACAACTGCGGCCAAACAGTTCAAGGTAGTTACTGTTTGCATTGTGATATATTTGATAACTGATATATATTTGTTTTCTTTGAAGTGTTAATTTTCTAGACAGGTGTTATGGCGTACCGCAACCCAGGGGCATAGGTTTGGTGACGACAATGGCGTCCCAACGGAAGGGTATCATCTTTCCCCCGCGCACGTGATCCAAGAGAATGAGCCCGTGACATTACCCGTGTCCAGCCATAATTTTGAAAGTCACAGTAGAGATCAGGCGCCCATACCACAGCCGTTTTTTCTACCAACTCCACAATGACCCAAATTTACAGAAAATGTAGATTACATAATTTTTAACCAAATATGTAAAATATTTGGAGTTTTATTTATTTCCTTTGAGATTGTTGAGCGAATTTAATATCTCGTTGAGGTTACACTATGTTGTACTAAATAGTGTACTATGTACTAATGTTGTACTATGTTGTACACCATTTGGGGTTTTATTTATTTCCTTTGGGATTGTTGGGTGGATTTTAATACCTCCTAGAGGTTGATGGATGTTAACATACACTATTGTTTTAAATATTGTATTTGAATTTGCATTTTGATTTCCATTAATAACTTTTTTTTTTTCTTTGGTCAATATTTGCAGAAAGGGACTTGGTACCCACGACAGGGACTGGCGACCGCATGTGTATGATACCTCATCACCCCCAGACTCACGCCATGTAAGGATAGGATGTTACAATACAGCCACCTTACATTTCCTAAAGCTGATAAACACTTTCCAGAGCAACAGACGAGTTGATGGGTCGCATTTAATTATGTGTGGTGACTGAGTCCCATTTAATTCATACAACTTTTGTCGTTGCCTCTCATCACTTAAGGTGATGGTGTTTGGATACATGATCCAGTAAGGGAGGTCAGTAGAGCCATTTCTCGGAGCATAGACGAGTTGATGGGTCGCATTTAATTATGTGTGGTGACTGAGTCCCATTTAATTCAATCAACTATCGTCATGACTCCAGGCTAGGACCGTAACAGGAGCCTGGCCCCAGGACCATACCCGTTGGCGATGGTTCAATCTGCCAGGACGTCAGAAACTGGAATGGGGGGGTGTTGGAGGGAATGGCTATGCCAGGGGCATACAGCCATGTCCCCTCGCAGAAGCCTCATACAGACAAGTAGCCCTAGTTTAGAGGTGTTGGAGGGAATGGCTATGCCAGGGGCATACAGCCATGTCCCCCCGCGCAGAGAGCCTCATACAGACAAGTAGCCCTAGTTTAGAGTAGTGGGTAAGATATATTATATTAGTTGAGACTATGTGTTGCACTCTCTAAGCAGAAGCGCAACACATAACAACGAGACATGACGTAGAAACAAAGATATGTAGTTAGGAAGTGACAAGGAAGTGACACACACGCTTGAGCCGAACAGAGGTGTCTTGTCAAGTACGATCAATAAACATGTAAAGCACATTACCAGCGTTGTGTTTGTATCTTGAGCATCCAGTATATGTGTGTTTGTCATCTACACCACCATCATCGTCGCTACTACATGTTTAGAGGGTGTTAAAGTGTATTTAGAGTCTGTTGAGGTGTGTTTAGAAGGTGTTAGTGGGTGTTGAAGGGAGTTTAGAGGTGTGAGGGTGTTTTTACGTGTTGGGGGCTGTTTAGGCGGTGTTGAGGAGTGTTTAGAGAGTGTCGAGTGGTTTTTATAGTGTTGAGGGTGTTTAGAGGGTGTTAGGGGCTGTTTGAGGGGTGTTTGGAGGGTGTTGCTGGGTGTTTGTAGGTTATATGGGGGTTTTTGTGGGGTGTTTGTGGTGTGTTTGGAGGGTGTTGGTTTTTTTTGGAAGTTGTTTGCGCTGTTTAGTGGGTGTTGAGGGCTGTTTAGAGGGTGTTGAGGGTGCTCGGAGGGTGTTTCAGGTGTTTTTGGGGTGTTGTAAAGTGTTTTGAGGTGTTGAGGGTGTTTGGAGGGTGTTGGGGGTTGTTTGGATGTAGTTTGGTGTTGTTTGAAGGGTGTTTGGAGGGTGTTGGAGGGTGTTTTGATGGTGTTTATGGCTGTTTAGGAGTGTTAGGAGTGTTCAGAGGGTGTAGAGGGGTATTTATAGGGTTTTGAGGGGTGTTTATAGGGTGTTGGGGGCTGTTTGGAGGGTTTTGAGGACAGTATAGTGGGTGTTGAGCGCTGTTTGGAGGGTGTTGAGGGTGTTTGGTTGGTGCTTTTGGGATGTTTGAGGATGTTTGAGGGTGTTATTGGAGTGTTGTGGATGTTTTTAGGTGTTGGGGATGTTTGGAGGGTGTTGGTGGGTGTTTCAAAGGTTGTTAGGGGCTGTTTAGGGTGTGGTGAGGAGTGTTTAGAGGGCTTTGATGGGTATTTATAGTGTTGAGGGGTGTTTAGAGGGTATTGATGGGTGTTTGTAGGGTGTTTGGGGGATGTTTGTAGGGTATATTGGCATGTTTGGAGGGTGATGGTGTGTCTGGGGATGTTGGGGTGTTTTGAGGGTGTTGGAGGTTGTTTAGAGAGTGTTGAGGGCTGTTTAGAGGGAGTTGGAGAGTGTTTAGAGGGTGTTGGAGGTTGTTTAGAGGGTGTTGAGGGCTATTTAGTGCGTTTTGAGGGCTGTTTAGAGGGTGTTGAAAGGTGTTTGGATGGTGTTGGGGTGTGTTTGTAGAGTATATGGGGTGTTTGGAGGGTGTTGAAGGAGGTTTAGAGGTGTTGAGGGTGTTTAGAGGGTATTTAAGGGTGTTTAGAGGGTGTTGGAGGTTGTTAAGTGGGTGTTGAGGGCTGTTTGTAGGGTGTTGGTGTTTGGAAGATGTTGGTTTTTGGGAGTGTATGGGGTGTTTGGGTTGTGTTGGGTGTGTTTAGGGGTTGTTGAGTGGTGTTTGGAGGTTGTTTGAGGGTATTTGGAGTGTGTTAGGGGCTGTTTAGATTGTGTTGTGGGGTATTTAGAGGTTGTTGGGGGCTGTTTATAGTGTGTTGAGAGGTATTTAGAGGGTGTTGAGTGGTGTGTGGAGGGTGTTGAGGGCTTTTAGAAGGCTTTGGGGTAATATGTGTTTAGTGGGTGTTGAGGACTGTTTGACAGGTGGTGTGAGCTGTTTAGGAGGTTTCAGGGATGTTAACGGGTGTTGCGGCTGTTCAGGGCGTTGTGTTTTAGAGGATGTTGAGGCGTGTTTACAGTGTATGTAGGGATGTTTAGCGGGTGTTGAGGGTGTTTGGAGTGTGTGGACTTGTGTTTAGAGGGTGTTGAGGGGTATTTATGGGGTGTTGAGGGGTGTTTAGAGGGTGTCGATGGATGTATAGAGGGTGTCGATGGGTGTTTAGAGGGTTTTGAGGGCTGTTTAGAGGGTGTTGTGGGCTGTTTAGAGGTTGTTTAGGGGTGTTTAGAGGGTGTTGAGGGCTGTTTAGATTGTGTTGATGGCTATTTAGAGGGTGTTGATGGGTGTTTATGGCCATCCCTGCTTTCTATGCAGAAAGATATGTTATACTGCAGCTATTTTATCAAAGCATGTAGACGAACATCAGAATTCGCCAGCGGTGGAGAAGAAATAGAGAGTGTATTAGGAAAAGACATTAGTTATAATAATAATTCCTCTCGTACCGTTATACGTTACATAGGGCCTGCAAGTAATTTATCCATACCGCTCTATCCTGGGCAACTCTCTCAATCTCCTCCATGGAACTGAGACCGATATTTCCTGCCTCTCTCAGCAAAGTTCGTTTCAGGGTCTCCTTAGGTCGACCTCTCTTTCTTGAACCCTTTGCATCCCACTTCAATGCCTGCTTTGATATTCGTTGATCATTTCTCCTCAGGGTGTGCCCAACATATCTCCATCTTCTCTTTCTTATAACAGTTGTCACTTGTGGTTGACCAGACATGTCTCTGATTTCATCACTTCTCCTGAATTTGTTGCATTTTATATTCATTATTTTTGCAGACATCTATTTTCAAATGCATTCAACTTGCTTCCTATATCTTTAGTCATTTTCCAACTCTCGCTGGCATATGTTAGGATTGATACAACATTTGAATTGAAAATTCGTAATTTAGTTTAATACTATATAACTTGCAGTTCCATATTTTATTTAGACTTTTAAAAGCTGATGTTGCTTTGCCAATTCGTATCATAATTTCTTTTTAACATTTCCTGTGCAATCAAATTGCTACCCAAATAGGTGAACTGCTCTGTTATTTTATCATTTTAGATTCCAGTGTGATATCTGCATTACTTGCCATAGGTGTCTTCATTATATTTGTTTTTCATAGCTTATCTGCAGTCCAACTTTTGATGCTATAGATGACAAGTTGTCTGTTTTCTTTGCATATCTTGGTTGTTTCTACTTAACAAGGCAATATCATCTGCAAAATCCAAATCTTCTAGTTGACTATTTTCTACCCAATCGATGCCAGTTTCGCCCCTGCAAGACATTAGTTAGGGATAGAGACACAAAATTAGATGTAGTACTAAAGATGTGCCCTGAAAACCATATCTGCTTTAGAGCAATGTTATACATAAGCGAGAGGTCTGTAGAGGAGACAATTAAGAGAATAGTTGTCTGTACAGTGGAGATAGTGATGTGTGTGCACTGGAGAAATCCATATTTTTTTCAGCTTATAGAGAACATTGAGTATATTGTCGAGATATGCATATGGTAGAGATTAGGCAGAGTGCCTTAGAAATACGCCTCCTTTTTTTAAGATGTGAAAGGGAGATAATGGCTTTTGACAAATTAAGAGATAGCATTATGAGTACAGTGAACCTAGTGACCTGGTGTGTACAATTGAAAAGACAGGCACATGTGTACAATGGTGATGTGCATAGATTGAGAGGTGTGTACCTTGGAGAGAGACATGTTATATTAAGATATACAGAGAGATGGTGACGTGTATATTAGAGATATAGTAACTTGTGTGTGCATTTGTTTTGGAGATATTTGAAGTGATAGTGTCATGAGATACTAGTTGGGTCCATAAGAGAAGATAGTGCATTATGTGTGCACTGAGGGGAAAATCTTTCCCAGTTTATTGTTGTTGTAGACAGGCATATTGTGTGCACAATAGAGGTCTGCACTGAGAGAAGCGTCGAGGAACATTATGTGTTGTGCATTGTGAGATATATAGAGATAATAGATATCATAGTTAGATGTATGAAGAGTGTGATGATTATATACATCATTTGTGAGATATTTAGAGGAGATGGCGATTTGTGATAACTTGGGAGATAGCACTCTGTTGGGGTGCACCGAATTATATTTTGAGAGAGAGTAGCACTAAGTATGTGTGCACTGAACTATGAGTGGTAAACAGGAGGCTTTACTGGGTGTCTGTAAAGAAACAATGAGGTGTAGATTACTGAATGTCGAGGGTAATATTAGAATATGGTCCTTGTTGATTGGTATGATGGACATATATAAATAGGACTGAGAGTGATTATATTGAGTGAAATCATGGTGAGGTATTAAGTGAAGACTAACATACGCATGACCTGGGCTTAGTGTAATGCTATCATGAGAGAGGTAAGACTAACATAAGCATGACCTGGGCTTAGTGTAATGCTATCATGAGAGAGGTAAGACTAACATAAGCATGACCTGGGCTTAGTGTAATGCTATCATGAGAGAGGTAAGACTAACATAAGCATGACCTGGGCTTAGTGTAATGCTATCATAGAGAGGTAAGACTAACATAAGCATGACCTGGGCTTAGTGTAATGCTATCATGAGAGAGGTAAGACTAACATAAGCATGACCTGGGCTTAGTGTAATGCTATCATAGAAGGTAAGACTAACATAAGCATGACCTGGGCTTAGTGTAATGCTATCCAACTGAGACAGAGAGATAGTAAGAAGTATTGTGTGCATTTGGAGAATACTGTGAAACATGCTTTGGGCATAGTGATGAGATAACGGTTCTTATTAATTTAAGAGCCCGTCTGCCCAGCGTGTTCGTAGCGCGTTGGACTACGGTGACTATCCCTCTGTGTGTGCGGGATCAATTCCGCGAGATGGCAGAAAAAGCCACAGATTCCCCAGATTTACGGTGTTCCTGGCACCGAACCGAAGGGTTACGATGTCCATGGCACTGAGTCGAAGAGCTGAAAAGCTCAAGTGCTTCTGGATCAGGAAAAAAAAAATTAATTTAAGAGATAGTGCTGTGTGCACACTAAGGAGATTTGTACCTTGACGAGAGGTACATTATACTGAGATAGAGTATTGGGGCTGTATTTTCAAGGTATTATATTAAGACATACAGAGAGATAGTGATATGTCTATTGGAGAGAAAGTGCCTGGTGTGTACATTTGTTTTGGAGAGATTTAGAGGAGATATGTTATGTGTACATTGGAGATAGAGCTGGGTGAGTAAGATAGTGCAGTGGGTGGACACTGCAGTGTACATGAAACATGATACATAAATGAGGAGAGGCGGTTATTAGTGAAGATACAGCGAGAAGATAGAGCGCCAGAGAGTTAACCTAGAGAACACTAAGATGGTATGCAGATACATATGAGAGATGGAACACTAAGAATATATTTGAGATTTGCATATGCATTATAGGAGGTGAAATAGCTGAATGGTTCGAGATTCAAAAGGGGGTACAACAGGGATGTATTTTGTTACCATACTTATGAGGAATGTAAAAGACGATGCCAACTTTGTGAATTACGACCCTCTCACTATAGGCGGCAAATACATACCAGAGCTTAGATACGCAGACGATACAGTATTATTATCCACCAGCAAAGAAGGTTTGGAAAACCTAATCATGACGACAAGAAACATAGTGAAGACCAACATCTATGTTTGAATACACAAAAAACAAAAATCATGTCAACTGACAAAGCAAAGGCTCACCTAACATCCAAGTAAACAATGAAGAACTTCAATGTGTAGAGAGCTACGAATATATGGGCTCAATAATTAACAATAACGTGACTGCTCAAAAAGATCTCAAGAAGATTGGGAATAGCAATCAAGAAGTTAAACACAATGAAGAACATGTGATAAAGCACCAGCAGAATATTAAAATACAAAAAACATTGAGAGCATGCATTTTCCCAGTGACTACTTATGGTTGTGAATCATGGACTATTACAAAAATTAGAACGAAAATTCAGTCCTTCGAAACTAAATGCTACAGAAAGATCCTACGAATACCATGGACAGAAAAAAAGAAAGAAAACACATGTCCTGAAAGAACTAAATGTTAAAGAGAATTGGCTGATAAACAACATACTATACAGAAAAATTACATACTTTGGTCACATCAAGCATCACGATGGCCTGGAAAGAACAATACTAGAGGCAGGGTCCCAGGACGCAGAGGCAGACCAAGAAGAAGATGGCTACAAGATATTAAAGAAACCATGAACATGACCATCGACGAAGTGGGTGAACTGGCAAGAGACAAGTGAATTTCAGATGTGCTGCAAAGAGAGCAACGTCCTATAAAGGATACACCTTGATGATGATGATATGCATTATGAGAGATGTTAAGGAGGTAATTTGAATTTTGCCAATGTTTTCTATCAGGAAGGAAGGCGTGGAGGACGACAGATTTTAATATTTGACATTCGCCAAGCGATTGGTTACAAGAAGGAGAGTTGGTGATGAAGTCATTTTTAAAAATTGTGATTTCTCTTAGATGTGTAACCAATGTGTCAATGAGATTTTGACTTGGTTAATATTGTTTATAAATTATGTGCATTTTAGTTGTAATGCTGAATTTCTTATGTATGAGCGGAGTAAAAGGAGAACAAGAAAAATTGAGTCTATTGTCGGAAGTAAGAGCTGTGCATGGAAGGCACAAGCGGAGATAATGAAAATAATCAGATTTATGTCTGACAGTCGAGTAGACGTGCGCTAGAAAAATCTTGGAATACTGAGCAATCAATTGTAAACTAATGAGTAGAAATGAGAGGAGTGAATATGGAGTGGCCATATATACCTGTATATATAGGAAGGAAGAGAAATATGTAAATGGAAATGAAGACGTTCTACCAAGAGGTAGTTGCGAATTGTTTGTTATGAATCATGAGATTTGATACTAACCTGTTGTATTATATTCTTGGATTCTCCGAAAGGAGTTAATTCTTATTTTCATGTTTGTTGGCCTACACGCTCTGATATAACCAATAAAGGTTCGCCTTAGGTTGAAAGGGGCGTGCCTCGGCTTAAGAGGCTTTAATCCCCTACTAAACAAACAAACAAACAAACAAACCTGTTGTATTTTTTTTGTATTTTCATGTATCAAAATTGATGGGATCGAAATCAAACACCAGTCTTTGAGAGCTAAGAGAGGTTCAGTTGAGCTAACCCAGGGTGACATAAGGAGTTGGAGGAAATCAAACACCAGTCTTTGAGAGCGAAGAGAGGTCAGTTGAGCTAACCCAGGGTGACATAAGGAGTTGGAGGAAATCAAACACTAGTCTTTGAGAGCTAAGAGAGGTCAGTTGAGCTAACCAGTGTGACATAAGGAGTTGGAGGAAATCAAACACTAGTCTTTGAGCTAAGAGAGGTCAGTTGAGCTAACCCAGTGTGACATAAGGAGTTGGAGAAATCAAACACTAGTCTTTGAGCTAGAGAGTCCCGTTGAGCTAACCCAGTGTGACATAAGGAGTTGGAGGAAATCAAACACTAGTCTTTGAGAGCTAAAGAGGTCAGTTGAGCTAACCCAGTGTGACATAAGGAGTTGGAGGGAAATCAAACACCAGTCTTTGAGAGCTAAGAGAGGTCCAGTTGAGCTAACCCAGTGTGACATAAGGAGTTGGAGGGAAATCAAACACTAGTCTTTGAGAGCTAAGAGAGGTCCAGTTGAGCTAACCCAGGGTGACATAAGGAGTTGGAGGGAAATCAAACATTAGTCTTTGAGAGCTAAGAGAGGTCCAGTTGAGCTAACCCAGGGTGACATAAGGAGTTGGGCGGAGAATATGTCATGGAAGTGTCCACCAGCAAAATGGGACATCAGTATTCTCCATGAGCACATTGTATATCCGGCTGGATGTGCTCTGTATTGGCTCAACCGATCTCAGATTGCTGTTACATTTTTAGTGAAACACGTACAAACAAAGTACTATAGTTTTACAAAATACATAAACAGTGACGATAAACAGCAACGTTTCGACCAACAAGGCCTTTATCAAGCAAACGAACAAACAGGAGTGACAAATTAAAATGAAACACAAATGGACGACCAAATACCAACGTATCTAAGGAAAATCTGGAATAAAAACGAATAACGAAATAAATGTAACACAAAAACACACATAAAAACTAGAAATAGAAAAGAAACAATGAAACATCTAGTAAATATATAACTTGAATACATGCAACATATACCCATATAGATTATAAAGCATGGGAGAGAAAGTACTAAGAAGCATAAGAATGTAATACATGCAACATATACCCATAGAGATTACAAAGCATTGGAAGAGAAAGTACTAAGAAGCATAAGAATGTAATACGTTGAGCCCGCGTGGTCGCAAGGTACCATACAAAGAAATCAACCGATTCTCCAGAGCAAATCGACTACGATCATCAGAGAACATGATCGGATGGCTGTGACCTGGACATCGCAAGCTCCTGAATGGCCAGTATCATTGAAATGGGTAGCAAAAGGGTCACAGAGCATTGGCGTTTTTTCCGCGAAAGGTTGGGCGAATCGGTAAAGGGTTTTCCCCTGCCGGCCCCCCCAATTTTTAACCGTTCAGTTAAAATAATGGCATGGGATAATATTGGGTTTTTCCACGTAAAACCCGTTTCAACAACGAACTTTGGTTTTTGGGAAAGAGGCGGGTCTGTATTACATAAGCCATTTTACAGGCCGAGGGCCACTTGGATGGTCCCAAAAATATTTGGGATGTTTGGCTTGAGGCGACTGTGAACTAACATACCTTAATTTGCCCCGCCTGTACGCCACCAAAAAAGGGTTTGGAAGGGTGAAGGGATCGGATCAGACTAAAAAGGAATGGGGGAAAATGGGAAAAGACTTTCTTCACAAAATTTAGAGGGGAAAGTTAAGACAAGTTTCACCCGTCAAAGGGAAAAAGTTCTATGCTGGGTTGAGAGCCTTTCCCGGGGGAAAATTTTGGAAGGGCCCCCTTTAGAGAAGAAGACCTTATCCGGGTATGGGGCTTACGAAAAAAATTTCCAGCATCTCTGGGGTTTATCGAAAACGCCGCCCTTTCGCTCCAGAGGGAAAAAGGGCAAGTTGAGAGAATGGTAAAGAATACGAAAAGCCTGGGAAGGGGGAAAGGGGTAAAAAGGGGAAAACTTTTCCCACCGGGGCCCTTAGTATCGTGTAGTGATGGTGGATAGGCTGATAGTGATAGTGATGCCAAGAAAGTTGACACAAGAAAAGAGAGGGAGATGTAAACCGAAAAACCGGATTGAAGACATTAATGAAATTAATGAAGCGTAAAAAATGGCCCAGGCATATCGGAAACCCCAATAAATTAAATGTATCTATGATACACAGACCGGAAGGGGCCACCCATGGGGAAAATTCCATACTAGGTCCCAAGATGACCCATGAATAGAAAACATAACGGGGTCCCATTTTGGTACCCATGGCGACCCCCCCTGATCTGCTAAAAAGAACTGGTCATTGAACTGAAAGGATTGGGGAAAGAACTAGTTCCTTTTTTCATCGATAGCAGTTTAGGAAAACCCCCCTTTTTATATGCCCCCCAAAATTTCCCCAAAACTGAACAACCGGTAGGCCCATCGTTTCTGCTTGCTCTTGCCCTTTACGGAACATATCTCCGAATTTCTTGATAGTATTTTCCCAACCCTATAGTCACCCACTACCTTCATTCTTGAAAGATACGAACCACACCTTGTCTTTTTTTTCGTCTTTGAGTTGTTGCCTGGCAGGACTTACCGTCTCTTCCTCCTTGATGTGTGCTCATTACCTCCATACCTCATTCCGACGGACTTCAAGCTCTCCATTTCTTTCTCGACAGGAGAACAAACCCCCACTTGTCTCCACCTCGCTCTCCTTCGTCTTGCAGAACTAGTTCTAACTCTCAACTCCTTTCAGTTCAATGAAGTTCTTTGAGCAGTCAGTTGCCAGGGGTACTAAAATGGGCCCCGGTTTCTTGTCTATTCAGGGGGTCATCTTGAGCACCTTTTGGAATTCCTATGAGGGCCCCTTCTTCCGTCTGTGTATCATAGATCATTGATGATTGTATTGGCATTACCGATTCCCCAAAAGCCGATTTGTCACGCTTCATTAATTTCAAAATTCTTCAACCCGGGCCCATTCGGTTTACATCTAAACATCTCTACCTCTTGTGTCAAACTTTCTTGACATCACATCACTATCAGCCATCCACCATCACCATCAGTATACTACAAGTCTGAGGGCCATAGTTTCTTCTTTTATACCTCTTCCCTTTCCCCCGGCTTGTGATTTTTTTCCCATTCTCTCAACTTTGCGCCTTGGGGTCGCCTCTGTAGCGAGGACGACGATTTCCTGGATAGACCCTACGAGATCTGGATTTCTTTCGAAGCGTTTATCCCCGGGAAAGGGTGCTTGCTTTTGCTATGCGGCGCGTTCCCCAAATTTCTCGCCAGGGGGGCCTCTCTAACCAGCATAGAATTTCCCAACCCTGACGGGTGAAACTTTTTTTAATTTTCCCACCCTCATAGTTCCCTTGTGAAGAAAGTCTTATTCCGTCATCTCTCCATTCTTCAGTCTGACCCTAAAATACACGTTCAATTTTTAACACTATCCTTTGGTGGGGGCCAGACGGGACAGAAGCCTTAAGGATATGTTAGTTCACGTCCCCCCCAACCAAACACCCAAAGAGTCATTTTGGCACCATCCAGGGTGGCCGTCGGCGCTGTAAAAATTTTTGTAAAAGCCCGCACGGTGTTTTTCCAAACCCCTTCTTGTTGAAACAGTTTCACGTGCGAGTCCCCTAATATTATCTATGCCATTATCCAAGCGGTAACAAGGCCTATATTAAAACCCGGGAGGGGACTCAGTGACCGATTCGCCCAACACTTTGGGCGATATCGCCAATGCCTGTGACCCCCGTAGCCACCCCTTTCAATGATACTTGGCCATTCAGGGGCTTGCATGTCCCGGTCACAGCCATCCGATCATGTTCCTCTGATGATCGTAGTCGATTTTCTCTGGGGAACGGTTGATTTCTTTGTATGGACCTTTGGGCCACGCGGGCTCAAGAATTTTAATTTTTTGCTTTTAGTACTTTCTCTTCCCAAAGCTTTGTAATTTATGGGTTTTATGTTGCATGTATTACATTCTTATGTTTTTTAGTACTTTCTCTTCCCATGCTTTAAAACCTTTTGGGTTTTTATGTTGCATGTATTCAAGTTATATATTTACTAGATGTTTCTTTTCTATTTCTAGTTTTTATGTGTCAGGGTTTCATTTATTTCGTTATTCGTTTTTTTTCCAGATTTTCCTTAGATACGTTGGTATTTGGTCGTCCATTTGTGTTTCATTTTAATTTTTCACTCCTGTTTGTTCGTTTGCTTGATAAAACCTTGTTGGTCGAAACGTTGCTGTTTATCGTCACTGTTTATGTATTTTTTTAAACTATGGGACTTTGTTTGAAGTGTTTCACTTTTATCAAGTTTCCAGTCTTCCCCTATTTCGATATTTGTTACATTTTTTTCTTTTTTTTGAATCACTGATGTAATGGGACCGAAATTTAAATTGATCGTTTAGATATTGCAGTAATTTAAATTTTTTCCTCATATTTACATTGGGGTAACTGGGCATTACTCCCAAACTTTTTTTTATGGCTTGGAAATAAGTATTTAACATTGAAATAAACATCATTTTTGATTAATTCTAATAAAACATGGGAGTGATGCATTTGGACATTCCCAAAAACATATTTTTATGTCGTGATATGTACGAGATAAGTTTGTCTTGGTTGGGGATTGATGTTCGCCGGGTATCTCATTGCTGTAATTTTTGATTTTTTTACCTATCTGAAAATTTTTTTGGGTTTAATTATGATTCATGATAGAACATTGACAGGACATGATGATCGTTTGTGCCCTTTAACATATTATTGTTGTATTCGGACCGTGTCCCATGTGATTTTTTTACATCTTAGAATGTTGTATCTTGACCTTGTCATTTGGAGTTTGATGTTAAGACATTAGGCTATTGAAAGAGTTGTACATCTTAGAATGTTGTTTTTGGCCTTGTCATTTGGAGTTTGATGTTAAAGACATTAGGCTATTGAAAGAGTTGTATATCTTAGAATGTTGTTTCTTGACCTTGTCATTTGGAGTTTGATGTTAAGACATTAGGCTATTGAAGGAGTAAAAACAGGTAGAAGCAAATTTCTATTTTGGGTTGGGAAGAAATCTGTAACAAGGGTTTGGGACCAGAGGATGGAGCAAAAGGGGCAACTGGCCAACCAAACTTTCTCCAGCTGATGGAAAAAGGCCAAAACCCTACTACATTGGGAAAAAGGAAAAAGGTAATCCATCCGAGTTACTTTTGCCCCTCCCCTTTTTAGAGAGCAGAAAAAGGACGAGATCCCATCATCAGAGATGAAAAATTCAAACAGAGCAGAATTGAAAAGTTTAATGGGAGAATTTAGGGGGAACCCCTAATCAAGAACACAACATTGAGTTTGTGTTTTTAGATCAACAAAAGGGTTTTGAAGGTTGAATGTAGAATTTTTTTTGGGGAATTTTCATAAAGAACCAACAGTGAGGTGTTTTTTAAAGAACAAAGAAGAAAAAGGGGAATTTTAATCAATCCCTTTCCAGCATTGTGTTTGGAAACTTGATTACAATAAACATCTGATCTAAAAGCCAGCCCACTAGAGGGTCTAACGATAAACTTCTAAATAGACTGGAATTCCCTAGTGCCCAGAACAGACGCTTTTTTTCTTCAACTAATCATCAACATTCTTTAAAAAATCGGGACTAATTAATTAGCCCCAAAGGGGCACAAAACTTTTTGTTGGTGTGAAATTAAACAAATTTTTGAGAAAGCTGCCAAGGGTTGCATTTTTTTTAATAAATTTTCTTGTTTGGATAAATTTTTATGAAAGAAGCTAAGATGGGGTTAATGGTCTTTTAAAAAAAATTTTAAACCTTTTATTGTTGTAAATTTTCCTGAAAGGGGCCCAAAAGGGAAAAGGGTAAATGAAATTTAACTTTTTTTTTTAAAAAAATTTTCCTAGAAGAAGCCCAGAATACCCATGGTCATAAAAATTTAATCTTTGTTTTGTGTTTTTTGTAATGGTATTTTTTCCCAGTTACTTTTGATTCTCTAATGTTAAAAATTGGCAGTATAGGAAAAAAATAAGATTGACATGTGATCAAACGTGGAGTTATCCTCCGACTTTAGAAGATTTTTAAAAAATTATTGAAAATAATTTTCTTCTCCTTTTTCTCCTTTCTTTTTGTTGCACATTGAAGGGCTCAAAAAAAAGCTAAATTATTAAAATTTTTGTGTTTTTCTCAATGGAGAGACGTATTTTTGAAAATTAAGAAACTGAATCTTAATAAAATTGATTGATGTATCATTATCCTTACTTGTGTGTTGTTATCATCATTTCCCCTGTGTTTGTTAGCAACATTATCCCTTTTTTTTGTGTTTAAACATCTTTATCTTTCTTTTTGTGTTACATCATCTTTTACCATTTGTGTTTGACTCATCATTATATCCCCTTTTGGAAAAATCATCATTATATGCTTCTTTGTGTTGTTGCTCTTTATATCTTACTTTGTGTTTTTGACATCTCATTATATGTTTTTGTGTTTGGTTAGTCATTATACCCTTACGTTGTGGCTCATCATTATACGCTTCTTTTTGTGTTGAATTTGCTTTAAGAGAAGGGATAACAGCGATCATACTTTGTATTCATTAAGTCTGAACCTCTCTTTAGTATTTTAATGGGCAAACTGATCCCTTTTTTCCCAAATCTGACGACAGGCTGATTCGGGGGCCTTTATTTCTCCTTCTCTATACTTTTTTTTCATCCCAGTTTTGTTTTTCTTCTTCTTTCATACTTTCCTGGGGCCTTGCAAATTCAAACTAACATCTTTCCCCTAAACAACTCTTAACACCCTCTTCACCTTTCATCCTCTAACAACCCTTAAACCCTCTAAACACCCTCAACAACATCAAAACAACCACACCTCTAAACACCCATTATTTTTGACAGAGAAATTTTTTACTAAAAGATCTGCAAACAAACAATTGAATACAATCAAAGTAAACAACTTATATTTATAGACCAAGAAAGGCATTTGATAGAGTAAACAGGTGCAAACTATGGAAGATCCTTGAAGAATATGGCGTCCAGCAGATGCAGATACAGTAAGAACAACAAAAGGAATGACCGACTGGTTCTCCATTACATCAGGTGTTAGACAAGGTTGTGTCCTTCACCTCTCGCACTTTTATTGCATATATGGATAAAATAACTCGAGTCAAATTCAGATAATGATGAAATAAATGAACTGCTGTTTGCAGTTGATCAGTGTACATCAGTGTATCAGGATACATCAAAATGAACAAGATCTACAACATCATATTGACACCTTGAACAAAAATTGTGTAAAACATGACATGAAAATCAACAACACTAAAACAGAAATAATGAATATGGGAAGAAAACATAATAATCTAGACATCCATGTCAATGGCACTAAAATAAACCAAGTGAAAGAATTCAAATACTTAGGAAGCATATTCACAGAAGACTAGATAGAGCAAAAAGCAAATGCTGTAACCTACCAGCTAGCCCCATTGTTAAGGCACCCAAAAATTTCACAGGCAGCTAAGCAACAGTATTTTTATACCTACTTTGTGTTACCAGAGCCAAACATGGACATTGAGCAAAGCGAGTCACAAAAATAACTACATGTGAAATGCATTGCTTATGAAAAAGTTACCAACAACACAAGAAAAGACCAACATCAACATCAAAATGTTTTGAATACCCAGCAGAATCACCAACATCAGCATAAGAAAGAAAGAAAGTTGGCACAAAACCGTGCTTGAATTACATAGATAAACAAAGAATGAAGTGTCCAAACCCACAGTATACAGAGTCTTCTACAACAGAACATCGGGAAAGAAGGCAAGAGGAAGACCACGGAAAGATGGTTAGATGGCGTATCAGAATCCTGTGAAAGAGCAAAGATAACAATCACAAAGCCACCAGAACAGCGCAAGACAAAAAACAGAAAACCACGACACTGGGCAACGACCCGGTTAGCAGTGTGACGACAAAAGAAGAACCACAGTAAATGAGTCGTTGATTTTCTAGGCACCACTTATACTGCTTTCTGCACGGTGCCAAATTTGCTTCCAAACTTGCCAACCGTGTGGTTTGAACCAGGTACGCTTGGGTTTGTGCTACAGACGCTCACAGAGCAGAGGAGCAAGCATCTAATAAATAATAATAGATAGGCTTGTCCTCGTCTTAGTAGCCAATCAGAACGAAGTACATAGACTTCTTCCAATCTGTGATTTCCGGTGCCGTATAAAGTAGGACAAAAACAAGTCTTTGTACTAAAAAGTCCTTCTCAGGACTACATACATACATACACACAAGAACACAATAATCAACAGACAGTCATTTTTTAGGACGAGTGCCAGGCCAGCGAGCAATTATAGTTAATTAGATTTTGATAGATAGATAGAATAGGATAGGATAGGATAAGTTAGGATAAGATAGATCTAGTGAATGAATGACGGCCTTTCTTTCTTGTCTTTCTTCATTCCTCTTTCCTTCTCTAGTTCCTGCAACATCATATGAGTTAATATTACATGAAATGTCTGTCTTGTCTTTGTTGTTTGTTATGTTGTTCGCAGTAGTTGCCAGCCCGCAGCCAATCAGAAGATAGCAAGAGTACTTTCTTCCAATCGGCGTGCGCCATCGTCCCGTATTTAAGCGCATTTTTTTCCATGTGCTGCTTTTATACAACTAATTCTCTACAAAGCAAAGATGGCTCGTACTAAGCAGACTGCTCGCAAATCTACCGGAGGCAAGGCCCCACGCAAACAGCTGGCTACCAAAGCCGCTAGAAAATCGGCACCGCCACCGGTGGTGTCAAGAAGCCCCATCGTTACAGGCCTGGACGTCGCTTCCGAGAGATCCGTCGTTAACAGAAGAGCACTGAGCTACTCATCCGCAAGCTGCCATTCCAGCGTTTGGTCCGAGAAATCGCTCAAGACTTCAAGACCGATCTGCGATTCCAGAGTTCAGCTGTTATGGCCCTGCAGGAGGCTAGCGAGGCTTACCTCGTTGGTCTGTTTGAGGACACCAACTCAGGCGCCATCCACGCCAAGCGTGTGACAATTATGCCAAAAGACATCCAGCTGGCCAGACGTATCCGCGGAGAGCGCGCCTAAACCAATATTACAAAGACAAGGTCCTTTAGGACCACCAGCATTTCTCAATTAACTCATGCGTCGTTCACAAGAGTTCAATATCACACACCTCTCCTCTTACAACAGCACCACACAACACACCTCACTTGAATGGTTTTTTATTTGACCCTACTAGTCCAAGTCTTGCTACTATTACTAAAATCTTAACAGTAAATTGTATGTGTGTCCTCCTTGAGGTACTTACTTTATTACAATATCCTCTATCCTACCTCTACCTCTGGCTGTACATCTTGATTCTCTGCGCCTGTTGTCCGTTATCAGTGATTTGAGATTGTGGGACATAGATACACATAACACTTAACGAACATGTAACCAACAAAGACATAATTCCCCTTGCTACCCACGCTAGTTAACGAACATAAAGTTATGCTTTATCAGTAAACATGACATAATATTCCAAATGAATTAATGAGATATTAAACTTTGTGATCCCGACCTATCGGACTATCTTTTATTTTAAGAAATTTTTAAATTGCAAGAAGACTCCACCTGCAAACCCACACCTATTAAGTGTTGATGTGTGTAAAGTGAGATTTGACGACTGACACGACCAACAGGTGTAGAGCGAAGATTTGGTCCAAACTGGGATTAAACTACTGTCATATCTATATTAGTGGGAAGGAACGATAGTGATGTGAATCCAGCTATTCTTGTTACTGCTGGCGCTGATTCTCCACAACAACAATAAATAATAATAAAAGAGTAGATGTAATTCACACATTGGGACTGTTAGTTCAAGTAACGCACCAGAAGTCATGTCTATTGGAATAGAGAAAAACCATTTCCCAGCCAATCGATATGACTTTATCCGCTATGTTGCGTGACATCCGTGACTTTCGATGTTGCTGCTATATATAGGCTGCAAAAGTTTGCGAAAATATCGTTAAAGCATAAACATGTCTGACGTAAAGGAGGTAAAGGACTTGGAAAGGGAGGAGCTAAGCGTCATCGCAAAGTTTTGCGTGATAAATATCCAGGGTATCAACAAACCCGCTTATTCGTCGTCTTGCACGCAGAGGTGGCGTTGGCATAATCTCTGGTCTCATCTACGAAGAAACCTGTGTTCTCGCCTTCCCTAGAAACGTCATTCGTGACGCGTAGTCACCTACACCGAGCACGCCAAGAGAAGACTTATCACGCGCAGGATGCGGTGACGCCCTCAAGCGTCAGGGATGTAAGCACTCTACGGTTTCGGAGGTTAAACAAACAACCTTTTGATTTAACATCACCAGGCCCTTTCAGGCCACCCCACCATCCCAATTAGCATTCCTAAACGTTCGCAATGAGTTTGTGTTACAAACCAAATATCAGCCATACGCGCCTTGGCCGCTCTTGCTGTTAAGAAGAAGAGGTATTGTATGCCTGCAGTATGGTTTGCTCCATTATAATGAAGCACCATACACACCTAAAATAGAAGAGCGGCAGTGTTATACCAACTATATGTACCCATACGCAGAACCACTTTCCTGTCTGCGTCATACCACGTTGAGGCCACTGGTTCTCGTCCGATCACCGAAGTCAAGCAACGTCGGGCGTGGTTACCTAGATGGGTGACCGCTTGGGAACACCACGTACAGAGCATTTTTTCCCCTTCTTTTGAATATTTTTGCTATCTGGTTTTTTTAATGGAGAATCAGTGGTCTACATTATACGAAAAGCCACACGGGCAAATAGTGTATAGTTCCCAAAAAGGTCACCCTTTCCAGGATTTTATCTAAACAAGACAAATACCTACTTGATCTTCTATGCAATTGCCTTAATAAGCTTACCGATATTGTTGCTAAAGGCGTTAAGAATAGCGGTGTGATTGTATGGACTGCACATGGGTGTAACGCACCAAAATAAAAACTAACTACATGTACCCATATAGAACACTGCTTTGTCTACGGCCATACCACGTTGAAAATACCGGTTCTCGTCCGATCACCAAAGCCGCCAAACGTCGGCGTGGTTAGTACTTAGATGTGGCACGCTTGGGAACACCACGTGTTGTAGACATACTTTTTCCTTCTTTTTCAAATATTCACTGTTGGTGCAAAGCGGTTTCTTCTTTAGTATCGCAACTGCTTTTAGTTTGTTTTGAATATTTTATGATATATCAAGAGCCGCCCTTGCACTGGCGACTAATCTCAAGATGTTTGGGTGAAGAGGAACGAACAACTTATTTTTTTGTATGTCTTTTTAAAAAATCAATAAGCCACTTTGAAGGCAATCCACCTTCCACTGTCTTTGACTTCTAGGTGGGGTTTTTTTGGGTGTAAATGACTGTTCCTTTATGAGTTACCGTCTTTGTATAATATCTAAATAACATTGAATGTGTTGTGTCTTGGTTATCAACTCTGCGCAAGATCGTAATTATTGTTAATAGAATATTGCAGATAGTCTCAGCACGGTAGTGTTGCTGTTGTTGGGAAGGATTCTACTTGCTGGTGGTGAGAACTTGGTTACAGCTTATACCCTGCCAACGGCGTGTTTACGAGCCCACCGGGCAGCAGCAGCTAGCGAAAACAGCGGTCCGGATCTCCTAGAAGTGATGGTACTCACGTTTGTTGAAAATACAGGTATTAGCTCATTGAGATTCGTTTGAAGATGTCGTTCACAAACGAGTCTAGCGATTTATGATTACTGGCTAGATACCTGCGCATTTAAGAACTGCTTTAACACTTTGTAAATGTAGACTGTAGCTTTCTTTTCTCCTGCGCTTCTTCTTCTTGTCACTAGTGCGTAAGGTTCATTTCCTGTCACTTCTTCAGCCCCTGGGAAGAAACTTTGGAGGCATTTCACGATCGACGGAAACAGTCGACGGGACCCGCCTAACTGTTTATGACGGGCAGTGGTAAAACGGCGGCACGAAAAAGATTCAGCCAATCGGCAGGCTCGCTAGTTACTACCGTTTTGGCCAATCGCGTCTCGGCTTCGCGCAAAGTTGGGAAGTATTTAAGGCAAGTACTCTGCGTGTGTTTTTTTTCATATTCAACGTTTGTAGTCTGTTTGCGTTTTATTTGGAATACCAGCTAACTAACTATTAATCATGTCTGGACGTGGCAAAGGCGGAAAAGTTAAAGGCAAGTCCAAGTCTCGCTCATCCAGGGCCGGACTCCAGTTCCCCGTTGGTCGTATCCATCGTTTGCTGAGAAAGGGCAACTACGCTGAACGTGTTGGTGCTGGCGCCCCAGTGTACCTAGCCGCAGTTCTAGAATATCTTGCAGCTGAGGTGCTCGAGTTGGCTGGCAACGCCGCAAGAGATAACAAGAAGACCAGAATCATCCCCGCATTCCAGTTGGCCATCCGCAATGACGAGGAGTTGAACAAGCTTCTGTCCGGTGTGACCATCGCTCAAGGCGGTGTCCTGCCCAACATCCAGGCCGTGCTACTGCCCAAGAAATCTCAAAAGGCCACCGGCAAGAGCTAAATTACTCCACCAACCAACCAACCCATCATCACTGTCCTTTTCAGGACAACCTACATATTCCCAATTAACAATTTCTTCATTTCGCACAAAGAGTTTTACTGTTGTTACTGGATGAATGATAATTTTTATTCTGTGATGTTTCTCTTATTGTTTGTGATGCAAAAAAAAAAAGAGGAACAATATTAACAAGGGCAACAGCTTGTTTCGTTTTTACTATAACAATGATGGTTCATATGGGGTTGCTGATTGTGCTCTTCTTTCTTCTTGGTCCTACATCGAATATATCTTTACAGGCATCAAGCACAGTAATATCAAAGACATAGCCGGAGGCTCCAGATGACTGGCAGAGAGCTATTATAGTCCCAATATGGAAGAACAAAAGAGAGTGTCAAACATACTCTCTTTTGAGCCATATAGGAAAATGTTTGCAAAAGTATTGGAGCGAAGAGCAGAGGAGAGATATATTAGAGCCCCAGTTAAGCAATAGCCAGTTTGGGTTTAGGAGGGGTAAGAGCTGCACAGACACAATATTTACACTAAGACAGATCTGCAAACAAACAATTGAATACAATCAAAGTAAACAACTTATATTTATAGACCAAGAAAAGGCATTTGATAGAGTAAACAGGTGCAAACTATGGAAGATCCTTGAAGAATATGGCGTCCAGCAGATAGCCAGAGTACAGTAAGAACAACAAAAGGAATGACCGACTGGTTCTCCATTACATCAGGTGTTAGACAAGGTTGTGTCCTCTCACCTCTCGCTACTCTTTATTGCATATATGGATAAAATAACTCGAGTCAAATTCAGATAATGATGAAATAAATGAACTGCTGTTTGCAGTTGATCAGTGTACATCAGTGTATCGGGATACATCAAAATGAACAAGATCTCCTATATTAACCTTGAACAAAATTTAAAACATGCTAAAATCAACCCAAAAACAGAAAAAATGAATAGGGGAAAAAACATAATAATCGACATCATGTGTCCCTAAAATAAACCAAGTAAAAGAGATTCAAATCTTGGAAGCTATTCAAAGGCAGATGGAAAAGCAAATGCTGTAACCTCCAGCTAGCCCCATTAAGGGCCCCAAAAATTTTCACGGCGCTAAGCGCAGTTTTTTTTATACCTACTTTGTGTTAAGAAAACATGGACTTGGCAAGCGGCAAAAAATAACTACAGGGAAATCATTCCTGGGGTTTCCAACAACACAAAAAAGAAACATAACATCAAAATTTTTGCCCCGGAATCACCAACATCAGCATGAAAGAAAAAGTTAAAAAAGGGGCGAATTACATGATAAACAAAGAAAAATTGCCAAATACGTATCAGGTCTTCTCAACAGAACAGGGGAAAGGGAGGAAAGGAAAAGGGTGGTTGAGGGCATCAATTTTGAAACAAATCCAATCCCAAAAACCAAAACAGCGAAAAAGGCAAAAAAAAACCCATGGGCCGGGGGCCCCGGTTGGCAGTGTGACGACAAAGAAGCCCGAAAAAGGTTTTTTTTTTTTTTTTTTTTTTTTTTTTTTTTTTTTTTTTTTTTTTTTTTTTTTTTTTTTTTTTTTTTTTTTTTTTTTTTTTTTTTTTTTTTTTTTTTTTTTTTTTTTTTTTTTTTTTTTTTTTTTTTTTTTTTTTTTTTTTTTTTTTTTTTTTTTTTTTTTTTTTTTTTTTTTTTTTTTTTTTTTTTTTTTTTTTTTTTTTTTTTTTTTTTTTTTTTTTTTTTTTTTTTTTTTTTTTTTTTTTTTTTTTTTTTTTTTTTTTTTTTTTTTTTTTTTTTTTTTTTTTTTTTTTTTTTTTTTTTTTTTTTTTTTTTTTTTTTTTTTTTTTTTTTTTTTTTTTTTTTTTTTTTTTTTTTTTTTTTTTTTTTTTTTTTTTTTTTTTTTTTTTTTTTTTTTTTTTTTTTTTTTTTTTTTTTTTTTTTTTTTTTTTTTTTTTTTTTTTTTTTTTTTTTTTTTTTTTTTTTTTTTTTTTTTTTTTTTTTTTTTTTTTTTTTTTTTTTTTTTTTTTTTTTTTTTTTTTTTTTTTTTTTTTTTTTTTTTTTTTTTTTTTTTTTTTTTTTTTTTTTTTTTTTTTTTTTTTTTTTTTTTTTTTTTTTTTTTTTTTTTTTTTTTTTTTTTTTTTTTTTTTTTTTTTTTTTTTTTTTTTTTTTTTTTTTTTTTTTTTTTTTTTTTTTTTTTTTTTTTTTTTTTTTTTTTTTTTTTTTTTTTTTTTTTTTTTTTTTTTTTTTTTTTTTTTTTTTTTTTTTTTTTTTTTTTTTTTTTTTTTTTTTTTTTTTTTTTTTTTTTTTTTTTTTTTTTTTTTTTTTTTTTTTTTTTTTTTTTTTTTTTTTTTTTTTTTTTTTTTTTTTTTTTTTTTTTTTTTTTTTTTTTTTTTTTTTTTTTTTTTTTTTTTTTTTTTTTTTTTTTTTTTTTTTTTTTTTTTTTTTTTTTTTTTTTTTTTTTTTTTTTTTTTTTTTTTTTTTTTTTTTTTTTTTTTTTTTTTTTTTTTTTTTTTTTTTTTTTTTTTTTTTTTTTTTTTTTTTTTATGGAAGACCCTAAGTTGGGCCCAGCGATCCCGAGCAGTGAAAAAAAAGGGCCCAAAAGGGTTCTATTACACGGTGTTAGACAAGGTTGTGTCCTCCCCCTCTCCTTTTTTATTGCATAAAAGGAAAAATAACAGTCAAATTGATAAGTGAAATAAATGAACTGCTGTTTTGCGTTGATCATTTAATCGTTATCAGGATAAAAAATGAACAAACCCAAAACTCAAGACATTAAAAAAATTTGTAAAACTGACATAAAAAAAAACCCCTAAAACAGAAAAATGAATATAAAAAAACAAAATAATCTAGACACCCATGTAAATTTACAAAAATAAAAAGTAAAAAATTCAAAATTGGGGGAAGCATATTCAGAAGACTAGATAGAGAAAAAAGAAAATCTTAACCTCCCGTAATTGCAAAAATTTCTAAAACACCCAAGTTTTTTTATCCTCTTTGTTTACCAGGCCAAACATGGATTTGAGAAAAGCGTCACAAAAATAATACATTAAATGCATTCCCAAAAGTTCAAAACCGAAAAGCCCAAACAAAACATCAAAATTTTTTGAATCCCGCAGAATCACCAACATCAGCAAAAGAAAAAAAAAAGGTTCAAAACCGTGCTTGAATTCGAAAAACAAAAGGTGTAAACTCACGTACAGAGTTTTTTAAAAGGAAAAACACGGGAAAAGGAAAGAGGAAGAACAAAAAGAGGGTTGATGGCGAAAAGGTCTTAAAAGAGCAAAGATAAAATCACACAAGCCCCCAGAACGCGAAAGAAAAAAAAAAACCCACCTGGGCACACCCGGTTCAGTGGGCAAAGAAGAACCAAAATGGGCGTTGATTTTCTAGGCACCATTATGCCTGCACGGTGTTTTGTTCCCTTGCAACTTTGGGGTTTAACCGGGACCGGGGTTTTGTAAAAGACCCCCAAACGGGGGGGCAACATCTAATAAATAATAATAAAAAAACTCCTGTCTTTAGCCAATCAAAACAAGACATAGACTTTTTCCCAATCTGTTTTTCCCGGTCCCTTATAAAGGGGGAAAAAAAAACAAGTCTTTACTAAAAGCCCCGGACACATACATACAACACAAAAAACCCAAATAATCAACAGACAGTCTTTTTTAGGACAGGTGGCCACAGCAATTATAGTTAATTTTTTTTTTTTAAATGAAAGAATAGGATGGATAGGAAAAGGGGATAAAATAGATTAAGTGATGAATAAACCTTTTTTTCTTGTCTTTCTTCTTTCCCTTTTTCCTTCTCTGTTCCTGCAACATCATATGAGTTAATATTACATGAAATTTTCTTGTTTTTGTTGTTTTTTTTTTTCCCGGTACTGAGCCGCCCCAATCAGAAATAGAAAAGTACTTTCTTCCAAGGGCGTCGCCATCGTCTCATTTGCGCTTTTTTTTCCATTGCTGCTTTTCCAAATTTTCCAAAGAAAAGATGGTCGATAACGTGCCCCCAAATCTACCGGGGCGGGCCCCCACCCGCGGGCTCCGTGAAAATCGGCCCCCACCGGTGGTTAAGCCCCATCGTTACCCCCGGGCTCGTCTCGAGAACGCGTTCCAGAAGGCACTGGGCTACTCCCGCAAGCTGCCATTCCAGCGTTTGGGTCGAAAATCCCAAAGCTTAAGACCGATCTGGTTCCGGGTTCAGCTGAGGCCCTGCGGGGGTGGCGACCCCCCTTTGGTCTGTTTGGAACCAACCGTCCCCAATCCCCAAGCGTGTGACAATTATCCCAAAAAGACATCCAGCTGGCGCGTATCCGGGGAAAGGCGCTAAACCACATATTAAAAGTCAAAAAGGTCCTTTTGGACCCCGCATTCTAAATTTTTTAGCGTCGTTCAAGATTTCAATATCCCCCTTCCTTTAACACACCACACAACACCCTCACTTAATTTTTTTTTGCCCTATTTCAAGTCTTCTATTCAAAATCTTAACAGAAATTGTATGGGGCCCCCTCCTATACTTTTTTTACAATACCCCATCCCCCCTCTACCTCTGTGGTGTTTTCTGATTCCCCGCCGCCTGTTGCCCGTTATCAGTGATTTGGTTTGGGACATAATACATAACCTTAACGAACATGTAACTAAAAAAGACATAATTTCCTTTTTCCTCCCCTTTTGGGAACATAAAGTTATCTTTATCAGTAAACATGTGACATAATACCCAAATGAATTTGAGATGGTTGAACTTTAGCCCCGACCATCGCCCTATCTTTTTAAAAAATTTTAAAATTGTAAAAGACCCACACCATTAAGTTTGTGGTGGGGGGAATTGACGACACACGAAACAGTTGGTGAGCAAAATTTGCCCAAACGGGTTAAATTCTCCCTTATATTGTGGGGGAAGGAACGATAGGAGGGAACTAGCTATTTTTTGTTATTGAAACATTCCCCCCAAACAACAAAGAAAAATAAAAAGAGCAGATGAAATTTCACTTGGGGCTGTTATTTCTTTTGCACCAGAAGTCATGTCTATTGAATAAAAAAACCAATGGGAAGGATTTTTTCCCCCAGGGGTTTGACATCCGGACTTTCTGATGTGTTGTTATATATAGGGTTGCAAAAGTTTGCAAAATTAAAAAGCATAAAAATTTCGGGACGTGGTAAAGGGGAAAAGGATTTGGGAAAGGGGGAGTGGTCCCCAAAGTTTTGGTGATAACATAAAATATCCCAAACCCCTATTCTGTCTTGCCAGAGGTGGTGTAAAGAAACTTGGTCTCATCTCGAAAAACCAGGTGTTCTAAAATTTTTTTCCCAAAAACGTCATTCGTGACGCATCACCACACCGACACAAAAGGGGGAAGACCCCAAGATGGTGTGTGCGCCCGCTCAGGGGTCCCTCAGTTTGGGAGGTTAACAACAACCTTTGATTTACACCCCGGGCCCCTTTTTGGGGGCCCCCCCAAATTTATCCCCCAAAATTAAAAAGGGAAAAACCCTAAAAAACGGTTTCTTTTTTTAAAAAAGTTTGTGTTTACAAACCCCAAAAATAACCCAAATAAAAAAAATACCTTGTATTAAATTTGCTCTTTTGTTAATAGGAATAGGTGTGGGGGGGTTAAATTGTTCCCCCGGGCCCAGTTTTTTTTTTTTTTGGTTTTTTGTTACTTTTTTTTAAAAAACACCATAAAAAAACCCCCCAAAAAATGAAAAAAAAGGGCATTTTATTTTTAAAAAATTTTTTTAAACTTAATTTTTTTTATATTTTTAAAAAAAAACCAAAAATTGAAGGGGGGAAAACCCCAAAAAAAAACTTTTGTCCTACGGCCCCCGTACACGGAAAAAAAAAGGGTTCTCGTCCGATCACCGGAAGCAACGTCGGGGTTTACCGATGGGTGCCCCAAAACAACCCGAAAGGAACTTTTTTCCCCCCTTTTTTTTCAAATATTCATTTTCGTTATGCGAAAGCGGTTTCTTTTTGTTCGCAAACTTTTATTTTGTTTAATATTTTAGTAATATCGGGCCGCCCTTCCGGACTAACCCAAAGTTTTGGGTGGAAGGGAACAAACAACTTATTTTATTTTTTTTAAAAAAAAATCAAAAAACACTTTGAAGCCCCCCTTTCCACTGTTTTTTGACTTTAGGGGGGTTTTTTTTTGGGTGTTTTGGGGGAACTTTTTCCCCTTTAGAGCGTTCGTTTTTTATTTGTAACATCTAAAAACATTGAATGTGTGCATTTTCTTGTTATAAACCCTTTTGAAGACGTAATTTTTTAATAGAATATTGGGGCCCAAAAGGGCCCGGGTGGTGTTTTTGTTGTTAAAAGGGTTCGCTGGGTGGTACCCCGGTTACACTTTTCCCCTCGCTAACGGCGTTTTTGGGCGGCTCCCCGGGCACGGGGAACGGGTCGGATCTCCTAAGTGATTCCGTTTTTTAATTTCCGGCGCTAGTTTTGTTAAATTCCCAAGTTTCTTTCCAAAACGGTTAAATTTTGACAGCCCGGATGAGATCCCAGATCGGTAACCTGTTCAACCTTTTAAAAGATCAGTTTTCCCTTTCCTGCGCTTTTTTTTTTTACCAGTGCGCCCTTTTGGCCCCCTTTCGCCTGGAAAAATTTTTAAATTTTTAGATCAGACGGAAAATGCCCGGGACCCGTCAACTTTTATATATAAAGGGAAAAACGGCGGGGAAAAAAAAGATTCTAGAATCACGGCCGTATTACTATTTTGGAATCCGTCCCGCAAAGTTTTTTTTAAAACAAGTCTCGGGTGTGTTTTTTCATATTCAACGTTTGTAGTCTGTTTTTTTTTTTTGAACCCCTTCTAACTATTAATCATTTGGACGTAAAGGGGAAAAGTTAAAAAGCCCAAGTCCCTATCGGCGGATTTTCCCCCGTTGGTACCCATCGTTTGCTGAAAAGGGCCTCAAGTGTTTGCTGGCCCGGTTCCTACCGCAGTTCTAGAATACCAGCTGAGGTGTCAGTTGGCGGGCCGCCCAAAAAGATAAAAGAAGCCCGAATCATCCCCGCATCCCCCAGTTGGCCACCCAAAATGAGGGGTTGAAAAGCCGCCCGGTGTGCCCCTAAACCAGGGTTGCCCAAATCCCTTCGCCGAAATCTAAAAGGCCCCCGAAAAAATAATTCCCCCCCCAAAACCCATCATCCTGCCCTTTTTCAGGACCTTCAATTCAATTAAATTTTTTTTCTGAAAAAAAGGGGTTTTATTTGTTACTGGAGAATGAAAATTTTTTATTTTTGGATTTTTCCCTTTATTGTTTTGTGCAAAAAAAAAGAAAAAACAAAAAAAACTTTTTTTTTACTATAACAATGAGGGTTTCATATGGGGGTTGCTAGTTTTCTTTTTTTTGGGTTACCCGAATATTTTTTACGGGATCAAGAAAGAATATCAAAGACATGCCGGGAGGCTCAGTGTTTAAACTATTAGGCCCCAATATGGAAGAAAAAAAGGGGTAAACAAAAACCCTTTTTGAGCCATAGGAAAAATGTTTGAAAAAAGTATTGGGCAAAAAGGAGGAGAATATATTAGGCCCCAGTTGCAATAGCCAGTTTGGGTTTAGGAGGGAAGAGCTGCACAGACCTTTTTAACCAAGACACTAAAACAAAAAATTGTAAATCAAAGTAAAAAACATTTAAGCCCAGAAAAGCATTTGATAAGAAAACGGGGCAAACTGGAAGCCCAAGAATAGGGCGCAGCAGATGGCCAGAGACAGTAAGAACAAAAAGGAATGAAAAACGGTTCCCCATTCATCAGGTGTTAACAAGGTTGTGTCCTCTCACCTCCCTCTCTTTTTTGCATATATGGATAAAATAACTCGAGTCAAATTCAGATAATGATGAAATAAATGAATTGCTGTTTGCAGTTGATCAGTGTACATCAGTGTATCAGGATACATCAAAATGAACAAGATCTACAACATCATATTGACACCTGGAACAAAAATTGTGTAAAACATGACATGAAAATCAACAAAACTAAAACAGAAATAATGAATATGGGAAAACATAATAATCTAGACATCCATGTAAAGGCTACTTAAAATAAACCAAGTGAAAGAATTCAAATACTTAGGAAGCATATTCACAGAAGACTAGATAGAGCAAAAAAAATGCTGTAACCTCAAGCCCCATTTTAAGGCACCCAAAATTTCACGGCAGCAAACAACAGTATTTTTATACCTACTTGTGTTACAGGCCAAACATGGACATTGAGCAAAGCGCAGTCACAAAAATAACCATGTGAAATGCATTGCCTGCAAAGTTAAACAACCAAGAAAGACCAGCATCAACATCAAAATGCTTTGAATACCAGCAGAATCACCAACATCAGCATAAGAAAGAAAGAGTTGACAAAACGTGCTTGAATTACATAGATAAACAAAGAATGAAGTGTCCAAACTCCACAGTATACAGAGTCTTCTACAACAGAACATCGGGAAAGAAGGCAAGAGGAAGACCACGGAAAAGATGGTTAGATGGCGTAGCAGAATCCTGTAAAGAGCAAAGATAACAATCACACAAGCCACCAGAACAGCGCAAAAAAACAGAAAAACCACGACACTGGGCAACGACCCGGTAGCAGTGTGACGACAAAAGAAGAACCACAGTAAATGAGTCGTTGATTTTCTAGGCACCACTTATACTGCTTTCTGCACGGTGCCAAATTTGCTTCCAAACTTGCCAACCGTGTGGTTTGAACCAGGTACGCTTGGGTTTGTGCTACAGACGCTCACATGAGCAGAGGAGCAAGCATCTAATAAATAATAATGATAGGCTTGTCCCTTCTTGTGACCAATCAGAACAGTACATAGACTTTCTTCCAATCTGTGATTTCCGGTGCCTCGTATAAAGTGAGGACAAAAACAAGTCTTTAGCACTAAAAGTCCTTCTCAGGACTACATACATACATACACACAAGAACACAATAATCAACAGACAGTCATTTTTTAGGACGAGTGCCAGGCCAGCGAGCAATTATAGTTAATTAGATTTTGATAGATAGATAGAATAGGATAGGATAGGATAAGTTAGGATAAGATAGATCTAGTGAATGAATGACGGCCTTTCTTTCTTGTCTTTCTTCATTCCTCTTTCCTTCTCTAGTTCCTGCAACATCATATGAGTTAATATTACTGAAATGTCTGTCTTGTCTTTGTTGTTTGTTATGTTGTTCGCAGTAGCTGCCACCCAAGCCAATCAGAAGATAGCAAGTGACTTTCTTCCAATCGGCGTGCGCCATCGTCTCGTATTTAGCGCATTTTTTCCATGTGCGCTTTATACACTAATTCTCTACAAGCAAAGATGAGCTCGTACTAAGCAGACTGCTCGCAAATCTACCGGAGGCAAGGCCCCACGCAAACAGCTGGCTACCAAAGCCGCTAGAAAATCGGCACCAGCCACCGGTGGTGTCAAGAAGCCCCATCGTTAAGGCCCAGGCACGTCGCTCTCGAGAGATCCGTCGTTACCAGAAGAGCACTGAGCTACTCATCCGCAAGCTGCCATTCCAGCGTTTGGTCCGAGAAATCGCTCAAGACTTCAAGACCGATCTGCGATTCCAGAGTTCAGCTGTTATGGCCCTGCAGGAGGCTGGGAGCTTACCTCGTTGGTCTGTTTGAGGACACCAACTCAGGCCATCCACGCCAAGCGTGTGACAATTATGCCAAAGACATCCAGCTGGCAGACGTATCCGCGGAGAGCGCCTAAACCACATATTACAAAGATCAAAAGGTCCTTTTAGGACCACCAGCATTTCTCCAATTAACTCATGCGTCGTTCACAAGAGTTCAATATCCACCTCTCCTCTTAAGCAGCACCTTACACACACACCTCACTTGAATGGTTTTATTGACCTACTAGTCCAAGTCTTGCTACTATTACTAAAATCTTAACAGTAAATGTGTATGTGTGCTCCTCCCTTAGAGACTTACTTTATTCAATATCCCCATCCTACCTCTACCTCTGTGGCTGTACATCTTGATTCTCCGCCGCCTGTTGTCCGTTATCAGTGATTTGAGATTGTGGACATAGATACATAATCTTAACGAACATGTAACTAACAAAGACATAATTTCCCTTCTTTGCTACTCCACAGCTGTTAACGAACATAAAGTTATGCTTTATCAGTAAACATGTGACATAATATCCAAATGAATTAATGAGATGGTTAGAACTTTAGATCCCGACCTATCGACCTATCTTATTTTAAGAAATTTTAAATTGTAAGAAGACCCACCAAACCACACCCATTAAGTGTTGATGGTGTGGGTGGAGATTTGAGACTGACAGACCAACAGTGTAGTGAGCGAAGATTTGGTCCAAACTGGGATTAAACTACTACCTATATCTATATTAGTGTGGGAAGGAACGATAGTGATGTGAACTAGCTATTCTTGTTACTGTTGAAACATTCTCCCACAACAACAACAACAATAAAGAGCAGATGTAATTCACATTGGGGACTGTTAGTTCAAGTTAACGCACCAGAAGTCATGTCTATTGAATAGAGAAAACCATTTCAGCCAATCGGATAAGGACTTTTATCCGCCATGTTGCGTGATCGTGACTTTCTCGATGTGTTGTTGCTATATATAGGTTGCAAAAGTTTGCAAAATATCGTTAAAGCATAAACATGTCTGGACGTGGTAAAGGAGGTAAAGGACTTGGAAAGGGAGGAGCTAAGCGTCATCGCAAAGTTTTGCGTGATAACATCCAGGGTATCACCAAACCCGCTATTCGTCGTCTTGCACGCAGAGGTGGTGTCAAGAGAATCTCTGGTCTCATCTACGAAGAAACCGAGGTGTTCTCAAGGTTTTCCTAGAAAACGTCATTCTGACGCATGTCACCTACCGAGCACGCCAAGAGGAAGACGGTCACAGCTATGGATGTCGTGTACGCCCTCAAGCGTCAGGGACGTACACTCTACGGTTTCGGAGGTTAAACAACAACCTTTGATTTACATCACCAGGCCCTTTTCAGGGCCACCCCAAATTATCCCAATTAGCATTCCTAAACGGTTCACAATGAGTTTGTGTTACAAACCAAATACCAAATAGATACGCGCCTTTGGCTGCTCTTGTTGTTAAGAATAGTTGTGTGTGATTGTATGCCTGCAGTATGGTTTGTCTACTGAGTAAATGAAGCACCATACACACTAAAATAGAATAGCTAGTACATGTACTTAACTATATGTACCTATACGTAGAACACTACTTTGTCTACGGCCATACCACGTTGAAAATACCGGTTCTCGTCCGATCACCGAGTCAAGCAACGTCGGGCGTGGTTAGTACTTAGATGGGTGACCGCTTGGGAACACCACGTGTTGTAACATTTTTTTCCCTTCTTTGAATATTTTTGTTATCTGGTTTTTAATGGAGAATCAGTGGTCTACTATGCAGAACCACACGGCAAATAGTGTATACAGTTCCCCAAAAAGGTCACCTCTTTTCCAGGATTTTATTCAAAACGTTATTTCAAAACAATTCATTTGATCTTCTTTTTTTATGCACTGTCTTATTGCTTACCGATATTGTTGTTGCTGCTGTTAAGAATATTGTGTGTGATTGTATGACTGCAATATGGGTAAATGCAGCACTAAAATAAAAACTTAACTATGTACCTATACGTAGAACACTGCTTTGTCTACGGCCATACCACGTTGAAAATACCGGTTCTCGTCCGATCACCGAAGTCAAGCAACGTCGGGCGTGGTTAGTATAGATGGGTGACCGCTTGGGAACACCACGTGTTGTGACATTTTTTCCCCTTCTTTTTCAAATATTCACTTTCGTTATGCGAGCGGTTTCTTCTTTAGTACTGCAAACTGCTTTAGTTTGTTTTGAATATTTTAGTGACATATCAAGAGCCGCCCTTGCACTGGCGACTAATCTGCGATACGTTTGGGTGGAAGAGGAACGAACAACTTATTTTGTATGTCTTTTTAAAAAAATCAATAAGCCACTTGAAGGCACCACCTTCCACTGTCTTTTGACTTCTAGTGGGGGTTTTTTTTTTGGGTGTGTGTCGGAACTGTTCCCTTTATGAGCGTAACTCGTCTTTTATGTATGTAACATCTAAATAACATTGAATGTGTGCATGTGTCTTGATCAACTCTTGCAAGACGTAATTATTGTTAATAGGGAATATTCAGAGGCCTGAAAAGGGCCGGTAGTGTGTTGTTGTTGTTGTTGAAAGGATTCTACTTGCTGGTGGTATACTTGGTTACAGCTTTGGTACCTCGCTAACGGCGTGTTTGGCGAGCTCACCGGCGCAGCAGGCGAACAGCGGTCTGATCTCCTAAGTGATGGTACTACGTTTGTTGTAGTGGGCCAGGCGGCTAGCTTCGTTGGAGATTCGCTCGAAGATGTCGTTCACAAACGAGTTCATGATTGACATTGCCTTGGATGAGATACCAGTATCGGGGTGAACCTGCTTCAACACTTTGTAAATGTAGATGCTGTAGCTTTCCTTTCTCCTGCGCTTCTTCTTCTTGTCACCAGTGCGTACAGCCTTGGCTTTGCCGGCTCTTAGCCCTTTGGAAGAAACTTTTGAGGCATTTATGATCAGACGGAAAATGTCGACGGACCCGCTCAACTGTTTATATATGACAGCAGTGGTAAAAACGGCGAGGACGAAAAGATTCTAGCCAATCGGCAGGCTCGCTAGTTACTACCGTTTTGGCCAATCGCGTCTCGGCTTCGCGCAAAGTTAGAGTATTTAAGCAAGTACTCTGCGTGTGTTTTTTTCATATTCAACGTTTGTAGTCTGTTTGCGTTTTATTTTGGAATACCCAGCTAACTAACTATTAATCATGTCTGGACGTGGCAAAGGCGGAAAAGTTAAAGGCAAGTCCAAGTCTCGCTCATCCAGGGCCGGACCTCAGTTCCCCGTTGGTCGTATCCATCGTTTGCTGAGAAAGGGCAACTACGCTGAACGTGTTGGTGCTGGCGCCCCAGTGTACCTAGCCGCAGTTCTAGAATATCTTGCAGCTGAGGTGCTCGAGTTGGGCAACGCCGCAGAGATAACAGAAGACCAGAATCATCCCCCGTCATCTCCAGTTGGCCATCCGCAATGACGAGGAGTTGAACAAGCTTCTGTCCGGTGTGACCATCGCTCAAGGCGGTGTCCTGCCCAACATCCAGGCCGTCCTGCCCAAGAAATCTCAAAGGCCACCGGCAAGCTAATTATCCACCAACCAGCAACCATCATCACTGTCCTTTTCAGGACAACCTACATATTCCCAATTAACAATTTCTTCATTTCACACAAAGAGTTTTACTGTTGTTACTGGATGAATGATAATTTTTATTCTGTGATGTTTCTCTTATTGTTTGTGATGCAAAAAAAAAAAGGAACAATATTAATAAGGCAACAGCTTGTTTCGTTTTTACTATAACAATGATGGTTCATATGGGGTTGCTGATTGTGCTCTTCTTTTCTTCTTGGTCCTACATGAATATATCTTTTACAGGCATCAAGCACAGTAATATCGAAGACATAGCAGGAGGCTCCAGATGACTGGCAGAGGCTATTATAGTCCCAATATGGAAGAACAAAGAGGTGTCAAACATACTCTCTTTTGAGCCATATGGAAAAATGTTTGCAAAAGTATTGGAGCGAAGAGCAGAGGAGAGATATATTAGAGCCCCAGTTAAGCAATAGCCAGTTTGGGTTTAGGAGGTAAGAAGCTGCACAGACAATATTTACACTAAGACAGATCTGCAAACAAACAATTGAATACAATCAAAGTAAACAACTTATATTTATAGCCCAAGAAAAGGCATTTGATAGAGTAAACAGGTGCAAACCATGGAAGATCCTTGAAGAATATGGCGTCCAGCAGATAGCCAGAGTACAGTAAGAAAAAAAGGAATGACCGACTGGTTCTCCATTACATCAGGTGTTAGACAAGGTTGTGTCCTCTCACCTCTCGCTACTCTTTATTGCATATATGGATAAAATAACTCGAGTCAAATTCAGATAATGATGAAATAAATGAACTGTTGTTTGCAGTTGATCAGTTACATCAGTGTATCAGGATACATCAAAATGAATAAGATCTACAACATCATATTGACATTTGAACAAAAATTGTTTAAAACATGACATGAAAATCAACAACACTAAAACAGAAATAATGAATATGGGAAGAAAACATAATAATCTAGACATCCATGTCAATGGTACTAAAATAAACCAAGTGAAAGAATTCAAATACTTAGGAAGCATATTCACAGAAGACTAGATAGAGCAAAAAGCAAATGCTGTAACCTACCAGCTGGGCCCTCATTGTTAGGCACCCAAAATTTCACAGGCAGCTAAGCAACAGTATTTTATACCTACTTTGTGTTACCAGAGCCAAACATGGACATTGAGCAAAGCGCAGTCACAAAAATAACTACATGTAAATGTACATTGCCTGCAAAGTTACCAACAACACAAGAAAGACCAACATCAACATCAAAATGTTTTGAATACCCAGCAGAATCACCAACATCAGCATAAGAAGAAAGTTGGCACAAAACCGTGCTTGAATTACATAGATAAACAAAGAATAAAGTGTCCAAACTCACAGTATACAGAGTCTTCTACAACAGAACATCGGGAAAGAAGGCAAGAGGAAGACCACGGAAAGATGGTTAAGATGGCGTATCAGAATCCTGTGAAGAGAAAAGATAAAATCCATAAGCCACCAGAACAGCGCAAGACAAAAAACAGAAAACCACGACACTGGGCAACGACCCGGTTAGCAGTGTGACGACAAAAGAAGAACCACAGTAAATGAGTCGTTGATTTTCTAGGCACCACTTATACTGCTTTCTGCACGGTGCCAAATTTGCTTCCAAACTTGCCAACCGTGTGGTTTGAACCAGGTACGCTTGGTTTGTCTCAGACGCTCATAGAGCAGAGAGCAAAACATCTAATAAATAATAATAGATAGGCTTGTCCCTGTCTTAGTAGCCAATCAGAACGAAGTACATAGACTTTCTTCCAATCTTGATTTCGTGCCTCGTATAAAGTAGGACAAAAACAAGTCTTTAACTTAAAAGTCCTTCTCAGGACTACATACATACATACACACAAGAACACAATAATCAACAGACAGTCATTTTTAGGACGAGTGCCAGGCCAGCGAGCAATTATAGTTAATTAGATTTTGATAGATAGATAGAATAGGATAGGATAGGATAAGTTAGGATAAGATAGATCTAGTGAATGAATGACGGCCTTTCTTTCTTGTCTTTCTTCATTCCTCTTTCCTTCTCTAGTTCCTGCAACATCATATGAGTTAATATTACATGAAATGTCTGTCTTGTCTTTGTTGTTTGTTATGTTGTTCGCAGTAGCTGCCAGCCGCAGCCAATCAGAAGATAGCAAGAGTACTTTTTTTCCAATCGGCGTGCGCCATCGTCTCGTATTTAAGCGCATTTTTTTCCATGTGCTGCTTTATACAACTAATTCTCTACAAAGCAAGATGGTCGTACTAACAGACTGCTCGCAAATCTACCGGAGGCAAGGCCCCACGCAAACAGCTGGCTACCAAAGCCGCTAGAAAATCGGCACCAGCCACCGGTGGTGTCAGAAGCCCCATCGTTACAGGCCCGGCACCGTCAGCTCTCGAGAGATCCGTCGTTACCAGAAGAGCACTGAGCTACTCATCCGCAAGCTGCCATTCCAGCGTTTGGTCCGAGAAATCGCTCAAGACTTCAAGACCGATCTGCGATTCAGAGTTCAGCTGTTATGGCCCTGCAGGAGGCTGCGAGGCTTACCTCGTTGGTCTGTTTGAGGACACCAACCTGTGCGCCATCCACGCCAAGCGTGTGACAATTATGCCAAAGACATCCAGCTGGCCAGACGTATCCGCGGAGAGCGCGCCTAAACCACATATTACAAGATCAAAAGGTCCTTTTAGGACCACCAGCATTTCTCAATTAACTCATGCGTCGTTCACAAGAGTTCAATATCACACACCTCTCCTCTTACAACAGCACCACACAACACACCTCACTTGAATGGTTTTTATTTGACCCTACTAGTCCAAGTCTTGCTACTATTACTAAAATCTTAACAGTAAATGTGTATGTGTGCTCCCTCCTTGGGGTACTTACTTTATTACAATATCCCCATCCTACCTCTACCTCTGTGGCTGTACATCTTGATTCTCCGCCGCCTGTTGTCCGTTATCAGTGATTTGAGATTGGGGGACATAGATACATAACATTTAACGAACATGTAACTAACAAAGACATAATTTCCCTTCTTTGCTACCTCCACGCTGGTTAACGAACATAAAGTTATGCTTTATCAGTAAACATGTGACATAATATCCAAATGAATTAATGAGATGGTTAGAACTTTAGATCCCGACCTATCGACCTATCTTATTTTAAGAAATTTTAAATTGTAAGAAGACCCACCCAAACCCACACCCATTAAGTGTTGATGCGTGGGGGTGGAGATTTGACGACTGACACGACCAACAGTGTAGTGAGCGAAGATTTGGTCCAAACTGGGATTAAACTACTACCTATATCTATATTAGTGGAAGGAACGATAGTGAGTAACTAGCTATTCTTGTTACTGTTGAAACATTCTCCCACAACAACAACAACAACAACAATAAAGAGCAGATGTAATTCACAATTGGGGACTGTTAGTTCAAGTTAACGCACCAGAAGTCATGTCTATTGAATAGAGAAACCATTTCAGCCAATCGGATAGGATTTTTATCCGCCATGTTGCGTGACATCCGTGACTTTCTCGATGTGTTGTTGCTATATATAGGGTTGCAAAAAAGTTTGCGAAAATATCGTTAAAGCATAAACATGTCTGGACGTGGTAAAGGAGGTAAAGGACTTGAAAGGGAGGCTAAGCGTCATCGCAAAGTTTTGCGTGATAACATCCAGGGTATCACCAAACCCGCTATTCGTCGTCTTGCACGCAGAGGTGGTGTCAAGAGAATCTCTGGTCTCATCTACGAAGAAACCCGAGGTGTTCTCAAGGTTTTCCTAGAAAACGTCATTCGTGACGCAGTCACCTACACCGAGCACGCCAAGAGGAAGACGGTCCAGTTATGGATGTCGTGTACGCCCTCAAGCGTCAGGACGTACACTCTACGTTTCGAGGTTAAACAACAACCTTTGATTTACATCACCAGGCCTTTTCAGGCCACCCCAATTATCCCAATAGCATTCCTAAACGGTTCACAATGAGTTTGTGTTACAAACCAAATACCAAATAGATACGCGCCTTTGGCTGCTCTTGTTGTTAAGAATAGTTGTGTGTGATTGTATGCCTGCAGTATGGTTTGTCTACTGAGTAAATGAAGCACCATCACACTAAAATAGAATAGCCATATATAGTACTTAACTATATGTACCTATACGTAGAACACTACTTTGTCTACGGCATACTACGCCACGTTGAAAATACCGGTTCTCGTCCGATCACCGAAGTCAAGCAACGTCGGGCGTGGTTAGTACTTAGATGGGTGACCGCTTGGGAACACCACGTTTTAGACATTTTTTCCCCTTCTTTGAATATTTTGTTATCTGGTTTTTTTAATGGAGAATCAGTGGTCTACTATACGAAAAGCCACGGCAAATAGTGTATACAGTTCCCCAAAAAAGGGCACCCCTTTTTCCCGGATTTTATTCAAAACGTTATTTCAAAACAATTCATTTGATCTTCTTTTTTTTACTGTTTTTGCTTTACCAAAAATTGTTTATTGTGCTGTTAAGAATAGTTGTGTGTGATTGTATGACTGCAATATGGGTGTAAATGCAGCACTAAAATAAAAACTTAACTACATGTACCTATACGTAGAACACTTTGTCTGCTCAACACGTTAAATACCGGTTCTCGTCCGATCACCGAGTCAACAACGTCGGGCGGTTAGTCCAGATGGGTGACGCTTGGAACACCACGTGTTGTAGACATTTTTTCCCCTTCTTTTTCAAATATTCACTTTCGTTATGCGAAAGCGGTTTCTTCTTTAGTATCGCAAACTGCTTTAGTTTGTTTTGAATATTTTAGTGACATATCAAGAGCCGCCCTTGCACTGGCGACTAATCTGCGATACGTTTGGGTGGAAGAGGAACGAACAACTTATTTTGTATGTCTTTTAAAAAATCAATAAGCCACTTTGAAGGCACCTACCTTCCACTGTCTTTGACTTCTAGTGGGGTTTTTTGGTGTGTGTCGGAACTGTTACCTTTATGAGCGTAACTCGTCTTTTATGTATGTAACATCTAAATAACATTGAATGTGTGCATGTGTCTTGTTATCAACTCTTGCGCAAGACGTAATTATTGTTAATAGGGAATATTGCAGAGGCCCTGAAAAGGGCCGGTAGTGTGTTGTTGTTGTTGAAAAGGGTTCTACTTGCTGTGGTATCTTGGTTACAGCTTGGTACCTCGCTAACGGCGTGTTTGGCGAGCTCACCGGGCAGCAGCAGGCGAACAGCGGTCTGGATCTCCCTAGAAGTGATGGTACTACGTTTGTTGTAGTGGGCCAGGCGGCTAGCTTCGTTGGAGATTCGCTCGAAGATGTCGTTCACAAACGAGTTCATGATTGACATTGCTCTTGGATGAGATACCGGTATCGGGTGAACCTGCTTCAACACTTTGTAAATGTAGATGCTGTAGCTTTCCTTTCTCCTGCGCTTCTTCTTCTTGTCACCAGTGCGTACAGCCTTGGCTTTGCCGGCTTTCTTAGCCCCTTTGGAAGAAACTTTTGGAGGCATTTTATGATCAGACGGAAAATGTCGACGGACCCGCTCAACTGTTTATATATGACAGCAGTGGTAAAAACGGCGAGGACGAAAGATTCTAGCCAATCGGCAGGCTCGCTAGTTACTACCGTTTTGGCCAATCGCGTCTCGGCTTCGCCAAAGTTGGTATTTAAGGCAAAGTACTCTGCGTGTGTTTTTTTTCATATTCAACGTTTGTAGTCTGTTTGCGTTTTATTTTGGAATACCCAGCTAACTAACTATTAATCTGCTCTGGACGTGGCAAAGGCGGAAAAGTTAAAGGCAAGTCCAAGTCTCGCTCATCCAGGGCCGGACTCCAGTTCCCCGTTGGTCGTATCCATCGTTTGCTGAGAAAGGGCAACTACGCTGAACGTGTTGGTGCTGGCGCCCCAGTGTACCTAGCCGCAGTTCTAGAATATCTTGCAGCTGAGGTGCTCGAGTTGGCTGGCAACGCCGCAAGAGATAACAAGAAGACCAGAATCATCCCCGTCATCTCCAGTTGGCCATCCGCAATGACGAGGAGTTGAACAAGCTTCTGTCCGGTGTGACCATCGCTCAAGGCGGTGTCCTGCCCAACATCCAGGCCGTGCTACTGCCCAAAATCTCAAAGGCCACCGGCAAGAGCTAAATTACTCCACCAACCAACCAACCCATCATCACTGTCCTTTTCAGGACAACCTACATATTCCCAATTAACAATTTCTTCATTTCGCACAAAGAGTTTTACTGTTGTTACTGGATGAATGATAATTTTTATTCTGTGATGTTTCTCTTATTGTTTGTGATGCAAAAAAAAAGAGGAACAATATTAACAAGGGCAACAGCTTGTTTCGTTTTACTATAACAATGATGGTTCATATGGGGTTGCTGATTGTGCTCTTCTTTTCTTCTTGGTCCTACATCGGAATATATCTTTTACAGGCATCAAGCACAGTAATATCAAAGACATAGCCAGGAGGCTCCAGATGACTGGCAGAGAGCTATTATAGTCCCAATATGGAAGAACAAAAGAGAGTCAAACATACTCTCTTTTGAGCCATATAGGAAAAATGTTTGCAAAAGTATTGGAGCGAAGAGCAGAGGAGAGATATATTAGAGCCCCAGTTAAGCAATAGCCAGTTTGGGTTTAGGAGGGTAAGAGCTGCACAGACGCAATATTTACACTAAGACAGATCTGCTAACAAACAATTGAATACAATCAAAGTAAACAACTTATATTTATAGACCAAGAAAAGGCATTTGATAGAGTAAACAGGTGCAAACTATGGAAGATCTTGAAGAATATGGCGTCCAGCAGATAGCCAGAGTACAGTAAGAACAACAAAAGGAATGACGACTGGTTCTCCATTACATCAGGTGTTAGACAAGGTTGTGTCCTCTCACCTCTCGCTACTCTTTATTGCATATATGGATAAAATAACTCGAGTCAAATTCAGATAATGATGAAATAAATGAACTGCTGTTTGCAGTTGATCAGTGTACATCAGTGTATCAGGATACATCAAAATGAACAAGATCTACATCATATTGACTACTTGAACAAAAATTGTGTAAAACATGACATGAAAATCAACAACACTAAAACAGAAATAATGAATATGGAAGAAAACATAATAATCTAGACATCCATGTCAATGGCACTAAAATAAACCAAGTGAAAGAATTCAAATACTTAGGAAGCATATTCACAGAAGACTAGATAGAGCAAAAAGCAAATGCTGTAACCTACAGCTAGCCCCATTGTTAAGGCACCAAAATTTCACAGGCAGCTAAGCAACAGTATTTTATACCTACTTTGTGTTACCAGAGCCAAACATGGACATTGAGCAAAGCGCAGTCACAAAAATAACTACATGTGAAATGCATTGCCTGAGAAAAGTTACCAACAACACAAGAAAAGACCAACATCAACATCAAAATGTTTTGAATACCCAGCAGAATCACCAACATCAGCATAAGAAAGAAAGAAAGTTGGCACAAACCGTGCTTGAATTACATAGATAAACAAAGAATGAAGTGTCCAAACTCCACAGTATACAGAGTCTTCTACAACAGAACATCGGGAAAGAAGGCAAGAGGAAGACCACGGAAAAGATGGTTAGATGGCGTATCAGAATCCTGTGAAAGAGCAAAGATAACAATCACACAAGCCACCAGAACAGCGCAAGACAAAACAGAAAACCACGACACTGGGCAACGACCCGGTTAGCAGTGTGACGACAAAAGAAGAACCACAGTAAATGAGTCGTTGATTTTCTAGGCACCACTTATACTGCTTTCTGCACGGTGCCAAATTTGCTTCCAAACTTGCCAACCGTGTGGTTTGAACCAGGTACGCTTGGGTTTGTGCTACAGACGCTCACAGAGCAGAGGAGCAAGCATCTAATAAATAATAATAGATAGGCTTGTCCCTGTCTTAGTAGCCAATCAGAACGAAGTACATAGACTTTCTTCCAATCTGTGATTTCCGGTGCCTCGTATAAAGTAGGACAAAAACAAGTCTTTGGCACTAAAAAGTCCTTCTCAGGACTACATACATACATACACACAAGAACACAATAATCAACAGACAGTCATTTTTAGGACGAGTGCCAGGCCAGCGAGCAATTATAGTTAATTAGATTTTGATAGATAGATAGAATAGGATAGGATAAGTTAGGATAAGATAGATCTAGTGAATGAATGACGGCCTTTCTTTCTTGTCTTTCTTCATTCCTCTTTCCTTCTCTAGTTCCTGCAACATCATATGAGTTAATATTACATGAAATGTCTGTCTTGTCTTTGTTGTTTGTTATGTTGTTCGCAGTAGCTGCCAGCCCGCAGCCAATCAGAAGATAGCAAGAGTACTTTCTTCCAATCGGCGTGCGCCATCGTCTCGTATTTAAGCGCATTTTTTTTCCATGTGCTGCTTTTATACAACTAATTCTCTACAAAGCAAAGATGGCTCGTACTAAGCAGACTGCTCGCAAATCTACCGGAGGCAAGGCCCCACGCAAACAGCTGGCTACCAAAGCCGCTAGAAAATCGGCACCAGCCACCGGTGGTGTCAAGAAGCCCCATCGTTACAGGCCCGGCACCGTCGCTCTCCGAGAGATCCGTCGTTACCAGAAGAGCACTGAGCTACTCATCCGCAAGCTGCCATTCCAGCGTTTGGTCCGAGAAATCGCTCAAGACTTCAAGACCGATCTGCGATTCCAGAGTTCAGCTGTTATGGCCCTGCAGAGCTAGCGAGGCTTACCTCGTTGGTCTGTTTGAGGACACCAACCTGTGCGCCATCCACGCCAAGCGTGTGACAATTATGCCAAAGACATCCAGCTGGCCAGACGTATCGCGGAGAGCGCCTAAACCACATATTACAAAGATCAAAAAGGTCCTTTTAGACCACCAGCATTCTCAATTAACTCATGCGTCGTTCACAAGAGTTCAATATCAACACCTCTCCTCTTAAACAGCACCACACAACACACCTCACTTGAATGGTTTTATTTGACCCTACTAGTCCAAGTCTTGCACTATTACTAAAATCTTAACAGTAAATGTGTAGTGTGCTCCCTCCTTGAGGTACTTACTTTATTACAATATCCCATCCTACTCTACCTCTGTGGCTGTACATCTGATTCTCCGCCTCGTTGTCCGTTATCAGTGATTTGAGATTGTGGGACATAGATACACATAACACTTAACGAACATGTAACTAACAAAGACATAATTTCCCTTCTTTGCTACCTCCACGCTGGTTAACGAACATAAAGTTATGCTTTATCAGTAAACATGTGACATAATATCCAAATGAATTAATGAGATGGTTAGAACTTTAGATCCCGACCTATCGACCTATCTTATTTTAAGAAATTTTAAATTGTAAGAAGACCTACCCAAACCACACCCATTAAGTGTTGATGCGTGTGGGTGGAGATTTGACGACTGACACGACCAACAGTGTAGTGAGCGAAGATTTGGTCCAAACTGGGATTAAACTACTACCTATATCTATATTAGTGTGGGAAGGAACGATAGTGATGTGAACTAGCTATTCTTGTTACTGTTGAAACATTCTCCCACAACAACAACAAACAACAATAAAGAGCAGATGTAATTCACACATTGGGACTGTTAGTTCAAGTTAACGCACCAGAAGTCATATCTTGAATAGAGAAACCATTTCAGCCAATCGGATAAGGACTTTTATCCGCCATGTTGCGTGACATCCGTGACTTTCTCGATGTGTTGTTGCTATATATAGGGTTGCAAAAAAGTTTGCGAAAATATCGTTAAAGCATAAACATGTCTGGACGTGGTAAAGGAGGTAAAGGACTTGGAAAGGAGGAGCTAAGTCATCGCAAAGTTTTGGGGATAACATCCAGGTATCACCAAACCCGCTATTCGTCGTCTTGCACGCAGAGGTGGTGTCAAGAGAATCTCTGGTCTCATCTACGAAGAAACCCGAGGTGTTCTCAAGGTTTTCCTAGAAAACGTCATTCGTGACGCAGTCACCTACACCGAGCACGCCAAGAGGAAGACGGTCACAGCTATGGATGTCGTGTACGCCCTCAAGCGTCGGGGACGTACACTCTACGGTTTCGGAGTTAAACAAACAACCTTGATTTACATCACCAGGCCCTTTTCAGGGCCACCCCAAATTATCCCAATTAGCATTCCTAAACGGTTCACAATGAGTTTGTGTTACAAACCAAATACAAATAGATACGCGCCTTTGGCTGCTCTTGTTGTTAAGAATAGTTGTGTGTGATTGTATGCCTGCAGTATGGTTTGTCTACTGAGTAAATGAAGCACCATACACACTAAAATAGAATAGCGCATAGTACATAGTACTTAACTATATGTACCTATACGTAGAACACTACTTTGTCTACGGCCATACCACGTTGAAAATACCGGTTCTCGTCCGATCACCAAGTCAAGCAAACGTCGGGGGGTTAGTACTTAGATGGGTGACCGCTTGGGAACACCACGTGTTGTAGACATTTTTTTCCCCTTCTTTTGAATATTTTTGTTATCTGGTTTTTTTAATGGAGAATCAGTGGTCTACTATATGAAAAGCCACACGGCAAATAGTGTATACAGTTCCCCAAAAAGGTCACATCTTTTCCAGGATTTTATTCAAAACGTTATTTCAAAACAATTCATTTGATCTTTTTTTTTATGCACTGTCTTATTGCTTACCGATATTGTTGTTGCTGCTGTTAAGAATAGTTGTGTGTGATTGTATGACTGCAATATGGGTGTAAATGCAGCACTAAAATAAAAACTTAACTACATGTACCTATACGTAGAACACTGCTTTGTCTACGGCCATACCACGTTGAAAATACCGGTCTCGTCCGATCACCGAAGTCAAGCAACGTCGGGCGTGGTTAGTACTTAGATGGGTGACCGCTTGGGAACACCACGTGTTGTAGACATTTTTTTTTTCCCCTTCTTTTTCAAATATTCACTTTCGTTATGCGAAAGCGGTTTCTTCTTTTATATGCAAACTGCTTTAGTTTGTTTTGAATATTTTAGTGACATATCAAGAGCCGCCCTTGCACTGGCGACTAATCTGCGATACGTTTGGGTGGAAGAGGAACGAACAACTTATTTTGTATGTCTTTAAAAATCATAAGCCACTTTGAAGGCACCTACCTTCCACTGTCTTTGACTCTAGTGGGGGTTTTTTTTTGGGTGTGTGTCGGAACTGTTCCCTTTATGAGCGTAACTGTCCTTTATGTATGTAACATCTAAATAACATTGAATGTGTGCATGTGTCTTGTTATCAACTCTTGCGCAAGACGTAATTATTGTTAATAGGGAATATTGCAGAGGCCCTGAAAAGGGCCGGTAGTGTGTTGTTGTTGTTGAAAGGATTCTACTTGCTGGTGGTATACTTGGTTACAGCTTTGGTACCCTCGCTAACGGCGTGTTTGGCGAGCTCACCGGGCAGCAGCAGGCGAACAGCGGTCTGGATCTCCCTAGAAGTGATGGTACTACGTTTGTTGTAGTGGGCCAGGCGGCTAGCTTCGTTGGAGATTCGCTCGAAGATGTCGTTCACAAACGAGTTCATGATTGACATTGCCTTGGATGAGATACCAGTATCGGGGTGAACCTGCTTCAACACTTTGTAAATGTAGATGCTGTAGCTTTCTCCTCGCTTCTTCTTCTTGTCACCAGTGCGTACAGCCTTGGCTTTGCCGGCTTTCTTAGCCCTTTGGAAGAAACTTTTGGAGGCATTTTGCATCAGACGGAAAATGTCGACGGACCCGCTCAACTGTTTATATATGACAGCAGTGGTAAAAACGGCGAGGACGAAAGATTCTAGCCAATCGGCAGGCTCGCTAGTTACTACCGTTTTGGCCAATCGCGTCTCGGCTTCGCGCAAAGTTGGGAAGTATTTAAGGCAAGTACTCTGCGTGTGTTTTTTTTCATATTCAACGTTTGTAGTCTGTTTGCGTTTTATTTTGGAATACCCAGCTAACTAACTATTAATCATGTCGGGACGTGGCAAAGGCGGAAAAGTTAAAGGCAAGTCCAAGTCTCGCTCATCCAGGGCCGACTCCAGTTCCCGTTGGTCGTATCCATCGTTTGCTGAGAAAGGGCAACTACGCTGAACGTGTTGGTGCTGGCGCCCCAGTGTACCTAGCCGCAGTTCTAGAATATCTTGCAGCTGAGGTGCTCGAGTGTGGCAACGCGCAAGAGATAACAAGAAGACCAGAATCATCCCCGTCATCTCCAGTTGGCCATCCGCAATGACGAGGAGTTGAACAAGCTCTGTCCGTGTGACCATCGCTCAAGGGGGTGTCCTGCCCAACATCCAGGCCGTGCTACTGCCCAAGAAATCTCAAAAGGCCACCGGCAAGAGCTAAATTACTCCACCAACCAACCAACCCATCATCACTGTCCTTTCAGGACAACCTACATATTCCCAATTAACAATTTTTCATTTCACAAAGAGTTTTACTGTTGTTACTGGATGAATGATAATTTTTATTCTGTGATGTTTCTCTTATTGTTTGTGATGCAAAAAAAAAGAGGAACAATATTAACAAGGGCAACAGCTTGTTTCGTTTTTACTATAACAATGATGGTTCATATGGGGTTGCTGATTGTGCTCTTCTTTTCTTCTTGGTCCTACATCGGAATATATCTTTTACAGGCATCAAGCACAGTAATATCAAAGACATAGCCAGGAGGCTCCAGATGACTGGCAGAGAGCTATTATAGTCCCAATATGGAAGAAAAAAAGAGAGTGTCAAACATACTCTTTTGAGCCAAAAGGAAAAATGTTTGCAAAAGTATTGGAGCGAAGAGCAGAGGAGAGATATATTAGAGCCCCAGTTAAGCAATAGCCAGTTTGGGTTTAGGAGGGTAAGAGCTGCACAGACGCAATATTTACACTAAGACAGATCTGCAAACAAACAATTGAATACAATCAAGTAAACAACTTATATTTATAGACCAAGAAAAGGCATTTGATAGAGTAAACAGGTGCAAACTATGGAAGATCCTTGAAGAATATGGCGTCCAGCAGATAGCCAGAGTACAGTAAGAACAACAAAAGGAATGACCGACTGGTTCTCCATTACATCAGGTGTTAGACAAGGTTGTGTCCTCTCACCTCTCGCTACTCTTTATTGCATATATGGATAAAATAACTTGAGTCAAATTCAGATAATGATGAAATAAATGAACTGCTGTTTGCAGTTGATCAGTGTACATCAGTGTATCAGGATACATCAAAATGAACAAGATCTACAACATCATATTGACACCTTGAACAAAAATTGTGTAAAACATGACATGAAAATCAACACTAAAACAGAAATAATGAATATGGGAAGAAACATAATAATCTAGACATCCATGTCAATGGCAACAAAATAACCAAGTGAAAGAATTCAAATACTTAGGAAGCATATTCACAGAAGACTAGATAGAGCAAAAAGCAAATGCTGTAACCTACCAGCTAGCCCCATTGTTAAGGCACCCAAAATTTCACAGGCAGCTAAGCAACAGTATTTTTATACCTACTTTGTGTTACCAGAGCCAAACATGGACATTGAGCAAAGCGCAGTCACAAAAATAACTACATGTGAAATGCATTGCCTGCAAAAGTTACAACAACACAAGAAAAGACCAACATCAACATCAAAATGTTTTGAATACCCAGCAGAATCACCAACATCAGCATAAGAAAGAAAGAAAGTTGGCACAAAAACCGTGCTTGAATTACATAGATAAACAAAGAATGAAGTGTCCAAACTCCACAGTATACAGAGTCTTCTACAACAGAACATCGGGAAAGAAGGCAAGAGGAAGACCACGGAAAAGATGGTTAGATGGCGTATCAGAATCCTGTGAAAGAGCAAAGATAACAATCACACAAGCCACCAGAACAGCGCAAGACAAAACAGAAAACCACGACACTGGGCAACGACCCGGTTAGCAGTGTGACGACAAAAGAAGAACCACAGTAAATGAGTCGTTGATTTTCTAGGCACCACTTATACTGCTTTCTGCACGGTGCCAAATTTGCTTCCAAACTTGCCAACCGTGTGGTTTGAACCAGGTACGCTTGGGTTTGTGCTACAGACGCTCACAGAGCAGAGGAGCAAGCATCTAATAAATAATAATAGATAGGCTTGTCCCTGTCTTAGTAGCCAATCAGAACGAAGTACATAGACTTTCTTCCAATCTGTGATTTCCGGTGCCTCGTATAAAGTAGGACAAAAAAAAGTCTTGGCACTAAAAAGTCCTTCTCAGGACTACATACATACATACACACAAGAACACAATAATCACAGACAGTCATTTTAGGACGAGTGCCAGGCCAGCGAGCAATTATAGTTAATTAGATTTTGATAGATAGATAGAATAGGATAGGATAGGATAAGTTAGGATAAGATAGATCTAGTGAATGAATGACGGCCTTTCTTTCTTGTCTTTCTTCATTCCTCTTTCCTTCTCTAGTTCCTGCAACATCATATGAGTTAATATTACATGAAATGTCTGTCTTGTCTTTGTTGTTTGTTATGTTGTTCGCAGTAGTTGCCAGCCGCAGCCAATCAGAAGATAGCAAGAGTACTTTCTTCCAATCGGCGTGCGCCATCGTCTCGTATTTAAGCGCATTTTTTCCATGTGCTGCTTTTATACAACTAATTCTCTACAAAGCAAAGATGGCTCGTACTAAGCAGACTGCTCGCAAATCTACCGGAGGCAAGGCCCCACGCAAACAGCTGGCTACCAAAGCCGCTAGAAAATCGGCACCAGCCACCGGTGGTGTCAAGAAGCCCCATCGTTACAGGCCCGGCACCGTCGCTCTCCGAGAGATCCGTCGTTACCAGAAGAGCACTGAGCTACTCATCCGCAAGCTGCCATTCCAGCGTTTGGTCCGAGAAATCGCTCAAGACTTCAAGACCGATCTGCGATTCCAGAGTTCAGCTGTTATGGCCCTGCAGGAGGCTAGCGAGGCTTACCTCGTTGGTCTGTTTGAGGACACCAACCGTGCGCCATCCACGCCAAGCGTGTGACAAATTTTGCCAAGACATCCAGCTGGCCAGACGTATCCGCGGAGAGCGCGCCTAAACCACATATTACAAAGATCAAAAAGGTCCTTTTAGGACCACCAGCATTTCTCAATTAACCCCATGCGTCGTTCACAAGAGTTCAATATCACACACCTCTCCTCTTACAACAGCACCACACAACACACCTCACTTGAATGGTTTTTTATTTGACCCTACTAGTCCAAGTCTTGCTACTATTACTAAAATCTTAACAGTAAATGTGTATGTGTGCTCCTCCCCTTGAGGTACTTACTTTATTACAATATCCCCATCCTACCTCTACCTCTGTGGCTGTACATCTTGATTCTCCGCCGCCTGTTGTCCGTTATCAGTGATTTGAGATTGTGGGACATAGATACATAACACTTAACGAACATGTAAAATAACAAAGACATAATTTCCTTCTTGCTACCTCCACGCTGGTTAACGAACATAAAGTTATGCTTTATCAGTAAACATGTGACATAATATCCAAATGAATTAATGAGATGGTTAGAACTTTAGATCCCGACCTATCGACCTATCTTATTTTAAGAAATTTTAAATTGTAAGAAGACCCACCCACACCCATTAAGTGTTGATGCGTGTGGGTGGAGATTTGACGACTGACACGACCAACAGTGTAGTGAGCGAAGATTTGGTCCAAACTGGGATTAAACTACTACCTATATCTATATTAGTGTGGGAAGGAACGATAGTGATGTGAACTAGCTATTCTTGTTACTGTTGAAACATTCTCCCACAACAACAACAACAACAATAAAGAGCAGATGTAATTCACATTGGGGACTGTTAGTTCAAGTTAACGCACCAGAAGTCATGTCTATTGAATAGAGAAAACCATTTCAGCCAATCGGATAAGGACTTTATCCGCCATGTTGCGTGACATCCGTGACTTTCTCGATGTGTTGTTGCTATATATAGGGTTGCAAAAAGTTTGCGAAAATATCGTTAAAGCATAAACATGTCTGGACGTGGTAAAGGAGGTAAAGGACTTGGAAAGGGAGGAGCTAAGCGTCATCGCAAAGTTTTGCGTGATAACATCCAGGGTATCACCAAACCCGCTATTCGTCGTCTTGCACGCAGAGGTGGTGTCAAGAGAATCTCTGGTCTCATCTACGAAGAAACCCGAGGTGTTCTCAAGGTTTTCCTAGAAAACGTCATTCGTGACGCAGTCACCTACACCGAGCACGCCAAGAGGAAGACGGTCAAGTTATGGATGTCGTGTACGCCCTCAAGCGTCAGGGACGTACACTCTACGGTTTCGGAGGTTAAACAACAACCTTTGATTTACATCACCAGGCCCTTTTCAGGGCCACCCCAAATTATCCCAATTAGCATTCCTAAACGGTTCACAATGAGTTTGTGTTACAAACCAAATACAAATAGATACGCGCCTTTGAGCTGCTCTTTGTTAAGAATAGTTGTGTGTGATTGTATGCCTGCAGTATGGTTTGTCTACTGAGTAAATGAAGCACCATACACACTAAAATAGAATAGGCATGAGTACATAGTACTTAACTATATGTACCTATACGTAGAACACTACTTTTTCTACGGCCATACCACGTTGAAAATACCGGTTCTCGTCCGATCACCGAAGTCAAAACGTCGGCGTGTAGTACTTAGATGGGTGACGCTTGGGAACACCACGTGTTGTAGACATTTTTCCCTTCTTTGAATATTTTGTTATCTGGTTTTTTTTTTAATGGAGAATCAGTGGTCTACTATACGAAAAGCCACACGGCAAATAGTGTATACAGTTCCCCCCAAAAGGTCACCTCTTTTCCAGGATTTTATTCAAAACGTTATTTCAAAACAATTCATTTGATCTTTTTTTTTATGCACTGTCTTATTGCTTACCGATATTGTTGTTGCTGCTGTTAAAAGATGTGTGTGATTGTATGACTGCAATATGGGTGTAAATGCAGCACTAAAATAAAAAAATTAACTACATGTACCTATACGTAGAACACTGCTTTTTCTACGGCCATACCACGTTGAAAATACCGGTTCTCGTCCGATCACCGAAGTCAAGCAACGTCGGGCGTGGTTAGTACTTAGATGGGTGACCGCTTGGGAACACCACGTGTTGTAGACATTTTTTCCCCCCTTTTTTTTCAAATATTCACTTTCGTTATGCGAAAGCGGTTTCTTCTTTAGTATCGCAAACTGCTTTAGTTTGTTTTGAATATTTTAGTGACATATCAAGAGCCGCCCTTGCACTGGCGACTAATTGCGATACGTTTGGGTGAAGAGGGAAAGAACAACTTATTTTGTATGTCTTTTTAAAAAAATCAATAAGCCACTTTAGCACCTACCTTCCACTGTCTTTTGACTTCTAGTGGGGGTTTTTTTTTGGGTGTGTGTCGGAACTGTTCCCTTTATGAGCGTAACTCGTCTTTTATGCTATAACATCTAAATAACATTGAATGTGTGCATGTGTCTTGTTATCAACTCTTGCGCAAGACGTAATTATTGTTAATAGAGAATATTGCAGAGGCCCTGAAAAGGGCCGGTAGTGTGTTGTTGTTGTTGAAAGGATTCTACTTGCTGGTGGTATACTTGGTTACAGCTTTGGTACCCTCGCTAACGGCGTGTTTGGCGAGCTCACCGGGCAGCAGCAGGCGAACAGCGGTCTGGATCTCCCTAGAAGTGATGGTACTACGTTTGTTGTAGTGGGCCAGGCGGCTAGCTTCGTTGGAGATTCGCTCGAAGATGTCGTTCACAAACGAGTTCATGATTGACATTGCCTTGGATGAGATACCAGTATCGGGGTGAACCTGCTTCAACACTTTGTAAATGTAGATGTAGCTTTCCTTTCTCCTGCGCTCTTCTCTGTCACCAGTGCGTACAGCCTTGGCTTTGCCGGCTTTCTAGCCCTTTGGAAGAAACTTTGGGGGCATTTATGATCAGACGGAAAATGTCGACGGACCCGCTCAACTGTTTATATATGACAGCAGTGGTAAAAACGGCGAGGACGAAAGATTCTAGCCAATCGGCAGGCTCGCTAGTTACTACCGTTTTGGCCAATCGCGTCTCGGCTTCGCGCAAAGTTGGGAAGTATTTAAGGCAAGTACTCTGCGTGTGTTTTTTTTCATATTCAACGTTTGTAGTCTGTTTGCGTTTTATTTTGGAATACCCAGCTAACTAACTATTAATCATGTCTGGACGTGGCAAAGGCGGAAAAGTTAAAGGCAAGTCCAAGTCTCGCTCATCCAGGGCCGGACTCCAGTTCCCCGTTGGTCGTATCCATCGTTTGCTGAGAAAGGGCAACTACGCTGAACGTGTTGGTGCTGGCGCCCCAGTGTACCTAGCCGCAGTTCTAGAATATCTTGCAGCTGAGGTGCTCGAGTTGGCTGGCAACGCCGCAAGAGATAACAAGAAGACCAGAATCATCCCCGTCATCTCCAGTTGGCCATCCGCAATGACGAGGAGTTGAACAAGCTTCTGTCCGGTGTGACCATCGCTCAAGGCGGTGTCCTGCCCAACATCCAGGCCGTGCTACTGCCCAAGAAATCTCAAAAGGCCACCGGCAAGAGCTAAATTACTCCACCAACCAACCAACCCATCATCACTGTCCTTTCAGGACAACCTACATATTCTATTAACAATTTCTTCATTTCGCACAAAGAGTTTTACTGTTGTTACTGGATGAATGATAATTTTTATTCTGTGATGTTTCTCTTATTGTTTGTGATGCAAAAAAAAAGAGGAACAATATTAACAAGGGCAACAGCTTGTTTCGTTTTTACTATAACAATGATGGTTCATATGGGGTTGCTGATTGTGCTCTTCTTTTCTTCTTGGTCCTACATCGGAATATATCTTTTACAGGCATCAAGCACAGTAATATCAAAGACATAGCCAGGAGGCTCCAGATGACTGGCAGAGAGCTATTATAGTCCCAATATGGAAGAACAAAAGAGAGTGTCAAACATACTCTCTTTTGAGCCATATAGGAAAAATGTTTGCAAAAGTATTGGAGCGAAGAGCAGAGGAGAGATATATTAGAGCCCCAGTTAAGCAACAGCAGTTTGGGTTTAGGAGGGTAAGAGCTGCACAGACGCAATATTTACACTAAGACAGATCTGCAAACAAACAATTGAATACAATCAAAGTAAACAACTTATATTTATAGACCAAGAAAAGGCATTTGATAGAGTAAACAGGTGCAAACTATGGAAGATCCTTGAAGAATATGGCGTCCAGCAGATAGCCAGAGTACAGTAAGAACAACAAAAGGAATGACCGACTGGTTCTCCATTACATCAGGTGTTAGACAAGGTTGTGTCCTCTCACCTCTCGCTACTCTTTATTGCATATATGGATAAAATAACTCGAGTCAAATTCAGATAATGATGAAATAAATGAACTGCTGTTTGCAGTTGATCAGTGTACATCAGTGTATCAGGATACATCAAAATGAACAAGATCTACAACATCATATTGACACCTTGAACAAAAATTGTGTAAAACATGACATGAAAATCAACAACACTAAAACAGAAATAATGAATATGGGAAGAAAACATAATAATCTAGACATCCATGTCAATGGCACTAAAATAAACCAAGTGAAAGAATTCAAATACTTATGAAGCATATTCACAGAAGACTAGATAGAGCAAAAAGCAAATGCTGTAACCTACCAGCTAGCCCCATTGTTAAGGCACCCAAAAATTTCACAGGCAGCTAGCAACAGTATTTTTATACCTACTTTGTGTTACCAGAGCCAAACATGGACATTGAGCAAAGCGAGTCACAAAAAATAACTACATATGAAATGCATTGCCTGCGAAAAGTTACCAACAACACAAGAAAAGACCAACATCAACATCAAAATGTTTTGAATACCCAGCAGAATCACCAACATCAGCATAAGAAAGAAAGAAAGTTGGCACAAAACCGTGCTGAATTACATAGATAAACAAAGAATGAAGTGTCCAAACTCCACAGTATACAGAGTCTTCTACAACAGAACATCGGGAAAGAAGGCAAGAGGAAGACCACGGAAAAGATGGTTAGATGGCGTATCAGAATCCTGTGAAAGAGCAAAGATAACAATCACACAAGCCACCAGAACAGCGCAAGACAAAAAAGAAAACCACGACACTGGGCAACGACCCGGTTAGCAGTGTGACGACAAAAGAAGAACCACAGTAAATGAGTCGTTGATTTTCTAGGCACCACTTATACTGCTTTCTGCACGGTGCCAAATTTGCTTCCAAACTTGCCAACCGTGTGGTTTGAACCAGGTACGCTTGGGTTTGTGCTACAGACGCTCACAGAGCAGAGGAGCAAGCATCTAATAAATAATAATAGATAGGCTTGTCCCTGTCTTAGTAGCCAATCAGAACGAAGTACATAGACTTTCTTCCAATCTGTGATTTCCGTGCCTCGTATAAAGTAGGACAAAAACAAGTCTTTGGACTAAAAGTCCTTCTCAGGACTACATACATACATACACACAAGAACACAATAATCAACAGACAGTCATTTTAGGATGAGTGCCAGGCCAGCGAGCAATTATAGTTAATTAGATTTGATAGATAGATAGAATAGAAGGAAGCAACCCGAATCCTTTAGAATGAAGGCTATACACAACCCTTAGTCAGGCCACCATTGGCAAAAATTAAGATCTACATAACAGAAATAATTCGGTAACAATGAGACTGATGGAGGGTTGCATGTATTTTTCGTTAATTAGTGTTCCTCAAAAACTTGATTGAAATGTTGGAAGACGTATTGACAGCTTTTTCCCAAATTTCAACCCACGGGGTTTTCATAAGTATCCCACACTAGTGGGGGTCCAAAAATAACTGATATTTTTAAAACCCGATCTCCCAAAAATATCTCTAGTTAAAATTGTATACAGAAATGCTTTTAGTGAGCTCTTTGGCTGCTTTAGTAAACATTGCGTTCTAGCAACAAGACAGTTGTAGATTGAATTGATTATAAGTTGCATTCTAGCAACTTGCTCTAATCACAGAGATTTGGTTCCATAAAAATGAATCTCTTTTATATCACGTTTTGGGGAAATGATCAACGAATATCAAAGCAGGCATTGAATGGGATGCAAAGGGTTCAAAAAAGAGGGACGACCTAAGGGGGCCCTGAAACAAACTTTGCTAGAGAGGCAAGAGGTATCGGTCTCAGTTCCATGGATGAGATTGGGCGAGTTGCCCAGGATAGAGCGGTATGGAGAAATTACTTGCAGGCCCTATGTAACGTATAACGGTACGAGAGGAATTATTATTTTTTATTTTTATTATATAAGGTAATGTGTCTGTGCTTAAGCGGTGTAGCTCGATCATCCATACGTACCTGGTTCAAACTCCGCGGCGGGCAAGTTTGAAACCAAATTAGTTTCATTGGATTTTTACGAATGATAAAAATAGACCTCACCGTTCAGAAAGCAATGTCAAACTACTGAACGTATAAGTGGTGCCTAGAATCTACTGCTCGTTTATTGTTGCTGATGGCTAAATCCTGTCAAGGTTATGCCACGATTTTCATTGCATATAGGGTAATAAGGTGGTATTATGTATTTATCAGTGGCCGTCGGCCACGTTTGAGTGAATGGTAAACATCAGAAGACCGTCTTTACTTCATAACGCTTTTCCTGGTACCTATTTGAGGCTGGGTGCCTGAGCCGTGACGGTCAAACAAATTCCCCCGACTGTGGAAGTTGAACCAGGACCTATCTAAAAGTGGTTCTCCTTCACACTACTGCGGTTTGCTGCAGTTTCAATATGTATCCATATCTCATCATGGTTGAAAGATCTACAGACGACAGGTTACTTTTTGCAACTGGTTTTCCATATCGCTCTGTCCCCCTCCACAGACACACACACACCCTCTGTCAGATTATTGTAAAAAGCACGAACTCGGTGCATCTGTAACAATTCTAGAATCTCGGGAAAAATTCACCCAGGTCAGCGATTCCCAAATTTTCCCATTACCGTCGATCCCTTTTATGTACATTTTATTGCCCGAACACTTAAAAGTTTCAATTTTGAAAATCTTCTAGCGATGGAGTTATTATTACAAAAAAAAAACAGTCCCCTGGCTCCAATTTCTCAGACTGCGGGAAACTTTAAATGCTCTTTCATTTTTGTCCTGTCGAACATTTAGACTCCGTATGGTCCGTGTCCTTTGATTTCCAGAGAAACTATTTTACCACTATTTTTATACATGTTTTAAGCCTGTCTGCCCAGCGTGTTCGTAGCGCGTTGGACTACGGGTGACTATTCCTCTTTGTGTGCGGGTTCAATTCCACGGGATGGCAGAAAAAGCCACAGATTCCACAGGATGAACCGAAGGGTTACGATGTCCATGGCACCGAACCGAAGGCTGAAAAGCTCAAGTGCTTCTGGATCGGAAAAAAAAAATACATGTTTTTAAATTTATTTTGTCTTTGAAATGTTAAAGATCTTAATATTTCTTCAAGCGCTTGAGAAACCCCTGTGAGTACCTCGCAGAACTCCGGGGATCCGTGGATTAAAGTTTGAGAAACGCTGCACTAGAGCACATAACAGCATCGTCCAGATTTAGAACGGAAATACATCAGCGTAACCACTTGGTTACAGTGACCTCTATCTCATGAATATATATTCATAAATTATTATTCTTCTTCTTCTTCAAACGCTTCATATCGACAACTTTTTAACCACTCTGGGGATCTGTATGTGATCTGAGACTAAGAGCGATTGTACGTTGTGCCAGTTATGCGCCTACAAGTAGGCCCACACATCCGATTTCTGCGACTCTTTTATTTACTAAGGTAGTTTCCTGGCCCCTACCTCAGTCGCCGCGTACAACATGCCTTAGGTCGCAGTGGTACTATTCTTTGCTTCCTTGCTGGCCCCCGGCACCACTATTGCTTCTTCAAAGATTATCATATTTAACATTACATTCTGAGATTCCCCTACTATTAGTTGCTCAGTGCGATGAAACAATTCTTGACAAAAAAACCTGAAACTTAACGATCAAAGAGCGCCCATTTGTAATGAGTTTTGTCTGATCGACTCTCACGGTTTAAAACTGTTATAAAATATAACATGGAGACAATCAGATTCCACGCTTCAAAACTATTATAAAAATACATCATGGGAGACAATAAAATTCGAATAATGAAATCTGTGAAGCTACTCAACAACCATTTATATAATTTTGATGATAAATATTGAGTTAGAATTTGTGGGGTTACTGTTGGGGGAAATATTGATTGATTGAAATAACTAAAATTATAGACATCTAGAAAATTGTAAAATATTGAAAAGAGATTGCGTCGGAGAAAGAGTTTGGGGAAGAAAAAGAGAATGTGTGAGAGAAGCTAAGACAACTTCGCCACACTGCAGTCCTTCAGAATCTCTCTCTCTCTCTCTCTCTCTCTCGGCCCAGATGTCTCCCCAGCTAGATCCCCAACTCCTCTGCTACCGCCCTACTTAAATCTTTATCCCATTCTGAATCTATTATCTCTGGTCTTCCTCTTCTCCCTTTGCCAGAATGCCTCCCCCCTCAGCAGTCTTCTCAGCCATTCTTTATTTTGTATATATCTAAAATGTTTCAATTTTCTCATTATTATTTGTAGCATAAGCCAGGTTTCTTTGATTTCGAGTTCTTTCTGTATATATCTATATGTTCCCTTCTCTGTCTATGACTACGGGAAAACTTCTGTAACATATTCAAAGCATATATGTTATTCACTCATACATTATTACATGCTCCTTATATTGTGACTTACATATAGACTGAAGACCGTCTTGCCGAATAGATTGAAACTGGCTCCCATGTGAGAACCCCCCTTTACTGTAACTGCACAAACTATGCAGCCGTTAAATTACTCAGACTCATGTGTTCTCCCTGCCTACACTCCCCTACACGGTCACCGAGAGGGTCTTGGAAGATCATGGAAAATTTGGATGCCCAGTGAATTCATTAAGATCGTCCAACAGTTTCACGAGGGCATGATGGCACGGGTACTTGACGAAGGGGAGCTGTCGGAAGCCTTCCATGTCCCCAACGGCGTCAAACAGGGCTGTGTACGGGCCCCAACACTCTTCAGCATGATGTTTGCTGCCATGCTCACGGATGTCTTTGGGAAGGCGACGAACATGGGGTAAAGATTAGATACAGGACAGACGGTAACCTATTCAATCTTCGGAGGTTAAAATCCTCACCAAGGTAAAAGAATCAACTATCTCAAACCTGTTGTTTGCTGTGACTGTGCCCTCTTACCAACTCTGAGGAAGAAATGCAGACTTACATGAACAAGTTCTCAATGGCCTGTGATAGGTTTGGCCTCACCATTAAGAAAAAAAAAACAGAGGTCATGTTCAGCCCGCCCTAGGGAACAGTATTACGATCCAGTCATCAACATTAAACACCAGCGTCTCCAGTCACGGACAACTTTGCTTATCTTGGCAGCCCCCTATCCGGATGGGAAATATAGATTCTGAGGTCAACAATAGGATATCCAAAGCCAGTGCTGCGTTCGGAAGGTTACGTGTCACTGTGTGGGGACGGAAGGGGATAAGCATAGTCACAAAGCTGAAAGTTTACCAGGCCAAAATTGCTAACCACGCTGCTGTACCAAGCGAGACATGGACAGTGTATAGCAGACACGCAAGAAGATTAAACCATTTCCACACAAGCTGTCTACGCAGAATACTAAAAATAAACTGGCAGGACAAAATTCAGACAGCAAGTCCTCAAAAGAGAAAAGATCCCAAGCGTCAACACCCTGTTGCAAGGCCCAAGTGAGATGGGTCGGTCACGTTGCTCGGATGCCTGATAAACGCATCCCAAAACGTTGATGTAGGGCGAACTTGAAGGGGCAGACGTTTAGCTGGTGGACAGAAAAAACGCTTTAAAGACACTTTTAAAGTGAGTGTCTCTGAAATCTTCGATATGAACAATACATGCTGGGAATCCCTTGCGCAAGATCGCCAAATGTGGCGCTGTAACAACAAAGAGGAACCCGAATAACTGAGAATCATCGTATTGTTGAGTCACAGAGAAAACGAGCAGCGCGAAAAAGACAGACCCACAACACGCACATTTTCACCTTTGATCATGTATGCCCCACCTGGGTCGGGATTCTGTTCTAGGATTGGACTCTACAGTCACCCCCGTACACACAGAGGGTGCACAGCCCCGTCTGAGATTTTTTGTCATCATTGCTTGCGATGGACGGCTATTATTACACTGCCTAAAAGCGGTATTACACGGCAATCTATTTATTATTCTTCCTCATGGAACGTTCCATACCGACAACATTAAACCCTCTTTGTGATGTGTATTTATTCGGCCAAGAGCGGCTGTACCTTGTGTCAGTTAGCGCCTAAAGTATACCGGGACATCAGATTTCTGCGGCGTTTTTTGTTTTACTAGGGTAGCTTCCTAGGCCCTTACCTCGTTCCTCTTACAACATGCCTTTTAGGTCACAGTGGTACTATTCTTTGCTTCCCTTTGCAAGACCCGCAACACACTTGACGCGGGAAAGTAGTCTTTTGTTTTCATTGTTTTTTTTTTTTTTTAGTTTTTTTTTTTTTTTTTTTTTTAGTTCTTTTTTAAACACATTTACTATATGATATTGTAAACGAGAAGCGTCGTCTGACCAATAGATTAGACCAGCCCCCTGGGGGAGACCTGTGTTCTTGACCCAGTGATGTTTTCTGTTGTGGACATAAATGAAAAATCTTAACCTGAACACATCACTAGCCATGTAGCCATTAAATGTATCAGCCCCCTGTACTACACCGCCCTCAAATGCGTTCTACAGACAGGTACGACATTTCGCAGTTTTATTATAAACTGGTTGATTTAGGAACAAAAAACATTTCCCGATCGTTTGAAATTTCATTATTGTTTCAATCTGTGATTTCAGACTAAGACTAAACTGAATTTAGTCACATTTTTAGTCACTGGAGTGCCGGAAATGACAACATTTTATTCACAAATTAAATTTTTCTTAACCAATTTGTTTTGCGAATATTTTGTAGTCTGCAACTTTGGAAACTTTAAAAGGGGTTTAATAGCCGAAGGATTGACTTCATTGCACCGGGTTTTACCTAATACGGCTCGGTCCCTCCCCGCAGAAAGGGCCCGCCACCTGCCGAAATATTGCACAAAGCCCGAACTCCGTGGCTCCCGTAACATGCCTAGGTATCTGGGAAAAACTGCACTCGTGAACAGAATGGCCTGGTCCGGACTCGACCCCAAAACTTTCGCCTCACAAGCAAAGGGATTAACCACTTAACCATGAACCCCCTTGGAAACTTTATTTTGTTATATATTACTTTGAGTATGTTATCATTACTTTAGAATTACTGTAGTTACTTTGAGTATGTTATCATTACTTTAGACTTACTGTAGTTACTTTGAGTATGTTATCATTACTTTAGACTTACTGTAGTTACTTTGAGTATGTTATCATTATTTCAGACTTACTGTAGTTACTTTGAGTATGTTATCATTACTTTAGACTTATGTTGTTCTTTGAGTACGTTATAATTCTTTACATACTGTAGTTACTTTGAGTATGTTATCATTACTTTAGACTTACTGTTGTTACTTTGAATTTAGCTAAAATAATTGATAATAACTATGATAATTTGTACAAATTTTCTTTCTTTTGTCCTTCTCTGCTTTTTTCCCGTTAAGCGTCGCAAGATTAACTGATAATTGGTTTCCCAAAATAATGCGCTCGTCGCTTGATATGTTGTGGTATTGTGGAGTTTTAAGATGTCTGTAACTCCTAACATATCTTTTTCTTGGTCTGCCCCTTTCTCTTGATGATTCATTTTCAGGCTGTCGCTCTTGCAACTGGTGTATTCGGGTTTCATTCCCATCAGGTGATCAAACCATTTGAGTCTCTGTTTTTCAATAAATCTAACAACAGGTGTTGTTCGGCTGTTTTCAGTGAATCTAACAACAGGTGTTGTTCCGACTGTTTTTCAGTGAATCTAACAACAGGTGTTGTTCCGACTGTTCTTCTAAATTTGATAATTTCTTATTTTTTTCATTTATTTCAATTAACTTTTTGGAAAAAATGGACTAGTTTATAATTTGTAACAAACGTGATTTCAGGAAACGTGATTTCAGGAAACGTGATTTCAGGGGGCGTGATTTCTTGGGGGAGGCGTGATGTCAGGGTTAAAAAACGTGATTTCGGGGGCGTGATTTAAGGTGGAAACGTGATTTCAGGGGGAAAAAGTGATTTCAGGGAAAACGCGTTTCTGTTTGTATTTTCTTTTAGATTTCATCCTCAAACTCTTCCTTTCCTTTATCACTCTTTCAGTCTTTCCATGTCTCTGTGGTGAACTGGTCAATTTGTTTCCCTTGCGTTCCGAATGTTGGTGATTCCAATCCGGACTACGCTGTTCCATTCACTTGTACTGCATTTTACTTATTCTCATAATGTTTCTGAAGCTCATAATGTGTGCAGTACTACCACTATCTGACGGGCCATTTCTGCAGAGAGGGGGTGAGCGATTGAAAGCCGGTGCTATCAGTCTCTTTTGGATTTTAATTACTTTTGTTTTCATTTCCAAACTTTCTTTAAACGACTTTGTTAGATTTACAAACTTTATTATAAACTTTTTTTTTTCATTTCAAACTTCAATAAGAACGTGAGCGTGCATACGTGCGTGGGAGTGTACGTGTGGGTATGTGCATGGGAGTGTACGTGTGGGCGTGTGCGTGTCTTCCCCCCGAACCTGGCAAAGGTTCACCTCTTCAGTCTTGCCGTGCACCGAATATCATTATTCTCAAATTAACATTTAAATTTGATATTTACAAATTATTATCATGACAATTTGATCATCCATACATTTATTGATAAACTAGTTCAATATTACAAAACATGTGCGCAAATGTCCGCTTAATATTCAAGAAATCAATTTGAAATAAAAATTAATGCAGATTCAAATGAATGCAGAAACATTGAGAGGAAGTGGTAAAAATAAAGAATGAATCGCATATTAAACGGAACGAAGGATGGATCAAATAAGGGAACAGAAAAACACGGATTACAATAACTAACTCTCTCTCTCTCTCTCTCTCGATCCTCTGATTACAATAACTGAATGACTCATGATAATCTTGTGCAGTTAATTGAATAAACGATTTTGGGAAGGGGGCGGTGTGTTGCCTGCTACAAAATGCAGGTCTAGTCATGGCGTATAATATGGCGCCCCTCTGACTGATTTGTTGGTGAAGACTTGTTTTCCGTATCACCAGTATTCCTTGCAATTCAGGAGAGTCTTATTCCCAAATTCAGAGTTACTTGTAATTTAGATGCACAAATTAAAGGGTTTAGGGTTTGCTATAGTTCATAATTTCCCAAACTTTTTCGGCTCACCGCCCACTTTGCACAACATAAACTTTATAACGCCCCCTCCACATTATAACAGTTTGCTAACCCCCACATATATACATGTTCTATTTTCTCTTTGACATTGAAAATTGATATATATTTCTGTCATACATGGATGAAGTAGAAAATTGCTGAAAAAAAGGATTTGTAAGACGGGCATAAGACAATTAAAATGCTGAGTTTAAATTTTAAATGATTATTCAATAGCAAAATCACGAAAATAATTTATTTTAAAATATATATTATTAATTTCTTCTTAAGGAGCCACCGACCCCTAATCGCCTGAACACACCCAAATTATTCTGAACCCACTATCGCCCCCATAGAACCTTAGGCCCCTGGGGCTGAACCGCCCACTTTGGGGAAAATCTGCTATAGTCCCAAATACTTACTGCGTGGCCCCCGACAGTTGTTGTCTCAAGTTGGCTCATAATTTCCCTCTTCTTTCCCTTTTCCCCTGGTGACCTCGGACTAATGATAATGTCTAAAATGACTGAATGACTGATGGTATTGTCTACAATTGAATGACTGATGGTAAAGTCCTACAATGACTGAATGCTGATGTTAAAATCCTACAATGACTGAATGCTGATGGTAAAGTCCTACAATGACTGAATGACTGATGTTATTGTCCTACAATGACAGACTGATTTAAAATCCTACAATGATTGAATGACTGATGTTATTGTCCTACAATGACTGAATGACTGATGACTGTAACCATGCGGGCACTGATTATTCTATGCTACATTCATTGCGTCATCCCCCTAACAGGGCGTTTCCCCCAACCTCCTCCCATCTTGCTACCATAATTAATCTCTCCGTCACATCTTGAACAAATCCACGTCTGATCATGATGGTAAATAGAAGTGAAGTCTGAACCGTGGTCGCCGGGAACATAAGGGCCCAAATGCTCAGACTGGAAATCGAAAAAATTTTTGTTTAATTGGGAAGTGCTATTGTTATATATGTTTGATAGAACAATAACTTTATTCAATTGTATTCAATTCTATGCGATCAGGCTGTATTTGATGAAAAGTGTTAATAATATTGATATTCCTTTTTTTAAACAACTTGTAACATAATATAACCTTGATTTGGTATGTTGTGTTGATTTTACAATTAATTAGTTTAAATACAACAATAATTGAATGCAGGGGTCACGTGACTATTGTGGTCTTTTTCTAAATTTTACTGAGTCCGCCGGCCGTTTGTTATCGGAGGTCGTCCAAACCTATCCTGAGGTTAAAACTTGAATTTTATCCTGATATTTGGATATCTTATCAGCATGACATGGAGGGAAAACGGTATCAGAACTTATAGTTAGAACAAGATACAGAGTTGTGAAAGAACATGATTATCGACGCCTGTTGGTAAGGCCTGATGATGATGATGATGTGTTAAGTTTTGTTATGTTAGTGTCGGGGTTCGCCCAAAGGAAGCAAAGAATAGTAACACTGTGACCTACAAGGCATGTCGTAAGGGCGACTGAGGGAAACTACCATAGTAAATAAACAGTATCGTAGAAATTGGATGTGCTGGCCTAATTGTAGGAGCATAACTGGCACAACGTACAATCGCTCTTAGGCTCAGATCACCAAATCCAATAGTGGTTTAACAAAATGGTCGATATGGAGCGTTTGAAGAAGAAGAAGAAAACGTTCTATTAGGACAGCCTTTTCCATTTCTTACTTTATCTCAACGGATCCCATCGGAGACGAACGATAAAGCTAGTTCGGTTCAATTTGAACACGTAAAAAAAACCCTGGAGTTCAAAATCGTGAAAGAAGGGTGGAACCGCTGCAGCAAAATTTATTAGAAATATTCAAAAAAAAAATTTTTAGATTTTCACAATCTTCTACATTACACCTTGGCCTCGCCAGTGCTCCCAAAATTCGTCCCTGCGGTTGAGATCTTCCCGTGTGAAAGAAATCGGAGTACGCATTATTAAATTTTCGAAGTGCAATGATGTTGGTCCTATCTATCAATCAATCAATCAATCAATCTCAACAGTAATTTTTCCTACTTTATCTAAACGGATGCTCGCCCTACTTTATCTCAACGGATGCTACGCCCTACTTTTCTCAACGGATGCTACCGCCCACTTTATCTCAACGAAACGTTTATCATTTTCCCCACTTTATCTCAACGGATGCTACTTGCCCTACTTTATCTCAACAGATACGCATTGCCCTACTTTAACGCAACGGTTCTTATTGTCTATTTTATCTCAACGGGGACTCATTGCCTACTTTATCTCAACGGAAACGTTTATAATTGCCCTACTTTATCTCAACGGATACTCATTTTCCCCACTTTATCTCAACGGATACATTTATCATTGTCCCACTTTATCTCCGGATACTCATTTCCCCACTTTATCTCAACGAAGCATTTATCATTTCCTACTTTATCTCAACGGATACATTTGCCCTACTTTATCTCAACGGATACATTTATCATTGTCCTACTTTATCTCAACGGAAACGTTGATCATTGCCCTACTTTATCTCAACGGAAACATTTATCATTTTCCCCACTTTATCTCAGCGAAACGTTGATCATTTTCCCTACTTTATCTCATCGGATACACATTGCCCTACTTTATCTCAACGGATACATTTATCATTGTCCTATTTTATCTCAACGGATCATTTTCATGTCCCATATCAAATGTGAGTTACCAACTAGTCAATATTATATCCTAGCGAAATTTCCACTCCGAAATCTCCGTCGCAATCTGGTCTTTAACAAGCCCCCACATCTAGCAAGCGATCGTCTGGAAGAATCCCAAAAATCATAGGAAGCTAATTCAATGTCTTTCCTTAACCGTGGTTAAATCACTTCTGGGGGAAATTTAACCATTAGTTATCGCCCCTTTTAGTTTTATTTCTATTGCGTCGCGTCAAATAATGTTCTTATAGATGGCACTTTTATTCTGGGACTGGGGGGAAACAACATATATTTCACCATTTTGAATCTCCTGGACTCACTTTTGGGAAGAAAAAAAATTAGACGCACAAAACAAGTCTGTATATATATATAAGGAAATTTTGCGTATTTGTATTGTCTGTCTCGTTGTTTAGCCAACTTATTGACATGCTGCGAACTTGAAATTTGGTAAGCGGGTAGCGTCTGTAGTGCGGACATTGTAAAAATTATAACACTGAACTATCGTTATTTCGTTACATCTTAAAAACTAACTTAATTATAAATTGGAGTGAATTAAAAAAACGAAAGTGTTGGGGAAATATGGTTCCATGGTCACTTTGGATGACATAGTAACAAATGCCATAGTAACAAATGTCATAGTAACAAATACCATTGTAACAAATGCCATAGTAGCAAATGTCATAGTAACAAATGCCATATAACAAATGTCGGTAACAAATGTCATAGTGACAAATGTCGTAGTAACAAATGTCGTAGTGACAAATGTCATAATGACAAATGTCGTAGTAACAAATGCCATAGTAACAAATGTCGTAGTAACAAAAAGTCATAGTAACAAATGTCATAGTAACAAATGTCATAGTGACAAATGTCATAGTGACAAATGTCATAGTGACAAATGTCATAGTAACAAATGCTTTAGTAAAATGTGCCAGTCTCTCCACATTACTCTATGACATACCATAGTTTCTGTTTACTACCTTATAAAATACCATAGTTTCTGTGTACTACTTTCTGAAATAGCATAGTTACAAATGCCATAGTTTCTTCATGCTACCCTCTGCATGTCCCCATGAACACAAAAAAAGCAATGTTCAACACAATCTTTCTCCCACATTATGTTACCAGTGCCAAACCTGGACACTGACAACAAGTGATAGAAGAAAACTAGTCACGACAGAGATGAAGTTTCTACGCAGAATGCTGGGTGTAACAAGAAGAGACCGGTTGAGAAATGAAGACATCATGAAAAAGTGGGTACAACATCAGTACTGGACTTCATCAAGAAACAACAAATTAAATGATTTGGCTACGTAAGCAGATTACAAACAGACAGTGCACCTCAAAGAGCAATGCTGCTCCGATACAATGGATACAAAGCAAAAGGCCAGCGCAAAGATGGACCTCAGAGACAACAGAGGCGACGAAAGAGACTATCTACAAAGCGCATACATGGACCCGTTTTATAAATCTCTTCTTGACCTGACGCTGTGACGCAAACAGGATTGGAGAAAAAAAGAGAAAGAAAAAGACCCTCTGAAATACCATAGATAGTGCTAATCTGATGAATTTTGAGACCTCTGAAATACCATAGATAGTGCTAATCTGATGAATTTTGAGGGAAAAATCCCCATTATTGGTAATTTCGAAGTCAATATATTCTAAATTAGTATTGTTTTCAATAGCTTCATAACGAAGGTAATTTTATGTTGACATTTTGTTTTGTCAGTGGATATAATTTTAGTTGTCTTTATAATCAAAACGGAATGTTATAATGTTCAATGCTTTTGTTTTAGCAGACAAGATTAGCTTATTCATCCATTAACTCTATTTTGAAGAAGAGCTGTGTCACCTGAGGCGTAACTTAATTCTGAAATTATATTTCGACCAGTTATAAATGGATCAAAATGATTGTGGTTTTGGTCAACATTGACATTTCTCATGATATTTTCCGCCATTATCATCATCAGGTGTAGTGCTGGCTGGAGTAGGCGATCATGGATCCCCACAAATCTCTGTCGTTGGTGTTTGCTATCAACTCAGATGTTGACGCTCTACCATGCCATGTAGTCAGGCTATCCCAAATTTTCTCTCTCTGTCTTCCTCTGTCTCGTCTACCCTCAATTTTACCGGTTGTCACAATGTGTTCTAAACCTCCTCTCCTCATCACATGCCCGAAAAATGATGACTGCCTCTTTCTTATATTGATGATAAGCTTTCTCTGTGTCTTGATCTCATTCAACACCTCAACATTAGTCATTTTTCCGTATTTTTCCTATTTTACCTATTTTACCTATTTTCCGTATTTTCCATATTTTCCGTATCGGTGTAAAATAAATATGAAGATATGATGCAACCATGTCTTGAAGTACAACCCCGAACCAGTCTGGTTGTTCACGAAACTGGTTGTACGCTCAAAGTACAAAAACAATATACACCGTGACTGAAAACTGAGAATATGAAAACAATTTAAAGCTGTTCGAGATCTATTCTATTGCTGTCTATGTTATGTCTGACTGTGTGTCCACAGATAACATAAGGCTGGCGAACTCAGGTAAAAATTCTATGAAATCAGACCAGAACCATCGCGTGACTGCGCATTCCAGTATTGTTAGATAAAGACTAAATTCATGCTAAAATCAAGGTTATATTATGTTACAAATTAAGTTTAACAATAAGGAATTTCAATTTTATTAACATTTTTCATCCATAAATAACCATAGACTCGTAGAATTGTGTCAAATTGCAGAAAACCTTACAGTGTTCTATCAAACACATATAAAAACCAGCTTCCATTAAACAGGAATTTTGGTTTTCCCGTCCGAACTAGTCGGCTTTATGTTTCCAGGAGCCACGATCAGCCCTGTAGAAAGTCGGAATTTTTTTTTGCTTCTTTTGTATCATTTGCTTGTAACGAAGGGCCCTTTTTTGTCGAAACGTTGCTGTGTATTGTTTTTGTACTTTGCAAATATACAGTACTCTGTTTTTACATGTTTCGCCATTGCTACAATTTTACTGTTTTAATGCAGTCTTCAACAACACAAGAAAAGACAGAATCACCAACATCAGCATAAAAAAGAAAGTTGGCACAAAACCGTGCTTGAATTACATAGATAAACAAAGAATGAAGTGGTTTGGCCACTTAATAAGAATGCATCCAAACTCCACAGTATACAGAGTCTTCTACAACAGAACATCAGGAAAGAAGGCAAGAGAAGACCACGGAAAAGATGGTTAGATGGCGTAGCAGAATCCTGTGAAAGAGCAAAGATAACAATCACACAAGCCACCAGAACAGCGGAAGACAAAAACAGAAAACCACGACACTGGGCAACAACTCGGTAGCAGTGTGACGGCAAAAAAAAGAAGAATGCAGTCTTCTCGTATATTGCTACAATTTTACTATTCTACTGCAGTCTTCCCGTATATTGCTACATAGTTTTACTGTTTTAGTGCAGTCTTCTCGCATATTGCTACATAGTTTTACTGCAGTCTTCCCGTATATTGCTATATAGTTTTACTGTTTTACTGCAGTCTTCCCGTTTATTGCTACACAGTTTTACTGTTTTACTGCAGTCTTCCCGCATATTGCTACATAGTTTTACTGTTTTACTGCAGTCTTCCCGTTTATTGCTACATAGTTTTACTGCAGTCTTCCCGTTTATTGCTGCATGGTTTTACTGCAGTCTTCCCGTATATTGCTGCATGGTTTTACTGCAGTCTTCCCGTATATTGCTAAATAGTTTTACTATTTTACTGCAGTCTTCCCTTATATCTGAACAGAAGCAACTCTGAAGACAAAAGAAACTCTGAAGACAAAAGAAACTCTGAAGACAAAAGAAACTCTGAAGACATAAGAAACTCTGAAGACATAAGAAACTCTGAAGACATAAGAAACTCTGAAGACATAAGAAACTCTGAAGACAGAAGAAACTCTGAAGACATAAGAAACTCTGAAGACAGAAGAAACTCTGAAGACATAAGAAACTCTGAAGACATAAAAAACTCTGAGGACAGGCGAAACTCTGAAGACATAAGAAACTCTGAAGACAGAAGAAATGTTCTGCTATTTCACTTACAAGACTTTCTTCCAGAAATCAATCGACCGTGTTGTAACCAATATTTATTACCTCGAAAACAACACCAAACCGTTCCGTTCTGTTGATCTATCGGTTTCAAAGCTCACCACAAAATAGCCAAGCAAAAGTTTCTGAAACAACAAAGACGTTCTCACGTTGACTAGCACAAACAAGCTAATTGTGCACCGTCTACCAATCGATACCTTGTGAGCTGGGTATATTCTCACTAGACCAAAACTGTAGCCCAGTGGTTCTTAAACTAATCGTTAATGTGGACCCCCTACAAATCTCTTTTGTTTCCGTGAACCCCTAACATATTCCATTTATGAAAATATTTAGAAATGAATAACCCCTGTTTTAACGTGACGTGTTAACAGCTTTGCCTGTGCGCGACCCCTTTCAGTTCTGACTCTACGTTTTAAAATAGTTTTTTTATTTTCTCCTACGATAAACGTAATCAGAGAATGATTTTTACATAAGTGTGTGGTTATCACGGATTCAAATCTATCAACATGCTCTTCAATAGTTCCATCAAATCTGTTTGCAGGTGAACCCATCAATTTGTGATTGTATTTTCAGAACATCATATACAAGTTCTCTATTACCGTAAGACCTTCTCTTACTTTATACATATTTACTAAAAATGTATATCTAATTTCGTTTTTGCTATCATCGACCGTGTGTTGTGGGCACTCTCAAGGGAAGCAAAGAATATAATACTGAAACCTACAAGGCATGTCGTAAGAGACGACTAAGTTAGGGTTGAAACTACCCTAGTAAATAGAAAGCATCGAAGACATCGGATGTGCTGGCCTACTTGTAGGTGCATAACTGGCACAGCATATAATCGCTCGTAGACTCAGATCACGTACAAATCACAAAGAATGGTGAACAAGTGGTCGGTATGGAGCACTCGAAGAAGATGTTTTTGCTATAGTCTGTCCATTAATTCGTGAGCACGTTTGAAATTGATTTTCTCGAAACTACCTGTTGGATCTCAGTGATTTTTGCATGCAGCCTTAGAATATCCATGACGCTAAAATAAAGCTAACCAGTAGTCCATAGATGCTGCGGATTTTGCACATCGGCGTATTCCTTTCATCTTTTATGACAATTGCAAATACGGGGCTCAAATTTTAGATTTTACAGTAATCCTTAGAATTTGTCCATGTCAATTCTATTCATGGGTGTATCTCCATATTAACTTGATAGGTCAAGTAATTAAGTGTGTTGCCCTTTATGTGCAATCGTGAACTGGATACAATATGCAACAGTTAGTCCTCCCCTTCGGTCACCATTAGACCCCAGGGTGTCTTAACTTCACCACAAATTGTATGATGGTAGACGCATTTAGATATGGAAATGTATACGTTGCTATTTCTCAGTCTGTAATCAAAATATGATTTGTATCATCCCGAATCTGACGATTCCGTGAGGTTGATAATTGTTACTGGCTGGACAAATTGTAATCCATCTCGGTGCCAGTACTCGTCTTCCTCTCGGAGCACATGTTCAACACACTTCTTCCAGAACTGCATGTCTATCATTGAGAGGGGCTCACGTGTCAGAACTTCAACATCACACATTTTAAACGTCCTGTTCTGTTCGGCAACTTGCCCTTTTACTTTAGCCCAGACAAGCTCTATCGGATTGAGGTGAGCATGATATGGAGGTAGTCACAAAGACGTGTGGCCGTATTCCGCAATGATTTTGTCAATATGAAACACCTTTGTCTTATTTGTCATCCTCACCAGGTGCTCTAGCTCGGGTTTCAAATATGTATCATCGAGCTGACATTTTCCTTAGCAAGCCAAGTCCTAATTTGATCTTTTGTATTTGATGCAGTTGGTACTTTGTCTTCCGCTGATACTGCGTTGTGATAGGATGCATTATCCATTACCAAGCATGATGGTCTGTTTAGAATTGGAAGTAGATCTTTCTCCATCCAGTGCCTGAAAATATGTCCATTCATTTATGTGTGGTAGTCCCTACCGTCAGGTACTTTTTTATTGGAAAATAAGTCCCGCGTCATGGACAAGACCTTCTTCACTGCTTCCTGCATGTGTTAGTATAATACGCTGGCCTTTGCTGCTTGGTATTTTTCTTTTCTGTTCACCGTCTACTGATTGCCATTCTTAGCATTGGTGTGGTGAGCATTGACCCATGATTCGTCCAAATATACAATATCATAGCCTTGCCTCCGCCGCTCACGGATCTGCCTCGGTATTTACTTCGGGCAGCAATTAAATGTGGCTTTTCACAAATAATATTCCTGTCGCCTATAGTTTTTCTGAAGGTGAAGCCGGCGGCTCTTACAATTTTCCATAGAGTACTTTTAGAAATGTCTATGCTGCAATCTGATTGCAGTTTTAATTTCAGTTTCCTGAGAGTAACAAGTTGATTTGTCGCAAACATTTTCAAGAGCTCCGTCTTATGACATCTATGTCAAAGTCGTCAATTGTTCTTTTCCTTCCTTGTGACATTAGTGCACTTTGTGTCCTGTTTAATCCATCGGGAAGGATTCTCTATTCAGACCAAGCGCCAGTTGCGTTCGTTTCTCAGGGTTATGAATATCGCAATATAGATGACCTCTCTTAGATTCCCTACGGAAGTGTTGGTATAGTAAAACTGTAACCTTCTGCATTGTTATAAATGTGCACTTCAGACTCATTATGAATGTGATATCAATGTCAGTTTTGATAAGCCAACAAATATGATCAATAGTTCATACAAATAGCGAGATAAGCCTATAACTATACAACGGTATCCCAATTATAACGTCATATGCTTTCCGCTTTCAAACTCGACTGGGTTAGGTGCACGGGATTTCGTGAAATTGTTGTATACTCACGATATTTCTATGTTACCATAATGTATTTTTAGAACAACGCGTCTGTGTACCGTAGATCTGTTACTATTGTGTACAATCCGGTGAGGTTGATTTTAATATAACCTGAAGAAGAAATATTTCAAACTACATCAAATTTTCTTGGAAAAAAATATTTCTCTAGCGTCATGGATATTCTAAGGCTGCTTGCAAAAAATCACTGAGATCAGACAGGTAGTTTTTGAGAAAATCAATTTCAAACGTGCTCACGAATTAATGGACAGACTATAACATGAAATACAGGAAAATAATTTAGAAAATTATCTTGCAAATCTTTCCAATGTTGTGTTTTAAAAAGTAGTGCGTTTTTCACAGAAAATTCTTCAGTTTTGAGACTAAGACACTTTATGAGTCTTGAAGATGTCTCAGATTTTGTGTACCATAGTAAATAGACAAATTCTTCTGTTCTGCAACAGCTTGATATTAAAGAGAATTAGCTATTAAAAAACATAGAAACAAGGAAAATTCGATATTTGTGACATATCATAAGACATGAGTGCCTAGAGAAGATAATTTGGAGGGAATGGTACATGGAAGAAGAATGAGAGGAAGACCTAGAAGACGATGGGTGCAAGATATCATTGACGATCTGAGAATGACTGCTGCTGACGCCGGTCATCTTGCACAGAATATAAAGTTTTTCGGAACTGTTGTCATGGAAGCCAAGTTCGGAAAGATACCAGCTACTTGATGATGATGATGATGATGATGATGATGATGCTGATGATGTTGATGATGTTGATGATGCTGATGATGATGCTGATGATGCTGATGATGATGTTGATGATGATGCTGATGATGATGATGATGCTGATGATGATGATGATGCTGATTATGATGATGATGATGATGATGATGTTGATGATGTTGATGATGATGTTGATGATGATGATGATGATGATGATGATGATGATGATGATGATGATGTTGATGATGAGTAAATAGACAATGAGGCCACAATCGTGACTTTCTAAATAATTTGTCGATCTTGCCTTCAACTTGAATAAAAAGCTTAACTCTAATTAAAACTTTAGGCTAGCATAATTAAATGAATGAAGTCCATCGATTCAAGTACATGAGAACATTCCTAACATCAAATGAAAGATGTGCAATAAAGATTAGAAGTAGAATAGCTCAAACGAAAGCAGCTTTTATGAAAATGAAGAACGCACTATGCGTGAATTCACTACCAATGATACTGCGAAAACGAGTAATTTAGTGCTATATTGAACCAATACTTATGTATGGCAGCGAATCATAGACAATGTACAAGCAATCAATAAGATCACTGGAAGCCACAGAGATGTGGTTTTATAGCAGAGTAATGAAAAATGTCATGGACAGCGAAGAAAACAAATGAGGAGGTTTTAAATCAGGCCTGCACACAAAGAAACCTTATCAAAAGAATAAGTATCAGACAATCAAGGTTCTTGGGGCATATAATGCGAAGAGAAGGTTTAGAACATTTGGTGACAACAGATAAAAATTCAGGGAAGGAGAGATCGTGGAAGACAGAGGAAGAAGATGTTGGATGTTCTGACATCATGGTTCGACAAAAAATCGACGTGTCAGAACAGATTAACTGCACCAAGGAGAGAGAGTTGTGGAGAGACATGATCTCCTACGCCAGCAGGCATACCACTTGATTGAGTGAAATATAATTGAATGAAAACATCTGACAAATATACTAATTTAACTAACTAGAGGAATCTACTCGTGGATCAGCACTCCCACCCAGGTGATATCATTATCTACACCCGATGGCTCTGTCAAGCGTGGCACCAGATCATCGTGGCTTACTCAGCACAACGAAACGGTCGCACACTTCGCAGGACTGCGGGGCTTTCGAGACAACGACATCGAGCATGACTATGGAGATCACCGCTGCCTCCAGGGCTCTGTCATGGGTGGCTGAGCAACAGGTTACCCATACGATCATCATATCAGACTCGATGAGTATGCTTCAACTGATGCATCTGGAAGTATGCGGGTGGAATGGGTGAACAGCATTCGGAGATCACATCTCAAGAAAATGACTTGGCTGTACACGCCTTGACATGCTGGAGTGCGGGGTAACGAGCGTGCTGACTCTCTGCAAACAGTGCCCCGACTCAAGTGGGCAGAAGCATGGACAGAGCCGATATCATCAATGCGGTACGCTCTCAATTGTGTGACATGGGCGGGTCTCAGACACTGGAACGAGTTCGAGAATTGGGTGTTAAGTTTGGACATGCCAGACAGTGTCGTCTTCGTGGTAGAGAGAGAAGATATGTAATCAACTTCTCATGGGTACTGTGAGCAAATGGACTTTGGGATGGCTGCTGCAACGGAGGACAGAGCACGAATGGGAATGCCCAATGTGCCATGACGTCGATCGCATAACATAACATAACATAACAAACACTAAAGTCGTTGGTTATCATCTGAGCCTGTACTCATAAATCCTACAGATAGATATGCCTAGCTGTAACATCCTCCACGTCTCAGTGGTGTAGATGTTACGTGCTCGCCTCTCCTTCCAAAGATACTAGGTTTGCTCCGTTTGTACCAGATTAAGAACCGTTGATGTAGCCAATCTAACAATACGTCACGTATTACGTGTTATTTCCAAGACAGCCTTCTATCTTCTCGTAACTGCGGCCCATATTGATTAGGAAAACCTGCTTTTCTAGCACATTCTGAACGATTTCATTCTGTGACCTCTATCATATCAATATTATTTTACGTGTTCTATGTTTGTTGCCTTTCGTGTGGTTTCTGATTGTTATTTTGTTTGTTCTCATCTGCAGGGAAGTGTTATTTTAGTTACTCGATCCAAATAGACTAGTTTTGTTATTTTCGTATCTAGTTTCGTATCGAAAAACACTGTTTATGGAGCGCACACCAAAGCCCGTTCTTGAAATCTATATTACCCTGAGGCTGTGAGGAAAAAGGATTGGGAAAAAAATAAGGAAAGAAAGTATCTAGTTCTTCTTGGTCGTCGTCTGCGATCTCTGGCCATGCGCTTACTTTACTGTGGATCACAAACTGGGCAGTCAGCTTCAGATCTGTCAGGTTTCCCAAAGCTTAGTTTTTAGAACGACTGAGTGTGGCCACATCTTGCTTCTCAGCTCACTCAGGAGAGGATAGTCTTGCAGGACATGTTCTGGTGACTGTTCCGTCAGCTGACACTGGTAGTTTCCAGTTGAATTACATTAGTTGCCTTGTAAGTTGCAACTTCTACTACTTTAGTTGTTCTATGAGTTGCATCTTCTGCTACTTTAGTTGTTCTATGAGTTACAACTTCTGCTACTTTAGTTGTTCCATGAGTTACAACTTCTACTCTAGTTGTTCCATGAGTTACAACTTCTGCTACTTTAGTTGTTCCATGAGTTACAACTTCTGCTACTTTAGTTGTAGTTCCAGTGTACATACAATCATTTACTGTTCAAATGATACTTGTGATTAATGTTGAATACTTTCACTTGATATTCAAAGTCATGATTCAGCAATAACCAATTATATCTGAGACCATGCTTCAGTATAACTTAGTAGATGTGATAATGTAAATGTGAGGGTGTCAAATCAACATCTCGAATGTTGACGAAAACGAAAAGTAAATAAGTATCCTGGTAGTGGCACCAGTTTTTAGGACTGTAACAAATTTTGCTAAAACATCGTGTTGGGAAACTAATCTTCTTCTTTGAACCACCTGTTAACCACTCTTTGTATGTAATCTGAGCCTAAGAGCGATTGTACATTGTGCAGTTATGCGCCTACAAGTAGGCCAGAACACATCCAATTTCTGCTATGCTTTTTATTTACTAGGGTACCTTTCCTAGGTCCTGCATTAGTCGCCTCTTACGACATGCATGTAGGTCGCAGTGGTACTATTCGTTTCTTCCCTTGCAAGACTCCGGCACCAAGCGGGCGGAGAAGCTAATCAAACTCTGCACATCCACTGACTCGCACTTGATGCTGGTCTTGTTTCTCAAACACGAGTATGTGTCACACGAATGAAAATCTCTGTGGCGTAGAGGCAATGATCTAAACTCTCTCTCCAAAGTTATACGGTTCGTGTCCCGCGTGGATGAATCGAAATACATTTCCAGTGATCACTGGTATTAGTGTTGGGAGATAACTTCCTTGTCCTATTGGAGACATACTTTAAAACGTAGGTACCGTATTCCCGTATGTAGAGAAGGTCCATGCTGACTTCTGGTTGCGAACTATGGATCCATTCATTAAGATCGCAACCGCCCGGTTGGTCGGGGCTTGCAAGGAGCAAAGAATAGATACACTGCGACCTACAAGACGTGTTGTAAACGCCGACTGAGGTAGTGGGCCTGGGAAGCTACCTAGTACAAAAAAAGCGTAGCAGAAATGGGGGTGCTGATAAACTTGTAGGCGCATAACTATTTCAACGTACAATCGCTCTTAGACTCAGGTCACATAGATATCACAAAGAGTTTTTAAACAAGAGGTCGTTATGGAGCGTTCGAAGAAGAAGAAATAGAAGAAGAAGAAATAGAAGAAGAAATAGAAGAAGAAATAGAAGAAGAAATAGAAGAAGAAGAAGAAATAGAAGAAGAAGAAGAAATAGAAGAAGAAATAGAAGAAGAAATAGAAGAAGAAATAGAAGAAGAAATACAAGAAGAAATACAAGAAGAAATAGAAGAAGAAATAGAAGAAGAAATAGAAGAAGAAATAGAAGAAGAAATAGAAGAAGAAATATAAGAAGAAGAAATAGAAGAAGAAATAGAAGTAGAAGTAGAAGAAGAAATAGAAGAAGAAGAAGAAATAGAAGAAGAAGAAGAAATAGAAGAAGAAGAAATAGAAGAAGAAATAGAAGAAGAAATAGAAGAAGAAGAAGAAATAGAAGAAGAAGAAGAAATAGAAGAAGAAATAGAAGAAGAAATAGAAGAAGAAGAAGAAATAGAAGAAGAAGAAGAAATAGAAGAAGAAATAGAAGAAGAAATAGAAGAAGAAATACAAGAAGAAATAGAAGAAGAAATAGAAGAAGAAATAGAAGAAGAAATAGAAGAAGAAATAGAAGAAGAAATAGAAGTAGAAGTAGAAGAAGAAATATAAGAAATAGAAGAAGAAATAGAAGAAGAAATAGAAGAAGAAGAAGAAATAGAAGAAGAAATAGAAGAAGAAATAGAAGAAGAAGAAGAAATAGAAGAAATAGAAGAAGAAATATGTTGTGGAGGGGTCTCCTACGGCCCTCCCCAGTTCGTGATGAGTGTCAGGATGGCGGTGGTCGGTGGCAGTTTGTAGTAGTATAGTGGTTCCTTTCTTTTACCCCTCCGATACGTACATACACACAGACATTAGAGTCATTATATCCTCTATTGACATTTGCTGACGTCTGTTTCTTTCAATGACCAGACATATTGAATTGATGTAATTTGAGCCAAAGTATCAGGTAGTTCCATATTATATCATATTTTATAGAGAGTCTAGATTCCAACCCTTATGATCCGGTATACCCGTTCCAGTTTATAGCTATGCATTTCTCTTGTGTTACATTTTATCTTGCCACTTATTCCCTCCTATGTATATTCATCCTGTCATACGTCCCTTCTTGTGTATCTTTCATTCTTCCCTTTCCTGGCAGTCGTATTCCACTTGATGTTTCATTTTTATATTCATATAGATGGTCCTCTTGTTAGATTTATTATTCCATAGTAGTTAAAACAGTATTTCCCTTCTGGGACAATACGAACAACATAGTGGACAACTACGACTCAGTTGCAGATTCATATATTTATTGTTTTACAAATATATATACAGAACACGTCCGTTCGTCTTCATGTGTTTCGTATGTCTCTTTTGTTTACTAATTCGTTACTAACACGTCACTATTTTACTACACAAAAAACGTCGTGTCTTGTAGTTATGTGTTGCACTTCTGCATAGAGAGTACAACACATAGTCTCAACTATTAAATAATCTAATTATACTACCTAACTATCTGGCTAACTGTCCATTCCTCCGCTGCCATCTGGGGAACTATGACACCCCCTGGAGACCTCGCCATCGCCCCGATGGCGAAATGCCAAGAAAAAAAAATCGCACAGGTAGTGTTCAGTAGGGTGATTAGAGTGGTGAGAGCTGAAAGGGAACTAGTCACCTCACGTGTTAACGTGGCTCACAACAACTAACTATAACAGCCAACCATGGTCGAAAAGAAAAAGAAAATCCTGACGAGATCTCAGGAAGACCCAAGTTGAATGAGCAAATGGGAACTAGTCACCACACGTCGTTGAACGTGACTCATCAACTGGTCATGGTGACCATGGCTAACTTCAACAGTAAACCCTCTGTGCTCTTGTGCTGAAACCATGTAATAGAAATTAATCAGCATTACATAAATTAAGTGATCTGGAAAATATGCGCCTATGATTCCGACGGCGACCCAACAGCATAACACTTGGCCAATGTGAGGTGGCTGTACTGGACATCCATTCCTCACATGAGGTAGTATGGGTTTGATGGCAGCTTGCATCGGTATGTCACTATCACTATGTCTTTCTTGCATGTCAGAGTCTTGTCACATTATCTGAAATCTCAAACAAAAAAACAAGTTACAAATCGAAATAAAAGGAAAAACATATATATAACGTTAACTTTTCACGTTATATGTCTTCAACGAGGTAATATCAACCAACCCCCAATGCCCAGGGGAAATAATAAACTCCCAAGATTTAACATATTGCATCAAAAAAACATACATAATGTTCATCCAACAACATTATAAGACCTCCACATGGTATTATTAACATCCCAACCCAGGGAATGAATGAGCTGCAAATATGAAACTCCATTATAAACGTCCAATATTCAACGCTGCTCCATTAACCCTAAACTCTCCTATTAAAATTTACCATCTTCCTATTAACATAATTAACACATCAAAGTGTAGGATTACGTACACGTGACGCAAGTCCACACTAAATCCGCCAATTAAACAAATCATAACTCCAAGGATCCGAAATACTCGGATCGACATCATATAACCTCCAAGAGGCAATAAAATCACCCCAAAGGAATAAAATAACAATTCCAAATGTGTCAAATATATTGCATTCGATAAGCGCAACCTCAACGAGGTATTAAATTCCACAATATTCCACTTATTGAATCTACATTGCAGAAACTGAAGTCTCATTGACCCCAGTGTCCACTCAACAATCAAAAGGAGTCAAATAGTACTCAAAATTTGACCCTACAATATATAACCACTGATATTAAAATTATAACCCATTCAAAACCCACAAGGAATCGAGCCAATTCCCAAAGGATCTACCTATCGGCTCAATATAAGATAATCTCAATAAATGAGGTAGCACATTCCGTCTAGTAATCTTTAAGGACTCAACCAAAAACCCAATTATTCTCTTTATTTGGTTTAACATTATTCTCGATCCAAACAAAAATCCAGGCATATTGTGTATAAAACTCGGGTTCCATGTAGTTTTGTACAAATCGCGTAAATCATGGTTGTCCTCGTCATGATCTAACCCATTTCCCACGAGACCATCCCTGGGAGCAATAGTGATAGTATCATCTGTCCATCCCACAATGTATACCCTGAAGGATATTGTTAAGGACAACATAGACCCCCAACAATAAATAGAGCAAGCCAGGACTAAACCGTAGTTCGTAGAACGAAAGAGTTAATTCTTTCAAACAATGCTGATAGCAACACAGGGCATCAGCGCCAAGAAATAGTATAAGGAACCCAATCACCACAGTATTCCATCGCAACAGCTTGGTCATGGAATGGACAGAATACTTCCCCCAAAATGACGCATTGTTTATGTTATTAAGAAACTTCCGTTCAAATTGCACAACTTTTTGCACATCAGAACCAGATCTTACTGGATCTGATGTTGACCAGATTTGATAATCAAAACTAACATTGCAGTTCATATTTAGTTCATAATCTGAGTATAGGGATTTGGCATCTGTCCTATACATTTTCGAACTTATTGGTAGTGAGGTGCATTTATTTTTACCACCACTGTCTGACTGGGTTACCACAATCAGTATGCACGTAGGCACACTCGCTGGATCCTGAAATTTTTATATCGTCATCGTTGAACTCATCCTCAGGGATCTCAATTACTCGTTTTGTCGAAGTATCACTGGGACAAGATATCTTTAGTTGATTATTCTCCTGTTTTAAATTATCTGCAGGATCTCTTCTAAATATAGATTTAGGCCACCTTTCTTTCCTCCGCACTCTCTCAGACTGACCGCTACGGTCAGCACTCTTTCTAAATATACACTTCCTACTATTTTTGTCCACTGAAGCTTGTTTAAATTTTTTTTTGAAGTAACCTGGACTGTTTTGTGATTTTCTCGCCGTTTGACTCTTGATCTAACATTGTTCGTTTTACTGGAACTTGTTTTAGTAATAATATAACATGTACTGGTTGCTTTCACGTTCTGTGACACAACGCATGATGTACCGTGAGGGTGGAGTATAGGATTTCCATCCTTGTTAAATTTCGATTGCTGAAAACTTACAGAACTGAAATTACCTATCTGTCGGTCGTTGAAGTGGGGGGGGACTTTTCAGAGGGTGGCGCAGCGCTTGTAGGTTCCGCCATCTGTTTCTCACCTGATGCACCAGCGACCTCCTGCATTTCAGTTTCCTCCTGCTCATGTCCCATATTGTCAAGCAAGCTGTAATTTTCTCTACCGATATCCTCTTTATATCCCGCGCTACAACTGTCTCACAGATGAAAGACTCATTCACTCTATGGATTTCCTGAAAATTTACTTCCGCTACCAAGGGAGGGTCCGTCAAGACATAAGGCTCATTATCGGGACAATCGACAACGGATTCAACTATATTGCTAATTTGGAAGTAACACTTCTACAAGAAAACTGTAATAAGAAGTTCTGGTTCTTCACATGCTACCTCGTCGCATGACATCAAAGCAATGGGATCAATATTGGACCACTCCACCAAGGATTCCATTGTATCGCAATCTTTAGAATCAATCTCCTCTATCCGTGAAAATTGCAACAATAAATTCGGCTCTGCATTTGAACCGTTGATGCTTGAAATCAATTTATGATTAGCCTGAGAATCGTCCTTCGCTGCACAGGGCAAATCTAATAAAAAATTTGGCATAGTACTTAACCTCTCGAAGTCGGACACAAACATATCAATGTTTTGTTTTGCCCGGCAATCAGCATTTGAAACCTGTGGTAAAATATGTTGCTCACTTGACATACCATCATTTACGTCATGGCAAGTATATATTAGCTCCTTTTTCGTCCCAAACACATTATGTTTGTTAATGGTTTGGTTGTTATGGGCCTTGCCACCGGACACCCATGGTTGTGCGTTCCTTCTTATGTCCTGACTGTGGAAAGAAGAACAATTATACTCTCCCCCCCGAATTGACTCTTTCATTGGACCTCCCATGACCCCGTTGTCGATTTTGACGAAAATTACACTCCGGATGAGTAGCGGTGGGGAGGGGTCTAGCAGGGTTTGGGCAGCGTATCTCAGAGTGGCGTTCCGCCACCTTCGATTCCAGGACGTCCATACGACGACGCATCACAGAAATTGTATGGGCGTCTGACGCGGGAATGGGACTGCGCTCCCATCGTATGGCCGCATCACGGCAATGCAGAAATGTGGTGAAGGGCGATCCTGCTACCATAGATGTCAACATTCCTGCACAGAGCCTGTCGCGCAGGGACGCAATAAACCGATCCCTGAGATTATTGGGATCGAGGGGTACTGACCCTTCCCGGGTCTGAGCTGCAGTCACCTTGCGAAAAGGCTGGCCAAACGATGAGAGTAGTCGAGACACGACTCTCCAGCTCCCTGAGATGACCCAAAAAAAAACTGACAGCAGGGTCTGGGCGGACCTATTATCCCCAAAGACCCGTAGTAGACCAGCCAACAAAACTTCAGGATCTTGAGCCGTCATAAGCTGGATCTCTAGCTCTTCTCGAACAGAGTTCGAGACATGCTCCATTAGGGTGTCTACTTTCTCTTGACCCTGTAGGCCATAATAACGCCAGTATAGGCGAATGTCTTTCACAAATTCGTCCACTGAAGGACCGTCGCGATCTCCGAATGTCCGCACGGACTTACAAGGCGGACGTGGGAAGTGACACGCAGCTGGCGGCAATGCTCGCACCTCTGGGCAAGTATCCCGTATCTGAAACTGAGGTTCAGACAGGACAGCAGCTGGGCGTGATGGCTCTGGAGTGCAACCTCAATATACCCTCCTCACACAATTTTCCACCTCTCGTATTTCTATGAGCCATTCTAAATATTCTGTAGTTGCGATTAGAAAATATAGCTCACAAAAAAAAACACACCAGTATGAGTAACCATAGTAAAAAATTGTAAATCCGTGAAAGATTGCGAAGTCCCCAAGCTGGAATACATGTATATAAATTTAACAAGCTGAAAACAAGCGATCAGAACATAGTCATGCAAATAATGTGCAGTGAATGTATGTATATATATATAGAAAAAATACTCACTCTAATCACATGTAATCATTTAATAGCATGTAAGAAGTATAAACACAGCACACAGTGTCGAGAGTCATCATCTCAGCAAAGCTGCTCGCTGAGTCTCCAACTGCATTGAGGGACTGTGTAAACAAGCACCATCAGGCAACCCATCACTGAGCCAATGAAATGGAGTGTCCAACGGAAGTTGGCGTCAAAATATTATCAAAATCAGTTCAGATCGTAACTGAAGAAGAACAAGTGTCATGTCCTGATAAGATTGATGGAAGGATGAGACGACTTGAGAACGAAGATCCAGATTGTCCAGTAATAATGAAGATCCAATAAAGGTCGTTGTACGCTGGGCTCTATATGGTGAATTGAAGAAGTTACATAGTGATTATAAACTATCCAGACCGGGGGAAGTCACACCGGTCGTCCAGATATAACGAAGTTTTTTGGCTTTAAAGACACGAAGGGCTGAGAAGACCATCATGAAAGGGAGGCATACGGACAAAGAGAAGAAGAGGAAGACCACAGAGAAGATGGATTCAGGATGTAACTGATGGTTTGAGCATGATGGCTGCAGAGACAGGACATCTGGGTATGAAAGAAAGAAATTCAAGAGGGCTGATGGGGTGGCAAAGTTCTGCTCAGGACAAGCTACTTGATGATGAGTTAGATCTGTGCTGAATCACAACGTCTGTTGTGGTTGTAATGACATATTCTGGAGTGGAAATCCTTGAAACAGTTGCTGCAGGTGAAACTGAAGCTGATACATAGGATGGTCTCTCTGCGCTCTGTGCTCTCTTTTGTCTCCATATGTGATGGTGTTTTTCTTCTTTTCTATTTGAGCCATCTCTCACTACCGCTCACCACGCTTGTCTGTATTTGGCAAACCGCTCATAATTTTCTTTGTCCATCCCGCTTGAAGTTAGGTCTTATTCCATCATCTCCTATTCTTCAGTCTGATCCTGAGACACGTTCAGTCTTCCAACACTATCCTTTGGTGGCTTACAGACGGGACAGAAGCCTCAAGGATTTGTTGGTACACAGTCGCCTCAAGCCTAATATCCAGAGTCACTTTGGCACCATCCAGTGCGGACGTCGGCGCTGTAATACATGTGCATATGTAATACAGACCCACATATCTTTTTTCCCAAAAAGCTACGTATGCCATTCAAGACAGTTTCACGTGTGAGTCCCGCAATATCATCTATGCCATCACCTGCAAACGATGCAACAAGTCCTATATTGGCGAAACCGGTAAGAGACTCAGTGACCGATTCGCCCAACACTTACGCGATATTCGCCAACGCTCTGTGACTCCTGTGGCCACTCATTTCAACGATACTGGCCATTCAGGTGTTGACGATGTCCAGGTCACAGCCATCCGATCATGTTCCTCCGATGATCGCAGTCGATTCGCCCTGGAGAACCGTTTTATTTCATTCCATGGCACTTTGCGACCTCTTGGACTCAACGCATTACATTCCTATGCTTCTTAGTACTGTCTTATCTCGTGCCTTATTATCTATATGTGTGTTTGCTCCATATATGTGTCATTTATCCACTATATTGTTTATTGTTTCTCTTCTTTTTCCCCTTTCGGTTTTGTGTTGCACTCATTTCGTTGTTCGTTTTTATTCCCAGATTTTCATTAGATAGGTTTATGTTTCCACATGTAATCGTCCATTTGTAGTGTTCCTCGAAATTCGTCATTCTTGTTGTATTGTTTGCTTGATAAAGGCCTTTTGGTCGAAACGTTGCTGTTTATCGTCACTGTTTATGTATTTTGTAAAACTGTAGTACAGTACTTTGTGTTTACGTGTTTAGCTACTTGAAGTTATATCATGCTTGCAGGTGTCAATGAAGCGTAATAATGGGAGCCCATGCTGTCCAATACAAGTTGCGAGTTGATCATATAGAATATTCTTTAGTATTCTACCCTCCACTAGTGACAACTGTTATAAGAAAGAGAAGATGGAGATATGTTGGGCACACCTTGAGAAAAATGATCAACGAATATCAAAGCGACATTGAAGTGGGATGCAAAGAGGTTCAGAAAAGAGGTCGACCTAAGGAGACCCTGAAACGAACTTTGCTGAAAGAGGCAGGAAATATCGGTCTCAGTTCCATGGAGGAGATTGAGCGAGTTGCCCAGGATAGAGCGGTATGGAGAAATTACTTGCAGGCCCTATGTAACGTATAAAGGACGAGAGAATTATTATTATTATTATTATTATTATTATTATTCTACCCTCGCTCATATGGCACATGTGTCCCATCCATCTTAGACGTCGCTGATTCAGCAAGATGTACATGCTTAAAATGCAAGCACTGTCCAGTACGGAATCTAGTGTCGCTCTTCTTCTTCTTCTTCTTCCTCTAGGAATGTTCCATATTGACCTCTTGTTAACCAATCTTTGTAATTTGTATGTGAACCCAACCTAAGAGTGATTATACATTGTGCCAGAGCCCGCGTGCCCAGCGTGCTCGTAGAGCGTTGACTACGGGTGACTAGTCCTCTGTAAGTGCGGGTTCAACTCCACGGACTGTCAGAAAAGCTACAGGTTCCCCAGATTTACGGTGTTCGTGGCACCGAGCCGAAGGGTTACGATGTCCATGATACCGAGCCGAAGAGCTTTCAGCTCAAGTGCTTCTGGATCGAAAAAAACAAAAAAACATTGTGCCAGTTATGCGCCTACAAGTAGACCAGCCCATCCGATTTCGCTATCCCTTTTTTTTTTAAAACTAGAATAGCTTCACTAGGCCCCTGACTCAGTCGTATCTTCCGATATGTCTTGTAAGTCGCAGTGTTACAATTATTAGCTCCATTGATGGCCCCTGACAATACACGGAGTGTTCAATGTTGATTAATCAATTTCTTTGCATATTTGGGATGTCGTTCTTTTAGGGTTGTATCAATATTGACATCCATCTCTCTCAGTCTGGTCAGCGAGTGGGACTTACAACCCTGAAACTCTTCTGTTTGAAAAGACTCTCTCAATGCGTTAAGAATGTCATTTCGGTCCATTGCAGCTTCCTTTGATATCGTAGCTATGGCAGTCAATCTATCAGATCATTCATTACACAGCTACGTCCTTTCGTTATCTGCAATGTGTATCATTGCAACTTTCAATGTATCCTGCAGACGTCATAACAAAAGTTGTATCATTGCAACTTTCAATGTATCCTGCAGATGTCATAACAAAAGTTGTATCATTGCAACTTTCAATGTATCCTGCAGATGCCATAACAAAAGTTGTATCATTGCAACTTTCAATGTATCCTGGAGATGCCATAACAAAAGTTGTATCACAAGAAGACTTATTCTGGTTTCATGTAATTTTATGAAGAAGAAAAATCAGTAAATGGCACTTCAACATCACGTGACAACCTTGAAGCTTCTTACAAAGAAGGACGATTCTTCAACTCAGTGTGGGGGTTTGCTAGGGGTCGGAGGATATCCCCACGGATCTGTGTATTCTCACAAATAAGGGCGATTCTTCAACTCAGTGTGGGGATTCGCTAGGGGTCGGGGGATACCACCCACGGATCTGTGTTGATGCATGTCAATAAACTTAGTTCTGGGGGTCTTTGGATCGGAATCAAAACCCCTTTGTACATGTGACCTTGGGGACCTGCTGGAGGGATTGCGGGCCCAGGTAACACACGTCTACCTGAGGCAACATTTGCATATTTTACCTACTGCCATTTTTTATGACATCCCAGAAATGCAGTTGAGGTAGTTGGGGGAGGAGACAATGAGGTGTGAGGGTTGTGTGGCAGGATAGTGTGACTCAGTACCTGTGGATAGTTGTGGTTATGCGAATAAGGGTTATGCGTATGGTCGAGTGAATGGTCGTTGTGTGAATGGTCGTTGTGTGAAGGGTCGTTGTGTAAAAAATCGCTGTGTGAATGGTCGTTGTGTAAAAAATCGCTGTGTGAAGGGTCGCTGTGTGAATGGTCGTTGTGTGCATGGCGGTTGTATGAATGTTGGTACAAGAGGTTTGATCAATCAACCCAGAACTGACAGGAGTGATCAGTTACTTTACGCTGATGAAAGTGTTGAGGAGGAGATCTGAGCACCGATGGACCTGTCCGGAGTGCAATAATGATGGTCCTTACTAATCACTAATCTCTATATATGGCACTTTTCGTCTTTACAGAGGGTCAATTTCCGAAAGCAAGAATAAGGAATCCTCTCCATTTATGCCTAGTCTAGGCAGCTGATATTGAGAATATACCTTGCCCATTGTGCACAAACCCCCTCTCTACCCTACTGTTTCATCCACAAGGAAAGACAACTTATATACGTTTGGAATCAAGCAGGGTTTGCAGGGGATGCCAGAAGATGAAATTGAATACACACATAAACCAGCAACTGCCTTAGGGTTCTCTCTTCGGATTTGTGTCAAGGTTTCCTCTAGCCTTCTTCATAAACGTGCTGACCCACAAGTAAGTGGAGATTTTTTATTAGGGCTTAACTCTAGACTTTAGCTATCCTTAGTTCGATCCACAAGGCAGTGGGTTTAACAGTTGCAGATGGTACCGTCTACTGTCATACGGTAGCAGGGAGAACATATAATCGCTCTATCTCTTTCATATCTCTATAACTGACTTTCTAAGACAAAGTACCGGATCATCATCATCACCATCATCATCACCATCATCATCACCATCTCCATCATCATCACCATCTCCATCACCATCATCATCAACAGTTTGGGACAAACGTCATCGGTGTCTGGCTAAAATTTTCAAATGCCCAAGTCAGTGCAGAATTCGGACTTAACACTCATAAGAAACAATTTTGTCCGAGTGGTTACAAAGGCCCAAATCAGGGATGTAAACGCCTGAGTGGTTACCGGGCCCAAATTTGGGATGTAAAGAATAGAACCACTGTTACCTACCACGCATGTAGTAAGAGGCGACTAAGGATGTTTGGCTTAAATCGGATGCACGTGTCCTAAACATGTAGAAGTCTATGCGTTTAGGGCCTACCAAACCAATGTGCAACGTATACACTTTCTTGGCAAAGATCAAACATATCAAAAAGAGTGATTAAAATTGGTTGTAAAGAACGAACGCAAAGAAGAAGAAGAAGGGATGTAAAGAATAGAACCACTGTTACCTATCACGCAAGAGGCGCACGAGGAGGGTAGGTGAGGGGGTAGCTACCCCACCCTGTAAAAAAAAAAAACACTAGTTAGCTACAGAAACCACAACCATGGAATTGAATAGCTCGTCACCCGAGGTAGAAGAAAGCTGGAAAAGATGGACTTGGATGGGAGTGCTTGGAAAACTTTGGTTGCGGACCTTTGCCTTCCTAGTATTGAAAGAAGAAAAAGAAGAAGAAGAAGACCAACTCTAGGATTTAACATCCATCAGAAAAATGTTCACTAAACCAGAAAACAAAACCAAAATAAAATAAGAAAAAGACGGACCAGTTTCTACTAGCGGTCGTCTCCCTTGAGTTCGACGTCTGGGCAGTAATTTAATCTGCGCGTGACGGAAGCCATCGGCGCCCGCCTTGTCCTGAGCTCCGAATCAACTTTGGACGCCAGCTAGAATTACGCATGACTGCAGGGAATTTGGTCGGAATTTTTAAACGACTGGTAATTGTGTTTAAAAATAAACCAGCCTTGATGAGTTCATGCATGCAGAAAATGTTTTACTTCAAGAGGTTAGACGCAAGTTAGGAGGGAACAATAGAGGGAACAATAGAGGGAACAATAGAGGGAACAATAGAGGATCAATGTTGCACTCCATGAGGTTATACGAAGTTAGAGGGAACAGTAGAGGATAAAATATTTTACTCCAAGAGGTTAGACGCAAGTTAGGAGGGAACAGTAGAGGATAAAATATTTTACTCCAAGAGGTTAGACGCAAGTTAGGAGGGAACAATAGAGGGAACAATAGAGGCAACAATAGAGGCAACAATAGAGGATAAAATGTTTTACTGCAAGAGGTTAGACGAAGTTAGGAGGAACAATAGAGGGAACAATAGAGGCAACAATAGAGGGAACAATAGAGGATACAATGTTGCACTCCAAGAGGTTAGACGCAAGTTAGAGGGAACACTTAGAACGGACACTGCAGTCTCAGAGCACACCTCCACAGAATGGGTCTCAGGACTCGGCAGCCTGCACCTGTGGAGCACCAAAGCAGTCCCCAGAGCACATCCTGCAAGACTGCTCTAGTCTGAGTAGTGAGAGATTTGAGATCTGGCCAACAGAAACAACACTACAAGACAAACTATGGGGAACCGGTGAAGACCTCAAGGCACCGCCCTGTTTATGACACATACCGGAGTAGTCGCATAGCAAAAGTTGATCGCAGAAGAAAAAGAGGAGGAAACAATAGAGGATAAAATATTTCACTCCAAGAGGTTAGACGCAAGTTAGGAGGAAACAATGGAAGATAAAATGTTGCACTTCAAGAGGTCATGAAAGACGCAAGTTAGGAGGGAACAATAAAGGATAAAATATTGCACTCCAAGAGGTTAGACGCAAGTTAGGAGGGAACATTAGAGAAGGAATATGAGAAGAAATTGATGAAGTGAAGGAAGAGAAGAAATTGATGAAGTGAAGGAAGAGAAGAAATTGATGAAGTGAAGGAAGAGAAGAAATTGATGAAGTGAAGGAAGAGAAGAAATTGATGAAGTGAAGGAAGAGAAGAAATTAACAAAGTATATTTGTTCACTTTAAAAAAAAACGAATTCACTCTCTATCTTCTTCTTCTTTGCGTTCGTTCTTTACGACCAATTTTAATCACTTTTGTGATATGTTTGATCTTTGTCAAGAACGTGTATACGTTGTACATTGGTTTGGTAGGCCCTAAACGCATAGACTTCTACACATAGCTGATACACATAGCTTTCTTCTGTATACCTCTTCCCATCCCCAGGCCTGTCGTGACTCTTTACCTTTCTCTCAATTCTTACGCCTTCGTCGCCTCTGTAGTGAGGACGACGATTTTCTTGATAAAGCTCACGAGATGCTGGATTTCTTCCGCCAGCGCCTATACCCGGAGAATGTGCTTACATCTGCCATGCATCGGGTTCAGCTAATTGCTCGCCAGGAGGCCCTTTCTCACATACATAGAACCCCAAGTCTGACAGGGTTAAACTTATCTTAACTTTCCACCCTCATAGTTCCCTGGTGAAAAGGTCTTATTCCATCATCTCCTATTCTTCAGTCTGATCCTGAGACACGTTCAGTCTTCCAACACTATCCTTTGGTGGCTTACAGACGGGACAGAAGCCTCAAGGATTTGTTGGTACACAGTCGCCTCAAGCCTAATATCTAATATCCAGAGTCACTTTGGCACCATCCAGTGCGGACGTCGGCGCTGTAATACATTGCATATGTAATACAGACCACAGGGCAAGACGTTATCAGTAGAATAAGGTGTGTCAAACGAGGCAAGCACACCAACAGTAGTAAACGTTGGGAACAGCCACCATGGTGGGATGACGAGGTGGAGAAGGCGTGGATAGACAAGCGGTGTGCTGTTAGGAGGTGGCAAACTGCCAGGAAAATGGAACTACCCATCCTGCTGACATCTTGCAGTTGAAACAAGAAATGAATAATAAAACAGGGTGTTTCAAAGCTATTGCAAGGATGGTAAAAGTGAGAAGTGGGCTGAGTTCTGTCAACGTGTGGCAATGACAAATCGTTGAATCTGTTCTGGCGATTGCACAGAAGTATGAATGGTACAGTAAAGAATCGGTGTGTTATTGACTTTCAGAGCTTGGATCTTACATGGCAGAGGACAGATGAAAACAAGGGTAGGGCTCTGTTTGCGCACTATTTAGAGCAGAGTGACCAGAAAGACATTGGAGGGCGAAACACTGCAAGACAATCCATTGCAGCTAAATGTAAGAACCAGGAATTAGATGTAGATGATTTGGTGACGGTGGAGGAAATCAAGGATGCTGTAAGGAGAGCAAAAAACAGTGCACCTGGTCCAGATGGCATACGATATGGTGACATTGACGGGTTGTCTGATGGGGAGTGGGAAGAACTGGCTGGCATCTACAACAAAAGCATTACGACTGCAATAATCAACGAAGAATGGTTGCACAGCTACCTGGTACCTCTGCCGAAGCCTGGCAAAGACCACACAAAATTCAGGGCTATCGGGTAATCACCATGCAGAATACAATAGGCAAGTTGCTGGAGAAAATAATTGCCAGAAAAATATCCTGCCAACTAGAGAGGTTACGTCTCCTTCCACCCACCCTTGGAGGGTACCGTCCATATGAGAGACATGGCGTAACGCAGCGGTGTTCGCCTACGATGTCTATGAGGGTTTTCACTCGGGCATTGAGACAGTGCTGCTGCAATTGACCTTGAAGATGCCTATAATAGAGTGCCGTTGCATTTTTAATGGTGCAGCTGACTGAACTCAATATCAGCCCATTCCTCCTCAATTGGATCTTTGCGGCCCTCTTCCAGCGCAAGATAGTGTTTAAATGTGGCAGTTGGGCGTCATCAGCAACAACAATCCACCCTGGCTTACCACAGGGGTCACCATTATCTCCGGTGTTGTTCAATGCCTATACTGTGAGCATCACAAAAGAGCAGATCACGGGTAGAGGAAGGACAATGTCATATGCAGATGATGTGTTGGTGTATCGTCAGGGCAAGGATAGAGAACAGCTGTGGAGGAACTTCAGTCAGAACTCGACCGCATAGGTAGATGGTGCGTTGAAGCAGGAGCATTGGTCAACCCTACAAAAGCAGCGGTGACATGGTTCTCTTTAAACAACCACATCGTCAACACTCCAACACCATCTGTGGTTTTGTGTTCAGAGGTAGTGGAGCGATCTCAGTCTATGAAATACCTGGGGTTGCGTTTGATCGTAGTCTAGCTTTTACGGAACACATAGCTCATGTGATAATGAAGGCGAGGAAAGGTTTGCTGGCGATGAGGGTAATGGCTGCGGCGGATTGTGAACAGCGCCATCTTTGTATTTTATACCAGGGTCTGGTCCTTTCTGTGCTTGAGTATGCGCTGGCGATCCTGACTCTCAGTCATAGTCAGATAGAACGACTGGAAAGAATACAGAACGAGGCGATGCGCATTATACTTGGTTGCACTAAAGACACGTCGTGCAGGGCGATGCGCTATCTCCTGACTATCCTACTATGGAGTATAGAATACTGATGAGCCGTGCACGAGCATACCTTCGAGTCAATGCTGACACACAACATCCTCTGCACTTGGAAATAAAGAGACAAAAAGGAAATAGGTTAAAAAGAGGAAAATCTTGGATGGGTCAGGCCGAGGACTGTATTGAACAGGTGTGTACACTTGAAGACATTGATCCCGGTGAAGAATGGATACCGGTGCCAAGAGCAATCGCTACATCCTTTTCTGTATGCATCGAACTTGATAAAGAATGCAGGCAACACAACCCACTTGTTGTGGAGGCAGAGGTTCAGGCATTAATTTCTGAGAACGCATCTGAGCATGATGTAATCATTTATACGGATGGTTCGGTGATTCGACATGTGCGAGCTCGTGGGCTTTCACTGCTCAGGTCGGAGGTGATGTTGTGAAGGAAGACAGTGGTGGTTTTGCCGTGACTACAAGCAGTCTCACTATGGAAATCATGGCGTTACCAAAGCGATGATTTGGCTAGAATCACAGACTTTTATCCATGCATGTTTTCTCAGTGACTCAATGAGTATGCTCAGGAAGATTGAAACAGGATGGGCTAGGAGACATTGGATAGAATCGCTGGGAGGTCTAAGCTGACAAAGATCAGTTTTATTTTTGTACCAGGGCATGCAGGTGTAAGGGGAATGAACGTGCGGATGGGCTTGCAGGTATGGCTGCTGTCCAAAGCGGACGAGCAATGGACCAGGCTGATATTATAAATTCCTTAAGGGAGAGGGCGTGTACATGATTCACGTAATAGCGGTGCATCCACAACACTAACCAGACTGCAAGAACTCAAAGTTAAGTGTGGTGTAGCTCGACAAGAACGCTATGCTGGCAGACAAAGAAGAATTGTAAACCAACAAAGAACCGGTGTCGTTAGTCGCCACCGCTGATGGACATACTGAGGGAGAGATCGGAGCACTTATGGACTAATTTGTTCGACGTGCAGTGATGGTGATCCGACGACTAAAACTAAAAAAATGTAATACAGACCCCCACTGTCTCTTTTTCAAAAGCTACGTATGCCATTCAAGACAGTTTCACGTGTGGTCCGCAATATCATCTATGCCATCACCTGCAAACGATGCAACAAGTCCTATATTGGCAAAACCGGTAAGAGACTCAGTGACCGATTCGCCCAACACTTACGCGATATTCGCCAACGCTCTAGACTCCGTGGCCACTCATTTCAACGATACTGGCCATTTAGGAGTTGACGATGTCCAGGTCACAGCCATCCGATCATGTTCCTCCGATGATCGCAGTCGATTCGCCCTGGAGAACCGTTTTATTTCATTATATGGCACCTTGCGACCTCTTGGACTCAACGCATTACATTCCTATGCTTCTTAGTACTGTCTTATCTCGTGCCTTGTTATCTATATGTGTGTTTGCTCCATATATGTGTCATTTATCCACTATATTGTTTATTGTTTCTCTTCTTTCCACTTTCGGTTTTTGTGTTGCACTCATTTCGTTGTTCGTTTTTATTCCCAGATTTTCATTAGATAGGTTTATGTTTCCACATGTAATCGTCCATTTGTAGTGTTCCTCGAAATTCGTCATTCTTGTTGTATTGTTTGTTGATAAAGGCCTTTTGGTCGAAACGTTGCTGTTTATCGTCACTGTTTATGTATTTTGTAAAACTGTAGTACTTTGTGTTTACGTGTTTAGCTACACGTTTAGGACACGTGCATCCGATTTCAACCAAATCTCCCTAGTCGTCTCTTACGACATGCATGGCCGGTAACAGTGGTTCTATTCTTTATACTCCAAATTTGAGCCCCGGTAACCACTCGGGCGTCAGTCACTATGAATTTAGGCGCAGTCAAGGCGCTTAATACGACAGATATGATTTATTTTGCGTGAAGGCATGCTTTCTTATCAAAGTGACCCCCGCCATTCAGGCAATCCCTATTTCGACTTTAGAGGTCATGTTCTTTTTCTTCTTCGAACGCTCCATATTGTTAACCACTCTGTGATTTGTATGTGATCTGAGACTAAGAGCGATTGTACATTGTGCCAGTTCAAGTTGCGCCTTCAAGTAGGCCAGCACATCCGATTTCTGCGACGCTTTTATTTACTAGCGTAGCTTCCCATGGCCCCTACTTCAGTCGCCTCTAGACATGCCTTGTAGAAAAAACCCCCCTTGAAAGTACCACATCTGGAGTTATACTGTAACATGATATCAGATCTGATTGCTCATAGGGAGGCTGTCAGAGCTGAACCTGGCCTAAAGATTGTGTCCATCTTTTTAAAAAAATGTTTTCGTTATTTTCTTCGTCTTATTTTTCGTCTTATTCTTCTTTTTCGAACGCTCCATATCGATCACTTGTTAATCATTCTTTGTGATTTGTATGTGATCTGAGCCCGATGGTATGTTGTGTCAATTATGCACCTACAAGTTTGTTTGTTTCTCTTCTTTCTTTGCGTTCGTTCTTTACAACCAATTTTAATCACTCTTTGTGATATGTTTGATCTTTGCCAAGAACGTGTTACGTTGTACATTAGTTTGTAGGCCCCTAAACGCACATACTTCTACACGTTTAGGACATATGCATCCGATTTCAGCCAAACCTCCTCAGTCGCCTCTTACGATATGCGGGGGCAGGTAACAGTATTTCTATTCTTTACATCCCAAATTTGGGCCCTGGTAACCACTCGGGGGATTTCTTTTCTAACATCCAGGAAGTATGGGATTATTTCGCCATTTGTCATAGTTTGCGTGGGATGGGAGGGAAGAGGGGTGGGGTGGGGGTGGGTGGAGGGTGGAGGAGAAGCAACCAAGCTTTCTTGAAAACCCAAACCTCCAACAGCTCCAGTTGTGTAGTGCTATGCTAAGTGCTGCAGAGACTCCTACTCAGGTAGGGTTCATTGGTCATCATTGCAGTATTCTCCCATTTGGAACTCTAAAAAACATCATTAATTGATCACGGTGGACATGTGATTATAGTCCGAAGCCACTTCCACGGGTGCTCTAGAACAACCACTCGTTGACCACTCTTTGTGACCTATGTGGGATTTTCGCCAGAGACAACCTGTGCCAGCACATCCGATTTATGCGACGCTTTTTATTTACTAGGGTAGCTTCCCTAGACTCCTAACACTGTCGCCTCTTACAACATTCCTTGTAGGTCGCAATGCAACTATTCTTTTCTCCCCCTGTAGACACCGGCAAGACGGGCGTCATGGTATCTAATATGACACCTTTGACTGATTTTTGCGCGGAGGCTTGATTCCCTTATCAACAGGATACCTCGTCATTTAGGTGAGCTTTACTCGAACTTAATGGGTGCTTCTATTTGATATTTTCAAGTAAGGGATTGTGAGCCGCAGTAGCGTAGTTGTTGGTCAACTTGCTTCTTACGCTGGTGGTCCGGGTTCAATTTCACAGTGGGCGTGGAATATTTTTTTAACTGTAACTGTTCTCAGGTCGACCCAACCTCAATTGGGTTCCAGGAAAAGCATTAGAAAGTAAAGGCGGCCGGCGGGATGACATTCGAATGCCGACGGTCAATGAAAAATACGGGCCCAGGAACCAACACCGTATTACCCAAGATACATCGAGGCAGTGGCGGCTCGTCATTAAGCCACTGGGGCCGGGCTCCGCCAAAAGATTTTCCGAAAATTTGTGTCTGGCCCCACCAACAAAAATTATCACGAGCCGCCACTGCATCGAGGTAGGAGAAAGGGTTTCTTAACTTTTTTTTAAAATATATTTTTCAAATTAAAGGATTATGGAATTTGTAGTTCAACCACAAGAATACTTTTTGGGTCCAAGGTGGCCTCAAACCTCCCTGGCAAGTAAACACTAGCAAAGCGTGTTTTTATTTTTTTCCGATCCAGAAGTACTTGAGCTTTCAGCTCTTCGGGCCGGTGCTATGGACATCGTAACCCTTCGGTTCGGTGCCACAAACACCGTAAATCTGGAGAACCTGTGGCTTTTTCTGCCAGCCCGCGAAATTGAAAACTCACAGAGGTCTTGTCACACCGTCGTCCAACGCGCTACGAACACGATGGGCAGTCGGGCAGCACAGCGTGTTATAAATTACACTATTGGTGAACTCATGATCCGCACTGAAGCCTATTTCTACCATATGAGTTATAAAATCTCTCTCTCTCTCTCTCTCTCTCTCTCTCTCTCTCTCTATCTCTCACGTCTTTTTAACCTCGATTGTGCAACTCTTAATGAACATATAAATTATAAATACTTCGATTTGCAGAAATTTTCTTTATCAAAGGGCAGTAACACAGATAATTGCTGTCTCATGTCATATTCTGGGTAGTCTCCAATTACAACCAAAAAAAAAAAAATTGTGAACAAAAATTCAATGGACGTGATTTCAGAGCCCCTGCATTATCAGTGGTGGGATTTGTTACTTAGATGGTCTTCGTTCGAATCTATAAGATGCATGGCTGTTTGTGAATTTGTTGATCTTGTAAACTATTTACCTAATACTTAAATGAGATCAAGACACAGAAAGCTTATCATCAATATAAGAAAGAGGTAGTCATCATTTTTCGAGCATGTGATGAGAAAGGAAGGTTTAGAACACATTGTAACAACCAGTAAAATCGAGGGTAGACGAGACGGAGGAAGACACAGAGAGAAAATTTTCAATAGACTGACTTCATGACACGGAAGAGTGTCAACATCTGAGATGATAGCAAACACCAGAGACAAAGATTTGTGGAGATCCACAATCGCCTACGCCAGCCGGCACTGCACCTGATAATGATGACTTCTCAAAACGGCCAGGTCTTAGCGAGAATATTATCACAGTAAGACCATCACATCGCTAATTATTTTATAATCAGTATTTTTGTTTTTTAAATTGGGTTCTACCAGGAAGTGTCACGACGAGTGGACCAAAGTACGGTTGAATGTGTAAACTTCGAGCGTCTTAACTCTATTGAATGAGAGCTGCTCGGAGTTTGTTTAAGTGTAATGATTACGCCAAATGACGCTTTATGAAAGCTTCCACATATTGGCCTCGATCAAGTGGGCACTAAACTTTGATCTCCTAGGATTGTTGCTGGAGCTACGGAGTTCGTTCTTTGTGCAATACTCTCGGCAGGTGGCGTGCCATTTATGCGGAAAGGGGCCGAGCCATATGGCTTAAACCCCGTGCAATGAAGTCAATCCTTCGGCTTTAAAACCCTTTTTAAAACCCTTAGCCAAAAGGCGTGTTCTACACGTTGTCAATTCTGTTGTCACACCTTGGCAGTCCCGTCGGCATGCTTTCATAATCAGGTCGTCACATATTGACTATTATGTGGGTCACATCTTGTTCATAGAGAGCTGCAGTAGAGCAGTTGGTAGTGAACTAGCATCTCAGCCTAGTGTCCTGGGATCATTTCCACAGTGCCGTGGAATATTTTTTCGATCGTAACAGCTCTCAGGTCGACCCAGCCTCAATTGTGTACCAGGAAAAGCACTGGGAAGTAAAGTCGGACATCGTAATGTTGACCACATCACCCATTGTTCGCTGATGGTCAATGAAACTTGTATGCCTATCACTGTATTACCCAATACGCCCCTGTGTTGCCGGGGCCAAGAGGGAGCAAAGAATAGTACTACTGCTACCTACAGGAGGTATTGTAAGAGGTGACTGATGTAGTTCATAGTTCATAAGTACGGTTCCAACTTCACTGCAACGGGTCACCCAATAATTGCTCCGTTCCTGTGCCAATGAAAATCACACGAAATGCTAACAACTGTGAAATGTTTCCTGTGTGAACTAATTCCAGAATGAAACAGCCGCGTACCGTCACAAAAGGCAACCTGCTCCGCATAAAATGCATATGGCCGTCGCTAATGTAGCAACACAAAACTGTTCATCACTTGAATTACAATTATTATCGAAGGGAACATCAATCATGACAAAATTCAGCTTTCTGCACCCGCAATATAACTGTATACGACAGATTGAGCTTGTTCGTCATAACCGCTGTCCGCCATTTTCTGAATACACACAACAAACGCACGGTTGACACAGCAAAATGCATTACATATAACATTCATAGCTCACAGCGTTGCTCAAGCACTAACTCAGTTGCTCGGCAAACGAAACCGGAAAATACCAGACCATTCATGGCGAAAATGCGCTAGCAGTGTTCAGAATCAAACAGTTCTGACTCTGAATGGCCCTCCGCATTCCGCCATTGCTGGCGGTCCAGGACTGATGTAGGACCTAGGAAGCTACCTAGTAAATAAAAAGCGTCGCAGAAATCGGATGTGCTGACCTACTTGTAGGCGTATAACTCGCACAATGTACAATCGCTCTTAGGCTCAGATCACACAAAATCACATAGAGTGGTTTACAAGTGGTCGATATTTAGCGTTGGAAGAAACAGAAGACTTATGTGGTCACATCTTGTTGACGGTGTGCAATCTTGACTTCGTTATTTTTTTCTTGACATGTGTTCTCCTTACTATCGTATTATACCAAACTAGGAATACGGACATCAGAAGAAATCGATCTAGTTCATTCAAAGCTATGATGTACAGAAGATTGATTGATTGATTGATTGATAAATAGGACCATCATCACTGCACGTCGGTGAGAAACCATGTGTGCTTCGATCTCTTTCTTACGCAGCAAGATCTCAGCTGCAGTGCACGAACTCCGTAGCACCGGCGAGGGTCCCCGATGTCATTTTGAAGATGGTGAAGATATTTATGTAAGAATTTTATTTGTAATATTTTCTAAGGAGTTTTGACTGGCAACGGTTTTCCAGCCTGCTCTTCTCGATTTTGAACTGCCAATAGTTCTTTTACGTGCTCAAATTGAACACGGAGCCTACGTTTTATCGTCCGTCTCCGATAGGACTAGGAACTCGATTTACACTGGGATCAGGGATCTCTGGGAAAAATATCCAGATGGCTCCACGAGGGAGCGAACCTGGTACCTATGACACGAGAGACGAGCACCTAGCCTCTACGAAACAGAGACCCCTGATTCTTCTTCTTCTTCAATGACCCAGCGGCACTTGAGCTTTTGCCCTTCGGCCCAATGCTATGTAGTGGTATCTGAATGTGTCTGTAAGTTGTTCTTTTGTTCCGTATAATGTGTTCCATTTATCTGGCCTTGGAGGAAGGATGGTCTTTCTGATGTCATCTAGTGCTTGACACTTGAAGAGGTGGTGGTGAACGGTTTCATGATGATCGCACAGTTGGCACTCTGGAGTGTGTTGTGGATGAATTCTGTTCAAGTGATTATTAAGTGTTATGTGTTGGGTTCAGAGTCTAAAAATGGTGCTCTGATCTCTTCTTGTAAGGTGGTTGATGTTGTCATTAAGGTTAGGGTTGGCCATATGGCTGTACAACTCTCTTCCTGTGTTTCCCATGGCCCATCTGTTCAGCCAAATTTCTTTATTTGTTGTCATTAGGATTTGCTTTGCTGTATGGAGAGTTGTTGCTGTGATTGGTTGTTCCTGTGTTGATCCTTTCTTGATTAGCCTATCTGCTTTGTCATTTCCAGGTGTGTTTGAATGTCCAGGGATCCACTGCATGGTTATTTTGATGTCATGTGATGTAATAAGTCTGTCAATATCTAGGGCTATATGGGATAGTTCAGATTTATAATGTCCACCATCCTCTAGGGCTTGAAGGGCAGACATTGAATCTGTGAAGATAATTATGTTTTGTGCCTTTGATGGAAAGGCATCGAAAACAGTCTTCAGGTGGTACAACGCTGCCTCTATCGCATGAATTTCAGCCTCATAATTTGAGCATATCTCCCCGCATGCACCAAACAGCTCTTCGGATGATCTGTCTGGGTATTGTATATATGCTCCGTAACCTGCTTTGATGGTGGCTTTAAATGCAGATCCATCAGTATAGACATGTACCCATTCTTTGGGATAGGCATCAATGGTTCTTTGAGATGCTATCATAAGGCTGACTGGGTCGGAGCGTTTAGTTGCTTCATCTATCAATTTTGTTCTAATTTCAGGTGTATTCAAGAGTGTATGGGGTGGTAAGTTTGCTATTACTCTCTGCAGCTGCTGTCTTGTTTCTGGAAGGTGGTATCTGTCTTTGATTTCACTGACGTGGTGGAGGATTGACTTTTGTTTAATTCTGTTTCTCTGTTTCCACTTCTCAACAAGTAGTTTATTGGGGTGATCTTGATTGATTCTTTTCTCTTTCATAAGCTTCAACAGCAGCTTTGTCCCTACGCAACCCAAGAGGTTCCACATTTGTGTGTATTTCACATGCGGCGGTTGGTGTTGACCTCATTGCTCCGCTGATTAGACGTAAGGCATTGTTCTGTACTCTGTCCAGGGAATCAAGGTTTGTCTTGGAGCAAGTTGTTAGAAGAGACCCCTGATGTACAGAAGATTACCTATGGCGAGGACACTGATAAAAAGAAAAGTAGAACTTCACGCAAAAGTCAGATAGAAGTTCTGACTACGACTGAATTCATAGCAGACAAAGCTTGAAAAAGAATGTAGAATTTAGAAGACACTTGGTATTATTTATGTTATCTCCCTTGATTCACATCGCACACAAACTTTGTCTCAAGTCGATAGACTTACTTCCCTTACACCACGTAATAAAAAGTTACCATTGACAAAAATAATCGGTCAAACCGCCAGAGTGGTTACCGGGGCCTAAATTTGGGGTGTGAAGAATAGAACCACTGTTACCTGCCATGCACGTTGTAAGAGGCGACTTAGGAGGATTGGATGAAATCGGATGCACGTGCCCTAAACGTGTAGAAGTCTATGCGTTTAGGTGCCTACCAAACCAATGTGCAACGTATACACGTTCTTGGTAAAGATCAAACATATCACAAAGAGTGATTAAAATTGGTCGTAAAGAACGAATGCAAAGAAGAAGAAGAAGAAGAAGAAGAAGTGAACGCACATTCGTTCTTGGTGTTAGGCTGTTTATATATCACAACTAGAATGATAAAAACGGCCGTAAAAGAACGATCGCGCGAGAGAGAGAGACTGAATATCTTGTCAACAGTCTTGCGTTCTCTCTCTCTCTCTCGCGATCACCACCCAGATCAATGTACCAGATTTCCCCATAAATTGTATTCATGTGAAAATCTGATTCATGCAGCCTTAGCATTGCTGTGCTTTACGTCACATGTTCAGCACCATTGGAGCTCTGGTGCTTCTCCTTCGGCGATGTGTCCGGTTTCAGCCAGCGTTTACTCGGTTCGTTCTCCATTCTGTAGCCATCTAGTGTTTTTACGGTGTGGGGTAGCTAGCCCCATACCCAACCTCCTTAGTCGCCTCTTACGACATGCGTGGCAGGTAACAGTGGTTCTATTCTTTACACCCCAATTTGGGCCCCGTAACCACTCGGGCAGGTCTTGCAGTTCAATATTTATTTGTTATTGATTTACTTCTCCAGATTTTACATACATAAAAACCCCACTTTAACTTACCACATTTTGTGTTATACTGTAGCATAGTATCTTCTTCTGCGAACGCTCCATATCGAGCACTTGTTAGCCACTCTTTGTGATTTGTATGTGATCTGAGCCAAAGAGCGCTTGTACGCTGTGCCAGTTATGCGCCTACAAGTAGGCCAGCACATTCGATTTCTGCGATGCTTTTTATTTACTAGGTAACATCCTAGTGCCTACATTAGTCGCCTCTTACGATATGCCTTGTAGGTTGCAGTGGTACTATTCTTTGCTTCCCTTGCGGTCCCCGGCACCACACAGGCGTAGCATAGTATCAAATCTGATTGGTCATAGGGAGGTGGGGAGGGGATATGAGTAAGTAGAGCACTAGCGTGTTATGATCTGGTTACAAGACATGTGTGATATCTACGACTACCTCTGAAGTCGTAGTAAGACGCGCCTGAATGGCGAGAGACACTGGTGATAAAGAAAGCAAGCTTTCACGCAAAAAAGTCAGTCCTGGGTGCCTTATTAGGCACAATAACAGCGCCGGAAATCATAGTTGGCAAACGAAATAAAAAAGAGAAAAAAAGGGAAATAATTTCTGAATTTAAAGGGAAATAACACATCTTGAGTTGGCATCTAATTGTGCAACTAATAACAGTTTGGCAACACGGAGCTATTAGTGTGCAAAGCTGCAAAAACTACGCATATACACACACATACACCGACACACCCACACACATTCAATCACATATACAAGAATACCGGTAACAACCCAGCATGGAATTAAGAGCATTAAATGAGAGACAGACCTGAAGTGGAACATTACAACCTGTTTGAACCAGTTTCGGGATAAAAATAATCCATAAACTAAATATCTGGCAGTTTAATTTCAACCCAGTTTCTCTAAGCTGGCAGTCTACGCTCCTGTTCTATCATTCCCTGATTGTGTTTGCCATTGTAATTATGTATTTGAATACGTTCTAGAAATGTGTTCTTATTCTGACGCTGTCAGGCAATACAGGATTAGAGACAAGAAGAAGAAGAAGAAGTAGAAGAAGAAGAAGAAGAAGAAGAGAAGAGAAGAAGAAGAAGAGTAGAAGAAGTAGAAGAAGTAGAAGTAGAAGAAGTAGAAGAAGAAGAAGAAAAAGAAGAAGAAAAGAAGAAGAAGAAAAAGAAGAAGAAAAGAAGAAGAAAAGAAGAAGAAGAAAAAGAAGAAGAAAAAGAAGAAGAAGAAAAAGAAGAAGAAAAGAAGAAGAAGAAAAAGAAGAAGAAGAAGAAGAAGAAAAAGAAGAAGAAGAAGAAGAAAAAGAAGAAGAAGAAGTAGAAGAAGACCACTTCTTTGAACGTTCTATATCGACCACTCGTTAAATCACTATTTGTGATCTGTATGTGATCCGAATCAGGTCAGTGCGGTATATTTTCTCAGTATGATGCAAGGCAGTCTCAGAGCACACCTCCATTTAATGGGTCTCAGAGACTCGACTGTCTGCACATGTGAAGCACCTAAGGAAGGGAAGGAAAGAATAGTACCACTGCAACCTACAAGGCATGTCGTAAGAGGCGACTGATGTAGGCCGTAGGGGTGCTACCCAAGTATTTAAAAAGCAACCAAGAAATCGGATATGCTGGCCTACTTGTAGGCGCCATATTGGCACAGTGTACAGTCGCTCTTAGGCTCAGATCACATACAAATCACACAGAGTACTTGAAACAACAAAACAGATCTAAATTCCCTGGGGGCAAAAAAATTTGAAAATATCAATCAGAAAGGCCCAAAAGTAGACATACTTTTTGCGCAGATCATAAAAACAACATATACGGAAATAATTATTTTTAAAAGAAATGGGTAATATTTATAGGAAGGGAAAAAATAACTAAACATCAACATCAAGGGGAGTACAATAGAACAAGAAAGGGGAATTTCGACTAGGAAGCATTTTCCCGAGGTTGGAAGACTCACAGAAAATATAACAAGCCCGGGCAGAAAAAACCTACAACTAGCCCCACTACTTGACATCAAACTTTTCACTGACGCCAAACATCAGTTGATTAACATCTTCATACCCACTTCTTTTGAATCCCAAACAGGGACAATGAATGAAACAAACACAGAAAAAGCCGGCGAATGAGATGCCCTCGCACCAAAACAACACAAGAAACAGGTTGAATGACCAGAAAAAGGTTGGAACAAGCCCGTACTTGAATTATATGCAAAAGGAGAATGTTGGTTTGGCCACTATGTAAGAATGGAAAAAAAATGAAATTTTATACAAAGAATATGGAAGGAAGGCGAGAGGAAGCCCGGGGAAAAAGGGGATAGATAACGGGGGAACCCTGAAAGGGGGACTAAAAACCATCACAAAATCAACAGGGGCGCAAAAAATACATAAACCGGGCCCGGGGGGACAACACGGTAACAGTGTACTGACAAAAGACGAAGAATAGGCCCGGAAAGGAAATGGGGAAGAATGTCAGGGACGGACTCCTTTTTCCCTGAAAATTTTAGATCCCCTTTTTGAGAGTTAGAACGAAAGCTCAAGTATAGTCGTTCTTGGCAAAACCAAAAAATGTCATAAAGAATGACAAAACGGTGTAAACAAAACTAACCAAACAAACATACGTTTCAGAATTTATATTCATCATGGTCAAAAATTTATTTTTTAGCTTGCCCTGCGGGGTTGTTACTTCAAAAAAAAATGAATTTAAAGGCTTCAACAATTGTAGAATTATTTGTTTTATTTGCCCTTTTTGTTCATTTTCTTGGAAAAAAACTTACATTTAATTTTATTTCAAGTCTGTTTATTGAAGTGCTTTTGGATATAATATTTTTTTTTTTCCATCTGGTGAACACGAATAAATCAGAATTTTCCGACTTGTGAACAGGAAAAATTAGCTGCCCATGTGAAAAGCAGGGTTTTTTCCAAATGGTCCCAATTTTAGGATTGCCCTTGTGATTTGTTAGGTCATTCAAGCGACCACCAAACGAAAGCGTTTGAATTGAAGGCAGTCTGTTAACTTTGGGGAGGGGGCAATAGTTTTCTTCCCTTTAAAATTTTCCATTTAAAATTGTATTCATGATATTGTTCATCATATTTTCACTAAAAGTCTAGTCCCTTGCAAAGTCGGGGTGGATTAATGTTTCTGAGAAGAAGATAGGCGCAATTTTTCAATTTTAAAAATATGTGGGTGGCATGCCGGGAAAACCCGGGAATCAAGAACATTGGGATAATTGAAACTTTTTTGATTCATTCTATCGATGGATTATACGTTGTCATTTGCCTTATTTTTTTTAAATTTCCCAAATCTTCATATACACCTTGTTTTTGCAATATTGAATGCCGGGGCCCACTGATGTTTTTTGAATTAGGGGCAATTTTGGGAAACTTTTATGAAAAATTTCGTCTGTGGTCAATGTTAAAAGTTTGGGGCAATGTAATCGTTGGAATCATGATTGGCTTTTCCCCTTTCCCCTTATCCAACAATTTTTTTTTGGAAACGTTAGGGTTTCATCATGTTGATTGTATACGCTATTGGTTTTCAAAGCAATTTTGTATTTTGTGAAAAAACGATGATTTCAGGCATGCATTAAGTTATCAGCGGTGGATCTTGGATAATGGTAGATTTCCCAAATCGCCAGACAATAAAATGAGGGGAAAGGGGAAGAGCTGGTTTTTCCTCTAAAATCTTTCAGTGTGATGAAGCGCTTCAGCTTTTTTATCCAATACATTCATCCCATAAATGAGTTGACATAATTGGAGTACTTTACCCATTGCAAAATTTTTTGTTAAATTTACATTTGGTGTCTCAGTGATTTCTATTAAGGGAATTTAGGCTAAAGGCTGCCCCAAATCATCTAAAAGAGTTCGTTCCAGAAGATGGATTGCCATGCAATATTTTTTTGGGATCGTATGGTTAAAATGGAAATGAGAAAAGTTTCCCTTTTCCGGGCGCATTTTGAAAACAATCCACCGTTTTGAGAATTGATCAAATTCTTTATGCTAGGTTTTTCCCGAATAATTTTGAAGATTCGTTTGAACAAATTATCAATTCGTTGATATCAAAGGTGTTTCGTTCAACTCACAATAAAAAGGTTGTTTGAGATCGTTCTGGCGCATCCTTTCCCCAATTGCCAGTGTTTTATTAGTGATTGCCAAACATATGTCCCAATTGAAACCAATGCCCATTATATAGTTTGGGTGAATTGAATGTCAGGGTTTTGATTTGCGCACGCAAGCGATGAGGGTTTTCACTATGTCTTTTATTTTCCAAAGTTCTTTGGATTGATGGGGAAAACGTTATTAATTCTGCAAAAATTTCGATTTCTGTGGTCGTGCAATTGATGCCAGGGTAAAGGGCCCAATTTCATCGTTTTAAGAAAATTTAATTCTTGGAACTTCACGATAAGTAAAATATGACCGTTAACTTTTCAATTTTGGGAAAGGGTGTTGGGCCACGTTTGTTGATTAAAGTAAAGTAAAAACATTCTCTTGTTTGGGTGAAAGGAAAAAAAGACCCAACCATTGGTCGAATATAAATGAAATGTCCTTAAATTTTATTGTTTGCGACGGAAACTTTTTTGCCGACCATTGTATGTTTGGCAGTTCAATAAAAGGTCTTGCAAAATATCATCTCTAAAATGAGAAAAATCAGTTAACGTTGTTTGGGGATGGAAATGTTTGCATGTGCATTATCTGTTGAGAAGTAAAGCGTCCATTTTCAAGGTTACGCCCAAAAGAACAACTGTTTGGGTGTCGTTCAGGTTTAAAAAGATAAATGGGATACGTTCATTGCATAATGAAAGTCCGTTGATAATGCTGATTTCATCGATGGATGAGTTAATTTTTCCATCCAAAACCCTATTTGCTTCCTTTGTTTAAATTTCAAATTATGATGATTTAGAATTGCACAAACAGATGATGAAAAAGAATGTCGGGGTTTTGATTAAAAATGGAATAAGCATAATCATCCATTTTTCCAACACATTTGGATGAAGACTGTAATCTAATTAGTATTGTAATGGAATGCATGATTTAAACAGCGTGCGGGTTTGTTGATAAGTAGTTATCCCAACGGTTTGGACTTGCCCGTTCTCGATTTTTCGTTGAACGGGAGCAGGTACTGATTGGTTCCTTGTCTTGTTACGTTGGTCTGTTTTTGAGAACGGGCCCCAGTGCGTACCGAACAGTTTTCATCCTTTTTGTTGTCATCTTTTCCCAAAAAATGCCTTTTTTTCGTCCTAGGTGTAGATGGGCCCAAAAGCTTTTCGTTCGGGTAATTGCAAAAGTTTTAAAATTTTAAAAAAGGTGGGAAATAACTGCATCTTGTTGTCTTCACCAGAATTAAAAATCATTTATTTTTGCTGGGAAAAAATAAAAAAAAAGCATTTGATTAAATTTATTAGGAATGCATAGAAAGAGTAAAATGTTTTTAAAAAAGGGGAAAAAGAGAATCATTTGTCAAATTACTAAACCATTGCGAAATGGATAATTTGTTGACGCCGCCGGCAAGGTTGGGTTTATTTTCAAAATATTAAATGTCCCCGTTTCGTAAACTAATATTGGGGAAAATTCAGGAAATAATTCAAAGTGTGGAAAATTCGAAGAGTGTGGGAAAAAACTCAGCTTTTTTTCAAAAGGGAAAAAAATCACTGTTGATGTTTGCTGAATAAAAAAATTAGCATTTTAAACTTTAGAAAGAAAAAACCCGGGGGAAATTTTTTAAAAACGGAAACTGTAGAATATTTGTCAAACTATAATATTGCGAAATGGTTGTATAATTTAAATTGCACGCCATCGGGGGAAAAGGATGGATTTACAAAATAAAAATGGGAACCCCCTTTCGGTGTAACTAATATTGGGGAAATTCATACAAAAAGTGAAATTTTACATCGGAAAGTTATTTGAAATAAACTTCCATTTATAGAAATCGGGAAAAAGCTTCCCCAAAAAGAACGTATTCCCCGGGTCGTAGTTTTGTTTGGTTTAAACGAATATAGAGCAATTTTTGCCAACATAGCTAACAAACATTGATGGAATAGATGGAACTTAAAATATGATTTGCAGTATCTATGATCATGATTAGAAACAAACCTTCAGCTTGTAACGGCTTGTTTGAAATATTGACTTTAACGGCTTGTTTGAAATATTGACTTGAATCATACGTCATCGAATCGTGTAGATGCACATACTGTAAACTTCGGAAGAAACCCCGATGAAATTTGCGTTTTCGTCGGAAACGTTAATGGAGATTTGTTAGAAACCCCATGAAATGAGCGTTTTTATTTTTAGATTGTTTCGAAAGCTTCAGCGCTACCTATTTCAAACTGTACAGGTAGCACCCCTGACATTAAACAAACATACCCTTTAAATTTCAGCACATCTGTTCAGTAGTTTCCGAGTCTAGGTAACAAACATACATACATACATACACTCATTTTTATAAGTATATAGAAGAAGAAGATGTATCGAAATTCCACATGATGTTGTGGAGAATGTGAACTAATCTATTGTTCTCTTTTGTTTCGAAATGTCTACTATCAGTAGTCATCTGTTTGTAGAGTTTATAAATGATCGAGAAAGAGAAATTTGCGAGATTGTATCTTACGGAATTCTCAGCAGCTATATTACCCTATTTGGTGTTGTAGGCTAATGTCATGAACATTTTGGTTTTCTACAAACAAGGATTCAGTAGTACAACCAACATTAGTTTCTTTGGACTTGCCATCTCAGACTTGTGTTCTTTGTTGACACTACTGTGTATGTGTATTATACTTAACCCCTTGTTTGTACATTCTAACCAGCCTATGGTGCATCACGAGATTCAGTATTTAGCTGCGTCGATGCCTCACGGTTGTTTTGCTAGGATTACTGGTTGGATAACTATTTATATCACAGCAGAAAGATGTTTGTGTATAACTATACCACTTAAGATTAAGCAAATTATCACACCAAGGGTAACTACATTATCTTTATGTTTCATATATGTAGTTGTTATTTCTTCATTTTACCTAGCTATGCACAATGTTATACGATTGAAGTTCTATCCTAAAATGAACAAAACATTGCTAAGTTTGGTGACAGAAGCAGCAACAAAAGGAAGAGAAGTGCTTTTCATAATGTATTCTATGTTAGGTCAACATCTTTCGTTGCTTCATTATTTTTACTTTGATTCTTATAGTTCAACTCAGGAAAAAATCAAGCTGGCGCCTGAAGGCAAATGGATAAGAATTCTTGGGGTCTATATACGCCAGAAAGCAAAACAGTAATTATGGTAATTATGATAACAACCATCTTAATTGTGTGTTACACACCAGGTGTTGCCGTATCCATAGTTACATTCTTTGAACCAGAATTCAGTGTTGTCGGTTTGAATGGCAATGCATTCCTTTGCTTGGTCATTTACTTTGTCTTCGATTCTTTTAATTCCAGCGTCAATATTTTTCTCTACTATAACATGAGTACTAAATATAGAGATACGTTTCGTCAAGTTTTTGTACTAATATTAATTCATCCAAAACATCTCAAGTTAGGAAACATAAATCAATGATATCATCCTTGTAGTCACGATATAAATGATGGTGCTCCCTTGAGGGATTTTCTCTTCGCCGACACTGGAAAGTTAAATTTTTCTTCTTCTTCTCGAATCCTGTTTACTTCACATTGTCAGTTTAAGAAGAGATTTCAAAACGGCCCTTCGGGCGCTTTGTAGATAGTTCTTTCGTGGCTTCTAGTATCTCTTAGTTCCATCTTTGCTGGCCGCCCTTTTGCTTTGTACCTATTGTATCGAGCAGCATTGCTCTTTGAGGTGACGTCTGTTGGTAATTTGCTTACGTGGCTGAACCATTTAATTTGTTGTTTCTTAATGAAGTCTAGTACTGATGTTATCCACACTTTTCCTGATGTCTTCCTGATTTGTCCTGATTTCAACCGGTCTCTTCTTGATACATCCAGCATTCTGTGTAGACACTTCATCTCTGTTGTGACTAGTTTTCTTCTATCGTTTGTTGTCAGTGTCCAGGTTTGGCACTGGTAGCATAATGGGGGGAGAAAGATTGTGTTGAACATTGCTCTTTTTGTGTTCATGGTGAGTGTTTGCATCTTAAAATTACACATTTGCCTATCAATTAGAGCCCTTCAGTACCAGGCATGTCAATATGACAATACTGCAGTGTTATGCACCTAACAAATGAGCTGACTGATGAAAAGAAAGACACATTTTATGAGCAACTACAAAATCAAATTAACAAAACCCAAAAACATGACCAGTTAGTAGTAATGGGGTACTTTAATGCCAAGGTTGGAAGGGGATAATTAGAAAGAGAGCATAGAAAAAAGCACTAAACACAATGAATGAGAATGGAGAAAGACTATGGAGTTATGTATGCTGTAAAACTTAGTAATTGGAGTGTACCATCTTGCACAAAAGGGAAATTCAAAAACTTACTGGAAATCTACCAGATAGATACAGGAATCAGATTGAACATATGTGCAAAAAAACAATTCCATGACTGCTGGATGTCCTGCATCAGAGGGGCAGATGTGGGAAGTGATCATAATTTATGCATAAGTAAATTGAAACGAAATTGGGAAAATTCACCATACTAAAAAAGAACAACTGCAATAGACAATCAAAGACTAAAAAATAATGAGGTAAAAGAGGAATATCAGCTCGAACTTAAGAATGGGTTCGAGTTACTCAATGGTGAAAATGAACAGAACATTGAAGACAAAGGGACTAAGAAAAAGGAACACTATTGGGGCAGCAAATAGCGCAGATTAAAGACGAAAGACAGAAAACCCTGATGATGACCTGGAAATAATCAAGAAATAAGAAAGATGAAACTAGCAATATTTAATACTAATGATGCAACAGATGAAATCCAAGCTAAAGAGGAATATAGACTAAAAGACAAGGAAGGGAAAAGAGCAGCTAGAAGAGATAAAAGAGCATATGTCAATCGACTGGCCCGAAAAAGGGGGAAAAGGCAGTTTGACTGGAAACAGTAAAATGCTATACAACACACTAAAACAACTTACTGGAACATTTGTTTCAAAGGTGGCCCAATCAAGAGTAAAGATGGTAAAGTTCTAACATCAGATACCGAGAGAAGAAAGAGGGGCAGAACTTTTTGAAGAAATTAATAGACCTGATCCACAGTACTACTCAAGTTGACGAAGAGGCAAGAAACAGCTCCTACCAATTAACGAAGAAATGATAAGTGTAGCTGAGGTCAAGGAGGCAATCAATTTCCCTGATAAAAATAAGGCAGTGGGTGATGACAACATTACTGCAGAAATGCTCAAAGCGGCTGATGATACAACTATTAGACAGGTGCAAGAACTATTTAATAAAGTATGGAAAGAAGAAACTGTCCCAGATCAATGGGAAAAGTGAAAAAAGATCCCCAAAAGGTCATCTCAAAATTGCAACAACTGGAGAGGGATCACCCATTATCAGTAATGACCAAGACTTTCTGCAAAATCCATTCTATAGAATCAAAGGAGCAGTGGACAAACCCTGAGAGAAGAACAAGCTGGTTTTAGACCCGGGGTAGCTGCTTAGACCAAATAATTACCCTACGATTAATTTTGGGGGAACATATTGAAGCAACAACCACTATACTAAATTTCATCGATTTTAAAAAGCCTTTGATAGTCTACACAGAATCTCTCTGTGGAATATTCTGAGATGCTATGGAATACCAGACAAAATAATAACTTATTAAGAGCCCTATGATGGTTCACATGTGCAGTTGCACTGATAGTGGAACAGCGACTGGTTTTGGTTGAAACCGGGAAAGCAAGGCTGTATTCTATTTCCGCTATTGTTTGGAGTGGTCATTGACTGGGTGATGCGAAAATGTTAAAACTGGCATCGATTGGGTAGAAAATAGTCAACTAGAAGATTTGGATTTGCAGATGATATTGCCTTGTTAAGTAGAAACAACCAAGATATGCAAAGAAAACAGACAGCTTTGTCATCCATAGCACAAAAGTTGACTGAGATAAATTTTGAAAACAAATATAATGAAGACACCTAGAAGTAATGCAGATATCACACTGGAATCTAAAATGATAAAAAAAACAGAGCAGTTCACCTATTTGGGTAGCAATTGATTTGCAGGAAATGTTAAAAAGAAATTATGATACGAATTGGCAAAGCAACATCAGCTTTTAAAAGTATAAATAAAATATGGAACTGCAAGTTATATAATATTAAAACTAAATTACGAATTTTCAATTCAAATGTTGTATCAATCCTAACATATGCCAGCGAGAGTTGGAAAATGACTAAAGATATAGAAAGCAAGTTGAATGCATTTGAAAATAGATGTCTGCGAAAAATAATGAATATAAAATGGAACGAACTCAGAAGAAGTGATGAAATCAGAGACATTTCTGGTCAACCACTAGTGACAACTGTTATAAGAAAGAGAAGATGGATATATGTTGGGCACACCTTGAGGAGAAATGATCAAAGAATATCAAAGTAGGTATTGAAGTGGGATGCAAAGGGTTCAAGAAAGAGAGGTCGACCTAAGGAGACCCTGAAGCGAACTTTGCTGAGAGAGGCAAAAAATATCGGTCTCAGTTCCATGGAGGAGATTGAGCGAGTTGCACAGGATAGAGCGGATGGCTAAATTACTTGCAGGCCCTATGTAACGTATAACGGTACGAGAGGAATTATTATTATTTTATTTGCCCTATCATTTGATTTGCTTTGTTGCTCATGTCGTTAATATACGTGATGAATAGCAGGATAGTACGCAACCTTGTCTTACTTTGACCCGACGTGAAACTTTTCTGATAATCCTGACAGGAAGGTAGACATTGGAGCAATATTAAAAATGAATTCGTAATTGAACAGCTGATACCATATAACGTAATGGATGAAGTTGCTGATGTATAAACAGATGTGGCTATGATTAGTAGACAAAAGTCTGCTAGGGATCCATGGCTAGATGGCACAAAATATGGTGGTGAATCTGTTCCTCTTCCTTTATGGTTTTTTTTTTCCTACAAATTATATTCTTATTGAGAATTATAATAAATGTGTATTAAACATTGGTTTTCCAGTCTATTCTTATCGATGTTCGTACGTCGAGTGTTCTTTTATTGCCAATAGTTCTTGACTATGAGAACGTTTCTATCTCCTGTCTCTAATAGGACGTGGTGCCTGATTTCACTTACATTGAGGTCAGGGATCAATTGAAAATAACTCGTTCGCCTCGTGCGGATATTGAACCGATCAATTTGGAAGTGGGAAGATAACCAGCATTCCCTAATGCTATAGAGATTAGAAAAATATCTACAGGAAACCTTCAAGAAACATGTATAACTGTCATTTTATCTGTTATCAGTGTTACTGGTTAGAACTTACGTCTCTGCACCTCACTTTAGTTGTACTCTAGATACTCAGTTCCTTTCAGCTAGTTGAGACAGCGTCAGAGCACATATGCAGTAGTTTCAGAGACGATTCATAATTTGCCAGAATCTGACAGCTGAACATTTTCAACTGGGAAAACTAGGACAAATTATGACAACCTGGAACAACAGACGTCACTTAGTCATCTGCTAAAAAAGAAATACTAAAATGAACTTGTAGGTGCTCATGAAAGAAGAAATGCATGTACGATCTCTTACAGGGAACACTGCTGAAGGAATGATCTATGCGTTTAGGGCCTACAACAAACCAATGTGCAATCGTATACAGTTCTTGGCAAAGATCAAACATATCACAAAGAGTGATTAAAATTGGTCATAAAGAACGAACTCAAAGAAGAAATGAAAAATACATGGAGCATGCAGAGTCCATGTAGAGTTATGTTTGTTGTTGGCGTTTATTCTATCAAAACAAGATAACCACTCTTTGTCTGTCTGTGTTGCTGGGGCCCTCAAGGAGAGCAAAGAATAGTCACACTGCCACCTACATGGCATGTCGTAAGAGGCCACTGAGATAGGGACCAAGGGAAGCTACCTGAGGAAATAAAAGCGTCGCATAAATCGGACATGTTGGCCTACTTGTAGGCGCATAACTGGCACAATGTACACATTATCTTAGGCTCAGATCACATACATATCACAAAGAGTGGTTTAACAGGTGGTCGTTATGGAACGTTCGAAGAAGAAACAGAATCAATCAAAGAAAGAATATGTCAGAGCTATTTATAATCTATCGGTCAGTGTTTACCTTTTCTGTTTCAAACAATTGTGTTCATTCATCTGTGTAGTTTCATTATTCTCGTCAATACACACGTGACAGACATGCTAGTTAGTTAGAAATATAAACACAACGTTTGTGTTTGACAAATCAACGCATTCACGTAGTAGACGTTGTATTTTATTTTTATAGCACATACGACAGTTTATTCACTTTCTGAAATCCCAAGTTTTTAATGATCGCTCAAATCTAACCTCGCCTCATTAATTGAATTGAAGTACGTATCACTGGTGACATTTTCTGTAGAATTTTAATTTATTTTATCTCATTATTCACATTAAAAGCGATCTGATGACGCGTGACTGATGCTTGTTTTCATTTCTAAAACCCAATATAATACGCTAATCAACTTGTACAGAAAAGAGAGTTTTCAGGACTGTTGTCATGGGAACTAAGTTCCGGAAGGGACAATCTACTTGATGATGATGATGATCATGATGAATGTAATTGTACTCTTATGAAAATGATATGGTATTTTGTTTTAAAAATACGTTTTACTCCACTTCGTACCCCAGCAAAATGTCATAACCGCTGATCCCAAATAATAATTAATACAGCCGCTCGACTAGGAATAGTAAGCAACAGAAAGATTTGATATTTCAGAACACTAGCTCTAACATATGTGAAGCTACAGTAAAGGGACTGGCACCCGTAAACAAAATAAATGTCAAAGTATTTATGAAAAACCAAATCGTATTTTTTAGAAAGCTGCATATGAGAAACGAGCACGCATTAAACCACCCAAAAAGATACTATAGGTGGTGTGCGTATCCTCAGTGTCTTCTTGTATTGAAAATCGATCTGCTGATCGTGAAATACTATAGTGCGTTTCAAATCTCGGGCCTCAAACTTCTTCTAATATCTCAATAACCTTCCATGAAATAACACGTAATTGTGCATGTGGTGTTCGATTTTCAATGACATTACGAATATGTCATTTCAATTTATGTAGGTACAACCGTTTTACTGAAGCGGCGATTTTCTTTAATCTTGGACTACCTAATAATTAATTTGCAGCACAAAAATAATTTACAGCAATATAACAAATTTAACACTTTTGATAAGTCATAGGTGTATCCAAAATTTCACGTGTGTGGAAATCATACAAAAAGAAATGGCTTTACTTCAATCTGTACCTTCATTTCGATACAGTTGTCATGTTAAGAGATCATGATGATTGTGGTGGTCCTGAAAAGGACCAGATGTGTACACTGATGACAATCTCATGCAAACACCCGTATTGCATATTTTTTTACTAGACGACATCGGAACTTGTCTTCTGTGCCACTACATTGTGGTATGATGCATTGTCCATTATCAGACAAGAGGGCCTATCTATTGTCGAAAGTATAGTTTTCAATCCACTTCTAAATATGACAGTTCTTTTCAGGTGGCAGTCCTGATTATCAGCCGATATCGAAACAAATAAGAATTGAGCATTCTTCAACAGCCCATTTTGTCTACTGCCTGCATGTGCAAATATAAAACGCTGCCTTTTGCCATTTGGTACGAATTTCTTAATCTGTGGAGATCTGATCACTGTCATTCTTTTCATTGGTGTGGTGAGCATTAATCCGTGTTTCGTCTAAATCAGCGTTTCTAGTGGGCGGTACCGCTCCTGTGGGGCTGGTGTTCTAGGGGGCAATAGGGCTAGGAAAATTTTGGGGGCGTTCAGGCAATATAGGGTCGGTGGTTTATAGAAAATATATATATATATTTTTAAAAATTAATTATTTTAGTTTTTCGATTGAATAATCTTTTAAACTTTTAATTTGCATTTTAATTCATCTGATGCCCGTTTTACACGATCCATTTTTCCAGCGCCAGAAACATGTATACAGTAATCGCCCTCCAGCTAAATATAGTCACATCAACGATACTGTCTGCATTTGATCAAATTACAGTAGCAATGTGTTGCATGATGTTACTAAAATAACAAGCTGTATAAACATGTTACTACATTTATTCACACACGAAGATATGAATACAAGTTACTGTTCACTTAAACAGTTACTAGAGGTGCTCAAAGTGATTTCCATTAGACTTAAAACCCCGGCAGGGTTTTACCTGTCTCTGAACTTATAATAACAAACACTGCATTTTGCTAGAGTTCAGGTCACATCACTTAACAAACACTGAAGGGGGAAATTGTTCAACTGTTGACAAAATGGAGCGACTGTGACGAAGGGAATCTTGTTTTGAAAGAGTATTATCCATAAACTCTACGAAGGCTACGGTAAAACTATGTATATTTGGTAGGTAACAATGGCAAAACACGTACAAACACATTATTGTAGTTTTTTAAAAAAACGATATGTGTTATTACGTGATTCGCCTGCGTTGAAAGAGAGGATAAAGGAAAATTCTAGAGAGTCAAATACTTGGTTTTTTATGTCTTTTTAGATCTTGGTTAACATACATTTTTAGTTCTGGGGGATGATTGCAGTTGGTCAGATTGCTAGATTTTAGTGTGAATGAAATGCAGCGTGAACAATAAAAATATATATATATATATATATATATATATATATATATATATATATATATATATATATATATATATATATATATGAAATATTTTTACAATGAAGAGTGAAATCGTTGGACTTTCATAGGTTAATGACCGATTTCAGAACACATTTTTGTTTTGTCCGCACCATTAATACCAAGAAAGTAGCATTATAGGACATCTTTACCTAATATCTTCTGGTATATTCCGACCGGATGTAAATTTATAAATACCAGTGGTTTAGTAATAGCTTCATTACATTTTGTGTGCTTTGTCAACAATCATCAGTCGAGAATGTGTAATAAATTACATCTTTTATTTTGTGAATATTGTTGAACCCTTTATGACTTCATATTGTCTGAATCTAAGAAGAAATGTCGGCAGTACAGTATTGAGTATTTGAAATACAGCTTTATTCAGTCGCCTACGAACAATTTATTACCTATGTTCTTGATTTATCAAAGCGTATTTTAAATGGAGCAATGAAAACTTCTAGGCTACAAGAGCATTTCACTAAAATGCTAGCTGTCAAAAAGGATAAAGGTTTGTCCTATTTTCAAGCATTAGAAGAAAAATATTTGAAATGTCCAAATATATGAACACCTTTTGCGTCGTCCACTAAACAAGGTAATGACGGATTAAAAACTTCTTATAATATTTCATTACTAATCGCAAAAGCTGGAAAACCAGACACAATTGGTGAGAAATTAATCTTGCCGGTATTTAAAAAAAAGTCATAAACACTATGTTTCATAAGCCAGCGTACGATATCATCAGGAAAATTCCTTTCAACAATAATTCAGTGTAAAGAAGAATAGATGAAATGGTTGAAGACATTGAAAAACCAGTATGCGATTCTTTGAAGTCAAGCCAATGTTTCATTCAACTCGATGAATCAACTCTTCCAAATAATGAAACACTACTGTTATCATACATATGATTCATAACATAAGAGAAAGTGTGTAAAGAATTATTATTTGCTAAAAATTTAGAAGCGGATACAAAGGGAGAATCAATATTTAATACCATCAATAAGGTTTTTTCAAGAGTAAGCCATTTCTATGCGTAATATTTCGTCTGCTGCTACTGATGGTGCTCCAGCAATGACAGGACACCACAAGGGTTTCATAACGCATTTAAAACAAGCAGTACTAAATGTACTTGCTATGCATTGCGTTTTTAATCGTCAACTTTTGGTTGCGAAGAATTTAAGTGAATTTTCATACGTTGCTCCATTACGTTGCTATTAGAGCAGCAATACGATTAGAAGCAATCCATTGAGTGACATATTGTTTAGCTAACTTTTTGGTGACAACGATGAAGAATTCAATTGTTTTTGCTTTACGAAAGAAGATTTTTGGGTTTTTTAAAACGGTATTTGTCTGAATCGATTTTACAATTTATCTGATTCACTAAAAGGATTCCTAGAAAACAAAGACGACGGATTGCGGACCAACCTTATTACATCCAAAATGAATGGCTTTTTTCTCAGACCTCTATAATAAACTATTTAATGAAGCCAATCTACAATTATAAGGTGATTATTTGAATATAATTAAATAAAAAATATTATTGCCGCTTTTGTGGGAAACTTCGTCTGTTCAAGGGAATCTAGACCAAAGGGAATATAGCATTTTCAAATGTATCAGCAGTGTCTCTAAAAAGGATTATTTACTTTTATATGCCATCATTTGGGAGGTTCTCTATGCTGATTTCAATGGGCAATTCAAGAAGATTTTTAACATGAATATACCAAATTGAGTTCTAGAGCCATTCTCACATGTAAACACAGAAGAATCATAAAATTTAGATGTGGAACTTATAGAACTCACAACAAACGAAGAACTAAAAATCAAATTCAAAAGAGGATACCAAGAGTTTTATCTTAAAAAAATCAATACCGACACTGTATGTAACAGTTTCACTGTTATGTCTATGGGTATATTCGGGGGGCAACCCAAACCACCCCCCTTTATTGCACTGGGTGTCCTTGAGTCTGTAGGTAAACACCTTGTTTACAAATATTTAGTTGCTGACCAGTAGTTTACAAAATCACAACGGAATTGGTTTATCCCATGGTATTCGGGGACTCCCTTTAAACTCGGAAATCTCGAGACCAGGACAGGGTCAGCTGGGATTTGGGAGGACTTAAGTTAGTAGATAATATTCATGGAGACATAGCTTTAGAGGTGGTAAGTCAGAAATCACTGAAGAGAAGAGTAAGCCAGAAACTACAACAGAGACAAGTCAGAACACCACTGTAGAGGACAGAATCGGTAGTGATCGCATTTTAAGTGACTGACTATAGAACTGATGTGGAAGAAATCACCATGAGTGACTGACGAGCGAGGTCAGGATGTGGAAGGAAATTTGATAGGTACATTTTATATAGTTGTTCGCCGATGTGATTCCAGAGGAGAATTAACCAGAGGAGAATTAAGCAGACGAGAATTAAGCAGACTAGTTTATTTACATGTCTTGATAAATAATAACGCAGTGGTGGTGTATTATATAACAGTGACGACACTGTGAAGTGTATTTAGAGTGCTAGATAGAAACATTTTCCCTCTATCTTCGTTGTTAATTGGCACGTCTAGTTGGAGATACCATTTAATTATTGTATAGTATGGAATTGTTGTATATTATGATTATTGTATAGTATGGAAAAATTATGATTGTGGAAGTCAGTGTGTTGGACTTTAGACTATTCATCTAAGAGGACCAAGGGATTGTAGACTGTATGTAAGACATTTCCAGAAATAATCAGACGGAGCACGCCATCAGCCTTTTCCCATTTCCCAGAATTGTTTTCAAGTTTCAAGTTCTTTTGTTTTCAAGGAGATGGAACAGAGTATCACCTGTCCCGATGTTAAAACATTTTGGGTATAGAAATTTCCAGCGAGTAACTTTCCAAATTTTGCAGCAGAAGAATCGAGCCAGCATCAAGATAATTCTAGGACAAGATTAATATTACTGACTAATGAAACTGGGGTATTAAATTATGTCATAGGATTTAAAGTAGCGTGTTATGCATAATTAAAACCTTTCTTTGGTTTACTGTAATGTATTATGAAGTCCATGAGGACTCAGGATGGATGACATAAATACATTGCTAATTCAGCCGAACTTTAGTTATCTAGTTAGTGTTGATATTTTCTATAGTCATTAATGTTTTGTGTAAAGAGAGTGTTTTGTGTTTTCGGGTGACCTTACCAGAGCCATTTCACGGGCTGTTCCTTTCTATTTTTCTATTTCTTTTCTCTTTGTCTCATTGTTTTCTTTTTGGGGCCTTGTACCAGCTAGTCTGCTACATGTACCTTGGATTATGGAAATAGTGCCGAGATTTAAAATTGCATTTCTATCTTCTTATTTGGTTGAGCGTGGGTTTAGTGCTGTAGCGAATTTACTATCTAAGAATAGGAACCAATTGCATATAATTGATCATGGCGATTTCTGTCTGTTTTTAACAAAAATTGCATTCGATATTAATAAATTTTAAGAATGCATCAGGCTCATCCTTCACATTAATTTGTATTTTTGTCTTTGTATTTTTGCTTTGTAAATTCGAAAAAGCAATTTTGTTATACATTTAATGGTGTTTTAATTATTACAATAATATTCTTACAAATGTCATGCAATCTCTTAAGATGTAATCCTAATTTTCATAGTTAAACCATTGTATGAAACTGCATAATGTTATTCGAGCATACACTTTACAATCTTTACATATGGGCTACGTTTTATCAAAATCGCTATAGCAATAACTGTGTTCAAGATGAAGCACATATTGGCCACTATTTTGTCAATAATTTCACAACGTAAACAGTCATGTATCACTAGGAGCTACGGAGTTTGTGTTTTGTGCAATGCTTTTGGCAGATGGTATGTCATCTCTGTCGACAGGTACGGAACAATATGGGAAAAACCGGTGAAATAAAGTCAATCCTTGGACCCTTATTTAGTTACTATTTACGTCGAAGATACGGCTTACATTTTCAATGTAGAAAAATATTGTAATTGAGGGGTGAGGGAGGGGCGTTACAAAATGTATGTCTTGCAAAGGGTGCGCTGGCCAGAAAAATTGTGGGAATCTATGGTCTAAATACACAATGTCATAGCTTTGTCGACGCATTTCTCTAACTTCACGAAAATATTTGCTTCTCATCACAGCTAGATGAGGTTTCTCAAAGATAATGTTTCTTCCACTGGCTTTTTTTTAAATGTGAAGCCGCCCCCTCCTCCAGATCTACATAATGTGGATTTTGACATATCTATGTCGTTGTTCTTTCTAAGCCACATCTGTAATTTCCTGAATGTCCCTGTTTCTTTCAGCTCAAATATTCGACATAATTCCCTTCGAATAAGCTCTATCAAAACTATCTACGAATTTCTTTCTATCTTGCGTTCTTTGTTGCATTGCACATGTACTTGAAAAGTCTTTAATTCAGAGTCTCAAAGATTAATTTTCCATGCACGACTTCACACAATCTCACGGCAAAGCCGATAACGGTTTTAGATGTCACGATCTTGCTTGGTTAACTGTGACATTATAGAGCTAATACGGATGGAAGAGGCGCGAAGACGAGCAAACTTTAAACCCTCTCTTTAGCGAAGATCTGGTGAAGTAAATGACCATGTTTTATTCGAAACGTAAAATATTCTTTCATTTGGACGAAACACTTCTTAAGTAGACATACGTCCGAGTGGTTACTGGGGCCCAAATGTGGGGTGTAAAGAATAGAACCACGGTTATCTGCAACGCATGTCGTAAGAGGTGACTGAGGAGGTTTGTCTGAATTCGAATGCATGTGTCCTAAACATGTAGAAGTCTATGCGTTTAGGGGCCTACCAAACCAACGTGCAACGTATACACATTCTTGGCAAAGATCAAACATATCATAAAGAGTGATTAAAATTGGTCGCAAAGAACGAAAGCAAAGAAGAAGAAGAATAGTAGACACAAAACAAATGTACACATATCATATACAAAATAGTACACACAATTTTAAAATGCGTATATAAGAAAAAAAAGGTGTACATAATTACACATACTTTTTTATATACAGAAGGTGGAAACAAGTATACAGAAGAAAAAAATTAGACAGAAGAAAAACTATGTCTCAAAAGCAAGTATTAATAATATTCAAGCTAAAATAAATAAACAAAAAAGTGTAGAGAAATTATTATTCTTAACTTTGGCTGTTTTTTTCTTTAGAAATGTTCAATTTGGACATACCTTTCGCTTTCTCAGTTTTAGGTTAGTCGTCAGATCATCATCACCGCATGTCGAACCAATTAGTCCCTAAGTAATCTGACCTCCTCCTCAGTATATCTCTCGGCGTGTGGCAACAAACGACCCCGGTATTTGTTGGTTTACTTTCTATTCCTCTTTGGCTACCAGCATAGTATTCTTGTCTATCTACACCGCACTTGACTTGGAAGCATATCATTGCTTTTCATTTCACCTTACACCTGCATGCCTTGTCACACACATGAAACTGATTTTGTCTGCTTAGACATACTCTGCGACTCCAACCATTGTCTCTGAGCCCATTAGCTTTCTCTGTACGTAAAATATATATATAGTCTGTCCATTAATTCGTGAGCACGTTTGAAATTGATTTTCTCGAAAACTACCTGTTGGATCTCAGTGATTTTTGCAAGCAGCCTTAGAATATCCATGACGCTACAGAAATATTTTTTTTTCCAAGAAAATTTGATGTAGTTTGAAATATTTCTTCTTCAGGTTATATTAAAATCAACCTCACCGGATTGTACACAATAGTAACAGATCTACGGTACACAGACGCGTTGTTCTAAAAATACATTATGGTAATGGTAACATAGAAATATCGTGAGTACACAGCAATTTCACGGGAATTCCTGTCACCTAACCCATCGACTTTGAAAGCGGAAAGCATATGACGTTATAATTGGGATACCGTTGTATAGTTATAGGCGTATCTCGCTATTTGTATGAAGCTATTGTATCATATTTGTTGGCTTATCAAAACTGACATTGATATCACATTCATAATGAGTCTGAAGTGCACATTTATAACAATGCAGAAGGTTACAGTTTTACTATACCAACACTTCCGTAGGGAATCTAAGAGAGGTCATCTATATTGCGATATTCATAACCCTGAGAAACGAGCGCAACTGGCGCTTGGTCTGAATAGAGAATCCTTTTCCCGATGGATTAAACAGGACACAAAGTGCACTAATGTCAACCAAGGACGGAAAATAACAATTGACGACTTTGACATAGATGTCATAAGACGGAGCTCTTGAAAATGTTTGCGACAAATCAACTTGTTACTCTCGGGAAACTGAAATTAAAACTGCAATCAGATTGCAGCATAGACATTTCTAAAAGTAGTCTATGGAAAATTGTAAGAGCCGCCGGCTTCACCTTCAGAAAACTATAGGCGGCAGGAATATTATTTGTGAAAAGCCACATTTAATTGCTGCCCGAAGTAAATACCTGAGGCAGATCCGTGAGCGCGGAGGCAAGGCTATGATATTGTATATATGGACGAATCCTGGGTCAATGCTCACCACACCAATGCTAAAGAATGGCAATCAGTAGACGGTGAACAGAAAAGAAAAATACCAAGCAGCAAAGGCCAGCTTATTATACTAACACATGCAGGAAATAGTGAAGAAGGTCTTGTCCATGACGCTGGACTTATTTTCCAATCAAAAAGTACCGACGGTAGGGACTACCACACAGAAATGAATGGACATATTTTCAGGCACTGGATGGAGAAAGATCTACTTCCAATTCTAAACAGACCATCATGCTTGGTAATGGATAATGCATCCTATCACAACGCAGTATCAGCGGAAGACAAAGTACAAACTGCATCAAATACAAAAGCTAAAATTAGGACTTGGCTTGCTAAGGAAAATGTCAGCTTCGATGATACATATTTGAAACCCGAGTTGTTGCACCTGGTGAGGATGACAAATAAGACAAAGGTGTTTCATATTGACAAAATCATTGCGGAATACGGCCACACGTCTTTGCGACTACCTCCATATCATGCTCACCTCAATCCGATAGAGCTTGTCTGGGCTAAAGTAAAAGGGCAAGTTGCCGAACAGAACAGGACGTTTAAAATGTGTGATGTTGAAGTTCTGACACGTGAGTCCTTCTCAATGATAGACATGCAGTTCTAGAAGAAGTGTGTTGAACATGGGCTCCGAGAGGAAGACGAGTACTGGCACCGAGATGGATTACAATTTGTCCAGCCAGTAACAATTATCAACCTCATGGAATCGTCAGATTCGGGATGATACAAATCATATTTTGATTACAGACTAAGAAATAGCAACGTATACATTTCCATATCCAAATGCGTCAACCATCATACAATTTGTGGTGAAGTTAAGACACCCTGGGGTCTAATGGTAACCGAAGGGGAGGACTAACTGTTGCATATTGTATCCAAGTTCACGATTGCACATAAAGGGCAACACACTTAATTACTTGACCTATCAAGTTAATATGGAGATACACCTATGAATATAATTGACATGAACAAATTCTAGGGATACTGTAAAATCTAAAATTTGAGCCCCGTATTTGCAATTGTCATAAAAGATCAAAGGAATTCGCCGATGTGCAAAATCCTAGCATCTATGGACAACTGGTTAGCTTTATTTTAGCGTCATGGATATTCTAAGGCTGCATGCAAAAAATCACTGAGATCCAACAGGTAGTTTTCGAGAAAATCAATTTCAAACGTGCTCACGAATTAATGGACAGACTATAGAGTCTGTACATGCTTCGGAAGCCTAGTGAGTCTAATCAGCAAATTAGATTGAGAGATAGATAGAACTGAGGGCACAGTCATCGTGAAAACAAAAGATTCTGATAATATGTGACTCAACCCGAGTTTTCACTTGAAGACTACTGAGGTTAAGTAGTTTTCCAATGGTATCGGTACCATATTTGATGGCTTTTAGCACGCTCAGGAGGAAAAATAATACTAGAGGCCAGTGGGGCCTACGCAGCAACCACAAGTAGCTTGACAATGGAGGTTCGGGCGGTTACGAAGACGGTGAACTGGTTGGCATCTCACAATTACTCTCGTGTTTTCATACTCAGTGACTCCATGAGCATGATTCGTAAAGTCGAATCAGGTATGGTGAGACGCAACTGGGTGGAGGTACTGGTACAGACAATGATCAGAGAAATCACCTTCATTTTTGTCCCTGTACACGCAGGAGTTAAGGGTAATGAACGAGCTGATTGATTGGCTGGATTGGATACAATATCAGAGGGAGCTGCCATGGATCGAAGTGACATTCTTCTAGCCTTGAGAGAGTCTTTCCGAACAGAGGAGTTTCAGGTCTGTGAATCCTACTCGTTGACCCGATTGAAAGAGATGGGTGTCAATATTATTGCAGCCCTAAAAGAACGGAGAGCCGCTGTAGCGTAGTTGTTAGTGAACTCGCTTCGCAAGGCTGGTGGTCTGGGTTCAGCTCCAGCAATGCGCGTGGAATTTTTCCCGACCACGACGGCTCTCAGGTCGACCCAGCCTCAACTGGGTACCAGACAAGCTCTGGGAAAGTAAAGGCGGCCGGCGTGATGCTGACCACATCACCCATTGTGTGCCGACGGTCAATGAAAAATACAGGCCTAACACTGTATTGACCTATATACCACGAGGTATGAAAGGGTTCCTTTACCTAAAAGAACGACATACTAAATGTGCAAAGATATTGATTAATCAACATCGAACTGGCGTGTTGGGTCGCTGGACGCTGCTGGATTTGCTGAGGCAGAGATCGGAGCACCTATGGACATGTCCGGAGTGCTATGATGATAGTCCGTATATAACTGTTAACTAATAACTGATCTGATGTCTATTTCTCTTTCCCATTTCTAAAGATACCCGTCAGCATAGCAGCAAATATCAATATTTACATCGATGGCTCTGTCAGATCCGGAACTAGATCATCGTGGGAATATTCAGTACAACGAAACGATAGCACAGTTCATGAAAACTGAGTCGCTTTCGGGACAACAACATCGAGCATGACTATGGAGATTACAAAGTACTGTAGTTTTACAAATCACAAAAACAGTGACAAAATAAAGCAACGTTTCGACCAATAAGGCCTTTATAAAGAAAACGAACAACAGGAGTGACACATTTAAAAAAAAAAACATATGGACGACCAACTACAAACGTTTCTAATGAAAATCTTGGAATAAAAACGAATAACGAAATAAATGTAACACAAAAACACACATACAAACTAGAAATAGAACGGAAGAGAAACAATGAAAAATCTAGTAAATATATAACTAGAATACATGCATTATATACCCATAAAGATTACAAGGCATGGGAAGAGAAAGTACGAGGCATAGGAGTGTAATACATTGAGCCCACGTGGTCGCAAGGTACCATAGAAAGAAATCAACCCATTCTCCAGAGCAAATCGACTGCGATCATCCGAGGAACGTGATCGGATGGCTGTAACCTGGACATCGTGAGCACCTAAATGGCCAACATCATTGAAATGGGTGGCTACAGGGTCCAGAGCATTAGCGTATGTCGCGTAAGTGTTGGGCGAATCGGTCACTGAGCCTCTTGCCTGTCTCGCCGATATAGCCTTGTTACACCGCTTACAGATAATGGCATAGATAAGATTTCGGGACTCGCATGTGAAATCATCGTCAATAAGAAACGTGGCTAAAGGAAAAGATACAGTACGCGTCTGTATCACATAAGCACACGTGTTGCAACGCCGAGCACCACATGGACAGTGCCAAATGAGTCTGGATATTGGACTTAAGGTGACTGTGTACCACATATCCATACGACTCCTGTCTGTAAGACACCAAAGGATAGTTGGGAAAGACAGAACGAGTCTCAGGATCTGACTTAAGGATAGACAGATGACTGAATAAAAAATTGTCACCAGTGAACTATTGGGGTGGAAAGTTAAGATACGTTTTACTCTGTCAGGGTTAGTTGTCCTATGCTGGCTGGTGAGGGCTTTGTCTGTCTTTTCTTCCATTGAGTTGCTACCCGAGAGAACCTACCGTTTCTTCTTCCTTGATCTTCTTCTTCTTCAGTGATCCAGCCGCACTTGAGCTTTTGCCCTTCGGCCCAATGCTATGTAATGGTATCTGCGTGTGTTTGTAAGTTGTTCTTTTGTTAAGTATAGTGTGTTCCATTTATCTGGCCTTGGAGGATAGAGGGTCTTTCTGATGTCTTCTAGTGCTTGACACTTGAAGAGGTGGTGGTGAACGGTTTCATGATGATGTGCGCACATTTGGCACTCTGGAGTGTGTTGTGGATGAATTCTGTTCAAGTGTTTATTAAGTGTTATGTGTTGGGTTCGGAGTCTAAAAATGGTGCTCTGATCTCTTCTTGTAAAGTGGTTGATGTTGTCATTAAGGTTAGGGCTGGCCATATGGCTGTACACCTCTCTTCCTGTGTTTCCCATGGCCCATCTGTTCAGCCAAATTTCTTTATTTGTTGTCATTAGGATTTGCTTTGCTGTATGGGGAGTTGTTGCTGTGATTGGTTGTTCCTTTCTTTGCTAGCCTATCTGCTTTGTCATTTCAAGGTGTGTTTGAATGTCCAGGGATCCACTGAATGGTTATTTTGATGTCATGTGATGTTATAAGTCTGTCAATATCTAGGGCTATATGGGATATTTCAGATTTATAATGTCCACCATCTTCTAGAGCTTGAAGGGCAGACATTGAATCTGTGAAGATAATTATGTTTGTGCCTTTGATGGAAAGGCATCGAAAACAGTCTTCAGGTGGTACAAAGCTGCTTCTATTGCATGAATTTCAGCTTAATAATTGGAGCATATCTCCCCGCATGCACCAAACAGCTCTTTGGATGATCTGTCTGGGTATTGTATATATGCTCCGTAACCTGCTTTGATGGTGGCTTTAAATGCAGATCCATCAGTATAGACATGTACCCATTCTTGGGGATAGGCATCAATGGTTCATTGAGATGCTATCATAAGGCTGACTGGGTCAGATCGTTTAATTGCTTCATCTATCAGTTTTGTTCTAATTTCAGGTGTATTCAAGAGTGTATGTAGTGGTAAGTTTGCTATTACTCTCTGCAGCTGTTGTCTTGTTTCTGGAAGGTGGTATCTGTCTTTGATTTTACTGACATGGTGGAGTATTGACTTTTGTTTAATTCTGTTTCTCTGTTTCCACTTCTCAACAAGTAGTTTATTGGAGTGATCTTGATTCATTCTTTTTCTCCTTTCATAAGCTTCAACAGCAGCTTTGTTCCTACGCAACCCAAGAGGTTCCACATTTGTGTGTTTTTCACGTCCGGCGGTTGGTGTTGACCTCATTGCTACACTGATTAGACGTAAGGCATTGTTCTGTACTCTGTCCAGGAAGTCAAGGTTTGTCTTGGAGCAAGTTGTTAGATGAGCATTAAAGCTCTCCAGTTCTTTCTCAATAGGAGAAATAATCCATTTGTGTCAACATCTGCTCTCCTTCGTCTTGTTCTCACTCTTAACTCCTTTCAGTTTAATGATCAATTCTTTGAGCAGATCAGTGGGGTTGCCATGAGTACTAAAATGGGACCTAGTTATGCTTGTCTATTCATGGGTTATCTTGAACACCTAGTATGGACTACATATGATGGCCCCCTTCTGTCTGTCTATCACAGATTCATTGATGACTGTATTGGCATTACTGATATGCCTTAAGCCGATTTATCACGCTTCATTAATTTCATTAATGATTTCAACCCTTGTATTCGTTTTACTTCTCACATCTCCACTACTTTTGTCAACTTTCTTGACATTACTATCACCATACGCCTATCACTATCATTACATCAGTATATTACAAGCCTACTGATGCACTATTTTCCTTTATACTTCTTCCCATCCGCGGGTTTGTCGTTACTCTTTGCCATTCTAGCAGCTCTTGCGCCTTCGTCGCCTTTGTAGCGAGGACGATGATTTTCTTGAGAGGGCTCGCGAGATGCTGACTTCTTTCGCAGGCGCCTAAACCTGAGAGGTGCTTGTCTCGGCTATGCATCGAGTTCAGAAAATCAATCTACAGCAGGCCCTCACCAGCCAGCATAGGACTACTAACTCTGACAGAGTAAAACTTATCTTAACTTTCCAGCCCCATAGTTCACTAGTGAAAAATGTTTTATTCCGTCATCTGTCTACCCTGGTCAGATCCAGAGACCCTTTCCCTAACTTCCCCAACTATCCTTTGGTGCTACAGACAGGACAGGAGTCTTAGGATATGTTGGTACAAGTCGACTTAAGTCAAATCAGACTCATTTTGGAATTTGCCCAGTGTGCCCGTCGGCATGAGCATTATCTTATGTGATACAGATGCGTACTGTATCTTTTCCTTTAGCCACGTTTCATATTGACGATGATTTCACATGCGAGTCGCCGTAATCTTATCTATGCCATTATCTGTAAACTGTGTAACAAGCTATCGCTAGACAGGCAAGAGGCTCAGTGACCGATTCGCCCAACACTGCACGACAAGCCAATGCTCTGTGAACCCCTGTAGCAACCCATTTCAATGATACCCCCTTTAGGACTACGATGTCCGGTCACAAGCCATCCGATCATGTTCCTCGGATGATGCAGTCGATTGCTCTGAGAAATCCCGGGTTTATTTCTTTGTTAGTACCTTCGACCACTTTCAACGTATTCATTCCTGCTTCTTAGTACTTTTCTCTTCCCATGCCTTGTAATCTATATGGGTATATGTTACATGTATTCTAGTTCTATATTTACTAGATTTTTCATTGTTTCTCTTCCGTTCTATTTCTAGTTTTTAAGTGTGTTTTTTTGTGTTACATTTATTTCGTTATTCGTTTTTATTCCATATTTTCATTAGAAACATTTGTGTTTCGTCCATTTGTTTTAAAATGTGTCAAACCCGTTGTTCGTTTGCTTGATAAAAAGGGCCCTTTTTGATCGAAACGTTGCTGTATTTTGTCATTGTTTTTGTGATTTGTAAAACTACAGTTCTTTGTGATAACATATTTTGCCAATCAAATAGTTTTACTGCTGTCTCATATATATATATTGTTACCATGGATATTACCACTGCCTTCAGGGCTTTCTCATGGTTGGCTGAGCAGGAGGTAACCCATACGATTATTATATCAGACTCGGTGAATATGCTTCATATGATTAAATCTGGAAGACTGCGAGTGGAATGGGTGGAAGCATTCGGAATCACTCCAAGATATTGACGGCTGAAAATGGACGTGTTGGGTGCAGGAAAACGGCATTGACTTTCGTAAAAAATTTCCCCCAACGCGGGGAAGTAGGGACAGAATCGATATCATCAAGGGGTCGCTTCGTATGAAATGTGGCGAGCCCCAGACATGGAACGTACGAGAATTGGAGAATTTTGGCGCAAAAAGATGTTTTGTGGAGAGAGAAAGGTACCCAATAAACCCTTCCGGGGAGAAATTGATTTAAGGTTTGGGAAGCTGCAGCGGGACGATGTGATATGGTCGATCGCATATCAAACATATAACAACATAGCGAAAATGTTTGCTGAAAGTGCCCGTGAAGTACCCCTTTTGAATGATCTTTCCTTGTCATGGACAATACACAAAAATCATTTCCAAACACCTTTTTAAACAGGGGTCTTTGTAGCGTAGAGGTTGGGTGCCGACTCATGTCAAAGGTACCCCCGTTCTCTTCCTCCTGGAGTCGGGGTTTTTTTTCAAATATTTCTGATCTCAGTGAGGTGAGATCGATTTCCCTAGTCATATAGGGACGTGTTAAATCGAATGTTTTGTTAAATTTTGAGCCGTAAAAAAACCCCTTGGCATTTCAAAATCTACAAGTTCAGGCTAAAAGGGGTCCCATAAATTAGAATCGTTCTAAAATATCTTCACCATTTTTAAAGGAACATCGAGGACTCTCACAAGGCAAAGTTCGTGTCTGCAGCAAATACCTTCTTTTTAAAAAGAGATCGGATCACAAGGTTCCACCGAAGTGCAATGATGATTTCGTAAATAACAGCGCAGCAATGTATAATATTACTACATTTTAATTTAAGAAACTGCTTAAAGCTTTCCTTTTATTATTGTGGTTATAATTAATTAACACTGCACGATGGATTGATTACGATAAACACATGTCTTGGTTAAGATTAACACTTTGTGTCATGGATTGGTTAATATTAGCACTTTGTCTCATGTATTCGCAAAGATTAGAACTTAGTGCAATGTATTCTTAAGATTTCACGGTGTGACATGGATTGGAAAAGTTGGATTTTGTGTAAAGGATATTCCTGGACAAACCATATTATTACTATCATATTTTTAAATTTTAAAATATCCTGCAACTTTTTTTTTATGGGGTTCTACGGGCCCGGCACTGCAAAAGATCGTACGGGAAGGAAGGATCAGCACACATGGTTACTCCCGAAGTGCAATGATGATGGTCCAATCAATCAATCATAACCATCCCCTCCGGCTTTTCCATCACATCACTTGAAAATAAAATTTCGGGCATTCCCCTCCAAAGTTCTCCCATCGCCACCTCTCAAATTCCTTTTCAACCCCTCCTTATCATTAGTTCTTCTACAAACCTCCATTATCATTGCTTTCCCTCTACAACACTTAGTCTTATGGGTCTTAAACTACCCATTTCATCCATCTTGCAGGTTCCGTCTCCGGCCATTAACGGTGCCCGTTTACTTATTTAAGAATTTAACCCCTTTCAATAAAAATAATTATTTTCCAGTTTTCTTGGGGCACTAGTATAAAATGAATAAACTCGTGACATATCCTTTACGTTGTTGTCGAGACTCGCAATGGGACAACGAATAAACCTGCGACCACAAAACCCGGGGGCCCTATGACGACCGGGAAGTTAGTGTGAATTTTTAAAGCTTCAAGTAATGGCCTCTTGGGCGCATAACTGGCAAAAAAGTATACCGCTTTGGCCAGATAAATACTCCAAGAGGGGTAAAAAAAGTGATGAAAATAGCATCGAAGAAAAGATTGACTTAGTCCTAAACCCCAAAAACAGTCAAATTTTCCGCTTAACTTTCAAAGTTTGCCTGTTATTTCAACGGTGAGTTCTATGTTACTTGTTCGTAAAATCCCATGAGAACAATTTGCTTCCAAACCCACGTGGAGTTTCAAAGGTCCCTTATTTTTTGATTGGGTGATTGATTATATGAAAACCAACGACCCCCACACCCTTTTTTTCACCACCCCCGGTTTACAAAAAGAAAGATTTTTAATGTTTTAATCGTATTTATTTCTCTTACAATTAAATTTTACCCAAACCAAAACTTTTATTTTTTAAATAGATAAATCATGACATTTTAAATAATATCATCTTTTTTATTATCATTATTATAATAATTTTTGTGTAGCGTAGGGGTTTTGGTAATTGCCTCATGCCACAGATAACTGGTTCCCCCTCTTTTATTAAATTTTTTTGACCCCTGATCTTGGTATTAAATAAACGGGAGTTCAAAATCAGAAGAACGCGAAACCCCTGTGGGTTTATTTAAAAAGATTAAAAAATAATCCAAAAATATAAACAAAGAAAAAAAAATAACGATATTTTCCCAACATTCGTCAAAAAAATGTAGACTTTAAAAAAAATGATAAAAAAAAAATATCAATTATAATAAAAAAAAAAAGAGAAAAAAATCGACATTATAATAAACAATGGTAAAAAAAAATAACATCGACATTAAAATAAAAAAAAGATACAATAAAATAATATCGACATTATATTAAACAATGATAAAAGAAAATAATTTTTCGGCAATATATTAAACAATGATACAAAAAAATAATATCAATTATAATAAACAATGATAGAAGAAAGAATTATTTCGGCAGAATAAAACAATGATACAAGAAAATTATATCGACATTATAATAAACAATGATAGAAGAAAAGAATTTTTTCGGTATTATTTTAAAACAATGACAAAGAAATTATCAGTAAAAACCCCTGATAAGAACAAAAAAGAAAGTTAAATTAATAAATGTCTAAAAGTGTCAACTTTACAAGGAAAATGGAGAAAAAACGAGAATATAAAAACACTTTGGGTCTTCCATCATACAGTACATCGAACAAAGAATAAAATGGTTGGCCATCTAATCCGAATGGAACTACATTTACTACCATCCTTATAATAATCTACCTCAGGGTTTCCCAGGGGAAAGAACACGTGGATAGATACCATCTCCAGAGCCCCTGAAAAAGATGGATCCGAAAAAACCACAACCTAGAAAGATAGAAAAAATTCCCCCCCATTGGAAAATGTTGAAGTTGGATAAATAATGATAAAAAAAAGCATCGACAATGTTATAAACTTGATCGAAACGAACATCGACATATATAAAAAAACAATATCAAAAAAACGAACATCGACATAAAAATAACGTAAAGAAACAAACATCGACATTATAATAAAAAATGATCAAGAAAGAATCGACATTTTAATAAAAAATATACAAGAAAAGAACATCGACTTTTATAAACAATGATCAAAAACATCGACGTTGGGAAATATGAATCTTAACCCCCGTAAATATCTCATACAAAATGTAATTAAACCAAAATTATGAAACAAATGTATGTACACTGTTGATAAAAGTAAGGTAAAAATAAAAGGGAACCCTTTTACCCGTGGTTAAATTTTAAAAAGGTTTCCCGATTTTTGTGACCGTCGGCCCCTTTTATGTGGTCAACACCCCCCTTTACTTCCCAAGCATGTCGGTGCCCGTTGGGTGGGTGACCGAGAGCCGCGGGCGGAAAAACCGGGGGGTGAACCCCCACACCAGCCACTACGATTTACTAAAACCTAAGGGCTCTGTTTATAAATTTGGGATCTACAAAATAACAAGAGATATTAAAAAAAATACATGTTTCAACAAATATAGACATGTATTCTTAGATAATAATTTCAATATCAATAGCAAACATTGGAAAATTTTTTCAGTAAATAAAAAGTTTTTTCCCCCCACATGTATATTCAAATTCATTACTCCAAAAATATTGATTCTAATGAACCAAAATAATATAATATTAAAATATATGATAAAAAAATATCTTTTTAAAATAACTAGAAAAATAAGAACAAAAATCAGTTATTATATTGATGTTTTCATAAATAATAATTTTGGAAATGTGAAATTATTTTCATTTAATTTCTTAAAATACATTCTAATTACTGTTTGAAACATTTCTGTGTATTAAAGGGTTATTTATTTAGCAACTCAGCTAAAAAAATTCTATAAATGTTACACTCTGTGTTTGTAAAAAAAATCTTCTATATTATTTATTTTCGTCTCAAAATAAGGTTTGGAATTTGGGAAAAAAAAAGGAAGTTATCAACACTTACTTTTAAAGTTAATGTCAACCTAACCCTTCCCTAACTAACTAGCATACATGTTTCAGGTAAAATTAATATCACAAAAATGATAATTGTACTGATTTTTTAAAAATACCAATCTTGAAAACACAATTATAAAAACCCGATAAAAATATCATTTAGAAGTAACAATGGGATTTGTACAAAAGTAACAGTAAAACATTAAAAAATCATCATCATTCTGTTTTATATTTTAAGCCATATAATTAAAATGAAAAACTCGTTTTTGAAATCCAGGAGTACAAACTAATCGTTATTAATACGGTTTAATTATAGTTACATTTTCAAAGTCTAATTTCAACAGTTACGAAATATTTTACAGAAAATATCAAATTATTATAAACTTGTTATAATTCTTCTACCATTAGTTGTGCAACAGTTAAAATATTTAACAGAAAATATCAAGATATTTTATAAACTTGTTAAAATTTTTCTGTTCTAGTTGTGTTTAAGATATTCACAAGGGGTTTCCTTTTCGTAATATAATTTCAGGTACAGTATATAACTTTAAGACATCAAAAAATCATCTAAAAATTTAACTATCTCTTTGATTTCTATTAATTTTTTAAATTTTGCACTATTATAGAAAGACCTAGAAATGGGGGATCTGTAAAAAATGGTATTTGGGGAGCTCTTCATGCTGCTAGTTCGAAGATGGACCGTTTGTTCAGAAACATTAATATTTTTCCAGAACCCAGGAATCAGCTGTGTAACTGGTGGTTTGTTGAAAAACAATTATCGCATTTTTACTGCATTCAACGGGAACCCAAAAAAAAAATATACTACACCATTTTTTTAAATACAACTTTCATGAAAACAATAACCCTACCTTAAAAAATGGGTCAATATTTGTGTAAAAAAACAAAGTGGGGTTTTATGCAATAAACAATGAAGGGTGTGAATTTCATATGAGGTTGTGATGTAAAGTAATTACATTGAGGTTTTATGTAAAGTGATTACAGATGACCTGGGGATCGGAAGACAATTATTCAGTGCTACATAGAACCAATGCTGACGTACGATGCTTTCGAACAACAACAAAAAAGATCTAACAATCGTTGAGTGCAAAAGGGATTTGATAATGACCTACAGTCAGAAGCGAGAGCCGCTGTAGTGTAGTTGTTAGTGAACTCCTTCCGGGGTGGGGGTCTGGGTTCAGCTCCCCCAATGCGCGTGGATTTTTTCCCACCACGACGGCTCTCAGGCATGATCGGGGGAAAATAAAATTGGGTCGTGATGTGCCACATCACCCATTGTGTGCCGACGGGCAATGAAAATACAGGGCCCAACACTGTATTTACATATTTACCACAGGTATGAAAGGGTTCCTTTTTACTCACAGTCAGAAAGGACGTACATGTAGACATACTCTTTAGTGCAGATCATAAAGCCAACATATAAGGCGAAATAATTATTATTAAAGAGCAATGGTTGACTATAGGGAAAGGAAAAATCCAAACATCAAACATCAATGGGGTACAATAAAACAAGTACAGGAATTAAGTCCTAGGGAAAAATATTCACAGAGGATGGAAGACTGCAGAGGATTAAACTAGAGTCCAGAAAACAGATGCAATAACCTACCAACTAGCCCATACTTGAAAATCCCAAAAATTTACTACAGCTGAAAATGTTGATCAATAAATTTTATATCCCCTTTTTTAAATGAAAAATGGAAATAAAAGAAAATAAGAAAAACAACATGGAAATGGTTGTTCGAAAAAATCACCAACAACACAAGCATCGACAGAGTTAGAATACCAGCACCAAAGAAAAAAGGGTTTGGGAAAAAGACCGTGTTTGAATTTTATGGAAACGGAGAATGAAGTTTTGGACTATGTAAAGCGAACAAATCAAACTGCATGTGAAACTTTCCCCAAAAAGAATATCGGAAGGAAGGCGAGATGAAGACCAAAAAAAAAGGTGGATAAATAACGTAGTTGAATTCGCCAGGGGGTAAAAAAAACCCTCACACAAGTCACCCAAAAAGCGCAAGACAAATACATAAACCAGGGCACTGGGTAAAGTGTACTCAAACGAAGAAGAATGGGACACAAAGGAAAAAATGTGGGAGGAATGTCAGCGGACGGACTCAAACATTTCCCAGGCAAACATTTTAAAGCGGCTGCCCTACTGGTTTAAACTTACGCGAAAACTCAACTATATCGTTCTTGGTAAGACCAAACATGTCATAAAAAATGACTAAACGGGTTAAAGCACAATCAAAAACCATACTTTTTAGAATTTCATATTCATCATGGTCAAATAATTATTTTTATGTATCGAAATTCACATGATATTTTGGGGGAAAAATTTAACTAATCTATTGTTTCTTTTTTTTTCAAAAAAGTCTCCATCAGTAGTCATCTGTTTGTAGATTTATAAAAGATCGGAAAAAAAATTTGCGATATTGTGTCTCTCGGGAAATTTTGCGCGCTATTGCCCTATTTTTGTTGTGGTAATGTCATGAACATTTTGGTTTTTTACAAACAAGGTTCAATATACAACCAATATTAGTTTCTTTGGGCTTGCCATCTCAGACTTGTGTTCTTTGTTGCCTACTGTGTTTGTGTATTTTTTAATCCCCTTTTTTGTACATACTAAACAGCCTATTTCATCACGGGTTCAGTATTTAGCTGCATCGATGCCTCATGGTTGTTTTTTCTAGGATCACTGGTTGGGTAACTTTTTATAAAGCAGAAAGATGTTTGTTATAACTTTAGCTAAACACGTTAACACAAAATATTACAGTTTTACAAAAAAATAAAAAGTGACGATAAACAGCAACTTTGACCAAAAAGGCCTTTATCAAAAAAAATACAACAAGAATGACAATTTCGAGGAACACTACAAATGGACGATTACATGTGGAAACAAAAACCTATCTAATGAAAATCTGGGAATAAAAACGAACAACGAAATGAGTGGACACAAAAAAACCGAAAGTGGAAAAGAAGAGAAACAATAAACAATATAGTGGATAAATGACACTATATGGAGCAAACACACATATAGATAACAAGGCACGAGATAAGACAGTACTAAGAAGCATAGGAATGTAATGCGTTGAGCCCAAGAGGTCCCCAAAGTGCCATAGAATGAAATAAAACGGTTCTCCAGGCGAATCGACTGCGATCATCGGAGGAACATGATCGGATGGCTGTGACCTGGACATCGTCACTCCTGAATGGCCAGTATCGTTGAAATGGGTAGCCACAGGAGTCGCAGAGCATTGGCGAATATGGGCGTAAGTGTTGGGCGAATCGGTCACTGAGTCTCTTACCGGTTTCGCCAATATAGAACTTGTTGCATCGTTTGCAGGTGATGGCATAGATGATATTACGGGACTCACACGTGAAACTGTCTTGAATGGCATACGTAGTTTTTGGGAAAAAGAGACAGTGCGGGTCTGTATTACATATGCACATGTATAACATCGTCGACGTCCGCACTGGATGGTGCCAAAGTGACTCTGGATATTAGGCTTGAGGCGACTGTGTACCAACAAATCCTTGAGGCTTCTGTCCCGGCTGTAAGCCACCAAAGGATAGTGTTGGAAGACTGGACGTGTCTCAGGATCAGACTGAAGAATAGGTAGATGATGGAATAAGACCTTTTTCACCAGGAACTATGAGGGTGGAAAGTTAAGATGAGTTTAACCCTGTCAGAATTGGGGGTTCTATGCATGTGAGAGAGGGCCTCCTGGCGAGCAATTAGCTGTACCCGATGCATGGCAGATGTAAGCACATTCTCCGGTATAAGCGCTGGGGAAAAATCCAGCATCTCGTGAGCTTTATCAAGAAAATCGTCATCCCCTACAGAGGCAGAGGCGTAAAGTTGGGGAGAAGGTAAGGTCACGACAGGCCTGGGGATGGGAAGAGGTATACAGAAGAAAGCTATGTGTACCCAGTGGCTTGTAGTATACTGATGTAGTGATAGTGGATAGGCTGATGGTGATAGTGATGTCAAGAAAATTGACACAGGAGGTAGAGATGTGAGAGGTGAACCGAATAGCAGGATTGAAGGCATTGATGAAGGTGATGAAGCGTGACAAATCGACTTCAGACATATCGGGAACTCCCAAAACAATCATCGATGTATCTATGATACACGGACGGAAGAGGGCCATCATAGGTGTTCCATACTAAGTGTTCGAGATGACCCATGAATAGACAAGCATAGCTGGGTCCCATTTTAGTACCCATGGCGACCCCACTAATCTGTTCGAAGAACTGGTCATTGAACTGAAAAAGGGGTTGAGAGTGAGAACTAGTTCTGCAAGACGAAGGAGAGTCGAGGTGGGGGACAAGAGGGTTAGTTCTCCTGTCGAGAAAAAACTGGAGAGCTTGGAGTCCGTCAGAATGAGGTATAGAGGTATACAGTGAACAGACATCAAAGGAGGAAGAGACGATACGTCCTGCCAGGCAACAACTTAATAGAAGAAAAAAAAGACAAAGTGTGGTTAGTATCTTTCAAGAATGAAGGTAGTGTGGTGACTATAGGATTGAAGATACTATCAAGGAATTCGGAGATATGTTCCGTAGGACAAGAGCAAGCAGAAACAATAGGCCTACCAGGATTGTGAAGTTTATGAATTTTTGGGAGCATATAGAATGCGGGTTTTCCCAAACAACTGTCGATGATACATATGATGATGCGCCGGGAGGAAGGTCTTTTGAGGCAAATGAGGTTCTTGATGACTGTACGGACCCTTTCTATTGTTGGATAGTGTGGCATCAGAAGGAATATTATTGTAGAATAGGGTGTTACGGAGTTGGTTGTGGCCTTCCTGTAGGTATAGTTCTTTTCTCCATACGACTATGGCACCACCTTTGTCAGAGGTTTGATAAAATGTCATCACGTCGACGGAGGTGTGATAGAGCACGAAACTCGGACGGTGACATGTTTGAACGCCCTAGGCGTTTAGGTGGAGAAGTCCCAAAGTCGTATGTAGTATTCTTGATGTAGAGATCCCAAAAGCGTTAGGGGGCACCAGGTTTAGGAGTCCAATCATGCTTGCGAGTGGAATACTTGGAGAACATACTCGAGTCGTGATGTTCTAGAGGGTCCTCCTGGTGATGGAAATGGAATTTGAGTCGCAGGCCACGGTGGAAGCGGTTGACATCCTGAAGAGTAGAGTAGTGGTCAATGGAGGGACGGAGAGGAACAAACTGAAGACCCTTACTAAAACATCTCTCGCTGTCAGATAAGAGAAGGTCTGGAGGGGTGCAGACAACCTGGGTAGGGAGGAGAAGATAGTGTTGGACAATTGAGGGGGAGTGGTAGAAGGTACAGGGCGAAGAAGGTCACGTTTTTGTTGATGATGCCTGCAAATAAATTCATGCAGTTGTCTGTTAAGAACGTGGATGGTGAAACGAATAAGGGAGTAAAGGAGCATATTAGTAGAAGTGAGACTACGTAGACGTTGTAGAAGTAGGGACTGGGAGGAATCCAAGTCAGATAGAAGGTGTGAGTGGTTGGCCGCGATACAACGCATGCGTTGTAGTGCACATTTGGTTTCTAACTTAAGTAACCTACGCTGCTCCTTGGGGTATAATGAGCCTGCAGAGGGGTGGAAGTTGGAAGCAAAGCCTTGGGAATAACCTAAGACACCAGGTGTTGCCGTATCCATAGTTACATTCTTTGAACCTGAGTTCAGCGTTGTTGGTTTGAATGGCAATGCATTCGTTACCTTCTGGTCATTTACTTTTGTCTTCGATTCTTTCAATTCCAGCGTCAATATTTTTCTCTACTATAACATGAGTACTAAAAATAGAATACGTTTCGTGTACTTTTTTGTACTGGGGATATTAATTCATCCAAAATATCTGAAGTTAGGGAACATAAACCAATGATATCATCCTTGTAGTCACGATATAAAAAGATTGTGCCCTTGAGGAATTTTCTCTTGCCGACACTGGAAAGTTAAACTTTTCTTCTTCTTTCGAATCATGTTTACTTCACATCGTCAGTTTAAGATGAGATTTCTAAAAAGGTCCCTTGTATGCCTTTGTAGATAGTCTCTTTCGTCTTTTAGTATCTCTTAGTTCCATCTTTTGCGTTGCCGACCTTTTGCTTTGTAATATTGATGACAGATTTTGGGGGGGCCCTTTGGGAAAGTAAAGGTGGCCGGCGTGATGCTGACCACATCACCCAATGTGTGCCGACGGTCAATGAAAATACAGGCCTAAACTGTATTGACCCATATACCACGAGGTATGAAAGGGTTCCTTTTTTTACTCACAGTCAGAAAGGACGTACAGTGTAGACATACTCTTTAGCGCAGATATAAAGCCAACATGTACGGCGAAATAATTATTATTAAAGAGCAATGGGTAATGACTATAGGAAGGAAAAATACACTAAACAACAACATCAATGGGAGTACAATAAAACAAGTATAGGAATTCAAGACCTAGAAGCATATTCACAGAGGATGGAAGACTCGACAGAGGGATATAAACTAGAGTCCAGAAAGCAGATGCAATAACCTACCAACTAGCTGCTTCTTAGACATCCAAACATTTCACTGACACCCAAACAATAGTTGATCAATAACATCTTCATATCCACCCTATGTTACCAACGCCAAATATGGACAATGAATAAGAAACATACACAGAAAACAGCAACATGCGAAATGAGTTGTCTCCGAAAAGTCACCAACAACACAAGAATCGACAGAGTTACGAATACCAGCATCAGAGAAAAGGTTGAAACAAGACCGTGTTTGAATTATATAGCGAAACAGAGAATGAAGTGGTTTGGCCACTATGTAAGAATGCGAACAAATCAAACTGCATGAAGTTTTCCACAACAGAATATCAGGAAGGAAGGCGAGAGGAAGACCGAGAAAAGGTGGATATAAAGTAGTTGAATTCTGCAAGGGGACTAAGAAAACCATCACAAAAATCAACAGAGAAGCGCAAGACAAATACATAAAACCAGGACACTGGGTTAACAACACGGTAACAGTGTACTGACAAAAGAAGAAGAATGGGCACAAAAAGGGAAAGGGAAATGTGAGAAATGTCGGCGAGACGGACTCAAACATTTCCCGTAGGCAAACATTTTCAGATACGGCTGCCCTACATGTGCAGAGCTTAAGAACGAACGCTCAACGTATAGTCGTTCTTGACTAAGACCAAACATGCCCAAAAGAATGACTAAACTGGTGGTAAAGCAAAAACTCAACCAAGCAAACATACTGTTTCAGAATTTCATATTCATTATGGTCAAATAATTATATTGTTATGTATCGAAATTCCACATGATGTTGGGGAGAATGTGAACTAATCTGTTGTTCTTTTTGTTTCAGAAATGTCTACCATCAGTAGTCATCTGTTTGTAGAGTTTATAAATGATCGAGAAAGAGAAATTTGCGATATTGTGTCTCTCGGAATTCTCAGCAGCGCTATTGCCCTATTTGGTGTTGTGGCTAATGTCATGAAATTTTGGTTTTTACAAACAAGGATTCAGTAGTACAACCAATATTAGTTTCTTTGGACTTGCCATCTCAGACTTGTGTTCTTTGTTGACACTACTGTGTTTGTGTATTTTACTTAATCCCTTGTTTGTACATACTAACCAGCCTATGGTACATCACGAGATTCAGTATTTAGCTGCATCGATGCCTCATGGTTTTTTTCTAGGATCACGGGTTTGGGATAACTATTTATATCACAGCAGAAAGATGTTTGTGTATAACTTTACCACTTAAGATCAAGCAAATTATCACACCAAAGGTAACTACAATATCTATAAGTTCATATATGTAGTTGTTATTTCTTCTTTTTTACCTAGCTATGCCAAAAATGTACTACGATTGGAAGTTCTATCCAAAAATGAACAAAACATTGCTGGGCGGGTTTACAGAAGTAAACAAAAAGGAAGAGAAGTTGTTTTTCATCATGTATTCTATGTTAGGGTCAACATCTTTCGTTGCTGTCATTATTTTTACTTTGATTATTATAGTTCAACTCAGGAAAAAATCAAACTGGCGACTGAAGGCAAATGCTGATAAGAATTCCGTGGGATCTATATCCGCCAGAGAAAGCAAAACAGTAATTATGGTAATTATGATAACAACCATCTTAATTGTGTGTTACACACCAGGTGTTGCCGTATCCATAGTTACATTCTTTGAACCTGAGTTCAGCGTTGTTGGTTTGAATGGCAATGCATTCGTTACCTTCTGGTCATTTACTTTTGTCTTCGATTCTTTCAATTCCAGGTCAATATTTTTTTTACTATAACATGAGTACTAAATATAGAGATACATTTCGTGTACTTTTTTGTACTGGGAATATTAATTCATCCAAAACATCTGAAGGTAGGGAACATAAATCAATGATATCATCCTTGTAGTCACGATATAAATAATGGTGCTCCCTTGAGGGATTTTTCTCTCCCGACACGGGAAAATGTAGACTTCTTCTTCTTCTTCTTTCTCGAATCCTGTTTGCCTCACATCGTCAGTTTAAGATAAATTTCTAAACGGTCCCTTGTATGCGCTTTGTAGATAGTCTCTTTCGTGGCCTCTAGTATCTCTTAGTTCCATCTTTTGGTGATGACCTTTGCTTTGTACCTATTGTATCGGGCAGCATTGCTCTTGAGGGCACTGCCCGTTGGTAATTTGCTACGGCCGAACCATTTAATTTGTTGTTCTTGATGAAGTCTAGTACTGATGTTGTACCCACATTTTTCCTGATGTCTTCCTGATTTTTTTCCTGATTTCTAAACCCGGTCTCTTCTTGTTACATCCAGCATTCTGTGTAGACACTTTATCTCTGTTGTGACTAGTTTTCTTCTATCGTTTGTTGTCAGCGTCCAGGTTTGGCACTGGTAGCATAATGTGGGTGGGAAAGATTGTGTTGAACATCGCTCTTTTTGTGTTCATGGTGACGTGTTTGCATCTTAAAATTGGCACCATTTGACCTATCATTTGATTTGCTTTGTTACATCTGTGTTGAGTTTCATTAGTTATTCTTCCGTTTGCTGAAAAAATGCTCCTAGGATGTGAAGTCTTTACTTGATTAGTGGGCATTGTCGATGGAGATATTGGTAGTGCTTCTCTCTAGTGAATGTCATTACTTGTTTTGTTGATGTTTATTCTCAGTTTTATTCTTTAACTGGAGTCTGTTGATGTGTTGATGTAGCTGTTCTTCTGTTGTTGATATGATTGCCTGATCATCTGCAAAAAGAAATTCATTTAAGAGTTCCGAGGTTGTTTCCTTCGCTGGAGTTAGCTATTTTGGGAGATGTCCAAATATGTGATGAACAGTAGCGGGGATATTACGCAACCTTGTCTTACTCCTGACCCGACGTGAAACTTTTCTGATAATCCTGACAGGACGGGGAGACATTGGGGCAATATTAAAAATGAATTCGTAATTGAACAGCTGATACCAGATAACGTAATGGATGATGCTGCTAATGTGTATACAGATGTGGCTATGATTAGTAGACAAAAGTCTGCTAGGGATCCATGGTTAGATGGCACACAATATGGTGGTGAATCTGTTCCACTTCCTTTTGGGGTTTTTTCTGCAAATTATACTATTATTGAAAATAATAATAAATGTATATTAAACATTTGTTTTCCAGTTTATTCTTATCCATGTTCGTACGTCGATTGTTCTTTTATTGTCAATAGTTCTTGACTATGAGAACGTTTCAATCTCCTGTCTATAATAGGACTAGGGGCTGATTTCACTTACATTGAGGTCAGGGATCAATTAAAAACTAACGCGTTCGCCTTATGCGGACATCGAACCGACCAATTTGAAAGTGGGAAGATAACCAGCATTCCCCAATGCCATAGAGATAAGAAAAAAATATCTACAGGAAACCGTACCAAGGAAACATGCATAACTGTCATTTATATGTTATTAGGGGTTATTCAGAAATTAAATCTCCGCACCTCACTTTAGTTGTACTCTAGATACTCAGTTCGTTTCAGCCAGTTGAGACAGCGTCAGAGCACCTATGCAGTAGTTTCAGAGACGATTCATAATTTGCCAAAATTCTGACAGCTTGGCTCAACATTTTCAACTGGGAAGACTAGGAAAAAACTATGACTACCTAGAAGAACAGCCGTCACTTAGTCATCTGCCGAAAAGAAATACTAAAATGAACTTGTAGGTGGTCATGAAAGAAGAAATGCATGTACGATCTCTTACAGGGAACACTGTGCTGAAGGAATGATCTATATGTTTAGGGGCCTACCAAATCAATGTGCAACGTATACACGCTCTTTGGGAAAGATCAAACATATCACAAAGAGTGATTGAAATTGCTCGTAAAGAACGAACACAAAGAAGAAGAAAAAGAAAAATACATGGATCATGGAGAGTCCATGTAGAGCTATGTTTGTTGTTGGCGTTTATTCTTTCAAACAAGATAAAACCCCTTTGTCTGTCTGTTGGGGCTGGGGCCCTCAGGAGAGCAAAGAATAGTAACACTGCGACCTACAAGGCATGTCGTAAGAGGCGACTGAGATAGGGGCCAAGGGAAGCTACCCGAGGAAATAAAAAGCGTCGCAAAAATGTTAGCCTATGTTGGTATGTTGGCCTACTTGTAGGCGCATAACTGGCACAACGTACAAATTATCTTAGGATCAGATCACATACATATCACAAAGAGTGGTTTAACAGGTGGTCGTTATGGAACGTTCGAAGAAGTAACAGAATCAATCAAAGAATGAATTTTGTAAGAGCTATTTATAATCTATCGGTTAGCGTTTACATTTTCTGTTTCAAACAATTGTGTTCATTCCTCTGTGTAGTTTCATTATTCTCGTCAATACACACGTGACAGGCATGCTAGTTAGTTCGAAATATAAACACAACGTTTGTGTTGACAAATCAACGCATTCACGAGTGACGTTGATTTTATTTTATAGCACAAACGACAGTTCCATTGACTTTGGTCTAAAATCCCAAGTTTGTAATGATCGTTCAAACCAACCTCGCCCTCGTTAATTGAATTGAAGTACGTATCACTGCTGACATTTTTTGTAGAATTTTAATTTATTTTATCTCATTATTCACATTAAAAGCGATCTGATGGCGCGTGACTGAGGCTTGTTTTCATTTCTAAAAACAAATATAATAAGCTGGTTAACTTGCACAGAAAAGAGAGTTTTTAGGATGTTTTCATGGGAACTAAGTTCCGGAAGGGACAATCTACTTGATGATGATGATGATCGTGATGAATATAATATAACTCTTATGCAAATGATGTTATATTTTGTTTTCTTCTTCTTCTTTAACCAGGGCTACCAGTTTCACTTGGGCAGCCAATGCCAGTTTGTAGAATCTGCATGTGTTCTGTAATTGTGGAAGACTAGTGTAAAGGGTATTATGAACAGATAAGTGTGGTGGGAGGAGTTCTTGTCTAGCTTTATGCAGTCCATGACATTCAAGCAAGATATGCTGTACTGTCTCACATGAGTGACTGCACTTTCTACAGTGTGGTAGGTGTGCGGGGTTTATTCTGTGTAGGTGGTAATTCAGTCCAACATGTCCTGTTCTTAACTGAAAGATCTTGCTTTATCTTTCTTTGTAGCAGATTTATATTGTCCTTGGGGTTTGGTCTATTCATCTCTGCATACATGTCCCGACCAGTCGTCCCCATAGCCCATCGGTTCATCCAATCTTTTTGGAGTTGTTTTTCAGAATATGTTTTATAATTTGTATGCTAACAGATTTGTCTATTTGTGGTTTTGATGATCCCTGTTTGGCCAGATGATCTGCCTTGTCATTTTCTGGGATATTTGTGTGCCCAGGAATCCACTGTAGAATGACATTAATATCAAAGGAGGAAATCAGATTGTGGATGACTAATGCCAATGACTGGATCTCACTTGACTGATTCTGCTGTTCTTCTAAAGCTTGTAGTGTGACTGTGAGTCAGTGAATACTATCATGTCTTGGACAATATTCTCTCCCAAGTTCAAACTGCTGGTGGACTAGTTCTACAGCGGTCTTTATGGCTATAATCTCTGCCTCATAGTTGGAACATATATTACCACAAGGAGCACAGTAACTATAGGTAGTTCCATCTGGATATTTCAGGTATATGCCGAAGCCAGCGTAAGTAGTGGCTTTGAAAGCTGAACCATCAGTGTAGGCATGGATAGAGGAGGGATAACTGTCTATTGTCTCCAGTGCACAGGTTTTTAAGATCGGTGCAAGTGTTGCTTTGTTTATAGTTTTGTCAAGGAGGTATTTCTGGATTACTGGTTGTTTTATGTTTAGCCATGGTGGTGGGCCGGGCATCTTGTGATCGGTTCTCTGTCAGTTGGGAGATGGTAATGTTCTTCGAGATTTTTTCCAACTTCCAGCAATGATTTTTGCTGGATTCTTTGATTTGATTTCCACCTGTCAATAGTTTGTCTGTTGGGATGGTTTTTTTCTATTCTTTTATATCGCTTGACTGCTTCTATTAGTGCCCTTCGTCTCCTAATATCTAGTGGTTCTATATTGGCGTCGATTTCACAAGCAGCAGTTGGGGTCGTTCTCATTTCCCCACATATAAACCTGAGACCCTAGTTCTGCACTCTGTCCAGGGATGTTGTGATGTGCTCACTTGCTATAGCTTGGAGAGTAAGGCAGTTGTCCATTGTAGATCTTATATAGCCAAGATATAGTTGCCTAAGGGTGCTCTTGTCTGCACCCCAAGTGGTGCTAGCAAGTCTTTTAAACATGTTGAGTCTTTTTGATGCTTTTTCTTTTATGTTGTTAATGTGTTCTGTCATCCTCAGTTGTTTGTCTAACTTGACTCCCAGGTAAGTCGGGTTTTCCTCTTTTTCAGCAGTGCTCCATTCATTGTAAGCCGAAAGGTTCTTTGAGTTGTTTTGGGGCTATGGGAGAATGTAGCATAAAAGTTTTCTGTTCATTGACTTTAAGCTTCCATAGGTTGCAATATGTTGAGAGTATGGCAAGGGTTCTATTAAGTTTAGTCCGAGATAGTACAGGGTATTTCTCGCTTGTCCATATTACAAGGTCATCAGCAAAAAAGGCTTTCTGTGTGTTTAGAAGGGATGGGAGGTCATTGATGAAGATGAGGAAAAGGTGCAGCTAAGGGCAGAGCCCTGTGGGAGGCCTTCCTCTAGTGTTCTCTTTGAGGACATTGTTCCACTAAAAGATGTTCCAATTGTCCTGTTTTGGAGAAAAGCTTGTATCCATTATAACATCTTTCCATGGATCCCCATATTGAGCATCTTCATCAAGAGGCCCTTCCCCCAGACTCTGTCATATGCTTGCTGTAAATCGATGAAAACTGCGGTTGTGTGCTTTTCATTCTGGAATCCATCAATTGTATTCTGCACAAGTCTGAAGAGTTGGTCTTCTGTTCTTCAGCCCCTTCTAAACCCTGCCTGGGTATTATCAAGTGACTGGGTTTTTTCCACAGCCAGGCAAGTAGTTTATAGTTGCCTGGTTTTTCAATCCACCAATAAAGTCGGTTATTAACCATTCTCTCCGCTAGCTTTCCTAAACATGAGGTCAATGAGATGGGCCTGTAACTTAGGGGTCGTCTACTGGTTTCCGTTTCTTCAGGATGGGAGTGATATTGGCTGTTTGCCAAGCAGCAGGTATTTCGGCCTCTCTCCAAGTTCTATTTATAGCGAACAGCAATATCAACCTAGCCTTCTTGCCCATATGGCATAACATTTCATTCTTAATCTTATCTGGGCCTTGGGCTTTTCGAGGTTTTAGTTTTTTCATTGCTGTTTCCATCTCGCATAGACTAAAATCTTGTTCAAATGCACATACATTCGCTACTGGTGCATTTTTTTACTTTTAAAGATTTTCCATAACGCGTTATCCAGCTGTTTTTTTCTTATGCTTCTGTTAACGCTAGCAAAGTGTTTGTTGAATACTTTAGCTTTCTTTTTGCATCTATGATGGTTTCATTGTTTCTTTTGATGGGTCTGGGATTTTCTTTCTTTCTAGTGCCTGTCAGTTTGTTTATCAGATCCCATGCCTTGTGGCCATCTTTATTTAGATCAAGTTTCTAACACGTGTCTTGCCACTTCATCTTCTTTGCTGCTTTAATTAGAAGGCAAACTTTAGCAGTCAAGCGATTATAGTTGGTTTTATTAACTCGATTAGGTTCTTTTTCAGCTTGTTTCCATGCTTTTCTTCTATCCATCACTGCTTTTTCTAGATCTTTGTTCCAGTATGGCTTATATTTTCTGGTGTTTCCATTTGGAATGGCCTTTCTTGCAGCTTCCAGTATTTTACAACATATGATATTTTGTTTTAAAAATACGTTTAACTCCACTTCGTACCCCAGCATATGGTCATAACCGTTGATCCCACAAAACAATTAATACATCCGCTTGACTAGGAATAGTAAGCAACAGAAAGATTTGATATTTCAGAATGCTAGCTCTAACACACGTCAAGCTACAGTGAAGGGACCGGCACCCGTAAAACTAAACAAAATGTCAAAGTATTTATGAAAAAACCAAATCGTATTTTTAGAAAGCGCTGCATATGAGAAACGAGCACGTTTAAACGACCCAAAAAGATACTTATGTGCTTTGCTATCCTCAGTGTCTTCTGTATTGAAAAAACGAAAGATAATGATAACACTATAGTGCGTTTCAAATTTCGTGCCTCAATCTTTCTTCAACATCTCAATAACCTTCCATGAAATACAACGTATTTCAACGACATTACAAATATATAATTTCAATTTATGTAGGTACAACCGTTTTACTAAAGCGGTGATTTTCTTTGATCTTTGACTACCTAATAATTAATGTGGTAGCACAAAATAGAATTTACAGCAATATAACAAATTTAACACTTTTGATAAGTCATAGGTGTATCCAATATTTCGCTTGAGTGGAAATCAAACAAAAGAAATTACTTTACTTCAATCTGTACCTTCATTTCGATACAGTTGTCATGTTAAGAGGTCAAGATGATTGTCGTGGTCTTGAAAAGGACCAGATGTATACATTGATGACAATCTCATCCAAACACCCGTATTGTATATGTTTTACTAGACGGAGTCGGAACTTTGTCTTTTGGGCCCCTACATTGGTATGATGCATTGTCCATTATCAGCAAATCAGAAGGAGTCTAGCCATGGCAATTCAGTAGGTAGTTAGTAGAGGAATTGTTGTACTGCTAAGGTGCAGAAAATATAAGCTGTGCAAAAAGACACAACATTGTATGGTCTGTCCTGGTAAGCCATAAAGTAAATAGCCAGAGATTGGGAAAAGTGGAGAACAACTATTGATGCCCTGAAAAAAATCGTGGCATATCCTTAACAGGACGTAGCCATCAAGCACAGTGTCATATGATGTGTCTTTTCTAATTCTGTAAGAACTCATCACCATTTGATTTATAAATGTTTATTTGTCTAATATTAAGTTGTTTACTTGGATTATATTCGTCAAGGTCATCCCACTACATGGGACTTGTGGGCATGTCTTGATAAGGGCCTGTTTCTACTTCTGCAAGGCTTATCATTCAAAACTTGTTCAACTAAAGAACAAATACAAGTCACAGCAGAGAAAACTAATTATCAACAAAAGAAAAAGGCAACCATCATTTTTCGGGCACGTAATGAGAAAGTGAGGAGTAAAGCAACCTGTAAAATCAATAGACGATGAGACAAAGGATAGCAGATAAAACTAATTATGGTTAGCCCAGCTTTATGGCATGGAAAAGTGTCAACTAATAATTAGTACTTGGAACAAACACATGTGGAGATTCATGATCACCTACGACAGTTGCCATGGCACATGATCATAAACACTGTAGTAGTAAGTGTGACTATAGCAGTAATATCATGAAAGAGGTATTCTTGCCTTGAGCAGAGAAATCTCAACATCATCTTGTACTAAATCCACACCCAAGCGGCGCTGGCGACAGTTAAGGTTGTCAGTAGCTATATGAAGAGATATTTCTGTGGTCCTCAGTGCATTCTCAAGACGTTTTTTTTGAGCCAGCAGCAGTTCTGTCTCGTCAATGACATCCTACAATAAAATCGGCACGTCAATACAATCTGAATATGGCACAATAATATTGTCTTTTTCTTAATATAATTCATAACAAAAATATTAAGAGAACACAAATATTACAATTGTGTTCATTTATTGTTCAGAGCTGATACTAACAATGATGACATCCAGTTACTCTATAGGCATTGAATATAGTGCTCATTTGAGATGGATGTATAAGTATCTGCTTCCTCCTGGTATGCTTTATATCAGAAAACTGACAGACTCTGGCTACACCAGTACTTAGACCAGTGCTTTCTAGTTTGGTGTATTTATGTTAAATGTCTCATTTGCAGACGTCCTTGAAAGATCATCTCACATTATTTTGCCAGAAGTGTTCAGAGTTACATAAAGGTTCAAAGTATCTTTTATATACCAGGGACCAGACCGGAAACATTTGAGGATGCAGAGGGCAGTATACTCTAACAATTTCAAAATCCTATAAATTACTTAATTTATGTGATCAAGTTAATAGAATGTAGAAATCATATTACTGAGAGAAAGTAGGGGACAGGAATGAGAAAGATAGAGAGTGGAGGATGGACAGAGAGAAAGAAAGAGAAATGGGCAATAAATTATAAATGATTAGCTTACAGATTTTAACTGCCTGCCCAAATCTTCTTGTGTTTGGCTAACTGCAACGCACAATCTGTTATCAAGATTAACACAAAGTTATCGCGATACAGAAATATTCCACAGTCCATCTTTCCTGGAAAGTACAACATTCTTTGTTTACTTTTCATTTTCTCCCTGACATTGCCATTGTGTAACTTGTGACAAATGATTACCAATTTTCAAAGTCTTCTTTAAGTACCTGCCTTCCACCTCCACAATTATTACCACTTACCAATTACAGAATACACTGACTGACAAAGCAACATCATTCTTTTGATCTAAGAAACTTGCAGATTGTAACAAATACCGTTGTCTCCCGTTTTTTGGTATCAAAGGCTCCAACTGACATTATCTCAGTAGGATCTCTCTCTCTCTCTCGCGATCACCGCTTAGACTGATGTACCAGATTTCTCCATACATCTTATTGATGTGGAAATCTGATTCATGCAGCCTTTAGCAGCGGTGTGTTTTACGTCATATCTTCAGTGCCATTTCGAGCTCTGGTCCTTATCCTTCGGCGATGTGTCCGGTTTCAGCCAGCGTTTACTGGGTTCACCCTCCGTTAGCCTTTGGCTGTTCCCAGCCTACCTGCAAGTTGCGATTTTCTTTTAGGGTAGTGACCCTTAGACAGCCTTCCCTCCTAGGTTGTTGAGCGTCATCTGCCCAGGTTACCAGTTTTTTTGTGGACTACTTGGTTTGCCTACCATCCAGTTTTGTGTACGGTTTGCTCCTCTAGCCTTTGATTGTCCCCAATCAAACTACAAGGCAGTAGTAGTTCTCTGTGAGGGCCCATGTCTCTTCTATGGATGCACCTCTCATCCTTTCATGTTTATTTGTTTCATTTTTCTCATCGGCCGGGAGAGACATGCATTAATAGCCACTCTGGGGGACAGCATTTTACTTGTGTAACACACCATGAAAAGTGTCGGCCTTCGCCAATGTTTGGATCTGGACAACCTGTCAGATCTTTACAATGTCTGCCTTACTTTTCTGACCACGTTGAGTTTATTCCAGAGCTGGAACATTCTCAGCTTTTCAGAGGCGCATGTCGACACTTGGCAATTTGCGGTTTCTACTCTGCATTTTCCCTGTCCCCGGAAAACACTGGACTGGGGCTGTGCACAAATAATGTAGGGGGTCGTTTCATTAGGCACTATCATCGCAACTTAGATTTTACACTCTCCAAGTCTGGTTGTTTTCAGGAAGGCAGTTTCTTAGGCGTTAGAACACAACTTTAGGATTTGGGCTCGCCAACTTTACTCAATAGATATATTTGCGCTTGGACTCTTGTACGGAGTTAACTGCAATCTTCCCTTGTGTCGTCACGTAAGTGTTTTCATCGGCACTTGTCAAGAACTGGCAACTGTGGTGCGACCTGTTTTTGTTGTTGTTACCTTTCATTTTCATGGACCACAGCTGCCAATTTTACTGCGGCCATTTACTCCAGGGGAGTTAGCATTCGTTCACAGGTACTGGATTCAAGCCTCTGCTGGGCTCTCCAGTTTTTCTGCGCGTTGGGTGGGCCGCTCACCCCTATGTTTGCCACGGCTTTTCGTCGCTACATCATCAACACCATGCCTGTCTGCCCCACCGGTGGGCTCACCTGTGTTTCGTCCGTATGCATGTTCGCTCTATCTTGGTGCCTGCTCACCGTGTTTATCACAGTGCTCACATTTACTATGCCACGAGACTGTCAGGATACGCAACTCAATTCGGGCCCCCCACCTCAGGGCTCGGATTTTCGCCCCATGTGGGCTCACGCCTCTTCTCTGGATGCACCTCTCATCCTTATTTGTTTAGCTTTTCCCATCTGCCAGGAGAGACATGCATTAGTAGTCACTCTGGGATTCTGCTCGTCTGTGCTGCAAGCGGGTCTCATACATGTAACTGCGTCTGCATCACTATTTAAACTAGAATAGTTCTCCTCGATCCTACCCGCTTAACCAGACAAGATCGGTTGTCTGTTACCAGGGTCACCACGTGGAGATGGGGTAGGATCTTGATTAGTGCCAGCAGGATGAGTTGGTTTCCCCAACACATGTTTTACTGGCACAAACAGAGATGTGGAGAAACACTATGGCTCAGATCATATAAAGGCTACGGAAAACAGATGATCATAAAGGTGTAGATCCAAGCCAAAATATACAGCACAATGGATCGTTTCCTAGGGCTAGCTACCCTAGTAAATAAACAGCTGGCTGAAATTGGGTGGGCGGGCCTAGTCATCATGGGCGCATAATCGTACAACGTAAAATCCAATGACAAAGATCAATTATATATCACAAAAACAACGATAAAATTGGCCATGAAGACGACGAGAGAAGAAGAAAAAGAAGAATAAGACCCAGTACAGCTACAGGGCAGTCCTGTCATTGACAGCTGTCCTGGTTGATACCATTAGTTTGTCAAAGTAATGACTAGTTGGTCATGCCACATTGCTTGGTCCTGGCAATTTCTGTCACACTACTATTTATGTACTCTTAATACATGTGTAATGTATGTATCCTGGAATATGTTGGTCTGTGTTTTGATTGAGGGTGTCCTGTAGCAGTGCTAAGTGTATTTTCTTATGGTGCAAAAAGGGTGTTAATTCTAATTTCTTTGTTTCCAGTCCACAGATATTTAATGAGCACAGATCTTTGTTTCCAGTTACTATTGATTGATTAAAAGGATCATCAACATTGCACTTCGGTGAGTTATCGTGTGCTCCAATCTCTTTCTTACACAGTAAGATCTCAGCGGCAGTACACAAACTCTGCAGGGGGTCAAAGGTGCAAGGGGACAAACAACACTGCGCCAGGATTAGTGAGCAGGCACTAATCAAGACCCTGTGTTCCACCTCCATGCGGTGATCCTGGTAACAGACTTTGGTTTCGGTCTGGCTAAGGGGGCGCAGGGATCGGAGAGAGCTACTACTCTAGTGTAGATAGAGATGCAGAAGTAGTCACGCCAGATGGAATCCACTCGCAACACAGACGGGTGGAATCCCAGAGTAACTATTAATGCTCGTCTCTCCTGGCCGATGGGAAAAGTTGGACGGATAAACATACAGGAGGAGAGATGCATCCGGAGAAGAGTCGTCGGCCCACATGCAGCAAAACTCCAAGTCCAAAGGTGGCGCCCTGAGTTGAGTTGCATGTGGCGAAACTCTGAGCCCTAAGGTGGGGGACGACTGACCAACAAACAAACATACAGGATGAGAGGTGCATCCTGCAAAGAGAGAGGACACGCGGGGAAACTCGAAACCCACATAATCTCTATCTCTCGTCCCCTAGAGCCTGAATATGCTGGGCCTCAAGTTGAGCTGCACATGGGTTCACATAGGGCGAAACTTGGGCCCCATCACAGGGATTTAAGTCCCAGGGTCGGACAGCCCAGGCAAATGTGAGCACAGCGAGAACTGACAGTGATGATGAGGCAGGCATTAGGGCAGAGCGAGCACGCATGTGATGCACGAGTAGGCCAACCGGTGGGCAGAAGTGCATGGCATGGCAGGCGAGAGGGTGTGCGGACCACCCGAATGTGCAGAAAAACTGGAAAGCCCAGCAGAGGTGAAGCCAGTGTGCGTTTCCGCTCACAGGGAACTACTACTGCCTTGTAGTTTGATTGGGGACAATCAAAGACTAGCGGAGCAAACCGTGCACAAAACTGGACGGGTGGCAAACCAAGTTGTCCATAAAAAGACCAGTTAGCTGGGCAGATGACGCTCATCAACCAGGGAGGGCAGGTCATCTAAGGGTCGCTGCCTAAAAGAAACTAGCAACCTGCTGCCTTGCAGGTTTGGCTGGGGACAGCAAAGGGCTAACAAAGAGCGAACCCAGTAAATGCTGGTTGAAACCGAACACACCACCAAAGGATAAGTACCAGAGCTCCAAATGGTGCTGAAGGTTGTGAAAGTTCACCCATTCTTGGTGTTAGGTTGTTTATATATCACATTAGAATGATAAAAACGACCTTAAGAACGATCGCGAGAGAGAGAGAGAACTCCGTAGCACCGGCAAGGGTCCCCTTCCAGTCACTAACTTTCAGCCTGAAGTTTTACTATCTGACATGGGCCTGAGACGACACCCGAGCTTTTATGATTTACATTTAGTTTCTTCTGCCATTATCAATGGAGAGCCTGTGGCTTTCTTACTACCCAGGTCCGTCATATGCTAATAGCCAGTTCTCCACTACATGGTCAAAACAACATCTTCGACCTGTCCACCAGGTTGTCAATGCACAAACTGCTCTGATCCATTCTTTATCACCATTGCCTCCTGCATGCTCATAGTTCATTTGTACGGTTCTAACTTCACTGTAACGGGTCACCCCATAATTGCTCTGTTCCTGTGCCAGCAAAAAGAACACGAAATGATAACAACTGTCTCCTGTGTGAACTAATTCCAGAATGAAACAGCCGTATCGCCACAAAAAGCAACCTGCACCACTTAAATGCATATGGCCATCGCTAAAGTGTCAACACAAAACTGTTCATCACTTGAATTGCAATTCATGTCAAAGGGAACACCAATCACGACAAAATCCAGCTTTCTACACATGCAATATCACTGCATACAGCAGACTTGAGTCGATTCATCATAACCGATGTCCGCCACTTTATGAATACCCACAACAACGCACGATTGACACTACTCTTTCTCGTGATCACTGTTTAGACTGATGTACCAGATTTCCCCATAATTTATTTTCATGTGGAAATCTGATTTATGCAGCCTTAGCATGGGTGTGCTTCGTCACATCTTTAGCACCATTTGGAACTCTGGTGCTTATCCTTTGGCGATGTGTCCGGTTTTAGCCAGCGTTTACTGGTTCGTTCTCTGCCAGCTTGGCTGTCCCCAGCCTTCCTGCAAGGCAGCAGGCTACTATTTTCTTTTAGGGCAGTGACCCATAGCAAACTTTCCCTCCCGGGTTGTTGAGCGTCATTTGCCCAGGTAGCCAGCCTTTTTTTTTGACTACTTGGTTTGTGTGCCGTCCAGTTTTGCGTACGGTTTGCTCAGCTGGCTTTTGATTGTCCCCAATCGAACTACAAGTCAGTAGTGGTTTTCTGTGAGGGGAGATGCGGTTATTGTCCTCTGGATGGAGACCCTATCTTCAAGGCTTGCCACCATTTGTCCACCTTGCATTTCTTTTTAGTGCCCCTTCGTCTATTTCTGCTTGTGTCCTCGTCCACCGACTGGGCCCACCCCATTTCTCTTCGTTACTTGTGCTCACATTGTTATACTGGGCCACACCTTACTCATTTCTATCTCACTGTGCCCAGTTTATCACCATTCTGTAGAAAAGTTTGCACTGGATTCAAGCCTCTGCTGGGCTTTCCAGTTTTCCTGCACATTTGGGTGGTCCATTCCACCCCCCTATGTTTGTCACTCCCTTTGTGCTCCATCATCAGCACTGTGCATGTCTGCCCCACCGGTGGGCTCACCTGTGTATCATCCGTATGCGTGTTTGCTTTACTTTGGTGCCTGCTCACAGTGTTTGTCAGGTTTCTCACCGTGCTCACTTTTACAGTTGACACAGCAAAAAGCATTCCATGTAGCATTCGTAACTCACAGCGTTGTTCAAGCACTAACTCAGTAGCTCGGCAAATGAAACAGGAAAATACCCAACCAAACATGGTGGAAATGCACTAGCAAAGTCATGTCCAGAATCAAACAGGCCCTGATTCTGAATGGCCTTCCCGCATTCCACCGTTCATGCTGTTGTAGTTCATGAATAGAGCAGTTAAAAGTAGTATCTAAATCACTGTATACAGTCAGACAGGACACCACAGTTAAAAAGTTACTTTGTTATCAACATCTTGCAGATCAATAACAGCAATGACAGTTTCCAGATTGCATACCCTCACAAACATCAACTACAAACATGCCATCACTATCCAAAATGTATTTCTTTAGACAGTAGTTACAAAGAGTATCAGAACGGATTCCAAAATATTACTATAAACCACATTGAAGAACTACCATTGGCAATGGTTAAATACTTGTATAATTTTATTACACCTGAGAAAAATGTAATTGTATACCAAACACATACAGTGCATTTGTAATATAAATGTTAGAAACTTTATCAAAATCTCTTACAGCAACAGAAAGTTGTCATTTTCATGAGTGTCCCTCTTTTAGAGATATTATGTAAAAATTGCCTTAGAAAAATAAATTACCAAGTATAGTAGAATCTGCAGCTATAAATGAATTACTCTAGTGTTAAAAGTCATAAACCAGCATATAATATCATATTGGTACGAATTAACTATCATCTGATGGTGGAAAGTTCCATGATCTTGTTAAATTTTCCCTCCCTAACTCTGCGAGTCAAGTACCCGTTTTCAGCTGGGTAGATTTGAAAGTCTCTAAACAACGAATTGATCCATATCTCTTTAGAATGCGATGCAAATACTTGGGTACATCAGCGCTAAATTAAGCATTTTATATTAATTAAAAACTAACCTGTATTTCTCTATTCAGTTCATATTTCCAGAACTCAATATTTTTTGCACTTTCTGCCAGCTTTTTGGTCGCTTCGGACTGTGTTTTATTGGTTGTCTCCTTGGTCTCTTTTTCTGTGCGTCTAGACTCGTGAATCACTCTCTCAGCATTGTCTCTGTCTACGAAAGATTGATAGTACTTTGCATAGTTTGCTTCGTGCCATTCAGAGGGATTATATTTCGCCGAGCGATATCCCATGGTTGAAATTCCCATGTCGTTCCCAGTGTTGCCCGTGTAGGTGATTTCCAAGTCCGGATTTGGATTCACAACTGGTTCAGGTGGATTTGGTGGTATCTCTCGACTTGCAAGAGTTGCCGTGGCAGGAACTGCTTGCTCTGCTGTCACTGCTGCCATTCTGAAGCAACACTCACTTTTACTTAAACGGGATGTGACTTGGTTCTTGTTTAATGTGCTTATCGATAGCTACTAGCAACCTTTGCTTCCAACGTTGCTAAGGAAGTGTAGATGGCGCCACACAAATTACTTCTAGTAAAGGGAGGTTACTTTAAAACAGTAATTGTATAAAATATTGGCAAGAAAGTTTACACATCTCTACTACTTGTGTCAACTTTCTTGACATTACTATCACCTTATGCCTATCCGCTATCACTACATCAGTATATTACAAGCCTACTGATGCACTAGTTTTCCTCTATACTTCTTCCCATCCCGGGCTTGTCGTGACTCTTTGCCATTCTCGCAGCTCTTTACGCCTTCGTCGCCTTTGTAGCGAGGACGATGATTTTCTTGAGAGAGCTCGCGAGATGCTTGATTTCTTTCGTAGGCGCCTATACCCGGAGAGTCACTCCAGAATGTGCACATTATAGCCGCATCAGACGATTTGACTCCGCTCAGAATAAACAACGTGACCGAAAACCTATTGTATTTTGAGACAAAGAGGTCAATGATGATGATGAATCCGTTACTCAGTACTGATTACTTAATCGTTACCCAGTGATAGTTATTTATTAGTAAGAAACCGATTGATTGGGTGATTGACATGACCATCATCATTGCACTTCAGTGAGTAATCATGTGTGTTCCGATCTCTTTCTTACGCTTGAAGATCTCATCGACAGTGCACGATCTCCGTAGCACGGGCGAGGGTCACCGATGCAATTTAAAAGATAGTGAAAAATATTTTGTAGTAATTTTATTTAAAAAATCTTTTAATGAATTTCGCCCGAGCAGCGACTTTCCAGCCTGCTCTTCTCGATTTTGAAATGCCAATAGTTCTATTGCTTTCCCCCTCAGTAGTCTAAGAGTGAATAGGGCGTCAGTAGCTGTGCATCCACTCTCTTCTAAATCCAAAATGTGAGGAGCTTAATTGTCGGTCAGCGATGTGTCTTATGCGCTGTTCTAATATGTGTGCAAACTATACTCTGGTTCAACGGACAAGAAGGCGTCTGCCAGCAACGCTCTGCGGAGCGTATTGAGCACGGCCAGTAACGTAGAACGCCCTGGTCATCCGCTGCACCCAGATCCTTCTCCAGCCGTCTCGACTTTGTCCTGCCACTGGACACAGAAGGAATTGGGCAAGAGAGTGAGATCGACGAACTGCGCAACTCTTTTCACTTTAAACCAAATCATCGCGCAAGTCACTATTTCATCCATCCATCAAACATACATCACGCACTAAGTCCTGTGGCGATGGGCGAGCGGCGAAGCCGCAGGCGTGGGTACGCTGGCAGCCGTAGTCGCAGACCTGCACACAGGCGGCTCAGGCCATATGGTCGTCTTCTATTGATCGGAGCAGCAGTGGGATTCGGCAGCCCCCTGAGTGGCTGAGCAGCCCTCTCTAGGAAAGCACTGCTCACCTCCATGGCATGAGGAAGGGGCTAGAAAAGGGGCCTAAACATTGCCTGTTCCAACACTACCTAGCCAGCTTACCGCGGCTGGTGGGTACCCTACTCCTGCGGTCGAAACAAAGGAAAGACAAATAGAAAGGCAAGAGCCTTTCCACTTATTTTAGGCGCACGGAACGTGCCACTCTTGACAGAGACAAAATAGAAAGACCAGAAAGGCGTACTGCCCTGATTGGAAGAGAATTAGCCAGATACAGTGGAACTCCAATATTCGTCATTAATCCGTTCCCGAGGGGATGATGAATATCGAAAAGACGAATATCGAACAATTTTTTCCCATAGGAATTAACTAAAAATGGATTAATTCGTTCCCGGCCTCGAATATTGCGTATCTATTCTATAACAAAATAAATTTTCACTTGAGAATCGATCTCAGAAATCATTTCAAACACTACAATTTAACAAATAAAATTTTAAAAACAAATTGGTACTACGTAGGTTATTTTTCGTCGGAAGTTGAGTGACCTTCCATTACGTCATCAAGCAATGTCACTTCAGGCGATTGATTGATTCCAGACGTTTCGCCAACATTTACAAATGATTCACCAGCACTCGTTTTTTTAAAGAATTTATCCAAGGTTGATTGTTTTGTTCTGTTCTTTAGAATTTTTCTAAAGTGTCCAAACACGTCGTCATTAAACGAATTGATACGTTGGTTTACAATAGCGATGTTTGGATGCCATTTCTCAATGAAAACCTGCATTTTCCCCCACGTAGTTAACCATTCCTTTATTTCACCACTTGAAACTGGGCCATCGTCTTTTTCCTCGTCTGATGAAATTTCTCTTACCGCTACAACTTCCTGTTCTTTATGAAGTTCGAGTAGCTCCTGTGTGGTCAAATCCGTTCTATGTCCCTCTACCAATTCTTCGACATCTGCGTTGTCAATCTCCAATCCCAGGGATACTCCCAAAGCAACAATTTCATCAACAACTGGCTGTTCTTGAAAACCATCAAAGTTTCTTTCTGATACACAATCTGGCCATACGTTTTTCCATGCAGAATTCATTGTTCGGGTGGTGACTTCGTTCCATGCTTTATCAATTAGCCTTAAACAATGTAGGATATTAAAGTGATTTTTCCAAAAATCACGCAATGTAAGCTCAGTCTCTGACGTGACCTCAAAACATCTTCGAAACAGTGCTTTCGTATACAGTTTCTTAAAGTTAGAAATTACTTGTTGGTCCATGGGTTGAATCAGCGGAGTTGTATTTGGGGGTAGATATTTAACGCGAATATAATCGTAATCACCAGTTAAAACATCTTCTAAGCCAGGGGGAGGAGCAGGAGCATTGTCCAAAATTAATAAAACTTTCACTGGTAAATTAATACTTTCTAGGTAAGCTTTAGTACTTGGGGCAAAGACTTCATGAATCCACTCTAAAAAAATTGCCTAGTCACCCAAGCCTTTCTATTTGATCGCCACATGACATTTATCTACTTTTAATGATATTGTTTTGCTTAAAGACTCGGATTTTCAGAATTGTATATGAGCAAGGGTTTAATTTTGCAATCACCACTAGCATTGCCACAGAGCATAAGGGTTAACCTGTCTTTCATAGGCTTATGGCCCGGCATTGCACTTTCCTCTCTTGTAATGTAGGTGCGTCTTGGCATCTTCTTCCAAAACAACCCTGTTTCGTCGCAATTGAAAACTTGCTGAGGGACATATTCTTCAGCATCTACGAAGTTTTTAAAATCGATCACAAACTGTTTAACTCCTTCTGCATTCGAACTTGCAGCCTCGCCATGTCTAACTACACTATGAATGCCTGTGCGGGATTTAAAATTGCGGAACCAGCCACTACTTGCCTTGAATTCGACAGCATCAGCGAATGTTAATGGCCTAGGCCTTTCATTTTGTAAATCTTGATAAAGTGACCTCGCTTTTTCGCAAATTATAGCTTCTGAAACACTATCACCAACCCTTTGTTTTTCAGTTATCCAAACTAATAACAACTTTTCCATGTCCTCAATGATTGGCGATCTATTAGAAGCAAGAATTGTTACACCTTGTGCGACTTCAGCTGATTTAATAGCATCCTTTTTTTTATTATGCTAGCAATGGTAGTTCTCGGCATTTCAAATTCCTTTACTAAATCGGCGACACGTGTTCCAGCTTCAAACTTAGCAATAATTTTTTTTTTTAAATCAATGGTACTTCGCACTGCTTTTTTTTTTTTTTTACCACCATTATCGTCACTACACTTCTTACGTCCCATGGTCACTAAATTTTTGTAATAATAAATTGCAAAAACTGCAAAAGATTTAAAAAAAATAACAAGAGTTTTATTGCGTGCACTTTCAAACAAGCGCTTCAGCCAAACAACCGACACAAAATGGCGATCAGCTGCTTTCTGCCGGCTTCCGGAGGTAGGACGAATATTGACTTTCGGACGAATATCGAAAAAAATTTGACGAAAAAAAGGGCGAATATCGAAAAAGACGAATACTGTCGGGGACGAATATTGGAGTTCCACTGTACAACATTGACATAGCTGCATTGAGCGAGACTCGACTCGCTGGCGAGGGCCAATTGTGTGAGGTTGGTGCAGGCTATACATTTTACTGGAGTGGTAGACGTTCCGAAGAGAGACGGGAAGCAGGGGTGGGCTTCGCTATAAAGACAGAACTTGTTGGAAAGCTGGCCGGGTCTCCCAAGGGTCTAAATGACCGCCTAATGACCGTAAAGATTCCATTTGCAGTATGGCAAGAGGTATGCTACGATCATTAGTGCATATGCACCTACTATGACCAACCCAGAAGATGTCAAAGATAAGTTCTACGAAGAACTGCATGCAGTTATTGCATCAGTCCCAAAAGCAGATAAGCTTATTATTCTTGGTGACTTTAATGCAAGGGTAGGCTCAGACAACATCTCCTGGAATGGTACAATTGGAAAGTATTGTGTTGGCCGCAGCAACAGTAATGGGCTCCTCCTGCTTCAGACCTGCACAGAGCACGAGCTACTTGTTACAAATACAATTTTTCGTTTACCTACCCGCAATCGGACATCCTGGATGCACCCCGCTCTAGGCACTGGCACCTTATTGATTATGTAATTGTTAGAAAAAGAGATAGACAGGATATGCGTGTCACTAAGTCTATGTGTGGTGCCGAATGCTGGACCGACCATCGTCTTATTGTATCTAAACTAAATATGCATATCAAACCCACCAGGCGTCCCCAGGGGAAGACAACTCACAAAAGATTAGATGTCATCAAACTCAAGAATTTTAACATCAGGCAAAAGTTGGTGGACAAACTAGAAGACTGTCTCCAGTTAATTCTGCTAGACAATCAAAATGTTGATACAAACTGGACAACCCTAAGAGAATCTATATATAACACTGCTACAGAGATCCTGGGCACCGAAACCAAGAAACATAACGATTGGTTCGACGAAAACTCTGTGAAAATAAAACAAATGATGGCTGAGAAATCCAACCTTTATAATGTGCTTCAAAATGATCCTTTTTTTCTTTTCTTTTTTTTTTTTTTTTTTTTCTTTCGTTCGCTTTCAACTCAAACGAAGTTTCATCTCTGAAACTGATTTTTGCGTGAAAATCCGTTTTCCAATTTCTTACAATGGCAGCAGCGTGCACATTGTAAATTACTTTACACTGGCAGCCGTGTGCTCAATGTACTCATAATTAGTATTCCCTCGCCATACAGGTAGATTTTCTCCGACTTCAGAGGTACTCAAGTTATCGTCCTGAGTAAGACCAGGGGACTCGAACAAATGCCGGACAGTAGGTTCGAACCCGAGCTATGAGGCGTCTCACAGCTAGCAGGCAGAGCTACTATCAACTACTCTAGGCAGTCCCCAAAATGATCCTAAATCGTGATCAAAGAAAACCGCATTTAACAACTTGCGCAGATCCATCCAGTGCAAACTACGCCAGATGCGTGAATCATGGCTGAGTAGAAAGGCAGATGCGTGACTCATGGCTGAGTAGAAAGGCAGATGCGGGACTCATGGCTGAGTAGAAAGGCAGATGCGTGACTCATGGCTGAGTAGAAAGGCAGATGCGTGACTCATGGCTGAGTAGAAAGGCAGATGCGTGACTCATGGCTGAGTAGAAAGGCAGATGCGTGACTCATGGCTGAGTAGAAAAGCAGATGAGATTCAGAACTTTGCAGATAGACATGACCTGAAAAACTTTTATCATGTACTTAAAGCGGTCTATGGTCCAACATCACCATCATCATGCCCTCTCCTTAGCTCAGATGGAACCAAACTGCTGACAGATAGGGAAACAATTCTCTTACGCTGGAGTGAGCATTTCAGCAGCATATTAAATCAACCATCGTCTATAAATGACATAGCTATAAACCGCCTACCTCAAATCCCCATAAATGACGCATTAAATGAAACTTCAACCTTAGAGGAGACAAGAAGAGCTATTTCTAAGATTTCTAGGGCAAGGCTCCGGTGCTGATTTAATTCCTGCAGAGATCTACAAAGAGGGTGGTACAATTCTCATTGAGAAGCTCCATATTATCTTCCAACAAATATGGCAGAGTGAAATCATCCCACAAGAAATGAAAGATGCATCCATTATCCACCTATATAAAGGAAACAGACATGAATGTAACAATCATCGAGGCATCTCTCTACTATCTATTGCAGGAAAGATATTTGCCAGAATCCTTTTGAACCGCCTCACAGCTCATCTAGACAGAGGGCTCTTACCTGAAAGCTAGTGTGGATTCCGTAAAGATCGTGGGACCACAGACATGGTATTTGCGACAAGGCAACTGCAAGAAAATGCCAAGAACAACATCGTGACCTATACACAGCGTTTATCGACTTGACCAAGGCGTTTGATACGGTCAGTAGAGAAGGTCTCTGGAAGATCATGGCTAAATATGGCTGTACTGAAAAATTCATCAAGATTGTGCAGCAGCTGCATGAGGGGATGCACGCCAGAGTGCAGGACCAAGGCGAGCTATCAGAGCCTTTTCCTGTCCTGAATGGAGTCAAACAAGGCTGTGTGATTGCACCAACTCTGTTTAGCATTATGTTTTCTGCCATGCTGACAGATGCATTCAGAGATGGTAACATAGGTGTCAACATCAAGTATCGTACAGATGGAAAACTCTTCAATCCAAGGAGACTTCATGCAAAAACAAAAGTAAAGTCTGATACCATCAGAGATCTCCTATTTGCTGACGACTGCGCCCTCACTGCCAACACTGAGGCAGATCTCCAGACTAGCATGAACAGATTCTCACAAGCCTGCTCCAACTTTGGTCTTACCATCAATACCGGGAAATCTGAAGTCATGTACCAACCAGCTCCTGGAAAAGTATATGCCGAACCAAATATTACAACAAGCGGCAAGAAACAGAAAGTAGTGGACAGATTTACTTATCTTGGAAGCACACTGTCCCAAAATGTCACCATAGATGATGAAATAAATACCAAAATCTCTAAAGCTGCAGCGCCTTTGGCAGACTACATAGAAGCATCTGGCACAGATGTGGTATTGGCAAGCCACAAAACTGAAGGTATATCGAGCTGTCGTGCTCCCAGTCCTTCTTCACGCATGCGAAAATTGGACTGTATATCAGAGACACGCAAGGAAGCTAAACCACTTTCACACAGTCTGCCTTAGGAAAATAATGATCAAATGGCAGGATATGATCCCAGATACAGAGGTCATAAAAGAGCTGCTCTCCTAGCATCTACACAATCTTGATGCAGTCCCAGACAAGATGGGCAGGACATGTGGCTCGAATGCCAGATTGCAGAATACCCAAACGACTCTTTTATGGTGAGCTGCAAAGTGGTAAACGCTCACAGGGAGACCAGAAAAAGCGATTCAAAGATACACTCAAGAACTCGATGAAATCTTTTTGCATAGATGTCAACAACTGGGAGAATGCTGCTCAAGACAGATCAGCCTGGCGCACACTTCTTCGACACGGTTCCTCGGCCTGCGAGGCAGATAGAACAGCACGGATGGAGCAAAGACGTCAAAACAGAAAGGCAGTAAAACTTCCCACAACTGCAAGTATACCTTGCCCACACTGTACACGAACATTTCAAGCCCGTATCGGGCTCACTAGTCATCTACGCACATACATACAAACATAGCGCAACTACATTCCCTTGGATGAAAATTTGTGTGGTCATCATCACCCGTGATGGACGAGCATCATCCAACATTTGTGCGTTCATAGTTCATAAGTACGGTTCCAACTTCACTGCAACGGGTCACCCCATAATTGCTCCGTTCCTGTGCCAATGAAAATCACACGAAATGCTAACAACAGTGAAATGTTTCCTGTGTGAGCTAATTCCAGAATGAAACAGTCGCGTGCCGCCACAAAAAGAAACCGACACCGCATAAAATGCATATGGCCGTCGCTAATGTAGCAACACAAAACTGTTCATCACTTGAATTGCAATTCTTGTCGAAGGAACATCAATCATGACAAAATCCAGTTTTCTGCACTCGCAATATAACTGCATACTGCAGACTGAGCTTGTTCGTCATAACCGCTGTCCGCCATTTTCTGAATACACACAACAAACGCACGGTTGACACAGTAAAAAGAATTCCATGTAACAGTCATAGCTCACAGCGTTGCTCAAGCACTAACTCAGTAGCTCGGCAAACGAAACCGGAAAATACCCTACCAAACATGGCGAAAATGCGCTAGCAAAGTCGTGTTCAGAATCAAACAGTTCTGACTCTGAATGGCCATCCGCATTCCTGGCCAGATTTTTCAGTTTTCATATTTGTGCGTAAATTTTACCAGTGTGACTTAATAGCGAAATGCCTCGGTATGTTTCACATTCTCTTTTATTGCCTTGTTTTTCCATAATGGGACTATTACTGATTTTTGCCAGAATTATTATTAAAGGTGATATTTTTCGAGACTATCATGTATTCAGACAGACGAGTTTACATAGTCGAAGTGAGTGGATGAACAAGAGATATTTTATTCAGAACAGAGTATGTTATGTTGGAGAAACACGAGAGTGACAATGAAATAGATATCAAGGACCTGCATATTGGTTATTGGTTACTAAACTAACGTTATTGCACTCCGGGCAGACCCATAGGTGCTCAGTCTCCCCAACAAATATCGAAGAGTATGCATACTGATGGTTCCTGTGGCTCGCTGATTAAACACACCTCTCACTCTGCCTCTCAGGCATCCAGTTCGACTTGAACAACGGGTAACTCCAAACTGCTTAAATCGCTTGATCGATTCAACATCGATTTTAGTGTCCTCATCCAACAGACAGTCGCGAAGAGACCGAAGAGTATCCCCCTTATCCATCTTCAACTCCCCAACAATCGATGCTGTTGATGCAAGCCTGCCGCTCTCTCATTACCGTAAACACCTGCATGCCCAGGACAGTATATCCACGTAAGCCGCTGGAGGTTAGAAACTTCTATAGACGACATCCACTCATACCGAAACCTGCCCTTCTGGATCTTGTGAAGCATCGACTGAGAGTCAGATACAACTACTGCCCCAGTAAATGAAGTCCCAGAAATCCAATGGAGGGCAGCAGTAACGGCCTCAACCTCCATCCTCATACTAGAAGTAGTTGTCCTGTATGCCCCACTTTGCTCTGCAACAACCCTACCATTCGCATTAGCCAAGAAACCCCAGCCGGATTTCTCACCACGTTGAACCGACCCATCGGTATATACAACAACATCATCATCCCTTGCATTATCTTCTATCAGCTGCTTAACTGCGAGATCAGCCTTCATGTTGCCCAAATCTCTACATTCTCTTCCAAGAGTAATGATAATGTTGAGATAGTTAGTCAAATAAGTCAAGCAGGAATGTTAATGGCAGAACTACATGGCAGTGGTGCTCTCAAGGGACCAGGCAATTAGTTCTAGCAAGGTAAATTTCCTGACCAGCTGAAAAGGTCCAGGGAACAAAGATTTGTGATTGAGGATGGTCAGATAAATAGGATAGGAACAAGAGACAGAGAACACAGAGCGGACAGAACAGACATCCAATAGAAACTAGGAGGTTAGGATTGATAATTCAGGCAGGTAGCATCAACAGTCCAGTGTAGGAATTATAATACGGAAATAGATGAAGTTCAATTTTTAGTACAGACACAGAGAGGAGAAGAAGAGACACTGAGAGAGGAACTTAGCAGAAGGACTTAGAGAACTTTGCAGAAGAACTGAGCAGAAGAGCTTAGCCAGGGACAGACACAGTGAGGAGGAAGAAGAAAGACACATATAGAAGAAGGAAGGAATTTAGGAGAGTAGATAGCAGCAAGAATTATAGAGCAGAACAACTCTGCCGTGATTTCTAAGTAGAATAGAGAACTGGACAGTAGATTGAACAGGGGAGCTTTACAAAGTATAAAACTAGACAGTAGAATTGAACCGAGTTGCAGACAAAGAGAACCCAAGAGAGAGAAGTCAGATAGATAGCATAATTCATACGTATAACCCAACAGAACTGCCGACATAGAGTGTTGGACATAGATTCAGAACTCCACAGAGATTTTCTTCCATTAGAGAGTTACTGTTCAAAATTTGTGAACCGGTTACATCGCATATTGGAACCGGAGAACTTTTCAGAAGTAGAAAACTAGACGTTAGCTTTAAACTGAACGGTTAGGCCAGACCAGACAAAGAGCCTATAACAGCATAGGAGAGAGATATCAGCCAGTTTACAGAATACATTCTTATAGCCCGATAGCAGAGATCAAGATTCGTATGTGATTTGTGACAGAAATCGTAGCTAGAGAGCGGTATAACGTGTTGTGACTGAACAAGTTTTTTCTAAGGACATCGCAAGCAAGGTAGAGTTGAACTGTGAACATTTTAGAAATAGGATATCGGTGTATTAGATATTACTTAGTGGGGTCAAAGGCGCAAGGAAGCGGCGCGACAGGATTAGAGAGATGGCTCTAATCTCATAGAGAGCCGCTGTAGTGTAGTTGTTAGTGAACTTGCTTCGCAAGGCTGGTGGTCTGGGTTCAGCTCCTGCAATGCGCGTGGAATTTTTCCCGACCGCGACGGCTCTCAGGTCGACCCAGCCTCAACTGGGTACCAGACATGCTCTGTGAAAGTAAAGGCAGCCGGCGTGATGCCGACCACATCACCCATCATGTGCCGACGGTCAATGAAAAATACAAGCCTAACACTGTATTGACCTATATACCACGAGGTATGAAAGGGTACCTTTACTTTTTTTTTTACTTTCTAATCTCCTGTTCTCACTTCCACGTGGTGACTCTGGTAACAGACGGTGGTTCCGGTCTGGCCAAGAGGGCAGGTGCTGTGGGAGAGCTACTCTGGGACAAGTAGAGATGCAAAGGTAGTCATGCTTGATGGGTTCCGCTCGCAACACAGACAAGCGAACTCCCAGAGTGACTATTAATGCTCGCCTCTCCCGGACGATGGAAAAAGCTAGAACGATACATGTGGATCCTGCGGACGGAACTCGGAGCCCGCGCATTCTCTCTCTTAATGCACTTCTCTTGAGCCGATGAGTATGCCGGGTGATGAGTTCAGCCTATCTGCCCGCATGATGGTCCACATAGGTCTTCTTCCTCTTTGCATTCGCTCTTGACAACCAATTTTAATCACTCGTTGTGATATGTTTGATCTTTGCCAAGAACGTGTATACGTTGCACATTGGTTTGGTAGGCCCCTAAACGCTTAGACTTTACACGTTTAGGACATGTGCATCCGATTTCAGCCAAACATCCTTTTTAGTTGCCTCTTATGACATGCATGGCAGGTAACAGTGGTTGTATTCTTTACACCCCAAATTTATGCCCCGGCAACCACTCGGTGGTCCACAGAGTCAAAGTCTAGCCCCATCACAGAGATGGGGCACGAATCAAAATCATTGAAGGGACGTTGACCCGCATGCGGCGAAATTCGGAGCCTGCGAATTCTCTCTCTTGAGCCGATGAGGATGTTGGTTGATGAGTTGGGCTGCACGTTGGTCCACATAGGTCAAAAGTCTAGCCCCATCACAGAGATGGGGGCATGAATCAAAACCACCGAAGGGAATTTGACTCGCGTGTGGCGAAATTAAGAGCCCAAGCATGCTCTCTCTTGAGACACTACCCTAGAGCCGATGAGTATGCTGAGAGTCGAGTTGAGTTGCACGTGGGCAACATGGGGCGAACTCAAGTTTTGCCCCTTCGAAGTCAGACAGCCCAGTAGGAATTGGCGGAAATGGTGAGGTAGGCACCAGGGCAGAGCGAGCACGAACGCTGGCAAAGTCACAGTGGGCTTCATCGAGGGGCAGGCTGGCACGGCAGCCACTGCTGCGGCGAGCATGACAGGCAAGAGGGTATGCGTCCCACCCACATGAGCAGAACTGGAAAGCCCATCAGAGGCAAAACCAGTGCAAGCGCGGCGGCGAAAGCAGGTGTGCATCCCACCCAAAAGCACAGAGCAACTGGAAAGCCCAGCAGAGGTAAAGCCAGTGCGCGTTTCCGCTCGCAGGAACTACTGCTGCCTTGTAGTTTTGATTGGGGACAATCAAAAACTAGCGGAGCAAACCACAAACAAACCTGAACGGGCAGCAAACCAAGGTGTTCATTAAAACGACCGGTTTTGCTGGGCAGATGGCGTTCATAAGCCCAGGAGGGCAGGCCGTCTAAGGGTCGCTGCCCTGAAAGATAATAGCAACCCACTGCCTTGTGGGTTACGGCTGGGGACAGTCAAAGGCTAGCGGAGAGCGAACCGCACACAATAGCTGGCTGAAATCGAACACCCCACCGAAGGATAAGCAACTATGCTCAAATAGGTGCTGAAGGTTGGTGCACGTACATTACGTTCTGATGTTTGGCTGTTTATATATCACAATAAGAATGATAAAAACTAGCCTAGAACGATCGCGAGAGATATTACTTAGTGAAGATTGACAATACTAGTTAGTAGCTATATTTTACAGTTATGTGTTTTAAATTGTTTGTTTTCTTTTCAGGATTTCTTTTGATAATTTGATGTATGTGCTATTTTGTTGAACTGATGAGATATTGAAATAAGTAAATAAATAAATAAAAGTTGAGAATCAGATTGATTCTCACATAGATGTACAATATATTTTACTGCCATTTAATTGAATTGTATTCTATGTTATAGTGTGAATGTTGTTGAGTAGGGAGAAGTGTCTTGTAAGGATTACAGAAGAAGAGTAGAAGCACGAATGAGTCTGCTTGATTTTCCATGTTGTGTAGGAGGCGCTGTTGGAAAGATACGACAAAGTGAGGCTCTTTTAGTCTTAACAACTAGCTGGTGGAGGCCTTAAAAAGGCTCATTGCCATGGCTAGGTGATGGAATCTTAAAGGAAATAAGGTTCAGCGTTTGTCAGTTGTTTTTTTCCCAGAGCTCTAAATATATTTATGTAGTATATATCTATATATATAAACTTATTTATGGTATTGAGAATGGTAAACATTTGTAAAAATGTCAAGTTTTAAGAATTTTGCTCATAATTGCCACCAAACTCCTATTGATTTTCAACTGACAATGGGATCATTTATGTGGGTAACTTGATTTTATGTGTCACCCAGATTCGAGCCCACAATCTTCAGAATTCAAGGCAATGTGCTTCACCACAGCGATCCCCAGTTTTATAATATGAAATGAAGTTTTAAAAAAAAAAAGTCAATTTTTGAAATTTTTTTAATTCGAAAAACATTTAAATATGACATTAAAATATACAAGTATTAAAAGTTGTCCATTTGTCTGTACAAATCATGTTTCTATATTCTATGACTTTTGATATTTATAAATGATTTCTGTAAATACAAATAAGTAGGTAAGCAAAGGAGATGAAATTCTGCTTTGTCTTTGAGAGGTAAACAACAGAGTTCCCCCTTAGACTGCAAAGGACTAACATAAAAGTGGTCGACCTATAACGATTTCTAAGTGTTTGAAAATATGGCATTGGTTAAATTCTATAAAAGAAATACAAACAAGAAAGAACAATGTCTAGCAAAGCACTATAGAAACTTGACATTCTGACATGACTAAAGTGTGTAGACAAAGTTGTTTATGTTCATGAAGTCATATATTTCATATACACTTTATTTATTCATTACTAAAACATGGTCTTTCTCTTACTTCAACTGAGGGTACCCACGTAGGCAGTCAATCCCTAAGCATCAATATCTCTGCACTCAGGGTACTCCCACAGGCATCCAATCTCCTATCAGCTTGCTGAAAGTTCCAGTACCATAGGAAGTAACTCTGGCAGCAGTTTTACATTCTCTTTCAACTCAGAAAATATGATAACCATTTTTAGCATGAGTGTACAGAGATTTCAATTTATATGTTTTGTTTTAAGTTCAGCTAAAGAACCACTATGAGAGACAAGAATCTTGTCTCACTTGAAGCACATCTAACTATTATCTACATTGACAAAATGGTTGTGAAATATGATCATGAGATTTTGATACAATATGGCTAACTTGAGTGGTGCATGCACATATTTCACTGACAACATAAGGTTAACAACATAATAAAAAGTGGATGAAATATATATATAAATGATGTTTAACTGAACTGTGCAGTGATGTTATCAGGCTATTATTCAATAGTTATACTATAGTTCTAGAAGAAAAATGACAGTATAAATGTGTAGTTACACACAGAGAATATGGTATAACATGAATACTATTCATAATATAACAGTGTTGTTTTTGTTCAAATATCAAGCAGTTCACAGCAGACACATAAGCATTCTAGAGATGGTGTTCATTTAGACTTGGAGAATCAATAGACCAACAAATATGACATATATGATGAACGGGCGTATGAGCAGGCGTCTGTAGCTTAAGCGGTAGTGAGCTCGATCACAACTCAAGCGTACATGGTTCAAACACCACCGTGGGCAGTTTGGAAGCAAATTTGTGTCAGTGAATTTTTAAGAAAGGTTAAAATAGACCCCACCATTGACAAAACAATGGCAAACTACTGAACGTATAAGTGGTGCCCAGAATATAGATGACTCATTTACTGTGGTTGATGGTCAAGTCCTGTAAAGGATATGCCACGACTTTCATAAGATGAACCAAGACCTACAGTTAGTTAAGGCCATCAGATCTATTATATGATATTTACCCACAATGTTGTGCTTGCAGATCAATCTTAGAAAGGCTTCAATGATGTGATGCTCTTTGAATAACTTCATAGTTACAGCTGATCTCTCCAGTATCATCATCATCTTCAATAGACTAACAGATTGCAATATCTTAGCATAACATTGAATAGGAATACGTCATGCAAATACAACACAAGGACACCACACTGAAATACATAAGGGACGTGACAGCAATCAAACAATGGCAACTTACATAGAGACTGCTTGTTCTACACCATCAGTTAGTTTATACAATTCCATACAACACAATGAGACAGATGCTTTGAAATCAAATTATGTCAACCAACATCAACTCCCAATCTTATAAAAACAATCTCCAACAATAACATTCAATCAGACTAGCATCATAATACACAATTTGCCAAAGAAAAATCCTGAAAGTTCAGGTGAAACAAATTCAGCATAAACAGTAACATCTAGAAGAAATGCACCAATATAATAATTGATAGGACCATCATCATTGCACTTTGTTGAGTAACCATGTGTGCTCCGATCCCATTCTTACACAGGAATATCTCAACGGCAGTGCAAGAACTCCGTAGCACCGGTGAGTCTCCGTGTAAGTTAGATGTGAAAATATTTTGTAGGAATTAAAATTTTGAAATGACTTTTTCAAAATAATAATAAAATAATGCAGTGTGAGGGGTATTATGTAATAACATTGAAAATCTGCTGTATGTTCAAATTTTGATGTTTTTTGGAATAACAGAGTATTGCACAGAAACATTAATTAGAAGTAACTTGGATTAGCTATGTTATCATAAGAGACCCCCATAAGGAAGATGAGAGAGAGAGACAGATCAAGGGTACAGCTTGCAGAAGAAGAACTGGATCCTGAGATGAACAACTGAAGCAAAATTAGAGACACACTACAGAATATGGCCCAGATCAAGCAAGACACACTACAGAATATGATCACAGACCAAACAAGACACATTACAGAATATGATCACAGACCAAACAAGACACATTACAGAATATGATCACAGACCAAACAAGACACATTACAGAATATGATCACAGACCAAACAAGACACATTACAGAATATGATCACAGACCAAACAAGACACATTACAGAATATGATCACAGACCAAACAAGACACATTACAGAATATGATCACAGACCAAACAAGACACATTACAGAATATGATCACAGACCAAACAAGACACATTACAGAATATGATCACAGACCAAACAGACCATTACAGAATATGATCACAGACAAAGCACACATTACAGAATATGATCACAGAGCAAACAAGACACACTACAGAATATGATCACAGAGCAAACAACACACACTACAGAATATGATCAGAGACCAAACAAGACACATTACAGAATATGGTCACAGACCAAACACGACACATTACAGAATATGGCCCAGACCAAGCAAGACACACTGCAGAATATGATTACAGAGCAAACAAGACACACTACAGAATATGATCAGAGACCAAACAAGACACATTACAGAATATGATCAGAGAGCAAAGACACTACAGAATATGATCACAGACCAAGCATGACACACTACAGAATATGGTCACAGACCAAGCATGACACACTACAGAATATGGTCACAGACCAAGCAAGACACACTATAGAATATGATCAGAGAGCAAGCAAGACACACTACAGAATATGGTCACAGACCAAGCAAAGTATGGAAGATTGTTGTAACCCTGTAAGATGTGCACTGTTACTGGATTGTAATATTGAATAGTGGCCAATGATGCAAGAATGACATCCATTTACAAGCTGGCATGCTGATCATAAAATGACAAAAAATATTCATTCAAAATTTGGTGACACTGAAGTTATGGGTCAAAAATTAAGATTAAAAACTCCATGAACAGACCAAAGTTGGCTGGAAACAGACAAAAATAGCAAACTAAATGATAAAATAGGGTTGGCAAACTATCAAAGAATGGGGTTTTTGTAACAGATTGATACTACTTTTCTTTTGAGAGAAAAACCAGAACGTTTAACAGTGATTTAGATAATCTACTAGAAAACACTTGGAGTCGAAGAGAGAGTGGTGAACTAACTGGAGATGCTGACTAGTTCGTTTAAATACACTGCCATTAATAGAGAAGACCAGATGACTGACGCTTAGCTGACCGATGACCAGAGCCTGAAGATCAGAGGACTGAAGACGAGAAGACCAGAGCAGCAGATGAACAAGTGTCGCGCTGACTGGAAAGACTAGCTGTCCGAGGCCGAGACGAGAACAGATAAATGCCAGAAGCCTCCTATGTTCCCAGATATTGAAGAAAAAGCGGAACGACCTTAAGATGGTGTAACCTAGACGACAGGTAATAAACTGTTGCGAATTAAATGAACTATTTTATATTGTGGATTGAATCCCATATAGAGGCCATCGGCGTGAGAAAATTAACTTTGATATAAATTAGGTGAGAACAGAGATAGACAGAATATTCCAGAAGAATTCATGGATCTTGACAGTGCCCGTCTTGTTATGTTATTCAAGTAGACGATAGTGAGAGTGGGACAGAAGACTTGTACCCTGCTTTATATATATATATTGTGGTGAATTGAGTGTTACCATATCTGTTACTAATTACTCTCCAGAACAAAGAGAGATACATATTTCTAGTGATTAAATAGACTTATGAAATTTGATAATAAGTTGCCTGTTTAAATTTTTTGTTAAAATTGTGATCGTTGGTGTAGATATCGAGCCTAATGACCATCTCAGACTTATTAATTTACCTGGGACCTTGTACCAGGAAACTGCTACAAGCGTCTTTTTGGTGCTAACGCTCCCAGGATTAGAATTGGAGTTGTCGCGGCCAATAGTGTACTAACCATTATATAGATTATAGGTCAAATAGTTATTAGTAGTGTGTAGTAATGATAAATTCGGGAAATCATCGAACTGTGAAATTTAGGTCAAACAGTAGGCTGTGTAAATTTTGAACTGTAAGGAGTAAGAAGGTAGTTATGTTGTGTAGAGATTGAAATTAACAAATTGTATTATGCATTAAGAACTTTTAAAATTGTTGTGCAATATTAATAACTTACTATTGCAGCTCTGTTGGTGATGTAATTAACATTTGTAATAATCATTAGGGATACTTAAGTTGTGCTCCACGGGATAAAAATTTTACTTGTTTTTCAGCTTTGAATTTATAAAATGAGATGTAGGTTAGGTTTTTTTTTAGGCGCCTGATATGTTTCAACTGTCATGGGGTGGGGCATTTCGCCATGGAATGCACTAGCAGGAATTATAGGCGAAGCAGAAATTTAGGACAGAGAGCGGGGAGAAGTAGTGCCTTTAGAGATAGACGTATGTATGCTATAAATTGCTTCAGGGAAATAAGAGCTGGCCAGAATAGAGCAGATAGGAATTTAGAACATAGCGGTAGGAGATGATGAAAGTGAGGTGACTGGAGAAGCAGGAAGAGGTGAATGAGACAGAGAATCTGAAGAATAAGATCAAGGATCTAGTAGAAGAAAATCAAGTTACTACAAGAGTGGCTGAAGTTGGTGGTAGTTTACAAGGAAGGAAATTATAGAACTGAAGAAGGAATTATGTTAGATTTAGAAAAGGTGTTACGGAAAATTGGGCTTAGAGAAGACAAACTACTTGGGGCACAGAGGTCCAGGAAGAATGCGAGGTCTGGGAACTAGGGAGTTATTGCAAAGACTCAAAGCCCGAACCCATTATAAGGTGCAGGGGACAGATGAAGTAGAAAACTTGACGAAGGAAATTCAAATTTCGACAGTAGCGAAATTAAGATTGCTTCGTGAATGGATGGAGATGTCAGAAGAGCACAAGGCAGAAAATGGTGACATTGAAGCCAGAAATTTGATAGAATTAACGAAGTTGATCTATGAAGTAGTAGCCAAGGAGGAGAAAATATGAGTATTGACTATTCCAGGGTACCCTACTGAAGATATGCAAAAAAAGATGTTCCTGGATGAGTGGTGTGGGAGATTTGCATAAATGGGGACTGAGAGGGATAGTAAAAAGGTATTATGGTTATTTTGAGAATACCGTGAAACATGCTTTGGGCATAGTGAGAGATAACAGGTCTTAATAATATGGAGATAGCGTTTGGGATTTGATATAAGAGTAGCACTGTGTGTGCATTTGATATAAGAGTAGCACTGTGTGTGCATGTATATGAAAAGGGTAGCACTGTGTGTGCATTTGATAACTTAAGAGTAGCACTGTGTGTGCATTTGATAAAATAAGAGTAGCACTGTTTTACTTTTTTGATAACAAGAGTAGCACTGTGTGCATTTGATAACAAGAGTAGCACTGTGTGCATTTGATAACTTAAGAGTGGCACTGTGTGCATTTGATAACTTAAGAGTAGCACTGTGTGTGCATGTATATGAAAAGAGTAGCACTGTGTGTGCATTTGATAACTTAAGAGTAGCACTGTGTGTGCATTTGATAACTTAAGAGTAGCATTGTGTGTGCATTTGATATAAGAGTAACACTGTGTGTGCATGTATATGAAAAGAGTAGCACTGTGTGTGCATTTGATAACTTAAGAGTAGCATTGTGTGTGCATTTGATAACTTAAGAGTAGCACTGTGTGTGCATTTGATAACTTAAGAGTAGCACTGTGTGTGCATTTGATAACTTAAGAGTGGCACTGTGTGTGCATTTGATAACTTAAGAGTGGCAATGTGTGTACATGTATATGAAAAGAGTAGCACTGTGTGTGCATTTGATAACTTAAGAGTAGCACTGTGTGTGCATTTGATAACTTAAGAGTAGCACTGTGTGTGCATTTGATAACAAGATAGCCTGTGTGGCTGTATATGAAAAGGTAACACTGTGTGTGCATGATATGTTGGATGTACATTAGAGATAGAGATGCATTGGAGATATGCATCATCTTTGAAATATTTAGAGGAGATAAGAGGTCTTAATAGTTTGGAGATAGGGATGTGTGTGCGTGGAAGTAACTTGAATTTTTTTTTAAGTTTCCCATCCCAGGGAGGGGGGATCACTTGGTTAATAATTTTATAAGATTGACAATCGCGTAGCAGTAGTCTGGTGGGGAAGAGTTGATCAGAAGATGTAAATATTTTGAGTTTTTTTATACGTGTAACCAATGTGTCAATGAGTTTTTTGACCTGGTTAAATTTTGTTGGTGATCACTTAGTATTTTGTGTAAAAGTGTGAGGGCACTAGAGAAATGCAAAGGCGTACGAGAGATGTGTACCTAGAGGGAAACAGGTTATATTGAGAGATCAGCTTTGCGACTAAGGAAAATACAGAGCTACAGAGAGGAGATTTATGTTCATTAGCGCAGATATACACTAGAGATATTGCACCAGAGATGAGACTTAAAGTATAGTAGAAGCTGTGCATTGTGAGGGCATTAGAGATATGCATATGGTGTAAGAGATTTAGGTAGAGTGCGTTGGAAATACGCCTCGTTTTTATGTGAAGGGAGATAAATGGCGTATGACCAATTAGGAGAATTGCGTTATGAATACAGTGAGCCTAGTGACCTGGTGTATTAGTTCAGAAGGTGCATGTGTACGATGGAGATTGTGCCTAGATGGAAAAGGTGTGAACCTTGGAAGGTAGAGAAATATGTATGGGAAATTTAACTTGTTACAAATTGCGTTATGAATTATATGTATTGATATTAACTTGTCCTATTTTTGTATTTTTCATGTACCCAATTTGATGGAAGAAAATCAGCCGCCAGTATTTTGAGCTGAGAGAGATCCAGTCGAGCTAACCCAATGTGCACAGGGAGTCGGGCAGAGAATGTATCATGGAAAATTCCACCAGCAAAATTGTTTCACCACTTATTCTCCATGAGCACATTGTCTATCCGGCTATAGGTGTCCTGCATTGGCTCGACCGATCCTAGATGGTTGTTACCATTTTATTTATTTTTTTGTTTTGTCTGTTTGCGATGTAATCTCTGTTTTGTGCATGGCTACCATGTTTTGCTGCATTAAAATGGATATGTATAATATGTTGTCATGGACATGAAATTGCTGAATTATGCCATTTTTGTATAAAATTAATTTAAGATATGCATCATTGATTATTGTTGTACTCTGCTATGGTCATATGGACATTTATAACTGTTACCTTAATACCATGTGGTTGAATTGACCTGAATATGATGAATTTTTGCTTTGACACATGTATGCTAGATCCTGATACTGTCCTATGGGATGTTTTTTTTCATCCTGGTCAATTACCGTACCAGACTAGGTCATTTAAAGAGCTGATGGGTAACAGAGGTGTTCTCACCTCCATTTGGCTTAGTTAATATGAATTTTATATATATATATATGGTAGGGCAAGAGAGACAGTGTAACAAGGTGCTATTGAGATTTGGCTTAGTTAATATGATGAATGAAATTATGTGCACTTAAGTGCATGCTGATTTTCTCATGTATGAAGCGGAGCTTATGGAGAGGCAAGACAAAATTAAGTCTACTGTCGAATTTAAGAGCTGTGCATGGAAGGCACAATGGGAGATAATGAGGAAATAATCAGATTTATGACTTGCGGTCCGAGTAACGAACGGCCGGGTGTTCTCACCTCCATTTGGTTTGACCAGTCTCCAATGAAGGTTACAATTTTTGCTAGGAGATCACGGAAGAAATAGGAAAATTGAAATGGTGGATGTATGTGGTTTTTTTTGGGAAAGGTTAATGTATGTAAACATTTCAAGAATTGAATGTTATTGATGATCTAGCAATGTATATGATATTAATGTGCATTTATGAGCCAGTGGAAAATGACATTACCTGATGTAATTGTTTGATTTCAACATATAATGGTTGTATCATAATGGTACAACATCAGTACTAGACTTCATCAAGAAACAACAAATTAAATGGTTCGGTCACGTAAGCAGATTACCATCAGACAATGCACCCCAAAGAGCAATGCTGCTCCGATACAATGGGTACAAAGCAAAAGGCCGGCCACGCAAAAGATGGACCTCAGAGATAACAGAGGCGACGAAAGAACTATCTACGAAGCGCATACTAGGGGCCCCTTTTAGAAATCTCTTCCTGACCTGACGCTGTGAGGCATACAGGATTCGGGAAAGAAAGAAAGAATGGTTGTATACAAACGTTTCATAGGTTTTATGTTGTAAATGGTTTAGAACATTGTTATATTTGGACTGGATCAGTTGGAAGATTGATGGTGGGACTTTAGGATAGTGTAGGGAGAAGGGAAGTTTAGAACTTTATGGAAAGAGCTAAAGTTCTAGATGGCATAGGATGGTCTGTAACAGTTTCACTGTTATCTTAATTAGGGGTATATTCGGGTCACCAAACCACCCCCTTATTGCACTGGGTGTCCTTGAGTTTGTATTTAAACACCTTGTTTACAAATTCTTAGTTGCTGACCAGTAGTTTACAAACTCAGGACATTGGTTTATCCCATGGTATTTGAGCCTTAAACTCGAGAATCTCGAGACCAGGGCAGGGGCCAGCTGGGTTTGAGAGTTGAAAACATAAGTTAAGTAAATAGATCAACAGAACAGACTGACTGGAGAGGTTGAGCAGAACGTATCGAAAGAATGGGGTTTTTTTGTAACAGATTGATACTACTTTTCTTTTGAGAGAGAGAAAACCAGAACGTTTAACAGTGATTTAGATAATCTACTAGAAAACACTTGGAGTCGAAGAGAGAGTGGTGAACTAACTGGAGATGCTGACTAGTTCGTTTAAATACACTGCCATTAATAGAGAAGACCAGATGACTGACGCTTAGCTGACCGATGACCAGAGCCTGAAAAATCAGAGGACTGAAGACAGAAGACCAGAGCAGCAGATGAACAAGTGTCGCGCTGACTGGAAAGACTAGCTGTCCGAGGCCGAGACGAGAACAGATAAATGCCAGAAGCCTCCTATGTTCCCAGATATTGAAAGAAAAACGGGAACGACCTTAAGATGGTGTAACCTAGACGACAGGTAATAAACTGTTGCGAATTAAATGAACTATTTTATATTGTGGATTGAATCCCATATAGAGGCCATCGGCGTGAGAAAATTAACTTTGATATAAATTAGGTGAGAACAGAGATAGACAGAATATTCCAGAAGAATTCATGGATCTTGACAGTGCCCGTCTTGTTATGTTATTCAAGTAGACGATAGTGAGAGTGGGACAGAAGACTTGTACCCTGCTTTATATATATATATTGTGGTGAATTGGGTATTACCATATCTGTTACTAATTACTCTCAGAACAAAGAGATACATATTTCTAGTGATTAAATAGACTTATGAAATTTGATAATAAGTTGCCTGTTTAAATTTTTTGTTAAAATTGTGATCGTTGGTGTAGATATCGAGCCTAATGACCATCTCAGACTTATTAATTTACCTGGGACCTTGTACCAGGAAACTGCTACAAGCGTCTTTTTGGTGCTAACGCTCCCAGGATTAGAATTGGAGTTGTCGCGGCCAATAGTGTACTAACCATTATATAGATTATAGGTCAAATAGTTATTAGTAGTGTGTAGTAATGATAAATTCCCGAAATCATCGAACTGTGAAATTTAGGTCAAACAGTAGGCTGTGTAAATTTTGAACTATAAGAGTAAGAAGGTAGTTATGTTGTGTAGAATTGAAATTAACAAATTGTATTATGCATTAAGAACTTTTAAAATTGTTGTGCAATATTAATAACTTACTATTGCAGCTCTGTTGGTGATGTAATTAACATTTGTAATAATCATTAGGGATACTTAAGTTGTGCTCCACGGGATAATAATTTACTTTGTTTTTCAGCTTTGAATTTATAAAATGAGATGTAGGTTAGCGGTTTCTTTTTTTAGGCGCCTGAAATGTTTCAACTGTCATGGGGTGGGGCATTTCAGCTGGAATGCACTAGCAGGAATTATAGGCAGAAGCAGAAATTTAGGACAGAAGCGGGAGAAGTGAGTGCCTTTAGAGATAGACGTATGTATGCTATAAATTGCTTCAGGGAAATAAGAGCTGGCCAGAATAGAGCAGATAGGGAATTTAGAGACATAGCGGTAGGAGATGTAAAGTGAGGGTGACTGGAGAAGCAGGAAGAGGTGAATGAGACAGAGAATCTGAAGAATAAGATCAAGGATCTAGTAGAAGAGAAATCAAGGTTACTACAAGAGTGGCTGAAGTTGGTGGTAGTTTACAAGGAAGGAAATTATAGAACTGAAGAAGGAATTATGTTAGATTTAGAAAAGGTGTTACGGAAAATTGAGCTTAGAGAAGACAAACTACTTGGGGCACAGAGGTTCAGGAAGAATGCGAGGTCTAGAACTAGGGAGTTATTGCAAAGACTCAAAGTCCGAACCCATTATAAGGTGCAGGGGACAGATGAAGTAGAAAACTTGACGAAGGAAATTCAAATTTCGACAGTAGCGAAATTAAAATTGCTTCGTGAATGGATGGAGATGTCAGAAGAGCACAAGGCAGAAAATGGTGACATTGAAGCCAGAAATTTGATAGAATTAACGAAGTTGATCTATGAAGTCAAAAGTCAAAATTAGATGAAGACTACACCAAATACAGAAAAGCAAGAATGTATAGTAAAAATAAAATAAAGTCATCAAAATCAGAATCTTGGGCAAAATATGGAGAACATTTAGCTGAACTATGCACTAAGGCACCAAGAAAATTTTACAGAAGCATTAAGGCAATGAGGCTAAGAGAAGAACAATTCAATCCAGTCACCATTATAAATAACAAGTCTAGAAAACCTCTTACCAACAGCAAAGATATTAAAGACAGATGGAAAGAATATTTACGGAACTGTTAAACTGCGAAACACAAGGTACAGAAACATTTCAATTGAAACATGGAAAATACCAACAATTGAATATCTTAGAATCCGAAGTTGAAATGGCACTAAATCAAAGCAAAAGAAGGAAGGCAGCAGGGATAGATGGTATAACAACAGAAATGTTACTTGCGTGTAAGACAACAGCAATAACATGGCTGACCAGAATTTTAACATAGCCTGGGAGGCACAAGAGGCTCCAGATGACTGGCAGAGGGCTATTATAGTCCCAATATGGAAGAACAAAGGAGACAAAGAGAATGTGAAACATCAGGGTATCTTCTTTTGAGCCAAATAGGAAAAATGTTTCAAAAATATTGGAGCAAAAGAGCAAGACATATATTAGAGCCCCAGTTAAGCAATAGCCAGTTTGGGTTTAGGAGGGTAAGAGCTGCACAGACGCAATATTTACACTAAGACAGATCTGCAAACAAACAATTGAATACAATCAAAGTAAACAGCTTATATTTATAGACCAAGAAAAGGCATTTGATAGAGTAAACAGGTGCAAACTATGGAAGATCCTTGAAGAATATGGCGTCCGAGGACAACTATTAGGTAACATCATGGCCTTATATCAAGATAGCCAGAGTACAGTAAGAACTACAGAAGGAATGACCGACTGGTTCTCCATTACATCAGGTGTTAGACAAGGTTGTGTCCTTTCACCACTACTCTTTATCGCATATATGGATAAAATAACTCAAGAGTCGAATTCAGATAATGATGAAATAAATGAACTGCTTTTGCAGATGATCAGTGCCTGATACATCAAAATGAACAAGATCTACAACATCATATTGACACTTTGAACAATAATTGTGTGAAACATGACATGAAAATCAACAACACTAAAACAGAAATAATGAATATGGGAAGAAACATAATAATCTAGATATCCATGTCAATGGCACTAAAATAAACCAAGTGAAAGAATTCAAATACTTAGGAAGCATATTCACAGAAGACGGAAAACTAGATAGAGAGATAGAGGCTAGAGTACAAAAAGCAAATGCTTTAACCTACCAGCTAGCCCCATTGTTAAGGCACCCAAAAATTTCACAGGCAGCTAAGAAACAAATGATCAACAGCATTTTATACCTACTTTGTGTTACAGAGCCAAACATGGACATTGAGCAAAGCGCAGTCACAAAAATAACTACATGTGAAATGCGTTGCCTGAGAAAAGTTACCAACAACACAAGAAAGACAGAATCACCAACATCAGCATAAGAAAGAAAGTTGGACAAAACCGTGCTTGAATTACATGATAAACAAAGAATGAAGTGGTTTGGCCACTTAATAAGAATGCATCCAAACTCCACAGTATACAGAGTCTTCTACAACAGAACATCGGAAAGAAGGCAAGAGGAAGACCACGGAAAAGATGGTTAGATGGCGTGGCAGCATCCTGTGAAAGAGCAAAGATAACAATCACACAAGCCACCAGAACAGCGCAAGACAAAAACAGAAAACCACGACACTGGGCAACAACCCGGTAGCAGTGTGACGACAAAGAAGAAGAAGAAGAAGATCTATGAAGTAGTAGCCAAGGAGGAGAAAATATGAGTATTGACTATTCAGGGTCCTACTGAAGATATGCAAAAAAGATGTTCCTGGATGAGTGGTGTGGAGATTTGCTAAATAGGACTGAGAGGGATAGTAAGAGGTATTATGGTTATTTTGAGAATACCGTGAAACATGCTTTGGGCATAGTGAGGAGATAACGGGTCTTAATAATATGGAGATAGCGATTGGATTTGATATAAGAGTAGCACTGTGTGTGCATTTGATATAAAGTAGCTACTGTGTGTGCATGTATATGAAAAGAGTAGCACTGTGTGTGCATTTGATAACTTAAGAGTAGCACTGTGTGTGCATTTGATAAAAGAGTAGCACTGTGTGTACATTTTTGATAACTTAAGAGTAGCACTGTGTGTGCATTTGATAACTTAAGAGTAGCACTGTGTGTGCATTTGATAACTTAAGAGTGGCACTGTGTGTGCATTTGATAACTTAAGAGTAGCACTGTGTGTGCATGTATATGAAAAGAGTAGCACTGTGTGTGCATTTGATAACTTAAGAGTAGCACTGTGTGTGCATTTGATAACTTAAGAGTAGCATTGTGTGTGCATTTGATATAAGAGTAACACTGTGTGTGCATGTATATGAAAAGAGTAGCACTGTGTGTGCATTTGATAACTTAAGAGTAGCATTGTGTGTGCATTTGATAACTTAAGAGTAGCACTGTGTGTGCATTTGATAACTTAAGAGTAGCACTGTGTGTGCATTTGATAACTTAAGAGTGGCACTGTGTGTGCATTTGATAACTTAAGAGTGGCAATGTGTGTACATGTATATGAAAAGAGTAGCACTGTGTGTGCATTTGATAACTTAAGAGTAGCACTGTGTGTGCATTTGATAACTTAAGAGTAGCACTGTGTGTGCATTTGATAACTTAAGAGTAGCACTGTGTGTGCATGTATATGAAAAGGTAACACTGTGGGGCACTGAGAAATATGTTGGATGTACATTAGAGATAGAGAGATGCATTGGAGATATGCATCATCTTTGAAATATTTAGAGGAGATAACGGGTCTTAATAGTTTGGAGATAGGGATGTGTGTGCGTGGAAGTAACTTGAATTTTTTTTTAAGTTTCCCATCCCAGGGAGGGGATCACTTATAATTTTTATAAGATTGACAATCGCGTAGCGATAGTCTAGTGAGGAAGAGTTGATCAGAAGATGTAAATATTTTGAGTTTTTTTTATACGTGTAACCAATGTTCAATGAGTTTTTGACCTGGTTAAATTTTGTTGGTGATCACTTAGTATTTTGTGTAAAAGTGTGAGGGCACTAGAGAAATGCAAAGGCGTACGAGAGATGTGTACCTAGAGGGAAACAGGTTATATTGAGAGATCAGCTTTGCGACTAAGGAAAATACAGAGCTACAGAGAGGAGATTTATGTTCATTAGCGCAGATATACACTAGAGATTTTACCAGAGATGAGACTTAAAGTATAGTAGAAGCTGTGCATTGTGAGGGCATTAGAGATATGCATATGGTGTAAGAGATTTAGGTAGAGTGCGTTGGAAATACGCCTCTGTTTTTTTATGTGAAGGGGAGATAAATGGCGTATGACCAATTAGGAGAATTGCGTTATGAATACAGTGAGCCTAGTGACCTGGTGTATTAGTTCAGAAGGTGCATTTTACGATGGAATTGTGCCTAGATGGAGAGGTGTGAACCTTGGGAGTAGAAATATGTATGGGAAATTTAACTTGTTACAAATTGCGTTATGAATTATATGTATTGATATTAACTTGTCCTATTTTTGTATTTTTCATGTACCCAATTTGATGGAAGAAAATCAGCCGCCAGTATTTTGAGCTGAGAGAGATCCAGTCGAGCTAACCCAATGTGCACAGAGTCGGGCAGAAATGTATCATGGAAAATTCCACCAGCAAAATTGTTCACCACTTATTCTCCATGAGCACATTGTCTATCCGGCTATAGGTGTCCTGCATTGGCTCGACCGATCCTAGATGGTTGTTACCATTTTATTTATTTTTTTGTTTTGTCTGTTTGCGATGTAATCTCTGTTTTGTGCATGGCTACCATGTGTTGCTGCATTTAAAATGGATATGTATAATATGTTGTCATGGACATGAAATTGCTGAATTATGCCATTTTTGTATAAAATTAATTTAAGATATGCATCATTGATTATTGTTGTACTCTGCTATGGTCATATGGACATTTATAACTGTTACCTTAATACCATGTGGTTGAATTGACCTGAATATGATGAATTTTTGCTTTGACACATGTATGCTAGATCCTGATACTGTCCTATGGGATGTTTTTTCATCCTGGTCAATTACCATACCCGGACTAGGTCATTTAAAGAGCTGATGGGTAACCGAGGTTTCTCACCCCCATTTGGCTTGGTTAATATGAATTTTATATATATATATATATGAGTAGGGCAAGAGAGACAGTGTAACCAAGGTGCTATTGAGATTTGGCTTAGTTAATATGATGAATGAAATTATGTGCACTTAAGTGCATGCTGATTTTCTCATGTATGAGCGGAGCTTATGGAGAGGCAAGACAAAATTAAGTCTACTGTCGAATTTAAGAGCTGTGCATGGAAGGCACAATGGGAGATAATGAGAAATAATCAGATTTATGACTTGCGGTCGAGTAGACGAACGGCCCGAGGTGTTCTCACCTCCATTTGGTTTGACCAGTCTCCAATGAAGGTTACAATTTTTGCTAGGAGATCACGGAAGAAATAGGAAAATTGAAATGGTGGATGTATGTGGTTTTTTTTTGGAATGGTTAATGTATGTAAACATTTCAAGGATTGAATGTTATTGATGATCTAGCAATGTATATTGATATTAATGTTGCATTTATGAGCCAGAGTGGAAAATGACATTCACCTGATGTAATTGTTTTGATTTCAACATATAATGGTTGTATCATAATGGTACAACATCAGTACTAGACTTCATCAAGAAACAACAAATTAAATGGTTCGGTCACGTAAGCAGATTACCATCAGACAGTGCACCCCAAAGAGCAATGCTGCTCCGATACAATGGGTACAAAGCAAAAGGCCGGCCACGCAAAAGATGGACCTCAGAGATAACAGAGGCGACGAAAGAGACTATCTACGAAGCGCATACTAGGGCCCGTTTTAGAAATCTCTTCCTGACCTGACGCTGTGAGGCATACAGGATTCGAAAAGAAAGAAAGAAAGAATGGTTGTATACAAACGTTTCATAGGTTTTATGTTGTAAATGGTTTTAGAACATTGTTATATTTGGACTGGATCAGTTGGAAGATTGATGGTGGGACTTTAGGATAGTGTAGGGAGAAGGGAAGTTTAGAACTTTATGGAAAGAGCTAAAGTTCTAGATGGCATAGGATGGTCTGTAACAGTTTCACTGTTATCTTAATTAGGGTATATTCGGGTCAACCCAAACCACCCCCTTATTGCACTGGGTGTCCTTGAGTTTGTATTTAAACACCTTGTTTACAAATTCTTAGTTGCTGACCAGTAGTTTACAAACTCAGGACATTGGTTTATCCCATGGTATTTGAGCCTTAAACTCGAGAATCTCGAGACCAGGGCAGGGGCCAGCTGGGTTTGAGAGTGAACATAAGTTAAGTAAAATAGATCAACAGAACAGACTGACTGGAGAGGTTGAGCAGAACGTATCGAAAGAATGGGGTTTTTTTGTAACAGATTGATACTACTTTTCTTTTGAGAGAGAAAACCAGAACGTTTAACAGTGATTTAGATAATCTACTAGAAAACACTTGGAGTCGAAGAGAGAGTGGTGAACTAACTGGAGATGCTGACTAGTTCGTTTAAATACACTGCCATTAATAGAGAAGACCAGATGACTGACGCTTAGCTGACCGATGACCAGAGCCTGAAGATCAGAGGACTGAAGACGAGAAGACCAGAGCAGCAGATGAACAAGTGTCGCGCTGACTGGAAAGACTAGCTGTCCGAGGCCGAGACGAGAACAGATAAATGCCAGAAGCCTCCTATGTTCCCAGATATTGAAGAGAAAAGCGGGAACGACCTTAAGATGGTGTAACCTAGACGACAGGTAATAAACTGTTGCGAATTAAATGAACTATTTTATATTGTGGATTGAATCCCATATAGAGGCCATCGGCGTGAGAAAAATTACTTTGATATAAATTGGTGAGAACAGAGATAGACAGAATATTCCAGAAGAATTCATGGATCTTGACAGTGCCCGTCTTGTTATGTTATTCAAGTAGACGATAGTGAGAGTGGGACAGAAGACTTGTACCCTGCTTTATATATATATATTGTGGTGAATTGAGTGTTACCATATCTGTTACTAATTACTCTCCAGAACAAAGAGAGATACATATTTCTAGTGATTAAATAGACTTATGAAATTTGATAATAAGTTGCCTGTTTAAATTTTTTGTTAAAATTGTGATCGTTGGTGTAGATATCGAGCCTAATGACCATCTCAGACTTATTAATTTACCTGGGACCTTGTACCAGGAAACTGCTAAGCGTCTTTTGGTGCTAACGCTCCCAGGATTAGAATTGGAGTTGTCGCGGCCAATAGTGTACTAACCATTATATAGATTATAGGTCAAATAGTTATTAGTAGTGTGTAGTAATGATAAATTCCTGGAAATCATCGAACTGTGAAATTTAGGTCAAACAGTAGGCTGTGTAAATTTTGAACTGTAAGGAGTAAGAAGGTAGTTATGTTGTGTAGAGATTGAAATTAACAAATTGTATTATGCATTAAGAACTTTTAAAATTGTTGTGCAATATTAATAACTTACTATTGCAGCTCTGTTGGTGATGTAATTAACATTTGTAATAATCATTAGGGATACTTAAGTTGTGCTCCACGGGATAATAATTTACTTTGTTTTTCAGCTTTGAATTTATAAAATGAGATGTAGGTTAGCTGTTTTTTTTAGGCGCCTGATATGTTTCAACTGTCATGGGGTGGGGCATTTCGCCATGGAATGCACTAGCAGGAATTATAGGCGAAGCAGAAATTTAGGACAGAGGGCAGGAGAAGTAGTGCCTTTAGAGATAGACGTATGTATGCTATAAATTGCTTCAGGGAAATAAGAGCTGGCCAGAATAGAGCAGATAGGGAATTTAGAGACAAAAAGGGTAGGAGATGATGAAAGTGAGGGTGACTGGAGAAGCAGGGAAGAGGGTGAATGAGACAGAGAATCTGAAGAATAAGATCAAGGATCTAGTAGAAGAGAAATCAAGGTTACTACAAGAGTGGCTGAAGTTGGTGGTAGTTTACAAGGAAGGAAATTATAGAACTGAAGAAGGAATTATGTTAGATTTAGAAAAGGTGTTACGGAAAATTGAGCTTAGAGAAGACAAACTACTTGGGGCACAGAGGTTCAGGAAGAATGCGAGGTCTAGAACTAGGGAGTTATTGCAAAGACTCAAAGTCCGAACCCATTATAAGGCAGGGACAGATGAAGTAGAAAACTTGACGAAGGAAATTCAAATTTCGACAGTAGCGAAATTAAGATTGCTTCGTGAATGGATGGAGATGTCAGAAGAGCACAAGGCAGAAAATGGTGACATTGAAGCCAGAAATTTGATAGAATTAACGAAGTTGATCTATGAAGTAGTAGCCAAGGAGGAGAAAATATGAGTATTGACTATTCCGGGGTCCCCTACTGAAGATATGCAAAAAGATGTTCCTGGATGAGTGGTGTGGAGATTTGCATAAATAGGACTGAGAGGGATAGTAAGAGGTATTATGGTTATTTTGAGAATACCGTGAAACATGCTTTGGGCATAGTGAGGAGATAACGGGTCTTAATAATATGGAGATAGCGTTTGGGATTTGATATAAGAGTAGCACTGTGTGTGCATTTGATATAAGAGTAGCACTGTGTGCAGGTATATGAAAAGAGTAGCACTGTGTGCATTTGATAACTTAAGAGTAGCACTGTTGTGCATTTGATAAAGAGTAGCACTGTTGTACATTTTGATAACTTAAGAGTAGCACTGTGTGTGCATTTGATAACTTAAGAGTAGCACTGTGTGTGCATTTGATAACTTAAGAGTGGCACTGTGTGTGCATTTGATAACTTAAGAGTAGCACTGTGTGTGCATGTATATGAAAAGAGTAGCACTGTGTGTGCATTTGATAACTTAAGAGTAGCACTGTGTGTGCATTTGATAACTTAAGAGTAGCATTGTGTGTGCATTTGATATAAGAGTAACACTGTGTGTGCATGTATATGAAAGAGAAGCACTGTGTGTGCATTTGATAACTAAAGTAGCATTGTGTGTGCATTTGATAACTTAAGAGTAGCACTGTGTGTGCATTTGATAACTTAAGAGTAGCACTGTGTGTGCATTTGATAACTTAAGAGTGGCACTGTGTGTGCATTTGATAACTTAAGAGTGGCAATGTGTGTACATGTATATGAAAAGAGTAGCACTGTGTGTGCATTTGATAACTTAAGAGTAGCACTGTGTGCATTTGATAACCAAGATAGCACATGTGTGCATTTGATAACTTAAGAGTAGCACTGTGTGTGCATGTATATGAAAAGGTAACACTGTGTGTGCACTGAGAAATATGTTGGATGTACATTAGAGATAGAGAGATGCATTGGAGATATGCATCATCTTTGAAATATTTAGAGGAGATAACGGGTCTTAAAGGTTTGGAGATAGGATGTGTGTGCGTGGAAGTAACTTGAATTTTTTTAAGTTTCCATCCCAGGGAGGGATCCACTGTTAATAATTTTATAAGATTGACAATCGCGTAGCGATTAGTCTGGTGAGGAAGAGTTGATCAGAAGATGTAAATATTTTGAGTTTTTTTATACGTGTAACCAATGTGTCAATGAGTTTTTTGACCTGGTTAAATTTTGTTGGTGATCACTTAGTATTTTGTGTAAAAGTGTGAGGGCACTAGAGAAATGCAAAGGCGTACGAGAGATGTGTACCTAGAGGGAAACAGGTTATATTGAGAGATCAGCTTTGCGACTAAGGAAAATACAGAGCTACAGAGAGGAGATTTATGTTCATTAGCGCAGATATACACTAGAGATATTGCACCAGAGATGAGACTTAAAGTATAGTAGAAGCTGTGCATTGTGAGGGCATTAGAGATATGCATATGGTGTAAGAGATTTAGGTAGAGTGCGTTGGAAATACGCCTGTTTTTATGTGAAGGGAGATAAATGGCGTATGACCAATTAGGAGAATTGCGTTATGAATACAGTGAGCCTAGTGACCTGGTGTATTAGTTCAGAAGGTGCATGTGTACGATGGAGATTGTGCCTAGATGGAGAGGTGTGAACCTTAGGGAAGGTAGAGAAATATGTATGGGAAATTTAACTTGTTACAAATTGCGTTATGAATTATATGTATTGATATTAACTTGTCCTATTTTGATTTTCATGTACCCAATTTGATGGAAGAAAATCAGCGCAGTATTTTGAGCTGAGAGAGATCCAGTCGAGCTAACCCAATGTGCACAGGGAGTCGGGCAGAGAATGTATCATGGAAAATTCCACCAGCAAAATTGTTTCACCACTTATTCTCCATGAGCACATTGTCTATCCGGCTATAGGTGTCCTGCATTGGCTCGACCGATCCTAGATGGTTGTTACCATTTTATTTATTTTTTTGTTTTGTCTGTTTGCGATGTAATCTCTGTTTTGTGCATGGCTACCATGTGTTGCTGCATTTAAAATGGATATGTATAATATGTTGTCATGGACATGAAATTGCTGAATTATGCCATTTTTGTATAAAATTAATTTAAGATATGCATCATTGATTATTGTTGTACTCTGCTATGGTCATATGGACATTTATAACTGTTACCTTAATACCATGTGGTTGAATTGACCTGAATATGATGAATTTTTGCTTTGACACATGTATGCTAGATCCTGATACTGTCCTATGGGATGTTTTTTTTCATCCTGGTCAATTACCGTACCCTGACTAGGTCATTTAAAGAGCTGATGGGTAATCGAGGTATTCTCACCTCCATTTGGCTTAGTTAATATGAATTTTATATATATATATATGAGTAGGGCAAGAGAGACAGTGTAACCAAGGTGCTATTGAGATTTGGCTTAGTTAATATGATGAATGAAATTATGTGCACTTAAGTGCATGCTGATTTTCTCATGTATGAAGCGGAGCTTATGGAGAGGCAAGACAAAATTAAGTCTACTGTCGAATTTAAGAGCTGTGCATGGAAGGCACAATGGGAGATAATGAGAAATAATCAGATTTATGACTTGCGGTCCGAGTAGACGAACGGCCCGAGGTGTTCTCACCTCCATTTGGTTTGACCAGTCTCCAATGAAGGTTACAATTTTTGCTAGGAGATCACGGAAGAAATAGGAAAATTGAAATGGTGGATGTATGTGGTTTTTTTTTGGAATGGTTAATGTATGTAAACATTTCAAGGATTGAATGTTATTGATGATCTAGCAATGTATATTGATATTAATGTTGCATTTATGAGCCAGAGTGGAAAATGACATTCACCTGATGTAATTGTTTTGATTTCAACATATAATGGTTGTATCATAATGGTACAACATCAGTACTAGACTTCATCAAGAAACAACAAATTAAATGGTTCGGTCACGTAAGCAGATTACCATCAGACAGTGCACCCAAAGAGCAATGCTGCTCCGATACAATGGGTACAAAGCAAAAAAGGGCCCGCACGCAAAGATGGACCTCAGAGATAACAGAGGCGACGAAAGAGACTATCTACGAAGCGCATACTAGGGGCCGTTTTAGAAATCTCTTCCTGACCTGACGCTGTGAGGCATACAGGATTCGAGAAAGAAAGAAAGAAAGAATGGTTGTATACAAACGTTTTCATAGGTTTTATGTTGTAAATGGTTTAGAACATTGTTATATTTGGACTGGATCAGTTGGAAGATTGATGGTGGGACTTTAGGATAGTGTAGGAGAAGGAAGTTTAGAACTTTATGGAAAGAGCTAAAGTTCTAGATGGCATAGGATGGTCTGTAACAGTTTCACTGTTATCTTAATTAGGGTATATTCAGGGTCAACCCAAACCACCCCCTTATTGCACTGGGTGTCCTTGAGTTTGTATTTAAACACCTTGTTTACAAATTCTTAGTTGCTGACCAGTAGTTTACAAACTCAGGACATTGGTTTATCCCATGGTATTTGAGCCTTAAACTCGAGAATCTCGAGACCAGGGCAGGGGCCAGCTGGGTTTGAGAGTGAACATAAGTTAAGTAAAATAGATCAACAGAACAGACTGACTGGAGAGGTTGAGCAGAACGTATCGAAAGAATGGGGTTTTTTTGTAACAGATTGATACTACTTTTCTTTTGAGAGAGAAAACCAGAACGTTTAACAGTGATTTAGATAATCTACTAGAAAACACTTGGAGTCGAAGAGAGAGTGGTGAACTAACTGGAGATGCTGACTAGTTCGTTTAAATACACTGCCATTAATAGAGAAGACCAGATGACTGACGCTTAGCTGACCGATGACCAGAGCCTGAAGATCAGAGGACTGAAGACGAGAAGACCAGAGCAGCAGATGAACAAGTGTCGCGCTGACTGGAAAGACTAGCTGTCCGAGGCCGAGACGAGAACAGATAAATGCCAGAAGCCTCCTATGTTCCCAGATATTGAAGAGAAAAGCGGGAACGACCTTAAGATGGTGTAACCTAGACGACAGGTAATAAACTGTTGCGAATTAAATGAACTATTTTATATTGTGGATTGAATCCCATATAGAGGCCATCGGCGTGAGAAAATTAACTTTGATATAAATTAGGTGAGAACAGAGATAGACAGAATATTCCAGAAGAATTCATGGATCTTGACAGTGCCCGTCTTGTTATGTTATTCAAGTAGACGATAGTGAGAGTGGGACAGAAGACTTGTACCCTGCTTTATATATATATATTGTGGTGAATTGAGTGTTACCATATCTGTTACTAATTACTCTCCAGAACAAAGAGAGATACATATTTCTAGTGATTAAATAGACTTATGAAATTTGATAATAAGTTGCCTGTTTAAATTTTTGTTAAAATTGTTGATCGTTGGTGTAGATATCGACCCAAATTGACCATCTCAGACTTTTGTTTACCGGGGAAGGGACCGGGAAACTGCTAAAAAGCGTTTTTTTTGGTGCTAACGCCCCCAGGTTGGGGTTGGGTTTCCCCCAAAAATTGTACTAACCTTATATAGATTATAGGTCAAATAGTTATTAGAAATTTTGTAGTAATGAAAAATTTCCCCAAAACCCAATCAGACTTGAAATTTAGGTCAAACAGTAGGCTGTGAAAATTTTTTGAACTGTAAGGAGTAAAAAAAGGTAGTTATGTTGTGAGAGAAAAATTAACAAATTGTATTATGCATTAAGAACTTTTAAAATTGTTGTCCAATAAATAACAACTATTGCAGCTCTGTTGGTGATTAATTAACATTTTAATAATCATTGGGATATTAATTTGGGCTCCAGGGGATAATAATTTACTTTTTTTTTCAGTTTTTGAATTTAAAAAATGAGATGTAGGTTAGCGGTTTTTTTTTGGGCGCCTAAATATGTTTCAACTGTCAGGGGGTGGGGCTTTTCCTTCATAAATGCACTAGCGGGGGTATAAAGCGGGAAATTTAGGACAGAGGCAGGAAAGTGGGTCCTTTGAGATAACGTATGTATGCTATAAATTGCTTCGGGAAAAAAATAAGAGCTGGCCAGAATAGGCAGATGGGGAATTTAGAGACATAGGGTAGGAGATGATGAAAGTGGGGGTGACTGGAGAAGCGGGGAAGAGGGTGAATGAGACAAAAAGAAATCTGAAGAATAAGATAAAGGGGGATCTGTGAAGAGAAATAAAAGGTTACTCAAGAGTGGCTAAAGTTGGTGGTTTTTAAAAAGGGGAATTTTTAAGAACTGAAGGGAATTATTTTAGATTTAGAAAGGTGTTAGGGAAAAAATTGGGCTTAGAAGACAAACTATTGGGGCACAGGGGTTCAGGAAGAATGCGAGGTCTAGAACTGAGGAGTTTTGAAAAGACTCAAAGCCCAAACCCCATTAAAAGGTTCCAGGGGACAGATGAAGTAAAAAAACTTGACGAAAAATTCCCAAATTTCGACAGTAGCGAAATTAAGATTGCTTCGTGAATGGATGGAGATGTCAGAAGAGCAAAAAGGCAGAAAATGGTGACTTGAACCCCAAAAATTTGTAAAATTAACAAAAGTTGATCTAGAAGTAGTGCCAAGGAGGAAAAATATGAGTATTGACTATTCCAGGGTACCCTGAAGATATAAAAAAAGAATTTTTCCTGGATGGTGGTGGGGGGTTTGCATAAATGGGACTGAGGGGGATAGTAAGGGGTTTTTGGTTATTTGAGAATACCGTGAAACATGTTTTGGGCAATTTGAGGAGATAACAGGTCTTAATAATATGGAGATAGCGATTGGTTTTTTGATATAAAGTAGCACTGTGTGGCATTTGATATAAAAAGTAGCACTGTGGGGCATGTATAAAAAAAGAGTACCCTTGTGTGCATTTGATAACAAAGTAGCACTGTGGGGCATTTGATAAAGGGCACTGTGTGTACATTTTTGATAATTTAAAAGAGACTGTTTTCATTTGATAAAAAGGGTAGCACTGTGTGTGCATTTGATAAAAGAGTGGCACTGTGTTTCATTTGAAAACCCAAGAGTAGCACTGTGGGGCATGAAATTAAAAGTAGCACTGTGTGTGCATTTGAAAAAAGTAGCACTGTGTGGGGCATTTGATAAAAAGAGTAGCATTGTGGGGCATTTGATAAAAAGAGTAACACTGGGGGCCATGTAAATTGAAAAGGGGGTAGCACTGTGGTTTTGAAAATTAAGGGAAACTTTGTGTGTGCATTTGAAAACAAAATGCCCCTGTGTGTCTTTGATAAAAAGGGTAGCACTGTGTTTTGCATTTGAAAACCCAAATTGGCATGTGTGTGCATTTTTGATAACAAGAGTGGCAATGTGTGTACATGTATATGAAAAAAAGTAGCACTGTGTGTGCATTTGAAAACCCAAGAGTAGCACTGTGTGTGCATTTGATAACAAGGGTAGCACTGTGTTTCTTTTGATAAAAATCCTTTGTTTTGTGCATGTATATAAAAGTAACACTTTGTTAAGTTTTTGGATGAAATTAGAGATAAAAGATCATTGGAATGTCATTCTTTAAATTTTTAGAAGAAAAGGGTGTTAAATTTTTTGGAGATAGGGATGTGTGTGCGTAAAAGAAAACAAAATTTTTTTAAGTTTCCCACCCCAGGAGGGATCACTTTTTAAATTTTTTAAAAGTTAACAATGGGTGAATTAGTCTAGTGAGAAGGTTGATGAAGATGTTTTGGATTTTTTTTATACGTGAAACCCAAAGTTAAAGGGGTTTGACCTGGAAAAATTTTTTGTGTATTATATTTTGTGAAAAAGTGTGGGGATGGGGGAAATGCAAAAAGGCGTACGAAGATGTGTACCTGAAACGGGAATTTGGGGAGAAAAACCATTAAGGAAAATACAAACTGAAAATTTTTAATTAAAGCGCAGATATCCCTAGAATTTACCAGAGATGAGATTTAAAAGTATAGTAGAAGCTGTGCTTTGGGGGGCATTAGAAAATATGCATAGGGTTTAAGAGATTTGGGTAAGGGGTTTAAATATTTTTTTTTTAGGGAAGGGAGATAAATGGCTTGCCCCATTTGGGAAATTGCGTTATGAATACAGTGAGCCTGGTGACCTGGTGTATTATTTCCCAGAAGGTGCATGTGTACGATGGTTGTGCCTAGATGGAGAGGGTGTGAACCTTGGGAAGGTAAAAAATATTATGGGAAATTTAACTTGTTAAAAATTGCTTATAATTATATGTATTGATAAACTTGCCCTATTTTTGTTTTTTTCAGGGGCCCAATTTGAGGGAAAAAAAATCAGCCGCCAGTATTTTGAGCTGAGAAAACCCCGGTCAGCAAACCCAATGTACGGGCAGGGGGAAGTGAAAAAGAATTCCCCCAAACAAAATTTTTCCCCCTTATTCTCCATAAAGCCACATTGTCTATCCGGCTGGGGGGTTCCTGCTTGGGCTCGACCGACCCTTGAATAGTTTTTTACCTTTTTATTTATTTTTTTTTTTGTCTGTTTGCGTTTAAAATCTCTTTTTTGTGCATGGCTACCATGTTTGTAAAATTTTAAAATGGATTTTATAATATGTTTCATGGCCCCAAATTTAAATTTATTTTGTAAAAAATTAATTTAAGATATGCATCATTGATTATTTTTGTCTCTCTAGGGTCATTGGACATTTAAAACTTTCCCTTAAATTAATGGGTTGAATTGACCTGAATATGATAAATTTTTTGCTTTGACACATGTACTAGACCCTGTTATTCTATGGGATTTTTTTACCCTGGCCCAATTTTTAACCCCGGACTGGCCCTTTTAAAATGAGGGGTAACCAGGTGTTTCCCCCCTTTTAAAATTAGTTAATATGAATTTTATATATATATATATGGTGGGGGCAAGAAAACAGTGAAACCCAAAAGGTGCTTTAAATTTGGCTTAGTTAATATGATGAATAAAATTTGCATTGGTGACTGATTTTCTCATGTATGGGGAGCTTAGAGGAAAAAAATTAAGTCTACTGTCGAATTTAAGAGCTTTGCAGGGAAGGCACAATGGGAGATAATGAGGAAATAATCAGATTTATGACTTGCGGTCCGGGGGCCCGAAGGGCCCCGAGGTGTTCTCACCCCCTTTTGGGTTTTTGACCAGTCCCCAATAAGGTTAAAATTTTTTTGCTGGAGGACCCGGAAAAAAATGGGGAAAATTAAAATGGTGGATGTATGGGGTTTTTTTTTTTTGGAATTTTTAATGTTTTAAAACATTTAAAAGGTTGAATTTATTGATGACCCTAGCAATGTAGGGTGATTTTAAATTTGCTTTTATGGGGCCAGAGTGGAAAATGACATTCCCCTGATGAAATTTTTGATTTCAACATATAATGGTTGTATCATAATGGTACAACATAAATCTAGACCATCAAAAAACAACAAATTAAATGGTTCGGTCACGTAAGCAATTACCATCGAAAATTCACCCCAAAGAGCAATGCTGCTCCATAAAGGGGTACAAAAAAAAGGGCCCGGGCCCCGAAAAGATGGACCTCGGGAATAGAGGCGAAAAAGAGACTATCTGGGCCTTGGGGGCCTTTGAAACCCTTTTCCCTGACCTGACGCTGTGGGGCTGGGATTCGAAAAAAAAGAAAGAAAGAAGGGTTTGTATACAAACGTTTTCTGGGTTTTATGTTGTAAATGGTTTAGAAAAATTGTTATATTTGGACTGGATCAGTTGGAAGATTGATGGTGGGACTTTGGATAGTGTAGGAAGATTTTGGAACTTTAGGGGAAAGAGCAAAAAGTTCTAGATGGCATAGGATGGTCTTAACAGTTTCCTTTTATCTTAATTAGGGGGGGTATATTTCGGGGGTCCCCAAAACCCCCCCATTCCCTGGGTTTTAAAAAAAAGTTTGTTTTTAAACACCTTTTTTAAATTCTTAGTTGCTGCCCAAATTTTTACAAACTCAGGACATTGGTTTATCCATGGTTTTTGGGGGCCAAAAACTCGAATCTCGAGACCAGGGCAGGGGGCCAGCTGGGTTTGGGAAGGAACAAAAGGTTAAGTAAAATAGACCCCAACAGAACAGACTGACTGGAGAGGTTGGGCAGAATACCCAAAAGAAGGGTTTTTTTTGAACAGATTGATCTACTTTTTTTTGGGGAGAGAAAACCGGGAACGTTTAACGGTGATTTAGATAATCTACTAGAAAACACTTGGAGTCGAAGGGAGTGGTGAAAACCTGGAGATGCTGACTGGTTCTTTTTAAATACACTGCCATTAATAAAAGACCGGATGACTGACCCCTGACCGATGCCCCAGGGCCTGAAGATCAGAGGACAAAGGGGCGAAGCCCAGAGCAAGATGAACAAGTGTCCCCTGACTGGAAGACTAGCTGCCCGGAGGCCGGGGGCGAGAAACAGATAAATCCAAAAACCTCCTATGTTTCCAGATATTGAAAAAAAGCGGGAACGACCTTAAGAGGGGTGAAACCCCTAGACGCCCAGGTAAAAAATTTATTTGCAATTTAAAATGAACTATTGTATTTTGGTTGAATCCCATATAAGGCCATCGGCGTAGAAAATTAATTTTGATATAAATTAGGTGAGAACAGAGATAACAGAATTTTTCCAGAAGAATTTTGGATTTTGGGCAGTGCCAGTCTTTTATCTATTCAAGTAAAACGATAGTGAGGTGGGTCAAGAAGACTTGTACCCTGCTTTATATATATATATTGTGGTAAGGGGGGTTTTACCATATCTGTTACAAATTACTCCCCTGTTTAATTTTTTTTTTTAAAAATTGTGATCGTTGGTGTAGATATCGACCCCTAAATGCCATCTCAGACTTATTAATTTACCTGGGACCTTGTCCCAGGGGGGCCCTTCCCTAGTACTGTATCTCAACTCATTTTTTCTTATGTCTAGTCTGTATCTAAACTCATTCTTCTTATGATCTAGTCCCAATCTCAACTCATTCTTTTTTATGACCTAGTCCCTTATCTCAACTAAAATTTTTCTTATGATCAAACCCTGTACCCAAACCCATTCTTCTTATGCCCTAGTACTGTATCTAAACCCTCATCTGATTTGGGGCCCCAAAAATAGTACCTAGATATTCAGGCCCTGTTCATTGTTATCTTGAATTTGGTAGGGAGTACATGTGCCCCCTGTCCGTTTATCATAGACACATGGATGGGATATTTGTATGGACCTGTTTTTTGGCTTGTACGGTTTGGCAGTTTCATTAATATTTTTAATCTATTATTCGGATGACCCCCTCATATCTTCATTTCTTATGTCGTCTTATTTGTAATCTTTCTCCCCCATTCACCGTCTTGCATAAAAATATAAAGTATATTATAAGCCCCTACTTTTTTTCTTCCCTGCTATTGACTTCAGGCTGGTCGAATGCCTAGTTCATAGTTTTTAAATTGGGGTTTCCCAACTTCCTGAAACAGGCCCCCAATAATTGCTCCGTTCCTGTAACAATGGCATTAACATTAATTCTCTTTTTGACATCGTCCGGTGTGACTGTCGGGGTCTTACATGTGTTTTATGTTGATTTTGTTACCCTTTCCCTAAACACTTTTGTTACTGATGAAGGTTTTATATGGGTCCACGCCCGCCTGCTCAGTGTGTTCGTGGGGCGTTGGACGACGGGTGACCCCCCCCTTTAGTGCCCAAAAGTCACGGGGTTTTCCCGGTTTCGGTGTTCTTTGGCCCCAACCGAAGGGTTACGATATCCATGGCATCGAGCTGGAGGCTGAAAGATCAAGTGCTTCTGAATCGGGAAAAAAAAGTGAATCCCCCAACGTTTTACGTCATAATTTTAAAATTTTTTTAAAAAATTTTTTTATAAACAAAAGACGTTTTTTTTTTATAGGGAAAAAAACTAACAAAAACGTTTATTCTATAGACCGAAACTGACAAGACGTTTATTTTATATGGGGGAAACTGACAAGACTTTAAAATTTTTTATAGACGAAACTGACAAGACTTTTTTTTTATATAAAGACAGAAAAAACAAGACATTTAATATATAAACAAAAAATGACAAGACGTTTATTTTATATAGACGGAAAATGAAAAGATTTATTTTATATAGACAAACGACAAGCTTTTTTTATAGGAAAAACTGAAAAGGCGTTTATTTTATATAGACGAAATTTTAAAAAAGACCTTTTTTTATAAAAACAGAAACGACCCAAAACGTTTTTTAAAATAGACGAAACCAAACGTTTATTTATATAGACGAAAAAGGCAAAGAAGTTTATTTTTTTATGAAGAAACTGACAAGACGTTTATTTTATATAGACCGAAACTGACAAGACGTTTATTTTATATAACGAAAATGACCAAGACGTTTATTTTATATGGGGGAAACGACAAGACGTTTATTTTATATAGACGAAACTGGCCCAAAAAGTTTATTTTTTATAGACAGAGCAAAAAACCTTTATTTTATAAAACAAACTGACAAGACGTTTATTTTATATGGGGGGGGAAATAAAAATTTTTTTTATATAGACGAAACTGGCCAAAAAAATTGATTTTATATAAAAAGAAACTGACAAGACGTTTATTTTATATAGACGAAACGACAAGACGTTTATTTTATAAGAAAAAAACTGACCCAAAACATTTTTTTTTTATATAGGGGGAAACCCGACAAGACGTTTATTCTATTAAAACTAACTGACAAGACGTTTATTTTATATGGGGGAAAAGCAAACCCTTTTTTTTATATAGACGAAACTGACAAGACATTTATTTTATATAGTCGAAACGACCAAGACGTTTATTTTATATAGAGAAAAATTTACAATACATTTTTCCCTTTTAAACAGAAACGCCAGACGTTTTTTTATATAGACGAAACTGGCAAGACATTTATTTTTTATAGAAAGCAAGACGTTTTTTTTTTATATGGGGGGAAAATGACAAGACGTTTATTTTTATATAGACGAAAAAGACAAGACGTTTTTTTTTATATAGACGAAACTGACAAGACGTTTTTTTATATAGACAAGGGAGCCCAAAACCTTTATTTTATATAGACGAAAAGACAAGAAGTTTATTTTTTTATAGGCGAAACCTTTTTAAAAACGTTTATTTTATTAAAACAAAACTGACAAGACGTTTTTTAAAATAGATGAAACTGACAAGACGTTTATTTTATATAGACAGAAACTGACAAGAAGTTTATTTTATATAGACCCCAAACTGGAAAAGGGGTTTTTTTTATATAAACGAAACGACAAAACGTTTATTTTATATAGAGAAACTGACAAGACGTTTATTTTATATTGGGAAAATAAGACATTTATTTTTTATAGACAAAAATGACAAGACATTTTTTTTTTATAGACGAAACGGACAAGACGTTTATTTAAATAGACGAAACTGACAAGACGTTTATTTTATATAGACAAACTGACAAAAAATTTATTTTTTATAGACGAAACTGACAAGAAAATTTATTTTATATAGACAAACGACAAGACGTTTGAAAATATAGACCGAAACTGACAAAAGGGTTTTTTTTATATCGACAAACTGACAAGACATTTTTTTTTATATAGGCAAACTGACAAGACATTTTTTTTTATATAGACAAACGACAAGACGTTTATTTTATATAAAACAAACGACAAGACGTTTATTTTATAAAAATGACCCAAAACATTTTTTTATATAGACCGAAACTGGCAAAAGTTTATTTTATATAGACGAAACTGACAAGACGTTTTATTTTATATAGACCCAAACTGACAAAAAGGTTTTTTTTTATATCGACAAACGGCAAGACATTTTTTTTTATATAGAACCCAAAAGGGAAAAACATTTTTTTTATAGACAGGCGACCCAAAACGTTTATTTTATATAACGAAACTGACAAGACGTTTTTTTATATAGACGAAACTGACAAAACAGTTTTTTTTTATATAGACCAAAGGACAAGATTTATTTTATATAGACAGAAAAAGACAAAAGTTTATTTTTTTATAAACAGAGCGAAAGACATTTATTTTATGTAGAGCGACAAGAAATTTATTTTATATGAAAGAAACTGACAAAACGTTTATTTTATATAAACAAACTGACAAGACGTTTATTTTTTTATAGACGAAAAAGACAAGACGTTTATTTTATATAGAAAAACTGACAAGACTTTTTTTTATATGAACCCCAAAATGACAAGACCCTTATTTTTTTAAGAAAACTGACAAGACATTTATTTGATATAGACAGAAAAAGACAAGACTTTTTTTTTATTAGACGAAACTGACCCAAAATATTTATTTTTATAGACGAAACTGACAAGACATTTATTTTTTATAGACGAAACTGACAAAACGTTTATTTTATATAGCAAACTGACAAAACGTTTTTTTTTTATATAGACAAAAAATGGAAACGTTTATTTTATAAACGAAACTGACCCAAAACGTTTATTTTATATAGAGAAAAAGACAAAACCCCTTTATTTTATATTGACCAAAAATGACAAGACATTTTTTTTTTATAGACGAAACAAAAGACAATTTTTTTTTTATGAAAGAAAAGGACCCAAAACGTTTTTTTATATTTACGAAACTGACAAAACGTTTATTTAATATGAACCAAAAAGACAAGACGTTTTTTTTTTATAGACCCCAAACTGACAAGACATTTATTTTTTTATAGACGAAACTGACAAGAAGTTTATTTTTATAGACCCAAACTGACAAGACGTTTATTTTATATCGACGAAACTGACAAGACATTTATTTTATATAGACGAAACTGACAAGACATTTTTTAATAGAAAAACCGACAAGACGTTTTTTTTTTATATAGACCGAAAATGACAAAAACGTTTATTTTATATAGACAAAAAACCCGACAAAAGTTTATTTTATATAGACGAAAATGACAAGACGTTTATTTTTTATAGACGAAACTGACAAAAAAGTTTTTTTTTATATAAACGAAACTGACAAACATTTATTTTTTGTAGACAAAATGACAAAATTTATTTTTTTTGGGGGAAAAAGACAAGACGTTTATTTTATATAAACGAAACTGACAAGACGTTTATTTTATATAGACGAAAAAAAGACGTTTATTTTATTAAAACGAACTGACCAAAACATTTTATTTTTTTATGAAAAAACTGACAATACATTTATTTTTTATAAACGAAACTGACAAGACGTTTATTTTTATTTAGAAACTGACAAGACGTTTTTTTTAATATAGACGAAACTAAAAAGACGTTTATTTCATATAGACGAAACTGAAAGACATTTATTTTTTTATAGACAGGGAAAAGACAAAAAAGTTTATTTTTTATAGACGAAAATGACAAGATATTTTTTAAAATAGACAGGGAAAATGACAAGACGTTTTTTTTTATAGAACCCGAAACCAAGGGCGTTTATTTTATATAGACAAAAATGACAAAAGTTTATTTTATATAGACGAAAATGACAAGACGTTTATTTTTTAAGACGGGAAAATGACAAAGTTTATTTTATATAGAACCCCAAACTGACAAAACGTTTATTTTATATAGGCAAACTGACCAAAAAGTTTATTTTATATAAACGAAACTGACAAGACATTTATTTTTTTATAGACAAAAAATGACAAAAGTTTATTTTATATAGACGAAATGACAAGACGTTTATTTTATATCGACAAAACGACAAGACATTTATTTTATATAGACAGGGAAAATGACAAGACATTTTTTTTTATATGACAGAAACTGACAAGACGTTTTTTTTTATATAGACGAAACGACAAAACGTTTATTTTATAACCCGAAAACGACCAAAAATTTATTTTATATAGACGAAACGACAAAACGTTTATTTTTTATAGACGAAACTGACAAAAGTTTATTTTATATAAACGGGGAAACCGACAAATTTTTTTTATTAGACAAACGGCAAAAGTTTATTTTTTATAGACAGAAAATGACAAGACGTTTATTTTATATAAACGAAGGGGATAAGATTTTTTTAGAGAAACTGACAAAAACGTTTATTTTTATAGACCAAAAAGACAAACATTTTTTTTATATAGACGAAAAAGACAATCATTTTATTTTATATAAACGAAACGACAAGACGTTTATTTTATATTGACAGAAACGACAAGACGTTTATTTTTAAAATAGACGAAAACTGACAAGACTTTATTTCATATAGACGAAACTGACCCAAAACATTTTTTTTTATATAGACAAAACGCAAAAGTTTATTTTATATAAAACGAAACTGACAAGATATTTATTTTATATGACGAAACGACCAAAACGTTTTTTTTTATATAGACGGGAAAATGACAAGACGTTTATTTTTTTATAGACAGAAAATGACAAAAAGTTTATTTTATATAGACAGAAAAAGACAAGACGTTTATTTTATATAGACAAAAAACTGACAAAAGTTTTTTATATAGACGAAAAAGACAAGACGTTTATTTTATATAGACGAAACTGACAAAAAAGTTTATTTTATATAAACAGAAAATGACAAGACATTTATTTTATGTAGACGAAACTGACAAAAATTTATTTTTATAGACCAAACTGACAAGACGTTTATTTTATATAAACAGAAACCCGACAAGACGTTTATTTTATATAGAGAAACTGACAAGACGTTTATTTTTTTATGGAAAAACTGACAAGACATTTTTTTTTATATGGGGAAACTGACAAGACGCTTTTTTATAAAGGGGAAAATGACAAGACATTTATTTGATATAGACAAACGACAAGACGTTTATTTATATAGACAGGAAAATGACAAATATTTTTTATATGAACAAAAATGACAAGACATTTTTTTATATAGACAAAAAACTGACAAGACTTTTTTTATAGAAGAAAACTGACAAAACTTTATTTTATTAAACGAAACTGGCAAAACGTTTATTTTATATAAAAAAAAAGCAATAACTTTATTTTTTTATAACGAAATGACAAAAACGTTTATTTTATATTGACAAACTGACAAGACATTTATTTTATATAGACGAAACTGACAAGACATTTATTTTTTTATGGGGCGAAAAAGGGCAAGACGTTTATTTTTTTATTGGGAAAAAAGACATTTATTTAATATAGACGAAACTGACAAGACGTTTATTTTATATAGACGAAACTGAACAAGACATTTATTTTATATGGAAAAAACTGACAAGAAGTTTATTTTATATAGACGAAACTGACAAGACGTTTATTTTATATGAGGGAAAATGACAAGACGTTTATTTTATATCGACAGAAAATGACAAAACATTTATTTTTTTATAGACGAAACGACAAGACATTTTTTTTTTATATAGACGAAAAAGACAAGACGTTTAATATAGAAAAAACGCAAAACGTTTATTTTATATAGACAAAAAATGACAAAAGTTTATTTTATATAGACAGAAAAGGCAAAAGTTTTTTAAAATAGACGAAACGACAAAGTTTTTTTATTAGAGGGAAAATGACAAAAGTTTATTTTTTTATAGACCAAACTGACTGGGGGGGTTTTTTTTATATAGACGAAACGACAAAAAAGTTTATTTTATTAAAAAAACTGACAAAACATTTATTTTTTTAGACAAACGACAAGACATTTATTTTTATAGACGAAACCCCCAAAAAACGTTTTTTAATAGAAAAAACGCCAAAAAATTTATTTTTTATAGACCCGAAATTTTACAAGACGTTTATTTTTATAGACAAAAAAACCGACCAAAAAAAAGTTTATTTTTATAAAACGAAACTGACAAAACGTTTTTTTTTATATAGACAGAAACCCAAAAAACATTTATTTTATATAGACGAAAATGACAAACATTTATTTTATATAAGAAACTGACAAAACATTTATTTTATATAAAACGAAACTGACAAGACATTTTTTTTTTATAGACAAAAATGACAAGATGTTTATTTTTTTATAGACAGAAAAGACAAGACGTTTTTTTATATAGACAAACTGACAAAACGTTTTTTTTTTATAGACGAAACGCCCAAAAACGTTTATTTTATATAGACCGAAAAAATGACAAAAATTTATTTTATATAGACGAAATTTTACAAAAACGTTTTTTTTTATATAGACGAAACTGACAAAACATTTATTTTATATAGACGAAAATGACAAAACATTTATTTTTATGGGGGGAAAAAGGGCAAGACATTTTTTTTTATATAGACAAACGCCCAAAACGTTTATTTTATAGACAAACGGAAAAGGTTTATTTTTTTATAGACGAAACTGACAAGACATTTTTTAAAATAGACAAAACGACCAAAAACATTTATTTTATATAGACAGAAAAAAGGAAATTTTTTTTATATAGACGAAAACAAAACATTTTTTAAAATAGACAAAAACGACAAGACATTTTTTTTTATATAGACAAACGCAAGACATTTTTTTTTATATGGGGGAAAACTGACAAAGTTTATTTTTTATAGACAGAAATAAAAACGTTTATTTTATATAGACGAAACGGCAAAAAGTTTATTTTATATAGACGAAACGACAAGACGTTTATTTTATATAGGCAAAAACTGACAAGACTTTATTTTTTTATAGACCCAAAATGACAAGACATTTATTTTTTTATAGACGAAACTGACAAGACATTTAAATATAGAACCCCCAAAAAGACCCCAAAACATTTTTTTTTATATAGACGAAACTGACAAGACGTTTATTTTATATAGACGAAACTGACAAAAAAGTTTATTTTTATAGACAAGGGAAAAGAAAGACGTTTATTTTATATAGACGAAACTGACCCAAAAAATTTATTTTATATAGACGAAAATAACAAGACATTTTTTTTTATATAGACAAACTGACAAGACATTTATTTTATATGGGGGGAAATTTTACAAGACGTTTATTTTTTATAAAACGAAACTGACAAAAAGTTTATTTTATATAGACGAAACTGACGAAAATTTATTTTATATAGACGAAACTGACAAGACATTTTTTTTTATAAACCCCAAAAAAAGACAAGACATTTTTTTTTATATAGACGAAACTGACAAAACATTTATTTTATATAGACGAAACTGACAAAACATTTTTTTTTATATAGACAAAAAATAAAACATTTTTTTTTATATAGACAGAAACTGACAAGACGTTTTTTTTTATAGACGAAACTGACAAAAATTTTTTTTTATATGACAAAAATGACAAAACATTTATTTTCTATGGGGCAGAAAAAGACAAAAATTTATTTTATATAGATGGAAAAATTTACAAAACGTTTATTTTATAGACAAAAAACTGACCCAAAACCCTTTTTTTTATATAGACAGAAACTGACAAGACGTTTATTTTATATAGACGGGGAAAAGGCAAGAAGTTTATTTTATATAGACCGAAACTGAAAAACGTTTTTTTTTATATAGACGAAACTGACAAGACCTTTATTTTATATAGACGAAACTGACAAGACATTTATTTTATATAGACGAAACTGACAAGACGTTTATTTTATATAGACCAAAGCAAAAGTTTTTTTTTTATAGACAAAATGACAAAAAGTTTATTTTTTATGAAAATTTTCAAAAAATTTTTTTTATATAGACGAAACTGGAGAATTTTTTTTATATAGACGAAACTGACCCAAAATTTATTTTATAGACAAAAATGACCGAAGTTTATTTTTATTAAACGAAACTGTCAAAAAGTTTCTTTTATAAGAAATGACAAGACATTTATTTTTTATAGACCCAAAATGACAAAACGTTTATTTTTTATAGACAGAAACAAAAAAGACGTTTTTTTTATATAGACAGAAACTGACAAGGGAAATTTATTTTTATAGACAAAAAACTGACAAAAGTTTATTTTTTATAGACAAACTGTCAAAAAATTTATTTTATATATCGACGAAACTGTCAAAAAGGTTTTTTTTTATAGACGAAAATGACAAGACGTTTATTTTTATAGACAGAACTGACAAAACCCCTTTATTTTATATAGACAAAACTGACAAGACCTTTATTTTAAAATAGACCCCAAACTGACAAGGGAAATTTATTTTTATATAGACAGAAAATGTCAAAAAATTTATTTGATATAGACGAAACTGGAGAATTTTTTTTATATATAGACGAAACTGGCCAGAAGTTTATTTTATATAGACAGAACTGACAAGAAGTTTATTTTATATAGACAAACTGTCAAAAGTTTATTTTATATAGACGAAACTGGCGAGATGTTTATTTTATATAGACGAAACTGGCAAGAAGTTTATTCAGTTATCAGTTTATCAGTTTATCAGTTTATCAGTTTATCAGTTTATCAGTTTATCAGTTATCAATTTATCAGTTATCAGTTTATCAGTTATCAGTCTATCAGTTATCAGTCTATCAGTTTATCAGTCTATCAGTTTATCGGTTATCAGTTTTTCAGTTATCAATTTATCAGTTATCAGTTTACCAGTTATCAGTTTATCAGTTATCAGTCTATCAGTTATCAGTTTATCAGTTATATGAGAACTATCATCATAGCATTCCGGACACGTCCATATGTGCTGCGATCTCTGCCTCAACAAATTCCGCCTCAGAAAATCGTTTATATCTTGATATGATGCATTGAGACCACTAGGGCTCTACACACTACATCCTATGTTTTGTATTCCTGTTGTTCTTGTATTATTTGCTTAATATCTCTTTGCTAAAACAGGGCTGTTTCTTGTTTGTTTACATTGTAAAACTACCTTGCTTTGCGTTTATGTATTAATGTTCTCTTTGGTACATAGTTTGCTACAGTCGTACGTTGTATTCACCAATGTGTGAATAAGGCCATTATAAAACATCAAACACTTCACAAAGTGTGTAGAACATGAAAGATATTGTAACTTGTAAGATACATCAGACACGTGGCAGCTTAAATAAAAACACCCCAAACATTATAGCCACAAGACTACGGTGACATCTGTTGTCAGTGACGGTCATATCAATGAAAATTGAAAGACAAGGAAAGACTCGCCTGAATGGTGAGGGACACTGGTGACAAGAAAAACAAGCCTTCACGCAAAATCAGTAAAGGCTCCATGACCGAATGCATAGCGAGCAGACAAAACAAAAAATGCAGATAAATGATATTGATAACCGCCATCTTGTCAAACACAAACATTAAACATGCAGGAATTAATATGGTCGTTTTGTGACCATATTTGTGTGTACGCACGTTTGAACACGCCTTATTTGTACACACGATTGAACACGCCTTATTTGTACACACGATTGAACACGCCTTATGGGTGAGCACTCGGGCTGATAATGTAGCTCTGATTGCCTTCGCTTCAGACATTTCCTGCAGCAGGCAATTCTTGAATATGCGTGATTCGTTGGTTTATCATTTAAAGCATAATGTAAACAGTGATAATGCGTCTCTATGTTAGAATTACTTGATTCGCTCATTTGGAACATGTTTATTTTCGTCCTCTACACGAACTTGCGCCTGTATTGGAAGAATTCATTATTCGTATTTATCTAACTAACGCATGTAGATAGTGTGTTTACAGACTACACAGAACTAAATCACAAATTAATTGGCATTTGGAATCTATATATATATTATTGTTTCTTTGCAATATGATATTATTGGTTATTGGTTACTTAACTGGCGTCATAGAATGCCGGGCAGAGTCATAGATGCTCAGTTACTACCATTTGTACAGACAGTCCCCGTCCTCTAACTCGGCAAAGCAGCGAGCGAGGCCCACGGGGAAAAGCTACTGGTTCAATACGGCAAAGTACTGGCCAGCGACGATTAAACATTGTACAATGGAATGCCGAAGGTATTCATCACAAAAAAGCAAGCACTCGCAATAAGACTTGCAGAAGACAAAATTGATGTTGTGTGCATACAAGAAACCCATCTAAATGCACAACATATATTCGGGATCAGGGTTTACCAAACCTTCAGATATGTTATATTTTATATTTATATTATATTAAATAAATTTCACTCCGTATAGAACTTTTGTCGAATTCAAATCTCACTCTGTAGGGAAATGTTGAATAGGTCAAACATTTTTGTATGGATTTATATTTGTATATGAGAAACAGTTGATTATTATATCTCCTCTCTTTACCACAAATGGTGGCGTCTGTGGCTTAATGTATAGTGACTCGGTCTATTAACACCCCGTACTGAGTTCGAATCACGCTGCGGACAGTTTGGTTGCAAATTGTTTCGCTTGGATTTTGCAAAATGACGATGGCACCACCCGTTCAGAAAGCAATGGCAAACTACTGAACGTAATAATGCCTAGAAACATCACAGAGTTAAAAAGCCGGGGTTGATTCGCAAAGTTATGTAAAGGAAATCCAATTAACTTTTTTTTAACCACAAATACAGTACAGTCTGACAAGTAAAGACTATATTCCTAGTTCACGCAATCATTCCTGGTTTCTGAGACAGTTTAGCCATATCTCATCACCGAGTACGTACTGAATTAATGACACCAACTTTGTTCTTGGACTATACTTGTCCTCTAAATAAGAACTCTCTCTCGCGATCGTTCTTAAGGCCGCTTTTATCATTCTAATTTGATATATAAACAGACAAACACCAAGAACAGATGCACGTTCACAACCTTCAGTAAAATTTTGAGCTCTGGTGCTTATCCTTCGGAGGTGTGTTCGATTTCAACCAGCGTTTACTGGATTCGCTCTCCGTTGGCCCTTTGCTGTTCCCAGCCAAACCTGTAAGGCAGCAAGTTGCTATTTTCTTTTAGGGTAGCGACCCTTAAACGACCTACCTTCTCGGGTTGATGTCTGCCCAGCTAACGGGTCTTTCTATGGACTACTTAGTTTGCCAACCGTCCAGTTTATGTACGGTTTTACTCCGCTAGACTTTGATTGTCCCCAATCAAACTATAAGGCAGCAGTAGTTCCCTGCGAGCGGAAACGCGCACTGGCTTCAATCTGCTGCTGGACTTTCCAGTTCTGTGCACATTTGGGTCGCCCGCTCACCCTCGCACCTACCTCACCTGCCGCGTCTACCACTCCTGCCGTGCTTGCCGCGTCTGCCACGCCATCTGGGCCGTGCACGTTAGCCCACCGGTGGGCCCACCCGTGCATCGTCCGCATTCGTGCTCGCTCTGCCCTGGCGCCTGCCTCACAGTTTCCGTCAGTTGTCACCGTGCTCACATTTGCCTGAGATGTCTGTGCCTGGGGCTAAACTTGGGCCCCCACCCCTGCGATGAGGGCCCGAGTTTTGCTCTACGCGGGCCCACCCGTGCATCGTCCACATGCGTGCTCGCTCTGCCATGGTGCCTGCCTCACCATCTCCGTCAGTTCCCACCATGTTTACATTTGCCTCAGGGCTGTCCGGACCTTGGGCTTAACTCGGCCCCACCCTGAGATGGAGGCTTGAGTTTCGCCCTATGTTGGCCACGTCGCCTCGCTGGACGCACCTTTCATTCTGTGTTTTTCGTTCGCCCCTTCCCCACCACCCTCAGGGCTCGGAGTCTCGCCGCGTGCAACTCATCTCCGGCCCACTTCGGATTCGAGTTTCGCCCCATGTGGTCGACGACTCTTCTCGGGATGCACCCATCATCCCTGATGTTTATTCGCCCAGCCTTTTCATCGGCCTGGAGTGACGAACAGTAATAGGATAATATCAAACTTCTTCAATGTGTAACTTTGAAACAAAATATTTTTGTTGAAATATTTTTTTAAAGTTAAATTTTGGGCACTGTCTCCTACTGTCTCGTTTGCCCTTTTGTGTCACAGCGTTTTGTCCAAGACTAATGACGTTTTAAAAATAAGTGCGATATCTGTATAAGTTTAGTTAAACTCAGCTTTATAAAAGAAAAAGGTTCCAAATCCTTGGGTTCAAAAAAATTAGAAAATAAAAAAGGGGAAAAACCCCGGGGGAAAAAATAGTGTTTCATACTCAAAATCAACACGGCGTCATATTTGATTGGATATTTTTAGAAATTTTCACCAGCGCAGCCCGGACGGAAAATAAATTTAAAAAAAAGTCAGTTTTTTTTCGTGAATTTAAAACGCAAAATAATTGAATAGAAAATTTCTTTCATAAAATAAAATTGTTTCTTAAGTAACTATTCCAGATCGGGAAATTCTTTTATATGTTGGGGTTTTTTTTAAACAAATTTTTTCGAGGGGCATCCATTTTTTTGGAACCCTGTTTCGGGTCTACCATAAACATCATTTACTGAAACTCAATTTTTTTTCCCCCATAAAATTACAAACATTTTTCTTTCAAGGGCCTTTCGTTTGAGGGCCCAATAACCACCGACTTCCTTTATCGGCTCAAGCCTTTTTTGTTTTGACGTCCAAAACCCGCTGCATTTTGCGATCTTCTCGTGAATTTTTTTCGTCATTTTTTTTGTCAACGATACCCCACAATCTAAATACAAATTTTTAATTTTTTTTTTTATATTTCAAACATTTTTTTCCCAGTTGACTTTTGTATCATATCAACGGTAATTTAAATATCCACACTAGATCTAGCTGCCCAAAGTGAACCATTCGTCAGCGATGACGGCAATTAGGCCGTCTTTTCAATTTTAAATTTATTGGGGGAAAATCTCTTTATTGTATTGGATTTCAAATTAAAAAACTATAATCTTTTAGTATCCTTTTTTTTGTCTTTCTTAATTATAGGATTTATGTTTTTTAAAATTTCCATTTAAATTCCTCATTGCTTTCTCAAAAAAAAACTTTTAAAAAATAAATTTTTAGCAATTTCAAATTAACTATTAAGATTCACATTTTCTTTTTTTTTTAAACTTCCGTACCAATTTGTTTTTGGTTGAACTAAATGATTTGTGAAAATCATCTGTCTTTTAAGAAAAACATTGAACAAGCTTTTATGTTTGGTTTTTTTAGGACCTGAGCTTTTAGTAAAATTTATTAATCAAAGGGACATAAACACAATGATACAGCAAATCAGATCTTTGTATAAATCCTAATTTCTATATAGTTGAAGTACAGGTAAATGATTTACAAGTGTGTTTTCATTATTATCAAAAACTTTCTTGATTGTTTAAAAAAATGTATTGACTACTAGATCAACAATTTCATTGAATAATATCCTTTCTAATTTCCCCATGCTTGATTAGTCTTAATGATGGTCAAGCTTTAACACTTTCTGAGTAAATTATTCACACAACCTCTATCTCCAGTTTTTTAAATAAAGTAATAAATATATTTAATGTTATTGCAAGGTTGAAGTCAGTTGCATGGGGAGATCATAATGAATATTATTTATTGAAACTGTTGATCTAGTACTCATTATATATTCCACACACCAAAACAATTTGAAAATAATAAAAGCATATTGGTAAATTATTCACTCTAGCATCAGATGTTAATTTTTGTATTCATATATTTCTTGATTTATCTGCAATATGTTGTGCTGTTCTGAGTGACTCTTTGAATAATGTGAGTTTTATATATTTACTTATGTATGCACATCTCACATGCAAACATGCTGGATACTTATTTGGTAAATCATTTATATATGTTGAGTAAATATAAATGATCACATTTAGTTCAACCACTAACAAATTGAAAGTCACAGAAAGTTTACATAAAAAGAAAATGTAGATGATCTTGCAATAGTTACATTTGAAATTGCTACTAGACTATATTTTGTCACAAAGCTTCATTGCAGCTAAGCAATGAGTGCAATTTAAATGCTTTAACTTTAAACATGAAATGCCTATAATTAAGAAAGACAATTAAAAGGATACTGAAATGATTCACTGGTTATTTTAATTCTGAAATCACAGTACAATAATATGAGACTTCTCAAGTAAATCTGAATAGTGTACGATAAAGATCAGGCCAATCATTATTGCCGTCTATCGCTGACGAATAGTTCACTTTGGACAGCTAGATCTAGTGTGGGATATTTAATATTACCGTTGATACTCGATACAAAAGTCAACTGAAGGCATAAATAATGTTGAAATATAAAAAGAAAATTAAAAATTTGTATTTAGCATTGCTGGATATCGTTGACACAAGTAAAATGACGAAAAGATTCACGAGAAGATCGCAAACTGCAGCGGTTGTTATGGACGTCAAAAGCAAACCGGCTTCGTAGCACAGATAAATGGTAAGTCTGGTAGGTTATTGACGCCGTGCAAACGTAAAGTTCCCTAGAAGAGAAAAATGTTTCTAATAATGAAAATTTATGAGTAAAAGAAGTTATAATGCAGTTTCACTAAATACGATGTTTATGGGTAGTACCCAAGCGAAATTTTCAAGGTTAAAATAATGGTAGTGACCATCGAAAAAAATTTGTTCAAAATACTTCTGTAACTATAATCATGAATTTTCCAGATCTGAGAGTATGTTACAGTTACACGTAGACAATCGTTTTACTATATGAATGACACATATTTCATATGAAGCAATTGTTTACGCTGTTCTCATTCGATCGAAAACACAATGTGACTTGTGTTCCGTCGCGGACTGCGCTGAAAAAGTAGTGCAAATTACTAAAGAGCGGTGTTGGTTCACTGCATAAGAATTCTCCAAATCAAGGTCATCAGTAACCACCCACTGAAACCAGCACCATACACTTTATAAGTAGATAAGCTCTTTACCATATTAGGGAGGCAGTAAAATCCTTGCAACATTTGTTAGATAAGAGCAGTTCTGTTCTTATTCTCACTATCGCCTCTACTTTGTACGTGTTTCGCTCTCAGTAATAGCATAACTAACTGGAGTTATTAAGCCAGTCAGAGCAAGGTGGCAAGCTCTTTAAATGACTCGTGTTGAAGAACACCAACCCAAAAAAGTTTCATTGTCTGTTAAAAATCCATCTTTCTTAAATTGGACTTCTTCTTTCCAATCAATACAGATTATTTTTCTGTATTGTTCTTCTATTGCACTTATCTTTTCTCCCGCAATGTGCGTACATGGTAGTTCTGCAAATAAAGGCCTTGATGCTTGGTTTAACATTATCATAGGGCTCCCGTTTTGACAAGCACTCAAATGTATCTCTGGCAGGTGGAAGACGTGTAATTTGGTCGAGAGCTTCCTCTAACATAGCCATACAGGCTTTCAATTATAGCGTATTTCTTGTACTTTAAGTCAACAATGAGATCACTGAAAGTGAGATGATGTTTTTTTTATTAAACAAGAATATGTTGTTCTGTGCAACCTTATGTGCTCTAAAGTGCTCCCTTGTTTTGACCTATCATTATTTCACTGAGATGGTCGACAGAACAATGGCACAGTGACAGGCCACACATACAGCCAATTGAAGTTCTGCTTCCTTAACCTTATCATAATTTTGTCTAGGGGAATTCTCCACGTTAAGTGTGTTCTGTCCTGTTGATGGAGTCATCTGTGTTTTTCTGACTTTTCATGTGCAGTGAGGCTACAGGCTTTAGGACACGGTACAATGGAATAATTTACAAAAAACATTTTGTGATTTTTTTTTCACTTTCAACTCAGACGAAGTTTCATCTCTGAAACTGATTTTTGCGTGAAATCTGTTTTCCCAAAATCTTACAATGGCAGCAGCGTGCACATTGTAAATTACTTTACATGGCAGCCGTGTGCTCAATGTACTCGTAATTAGTATTCCCTCGCCATACAGGCAGATTTTCTCCGACTTCAGAGGTACTCACGTTATCGTCCTGAGTAAGACCAGGGGACTTGAACAAATGCCGGACAGTAGGATCGAACCCGAGCTATGAGGCGTCTCACAGCTAGCAGGCCGAGCTACTATCAACTACTCTAGGCAGTCCCCCACACATTTTGTGATCCATCAGAAGATCTTTTCGCTAATACAAAAATCTTTTCCCAATTGGTATTATATTTGTGACTACTATCATAAGATTGTGTCCATTTTTTTTGTCAATTTTGATAGATTTCTTGCAAAATTACACACGAATAAAAACAAAAAAACAGGACTGCAGTGCATAATCCGAGGCGCGAAAAAGAGCAAAGCAGGAAGTGATGTTACTTTCCATAATATTTCATAATCTTTAGTACTAAACATACTTTTTAACAATACCAACCAAACCCAATAAAAAAACCTATATTAAGTATATTTACCCAATTTTCTCTTAAGAATTATACACATTTTTAGAGAGAGAAAAATTGCATAGGAAAAAAGCAAAAAATCAGCTAAAAGGCAATACTTTTTGAAGCCAACCATTTTTATAAAGCCAAATTTCTTGAATCTTGCTTTAAAAAGCCACATTGGCAACCCTGGTCACAACGCCTATTCTGCTCTTTAAGATTTAACCAAATAACAGATTTTGCAGAATAAGGGTTTTCCCGGTACACATTTTTACTTGCAGTTCCGAGTAATCCTCTAACTTATGTAATCGTGTCTTGACTTGTTTTACATTACTCGTCCATCTGATTGCAGTTATGAAAATCTGTTCCATACACCTTCTTTGCTCACTGACCAAAAATTATCAAGATATACGAACAGGAAGACGGAAATAACTGAAATTCGGTAGTTGATTTTTAAAAAGCCATGACATCAGCTCAAGTTTAAGTAATGGCGGAGCAAGCTTTTTTTAAGATACTCGACTACTGTATTTCTCGATACCCCGTCCTTTCAGCAACAGGAAAAATAACGAAATCCAACATAGATGCATTCAAGAGCACTAAAAGTGCATTGTTCAATACAATCAGTGGCGACTCGTGATCGTTTTTGTTGGTGGGGCCAGACACAAATTTTCAGGAAAATCATGGCTTTTCCGAAAATTTATTTTAGAATTAGGTTATATTTTTATTTATTAAATAATAAATACACGTTACACATTATTTTTGGTGGACCTGGCCCCTGAAATATATATATATATATATATATATATATATATATATATATATATATATATATATATATATATATATATATATATATGACCTTTTCGTCTTTACAGACGGTCAATTGGCAAGTGTTTTACTGTGACAACTTCTGAGTTTTCGCTTTTCTCTTCTCGTTCAGCTCATACATAAGTCTCTTCTCAAAAGACTCTGCGCCTTATGCAATATGGCTTTCCACACAACTCTGTCATCAGCTAGTTTTCCCATGTGCTGGGACCTAAGTTTTTTATTGAGACTTTGCATATATTTTTATATCTGAGCAGTGGTCTGTCCTGGTGCCTCTTCTCCTCCGAAAGTTCACAGAACATTTGTTTTGGTATGCGACAAGTTTCCATTCTTCTCCATGCCCCAACCATCTTAGTCGTCACTACTGAGTATGCCCATGATGGAAGGCAGGTTTGCACGTTTCAGTAGTTCAGAGTTGGATATCTTGTCGTATCGCCTGATGTTCATAATCTTGCGAAGAGATCGAAGGTGAAAGATGTTAAATCTCCTCTCGTGTCTTGGGTAGGCTGTCCATTACAATATATGCATAGAATAAAGCCCGCTCAGAATGTATAGTGTGCATGTCCGACTGAAACACAGACTCCCGAGCACATCCTGCAGTCATGTCCATCGTACACACACCAACGAAACATAGCTTTATGAGCGAAGCTTACAGAGCAAGCCATGGGGAGCTCTCGAGGAACTCCAACTGACATGCAGCTTCATAGAGGCAGCCTATCTCCTGTTTTAGACGAGCATACGAAACCGAACTCGAAGAAAAAGACAATACAATATTTATCCCGACATTATGCTATCAGTGACGAAACCTCGACGCTGGCATCAAATGATAGAAGAAAGTTAGTCACACAGATGTGAAGTGTTTACACAGAATGCTGGGAGTAACAAGAAGATACCGGTTTAAAATGAAGGCATCACGAAAAAAAGGGTACACCATCAGTGCTGAACTTCATCAAGAAACAACAAGTTAAATGGTTCGGTCATAGAAGCAGATTACCAACAGACAATGTGCCTCAAAGAGCATTGTAACATTAATACAGTGGATACAACCTAAAAGGCCATCCACGCAAAGGGGATTCAGGAGAAAATAGGCGACGAAAAACTGTTTATGAAGCACACGCAAAAGCCCGTTCTATAAATCTCTTCTTACCCTGAAGGTGTGAGGCAAAACAGGATTCGATAAAGAAGAAGAAACTGTATTTCAGTATTGGAGTTTGTTATGCAGGGATTAAAGCCTCTTTGGGTCGAGTCACGCCTTTTCAACCTAAAGAGAAACATTGTTTTGGTTATATCAGATCGTATATTGTGTAGGCCAACAAACATGAGGAAAAAAATGAACTCCAATCGGAGAAGTTATTATATATATATATATCTTATATATATATATATATATATATATATATATATATATATATATATATATATATATATATATATCACTCTCTGTAGCAAATAATTAATTTATTTGATTTGATTTTCTATTGATTATTGGTTTCTAAACTGACGTCACTGCACTCCGGGCAGACCCATAGGTGCTCAGTCTCCTCAACAGATATCGAAGAGTATGCATACTGATGGTTCCGGTGGCTCGCTGATTTATTTTCTATAATAGCCAACAATAAGAGAAAAAATTAGAAATGAAGAAATTAGAAGAAGACTGGATGGGAAACCAGTCATTCAATCCATAAAAGAACAACAGATTAAATGGTTTGAACACCTGACAAGAATGCCCTGGTAGCGCCTACCACAGAGAGCCACACAGAAAAAGTATAATGAGTACAAAGCAAGAGGAAGACCACGCAAACGATGGAGCGACGGCATCAGGAACAGCCTTACGAAAATGAATATCAGCTTACAAAGTGCCTTAAAACAAGATCCCTACGCCCCCCCCCTACACTTCTGTAAAGAAGTAAATGGTGGAGAAAGAAGAATAACCAACGTGTAGGGTGTTGGGTATGGACATTTGATGAGGCAGTGAAAAGCATATGTGTGCTTTTGAATATGCGTGTTACAGAGGATTCCTCCATGTGTCATGAACAGAGAAGAGAGCAAGTGAATCTATGCAGAAGAAATTCAGGGTCAGATAAAGCTGGCTGATGCTACAGATGGGAAAGAGAGAATTGAGATATTGTATACGTATGGAGAGACATGAGGCTGGAGATGACTGTCGCGGAGGGAGGCATGCCGACAGGAGGAGGAGGAGGACCACGGAGAAGATGGATTCAGGATGTAACTGGTGGTTTGAACATGATGGCTGCAGAAGCAGGACATCTGGCCTATGAGAAACAGAAATTCCAGATTACTGTTGGGGTGGCAAAGTTCTGCTCAGTTCTGGACAAACTTTTTGATGATGATGATGATGATGAATAGCCAACTCTCTTTAATATCAAGCTGTTGCAGAACAGAAGCATTTGTTCTTTTCTCGAAAGGGAGAATAACTTCCCGGAATAGACAAATAATAGTAAATAGTTTAAAAACCATAATTTTTCGAAAATTTTGTCTGGCCCCACCAAGTAAATTACCAGGAGCCGCCACTGAGATCCACGTAAGCCTCTGGAGGTTAGAAACTTCGATAGACGACATCACGATCGACTCTATTATCGTGTCGACATCCCTCATACCAAAGCTGCCCTTTTGGGTCTTGTAAAGCATCGACTGAGAGTCAGATCACGGCCTTCGTTATTATCGCTATTATAGAGTCGGCTGTGGTCAGATACAACAATGACCCCAGTAAACGGGGTCCCAAATAGCCAATGGAGGGCAGCAGCAACGGCCTCAACCTCCATCCTTATACTGGAAGTAGTTGTCCTGTATGCTCCACGTTGCTCTGCAACAACCCTACCATGCGCATTAGTCAAGAAATTCTAGCCTGACTTCTCACCACGATGCACGGACCCATCGGTATATACAACAAGATCATCATCTCTTGCATTATCTTCTATCAGCTGCTTAACTGCAATTTCAGCCTTCATATTGTCACAATCTTTTCCAAGAGTAATCTTTCTCGCGATCACGCTAGACTGATGTACCAGATTTCCATACATTCTCTTATTCATGTGAAAATCTGATTCATCGGCTTTAGTGTCTGGTTTTAGCCAGCGTTTACTGGAGTTCGCTCTACGTCAGCTTTGGGCTGTCCCCAGACGACCTACAAGGTAGCAGGTTGCTATTTTCTTTTAGGTAGCTACCCTGACAACCTACCCTCCCGGGTTGTTGAGCATCATCTGACCAGGTTACCAGTCTCTTTTTTGGACTGCTTGGTTTGCCTGCCGTCCAGTTTTGTGTACGGTTTGCTCCGCTAGCCTTTGTCCCCAATCGAACTATAAGGCAGTAGTGGTTCTCTGCGAGAAGAAATGGGATTATTGTTCTCTGGATGGAGACCCCATTTTCGAGGCTCGCCACCGTTTTGTCTACCTCACGTTTCTTTAGGGTAGCCCCTTCCGTCCCCGATTTCTGCTATTTCCCCTCGTCCACTGACTGGGCCCGCCCATTTCTCTTCGTCACTTGTGCTCACATTGTTCTACTGGGCGACACCTTACCCATTTCTATCTCATTGTGCACAGTTTATCACCACTCGGTAGGTAGATGTGCACTGGATTCAAACCTTTGCTGGGCGTTCCAGTTTTTCTGCACATTTGGGTAGTCCTCTCACCCCTACGTTTGCCACGCCTTTTCGTCGCTCCATCATCAGCACCGTGCATGTCTGCCCCACCGGTGGGCTTACCTGTGTATAGTCCGTATGCGTGTTCGCTCTACTTTGGTGCCTGCTCACCGTGTTTATCACCGTGCTCACATTTGCTATGCCTCAAGACTGTCAGGACACGAAACGCAATTCGGCCCCCACCTCAGGGCTCAGAGTTTCTCCCCATGTGGACCCATGTCTCTTCTCTGGATGCATCCCTCATCCATTTGTTCAGCTTTTCCCTTCGGCCGGGAGAGACGTGCATTAATAGTCACTCTGGAATTCTGCTCGTCTGTGTTGCAGTGGATCTCATCTATCGTAACTGGGTCTCGCCCGAGTGGTTACCGGGGCCCAAATTAGAATATAAATAATAGAACCACTGTTACCTGCCAACGCATGTCGTAAGAGGCGACTAAGGAGGTTGGGCGTAGGCTAGCTCCACACCTTTAAAAAACACTAGATGGCTACAGAACGGAGAGCGAGCCAAGTAAACGCTGGCTGAAACCGGACACATCGCCGAAGGATAAGCACAAGAGCTCCAAATGGTGCTGAAGATGTGACGTTAAACACACCAATGCTAAGGCTGCATGAGTTGGATTTCCACATGAATGGAATTTATAGGGAGATCTGGTTCATCGGTCTGGACGGTGATCGAGAGATAGGGTAACTGCGTCTGCATCACTACTTATAACAGAGTAGCTCTCCCTTGATCCCTACCAGCTTAGCCAGACAGGAACCGTTATCTGTTTCCAGGGTCACCACGTGGAGGTGGAGTAGGATCTATGTCATATGCGCTGTCCCTAAGCGCCTTTGTCCCCCTTCAAGGGTATTGATAACGTTGCTGGTAGGTAACTGGTACATCCGGTTGCCCTCCTGCAACACCTTCCGATTAACCTTAGTAAATCCGTCCGAGTATGATGTCATTTATGAAGAATCGATACTAAAATATTGTTTGTCTGTAATGGTAATCGGAAGAGACCGGAAAGTTTCCACAGCTTATTTCCATCTCTTTCCAGATTAAGGCTTTGTGTTTTTTCTATCCAGCTGTTTCTAGCATTTTCATTTAGTGTTCGTTTGTATCTTGCCGAGGTGGCTTTAAGTTTAATGTTTACTTCTGTTGTTCTTTCTATTTCTGCAATGTCTCTTGCTTTCGTTAGTTCTACTTCTAGTTGTTCTAATTCGTCCGTCAAGAATGGGCTGTAGTTTGGCCTGCAACTCGAGGGATGAACTCAGTGGCTGCTTTTGGAGGGCTTTGTTAAAGTCTGCAACCCCAGTTTTAAGCATACTCTTGCGTATGTTTAGGGGTTCGCAGTATAGGTCTGTCAGGAGTGCAAATTTCCCCCAGTCTGCTCGTTTGTAGTTCCATCTTAGTTGCAGCTTTGGTTGCTGTGGGGAGTATGCAACATTTACGGCCAGCTTCACCGGTCTGTGGTCACTTCCTGCGAGTTGGTCCAGCACCATTCTATCAATTTTGAGGTGGATGTAACCTGTACTAAACGCCAGGTCTGGTGTGGAGGTGGTTTTCCAGGTTCTGGAGTAGTAGTTAGGTTTATCCTCAGCATTGTTGATTAAGTGTAGGTTACTGTCTATCTCCCAGTCCTCCACCTCATCACCTCTGTTATTAGTATCCTGGTAGCCCCACCGCTTGGAGGGACTATTAAAGTCTCCTACTACTATGCAGTTGGTTGGTATTATGTCCATGTTCTCCAGCACTAAGTCTTTGTTTGGAGGGCAGTATATGTTATAGATCTGATTGCTCCCAATTGGGGTTGTTTGCTCTATCCCTACAATTTCCAACTATCTACTAGCGCATACTGCTATTTCTTAACATGCAATCTCGTTTCGGTCGAGAATCAGGACTCCTCCTTTGGGTCCTTCCCTGTCTAGTCGGAAGGTATGATACCCTCAATGGAAAATCTGTGGCTAGAGTTTAGGTGCGTTCCTTATATGCATACTACGTCTATCTGCTCCTGTTGTAGATTTTTTGTTAATGGAACTTCTTCTGTAGCACTCCCTCTGCATTCCACTGCATAATGTAGAATGTTCTATGATTTGCTTCACTAGTGTTTGTCCCTGCTAACTGTCCCTGGCTCGGAGGCTTGGATCGATCACTCTTGGCGTCTGTCGAGACTCCAGTTGACCACTACTCTTATTTCGTATACTAGTCGATGTCGTCGTAAAAGATTGCGCTGCACATTGTGCACCGTCTTCTGCGGCGTTTCTGTCAGTGGGCCAGAAACCACGTCAATCATACCACAATCACAAAAATCGCGCACAGTTTATCCGTTAGGAATTTTCACAACCGCCATGTTGGCGACCGAAACATACGAATAATGGGGTAAGCGTTCGTCTATTCACTCGTACACAATGGGTTCCACATATGAGAAAGGAATTGATCCTCCTCCCTCCTGCACACTACGGTTTAGATATGTGAAGTGACAGGAACTTCATACCTAAGGTCTGAAAGGCTACATATAAGGCAACTTTATATATATATATATATATATATATATATATATATATATATATATATATATATATATATATATATATATATTTTATATATATATATATACAGTGGCAGCTCGTCATAAAGGCCAGTGAGGCCCCATAAAAAGTAATGTGTATTTATTATTTTATAAATTAAAATATAACCTAACACCATAACGAGCACACTATATATATATATATATATATATATATATATATATATATATATATATATATATATATATATATATATAAGGCTGTGAAAAAGCCGTTCTGCAAAGACACGCTACTTGATGATGACTATTTATATATATATATATATATATACATAGTAATTTTAAAAGTTTAACTAACATATAATAATAAATAATAATAATTCCTCTCTTACCGTTATACGTTACATAGGGCCTGCAAGTAATTTCTCCATACCACTCTATCCTGGGCAACTCGCTCAATCTCCTCCATGGAACTGAGACCGATATTTCCTACCTCTCTCAGCAAAGTTCGTTTCAGGGTCTCCTTAAATCGACCTCTCTTTCTTGAACCCTTTGCATCCCCCTTCAATGTCTGCTTTGATATTCGTTGATCATTTCTCCTCAAGGTGTGCCCAACATATCTCCATCTTCTCTTTCTTATAACAGTTGTCACTAGTGGTTGACCAAAACATGTCTCTGATTTCATCACTTCTGAATTCGTTCCATTTTATATTCATTATTTTTCGCAGACATCTATTTTCAAATGCATTCAACTTGCTTTCTATATCTTTAGTCTTTTTTCCAACTCTCGCTGGCATATGTTAGGATTGATACAACATTTGAATAGAAAATTCGTAATTTAGTTTTAATACTATATAACTTGCAGTTCCATATTTTATTTAGACTTTTAAAAGCTGATGTTGCTTTGCCAATTCGTATCATAATTTCTTTATCATAACTAACATATACACGCAATTAATTTACATAAATCGAAGTGAATGTTAGAACACAAAGAAACAAATGAATAGAAAACAAACAAAATAAAATTAAAACAACTTACTATCAAAATGAAGGTTGACTGGACAATTGTGTAAACACTTGCAAGTTGACTGGACAATTGTGTAAACACTTGCAGGTTGACGGGACAATTGTGTAAACACTTGCAGGTTGACTGGACAATTGTGTAAACACTTGCAGGTTGACCGGACAATTGTGTAAACACTTGCAGGTTGACCGGACAATTGTGTAAACACTTACAGGTTGAAACAATGCTGTAGTTAATATCTGTTCCTCTGTTTGTGATACTGTTATTATTTATTGTTCAGTACGTTGTGAGATGTTTGTAGTTTAGTTAGCTATTCCTTGAATGAATTGTGTGGACTGGTCTAGCTGTTGGTAGTGTTCCCTTTTAAAAACCAGCGCCTCACTTAGCATATCCAACCAATGAACTACTTGTGCTGATGCAATACTGGAGAAAAGTGGGAAGGGTAAAGGCACGAGCAGACGATGTTGGGGGGGGGGGTGGAGGAATAACGTGATGGTGCAGTGTGTCCAGGTTGAGAGGGGGGAGACGACGATGTATTTTTATTAAAGTGCATATCGATTAAATATGTATCGCTGGTTTACATCACCTGTGGTGTACGCGTTAGTGTAGTCGATGTCGGCGGCTGTCTAGTGGGTGATTGGAAAGGGAGGTTGGGGGACTGCCATTTTGAGAGTTGAATTTGAACAAGCGTGACGGCCGCAGTGTGAAGAAATATAACACTATTATCTTGTGTAAGATATCTTCTTTCTTTCTTTTCTTTCTCGAATCCTGTATGCCTCACAGCGTCAGGTCAGGAAGAGATTTCTAAAACGGCCTAGTATGCGCTTCGTAGATAGTCTCTTTCGTCGCCTCTGTTATCTCTGAGGTCCATCTTTTGCGTGGCCGGCCTTTTGCTTGTACCCATTGTATCGGAGCAGCATTGCTCTTTGGGGTGCACTGTCTGATGGTAATCTGCTTACGTGACCGAACCATTTAATTTGTTGTTTCTTGATGAAGTCTAGTACTGATGTTGTACCCACTTTTTCCTGATGTCTTCATTTCTCAACCGGTCTCTTCTTGTTACATCCAGCATTCTGCGTAGACACTTCATCTCTGTTGTGACTAGTTTTCTTCTATCGTTTGTTGTCAGCGTCCAGGTTTGGCACTTGTAACATAATGTGGGGAGAAAGATTGTGTTTGCATCTTAAAATTGGCGCCATTTGCCCTATCATTTGATTTGCTTTGTTGCATCTGTGTTGAATTTCATTAGTTATTCTTCCATTTGCTGAAAAATGCTCCCCAGATATCTTCATGTCTACCAAAACATGAGAGCTTTCATTGAACTGGGAAACATATGGAAGTCTTAAGAAATCAAATCTAGGACAAAAATTCAGATATTTCTTCTTCGGCGATCTCTGGTCATGCGCTTAATTTACTGTGGACCACAAACTGGGTAGTCAGCTTCAGGTCTGTCAGGTTTCTTCCTCTTCTTCGGCGATCTCTGGTCATGCGCTTAATTTACTGTGGACCACAAACTGGGTAGTCCACTTCAGGTCTGTCAGGTTTCCCCAATGTTTAGTTTTTAGGTCGACTCAGTGTGGCCACATATTGCTTATTCTTATTTCCGGAAGGAGTGTAACTGCGTCTGCATCACTACGTATAACAGAGTAGCTCTCCCTTGGTCCCTACCCGCTTAGCCAGACAGGAACCGTTGTCTGTTTCCAGGTTCTCCACGTGGAGGTGGGGTAGGATCTATGTCATATGCGCTGTCCCTATGCGTCTTTGTCCCCTTCCAAGGGTATGATAACGTTGCTGGTAGGTAACTGGTACACCCGGTTGCCCTCCTGCAACACCTTCCTTAACCTTGGTAAATCCGTCCGAGTATGATGTCATTTATGAAGAATCGATACTAAAATATTGTTTGTCTGTAATGGTAATCGGAAGAGACCGGAAAAATAGTTACTCAACTTTTCTAAATCAAAACAGAAAGTTGAGACGAATGAAATCAATGGACTTCTGATCTAAACATGTAAGAGAACGAACACACGTTTTAATTAAAATTCGATCTTGTTTACCCACATAATTATTACTCTGTATCGACAGTATAAATTTGTTCAGTTTACTTTAATGAATGCATTCATTAGTTAGTCAATGATTCAGTCACACACTCACTTGACTCACAGCTAACTCTAGATAACTTTTATATAAGTATATAATATATATATTAGTATATAGAGTTAGCTCTCTCTGATTCTACTGGATTCTCCGAAAGGAGTTAATTTTTATTTTTTATGTTTGTTGGCCTACACGCTCTGATATAACCAATAAAGGTTCGCCTTAGGTTGAAAGGGCGTGCCTCGGCTTAAAAAGGCTTTAATCCCCTACTAAACAAACAAACAAATCTCTCTGATTCAATCAGGGGTGTAAGTAACAAAAAATGGTTACTTCCGGTTTATTGTGCTTGACGAGCGAGCTCTTGTCTTGACTTGAGTAAAATTTAAAAAACTATTAACACCACTATACTTGAGTTATTAAGTCTTGCTGTCTGTGTACGACGAGTTTGTAAGGAGTTATAGTATAACTCTTGCCCGTCTTGTTACTTTAGCAGATTAACATTAGGCTAACTGTTCAGCTACTGTTGCCGTTGTTGTATACTTAATATGTATACTTAAACTGAAAACCACTTCCACACAAGCTGTCTACTCAGAATACTAAAAATAAATTGGCAGGACAAAATTCCAGATAGCAAAGTCCTCACAAGAACACAGATCCCAAGCGTCAACACCCTGTTGCAGAAGGCCTAAGTGAGATGGACCAGTCACATTGCTCGGATGCCTGATAAACGCATCCCAAAACAGTTGATGTATGGTGAACTTGAAGGGGGCAGACATTCTGCTAGTGGACAGATAAAAAACGCTTTAAAGACACTCTTAAAGTGTCTCTGAAATGCTTGGATTATAGACACCACATGCTGGGAATCCCGCTTGCAAGATCATCAAATGTGATGCTGTAACAACACAAGAGGAGCCAGCATAGGGTGAGAATCATCGTGCCGTTGTGGCACAGAGAAAATGAGCCGCGTGAAAATACAGAAGACATACATGCACATGTCTAACCTTCATCTTGTTTGCCCCACCTGTGATGGGGGATTGTGTTCTAGGATTGGACTCTACAGTCACCTCCGCACACACCAGAGGTGTAGCAGCACACGCCTGAGACTGTTGACATCATCCTAATGCGATGGACGGCTATTATTATACTTAAGGTACTAGTGACTCAATTATGCAGTGTCACTTGCTCAATTGCTTATAAAGTTTAAGTGATATAACGTGATCACGATAACCTCTAAAATGATTCGATATAGACATCCTTGCGCAAGACTAAAAATGTGGCGCAGTAATAACAGTGTCAACACAAGAGTAACTCACATAGCTTCCTTTCATTCGTTTGAAATATTGTCTGTATATCCAATGTTATCTCTTGTATAAGCGTCACTGTCTTCTGTAAACTCACACATGTCAGTGTTATTCCACTAGGCCAGTGAGTTTGCCTCAATATATCATATTTGGGACAGTCTTGATGTATGTACTCTGGGGTGCCTGTACATGGCTTCTTCTTGAAATGCTCCATATCGATCATAGGAAACAGGAATATGCCAAAAGGGAAAGGAAAGATCAATATTTATCACAATACCTAAAGGAGAAACCAAATTATTTACCAACCTAACCGCCCTTGTGATATCGGGCCCATAAGAAAGCATTGAATAGTAACACTGCAACCTACAAGGTATGTCATAAGAGGCGATGAGGTAGGACCTAGGAAGCTACCTAGTAAATAAAAGCATCGAAATAGCATGTACTAGCGTACTTGAGGCCACATAACTGGCACAGTGTCAATCACTCTTAGGCTCAGATCACATACAAATCACACAGAGTTGTTAACAAGTGGTCGATAGGAGCGTTCAGAAGAAGTACCAACTATAGAACAGTGGCATTGATTACACAAGTAAAATCTTATTAAAAATTATTATGAGAAGACTGTATAGAAAAATGGAAGAAAACATCAACATAACACAAGCTGGGTTTAAAGACGAAACAGAGGTACATGTGACCATAAATTTAACATGAGAACAATCATAGAAAAATCTAGAGAGTATAATGTAGATCTATACTAATGCTTTATTGACTACTCAAAGGCATTTGATTGTGTAGAACATCAGGAATTGTGGAAAATAATGAAAGAAATAGGGTTTCCATTACAATTAACACAGATCATAAAAGAACTTTATAGTGATCAAATGGTGGCTGTAAGAACATGTGATGATACATCAGATTGGTTTGACATAAGGCAGAAATCGGACAAGGCTGCATATTGTCGCCATGTCTGTTTAACATATATGCAGAAAACATCTTGAGGAATGTTACAGAAGACAGCGGAAATTAACAATACTATTCTTTTATAATCGGGGGGAAGAAATACCTGAACTAAGATATGCGGACTATACAGTGTTACTGTCAACATCACAAAAAGGGATTGAGAAATTATTAGTGTATATAAAGTGCAAGATAAAAAGCTAAAACAAAATATATATCTCAATGTGGTAAAACGAAAATAATGACAACGGATAAAATGAACATGACAAAAGATATTTTTATCAACGGAGAGAAAGTAGAAAGGGGAACAGTTTTGAATATCTTGGTTCACTGCTAACAACAGATGGAAATGGGATGAAGGAAATTAAAAAAAGAACAAACATGGCTTTACAAAAATTTAAACAACTCAAAACAGTATGGAACGGAACTGATAAGAAAACAAAGATCAGATTACTAAGAGCATGCATATTCCCAGTGGCAGCGTGTGTGTGGAAGCATGGACATTTAATAAGGCAGTGGAAAACATATATGTGCTTTTGAATATAAGTGTTACAGAAGAGTTCTTCAGTACATCATGGACAGAGAAGAGAACAAATAGATCTATCCAGAAAGAACTCAAAATCAAAGAAAACTGGCTGATGCTACAAATAGAAGAGAAAATTGAGATATTTTGGACATATCAAAAGACACGGCTGGGGAAAAACCATCATGGAAGGAGACACACCAGCAAAGAGGAGAAGAGGGAAAACCACGGATAAGATGGATTCAGGATGTAACTGATGGTTTGAACATGATGGCTTTAGAGGCGAGACATCTGGCCTAAGAAAGATAGAAATTCTGGAGGACGGTTGTGGTGACAAAGTTCTGCTCAGAACAAGCTATTTGATAATGATGTAGACCCAAAGATTTTACCACAAATGTCACCAAAGAACAAACATAAAAGACTTGAACAGAGCACAACAGATTGAGGTCATATGTACAGAAAACTTAAAATTAGTAAGACATACTTGTGGACTGAGCGTAGCAGCTGCAGGACACATTCATTATTCATGTAAACTCTACACGACAATCAGAGAAATATATGACCAACAGAGAAGGTGCTTCTAATAAATCTGATACGCTCTATGGACAACCAAGGCAAGACTACAGTTCATTGAAGCTATTGGTGTTGTGATTTAATGACAGACAACAGAACAATGAAGAAGAAAACAATTTCTTGTATAGCTACTTTTCCTCTTCCACCATTGACTTCTTTATAGAAGTGTTGGGGGTGAACGTAGTGATCTTGTGTGTGCTTGTTCTTCTCTTCCACCATTTACTTCTTTATAGAAGTGTTGGGGGTGAAACGTAGTGATCTTGTGTGTGCTTGTTCTTCTCTTCCACCATTTACTTCTTTATACAAGTGTTGGGGTGAACGTAGTGATCTTGTGGTGCTTTTTAAGGCACTTTGTAAGCTGATATTCATGTTCGTAAAGGCTGTTCTTGATGCGTGCTCCATCTTTGCGTGGTCTTCCTCTTGCCTTGTACTCAGTTATCTTTTTTCTGTGTGGTCTCTGTGTAAGCAATACCAGGAGCATTCTGGTCAGTTACACAGGTTAACCATTAATCTGTTGTTCTTTTATGAATTGCATAACTGGTTTCAATCCAGTCTCCTTCTGATTTCTTCATTTCTAATTTTGTCTCTTATTGTCACACCTGCAGCTCTTCTAAGACACCTCATCTCTGTCGTTATGATTTTCCGCTCATTAGCTGCTGTTATTGGCCATGTTTGACACGGTAACATAGTGTTGGCCAGAAAATCGTTCTATGAGATTTTATAGCTATGAAACTAGAAAACATTTCTTTGAATGCTCGATATTGACTACTTATTAAATCCCTCTTTGTGATTTGCATGTGATCTGAGCCTAAGAGCGATTAGACGTTGTGTCAGTTGCTGCCTCAAGTAGGCCAGCACATCCGATATTCTGCTACGCTTTTTATTTACTAGGGTAGCTTCCTAGCCCTACCTCAGTTGCTTCTTAGGATATGCCTTGTAGGTTGCAGTGTTACTATTCTTTGCTCCACTTGGGGGCCCTGGCAATACAGGACTTGTGTCGTTTTCTGCAAGATGGATAATTAAAAATTCGATAACTATTTCTTATCTATCTTCTTCTTCTTCTTATGCGTTTTTCTTACCAATTTTAATCACTCTTTGTGATAGGTTTGATCTTTGCCAAGAACGTGTATCCGTTGCACATTGGTTTGTTAGGCCCTAAACGCATAGACTTCTACACATTTAGGACATGTGCATCCGATTTCAGCAAACCTCCTTAGTCGCCTCTTACGACATGCGGGGCAGGTAACAGTGGTTCTATTCTTTACAACCTAAATTTGGTTCCCGGTAACTACTCGGGCGATCTTATCTATAATTATCTATATGAGGCCTCTAGGGCGAAATGGGTTTAAAGGGTTTTTAAACCCTTTCGTTCTGAAGGTTAGGTTGAATCCAGATCATTTTGCTAAGTTCACATGTGCATTTTTTCCCCCTGAGATTCCTATGATTGTTTCTGGTGTGTGCCCATGTGTTGCTGTGTCCCTAAGGGAACAAAGAATAGTAACATTGCGACCTACAAGGGATGTTGTAAGAGGCAGGGGCCTAGGAAAGCTACCTAGTAAACAAAAGTGTTGCAGAAATCAGATGTGCTGGCCTACTTGTAGGCGCATAACTGGCACAGCGTACAATCGCTCTTATGTTCAGATCACATACAAAGAGTGGTTTAACAGATGGTCGATATGAAGCATTCGGTGAAGAATGTTCTGGAGCTACAGATTTCATGCTTTGTGCAACAGTATTGACAGGCGGCTTGCTATTTCTGCAGAGAAGGAACAGAACCATATTGGGAAAAACAATGAAACCAATCATTCGCCTTTAGATTCTATTTTACTGCTGCCTTGTAGTTTGATTGGGGACAATCAAAGGCTAGAGGAGCAAACTGTACACAAAACTGGACAATAGGCAAACCAAGTAGTCCATTAACAAGACTGGTATAGCTGGGCAGATGACGCTCATCAGCTCGGGAGGGCAGGTCATCTACGGGTCGCTGCCCTGAAAGACAATAGCAATCTGCTGCCTTGTGGGTTTTGGCTGGGGACAGCACAAAGCTAACGGAGAGCGAACCATACACAAATGCTGGTTGAAACCGAACACACCACCGACGGATAAGCACTTGAGCTCCAATTGGTACTGAAGGCTGTGCACGTACATCCCGTTCTGATGTTTGACTGTTTATATATCACAATAGAATGATAAAAACGGCTTAAGAACAATCACGAGAGAGAGATCCTATTTAATTGTCTCAATTTGTTGATTATTATTTCCTATTATAGACTGACGATAGCAACATGGCAGCAAATTTTGATATGAGCAGCTTTATACGAACTACACCAGAGTCGTCAGAGTACTGCGGCCACTGTCACAGATTGGTAATTGTATGTACATGCTCAGACACTGGTCAATCAGATGTGTCCATTCTTGCAGGAGCTGAAGCAGATATCTTTAATGGTAACATTACATCATTTTGGAATATTATTTTTAGTATGGGGTGGGGAGATATTGTTTCATCCGTTTGCTGTTTGCCTGCTATAAATTGAGGTGTAGTCATGTCTGATTTTTGCGGGTAAGATTGCATTCCTTATCACCTGCCATTTAGGCACGCCTTACTGAGACTGCAGAGGTACTTGAAATTTAGATCCCCTGGGAAAGAATGAGTGTGAAATTGATTTATATATTGTATATTTTATTAATTTCAGAATTTATTTACTCGTACCTTGTTGGGATGTTAAGAGACAAACTTAAACACATCCCCCGTGTGTCGCTGGGCTCGTAAACGGAGCAAGAATAGTAGCACTGTGACCTATAAGTTATTTCGTAAGAGCCGACTGAGGTAGAGGCCTAAGGAGGCTACACTAGTAAATAAAAAGCGCCTTAGAAATCGGAAGTGCTGGCCTACTTGTAGGCACATAACTGGCACAATGTACAATCGCTCTTATGCTCAGATCACATACAAATCACACAGAGTGATTTAACAAGGGGTCAATATGGAGCGTTCTAAGAAGAAGATTATTGAAGAAGAAGATTTTTGGCTGAAATCGGATGCATGTGTCCTAAGCGTGTAGAAGTATATGCGTTTAGGGCCTTCAAACCAATGTGCAACGATACACGTTCTTGGCAAAGATCAAGCTTATCACAAAGAGTGATTAAAATTGGTTGTAAAGAACGAAGAAGAAGAAGAAGAAGAATTATTATATTTATTGCAGAAGACATAAATGTCTAAATATATTATCATGTTAATTTTCTGTGTTTATTTCAGTTGATTTTCTGGACATAGAAACAACTGTGGAACTTCCCTATAATGAACTGGACATCATAACCAACGCTGGTTTTGAATATGAAGGAGATATTGATTATACAGACAATGCAGGTGCTCATCCTAACAACAGTTTTTATAATTCTGGACTTGGCCAGGATCCTGTTATTATAGACAATACCAGGACACAACCTAGAAGATATTCAGTAGCTAATCGTGGTGATGATCTTGATATGATTGCCCCTATGTGCGAAAAAATTCACCAACATGGTTCTTTTTTTAATGTTGATGACTTTTCCATTGAGGATTTACCTGAAGAGATAAGCCATCCTTCAACATACGTTTGGTTAAGAAACTGTTTTCCTCTAATTGTGAGACTGCTTGGTAAGGGCACAGCCTCTGGTCGTGCGTGCCTGATTCATCAAGAGCTCCGTCAAACCATCCAATGTGAAAAAAACAATTGTCCATACTTGAAAGAATTTGGTCCAAACCATATACTGTATGGTGGGATTGGGATTATCACAAACCAGCATGTCGTTACAAATGATAAAGAAGCGACCGCAACAAATATTGAGTTCTTTTACAATAGCAATTGGCGTGAGAATGTAGTGAAAGAGTACGGCCATAAACTACACACAACTAACAGAAAGATGGACTACAGCATGTTTAGTTGTTTGTTCCAATAAAGAACTTATTACAATGGTTGCTACTTTTGATACTAGAAGGAACTTTTCTTGGTTGACGATTCCAAAGAAAATTAGAGAAAGTGCTAGAAAATTTGCTATTGTCATTTCACATCCACATGGAGCTTCTAAGAGACTTAGTATTGGAGATGTGATTGAGCGTAAGATTCACATTAAGAGTGATAAAGAATATGAGATTTTGAAAATCGTGAGAAATATTTATGATTTATGTGAAAAAGTGGGCCTCATGGGTGTGTCTAGATTTGAGGCATATTGGCGTGAGGTTTTAGATATTGACCTGCCATACACAGTAACGTGGTACACTGCCCCGACCTGCAGAGGCAGTTCAGGAGCCCCAGTGTACATGGGCAGCACTGTTTTAGAGACGGGAGGAGATAAATCAGGCACACACTCATAGAGGAGTGGACAACAGAACGTTACAATAACTGCTTCACATAAAGAGATGTTTTAGACATCGCTAACGGTCAAAAACACAAGTCAATGTCAGCAGATTGTATTCCTCACTGATGCACTGTCAGTATTGCAGGCCATAAATAGTGGAAAACTGCCAGAACTAAAAGAAACATTAAGTGAGCTGAATATCGTAAGAAGGGTGGTGATGCAGTGGATACAATCACACTGTGGCATACCAGGAAATGAGAGAGCAGACAAATTAACTAAGGAAGGAGCAACAAAGGAATCAAATAATCACTTTCCAGGAAAAGAAAACGTCAATGCCATTAGAAAAGAAGACCAGCAAAGAGACAATTACCACTATCTAGATAGAGCAAGGCGGATGATATTGTTTCAACTCAGAACTGGACACAATAGACTGAACAGACACCTACACAGACTAAAACTAGTTCCATCACCCACATGTGCATGTGGACAGACAGCACAACACTGGACAACAGACAGACATCCATGCAAAGCTGTTTGGAAACCTTGATGAACTATCAAACACAACATACATCTGGAGAACCGGACTCATTGTGTAGACATTGAACAACAGCGAAGAAGAGACCTTCTTCTTATGCTCCATATTAACCACTCTGTGTGATTTGTATGTGATCTGAGCCTAAGAGCGATTGTACATTGTGCCCGTTATGCACCTACACGTAGGCCAGCACATCCGATTTCTGCAATGCTTTTTATTTACTAGTGTAGCTTCTCTAGGTCCTACATCAGTCGCCTCTTACATGCCTTGTAGGTTAGTTAGTTAGTCTTTCCTCTTGGGCCTGTGGGCGGAGCATAGGGCAGAGGTCATAGTTCTCCATGTCTCGCGGTTCGTTGCTATCTGTTTTGGGTCTTTAATGTTTACTAGACCCATCGTTGAGCCTTCTCTGGTGATGGTTCTACGCAGAGTCTCTCTTGGTCTTCCTCGTTTTCTTTTCCCCTCTGGTGTCCATATGAGGGATTGGTAAGGGAGTCTTCTCATCCATTCTAAGTGTGTGGCCGATGTAGTTCCAGTGGCGCTTTCTTATAAAATTTGATACATTTTCTTGCTTGGTCTCTTGTCTTATTTGTGTATTGGGTCTGAAATCTGACCATTTGAGGTTCAATATTCTTCTAAGACATTTATTCTCAAAGTTATCTAATTTTCTTTCTAGAGCTTTTGTTGCTTTCAAACTCTCGCATCCATAAGTTAATACTGGAATCACACAAGAGTTAAAGATCTTTAATTTTAAGTGCTTGCTGAGTGAATTGGACTTCCATATATTTGACATTTTGTTAAAAGCACTTGATGCCAATGCGATTCTGTGTAGGTTGCAGTTATACTTTCTTTGCTTCCCATGTCTGCCCGCACCACGGTGGAACCAGAAGAAGACCAAGCGGTTAGATTTTATGATAACTATAAGAGCTATAGATCACATGGACTTAAAATTTATAAACAACACTAAGAACTCTGTGGTGTATGAAGACACTAAAATCGATGTTGAATTGATCCAGTTATTTAAGCAGTTTGAGTTACCTGTTGTACAAGTAGAACTGGATGACTGTGGGGCAGAGAGAGGAGTATGTTTAACCAGTGTGCCACATGGACCATCGGTATGCATACTCTTTGATATCTGTTGGGGGAGACTGCGCACTTATGGGTCGTAGTGCAATGAAGTCAGTTCAGTAACTAATAACTCTTTCTTTTGTCGTCACGCTGTTACCAGGTTGTTGCCCAGTGTCGTGGTTTTCTGTTTTTGTCTTGCGCTGTTCTGGTGGCTTCGGTGATTGTTATTTTTGTTCTTTGATAGGATTCTGCTATGCCATCTAACTATCTTTTTCATGGTCTTCTTCTACCTTCTTTCCTGATGTTCTGCTGTAGAAGACTCTGTATACTGAAGAGTTTGGATGCATTCTTATTAAGTGGTCAAACTACTTCATTCTTCATTTCTCAATGTAATTCAATCAAGATTCTGTGCCAACTTTATTTTTTATGCTAATGTTGGTAACTCTTGTCTTTTCTGGTGTTGTTGGTAACTTTTCGCAGGCAGTGCGTATCGTATGTAATTTTTTATGACTGTGCTTTGCTCATTGTCCATTGCTAATAACTAATTTATTTCATGTATAAGATCATTTCTTCAAGTCATATGATTAACAGATTAATAAATGGCATGAACATCATATTTATAGACCACAATAAGAACTAGTCACAACAGAGATGAAGTGTCTAAGCAAAACGCTGGGAGTATCAAGAAGAGACTATTTAGAAATGAAGACATCAGGATAAATGTGGGTACCACATCAGTACTGAACTTCATCAAGAAATCACAAATTAAGTGGTTCGGCCACATAAGCATATTACTAACAGACAGTCAGCCTCAAAGAGCAATGCTACTCCAATACAGTGGATACAAAGCAAAAGGCTGTCCATGCAAAAGGTGGACCACAGAGAAAACAGGCGACAAAGAACACTGTTTATGAAGCGCGCACAAAAGTCGGTTCTATAAATCTCATCTTATCATGACGAGTCAAAACAAGATTAGAGAAAAGTAAGAAAACTAAGACCTAATCTATCTAATGTATAAAGAACATTTTTCTATGTCATGTGATTAACAGATTAATAAATTGCACAAATATCTTTTCTTCAACGCTCCATATCGACCACTTGTTAACCACTCTTGTGATTTGTATGTGATCTGAGCCTAAGAGCGATTGACGCTGTGCCAGTTATGCACCCACAAGTAGGCCAGCACATCTGATTTCTGCGCTGCTTTTTATTTACTAGGTAGCATCCTGCAGCCTACATCAGTCGCCTCTTATGACATGCATTGTAGGTTGCAGTGGTACTATTCTTTGCTTCCATGTGGGCTCCGACACCTACAGGGTGGTATAAATATTAGATTTATAGATCGTACGATATCCACATAGAGAACCTGATTATAGAACAAATATCAATAAGACTGGTTCCATCACCGATGTGGACAGACAGCAGAACACATCCTGCAAGATTGTTACCTGATGAATTAACTGCAGAAAGAACAATGGCCAACAGAGACAAAAATCCATGCAAAGCTGTTTGAAAGCCTTGATGAACTAACAAACACAATTTTTTTTATTGACTATCGACACATGGATGATGTGGTCAACATGCTGGCAGCGTTTACTTTCCATTGTTTCATGATGTCCAATTAAGGATGGGTTGATCGGACAGCCTGGAAAAATGTCACACTGGGGAATTAAGTCCAAAATTATACTCTGTAGAGCAAATGCACTAACCACTGCATTATCACCGCTCTTAATCACATATACCGTGATCGCGTAATGGTTAAGATGTTTGCCTGTCGTTTTGAAGGTTGTGGATTCAAACCCGAACCGAGTCACATGTGCAATTTTTTCATGAGATTCCTAGGATATGCCAGACCTTCGTGGTAGAGAGAGAAGATATGCTACCAAACTTATCATGGGTGCGGTGAGCAAATGAACTTTGGGCTGGCTGCTGCGGCGGAGGACAAAGCACACATGGAATAGCCATAATGTCGATCACATAACATATGAAACTGCCTTGATTTTTTAACTTTCATTGTTTTAAGACTTCCTTGTATATGTATACTAATTTATTAATTGCAGACTTCCTTTATTTTTTTATTGTATGTTTACTTATCATCTTGTACACATGAGACATTAAATTCTTGTAAATTCATATTTGAAGATGTAATCTCTGATGTTGTTTCTTATTCTTCAAACCAACCACTTGTTAAACTTTTACCTTTTATGATCTGAGCGAAAGAGCGATTGGACTATTGTCATTGCACTTCAGTGAGTAACCATATGTGCTCCAATCCTTTTCTTACACAGAAAGATCTCAGCGACAGAGCACTAACTCCATAGCACCAGCGAGGGTCCCAGTGTAATTTTGAAGATATTTTGTAGGAATTTTATTTCTAATCTTCTTCTTTCGTTAGTTCTTTACCAATTTTAATCACTCTTTGTGATATGTTTGATCTTTGCAAGAACGTGTATACGTTGCACATTGGTTAGTAGGCCCCTTCTTCTTCTTCTGCATTCAATTTTTGCTATCGACTACTCCGGTATGTGTCATAAACAGGCGTGCCCCTAGGTCTTCCCCGGGTTTCCCCCATAGTTTGTCTTGTAGTGTTGTTTCTGTTGGCCAGATCTCCAATCTCACTACTCAGACTGGGGCAGTCTTGCAGGATGTGCTCTGGGGACTGCTTTGGTGCTCCACAGGTGAAGGCCGCCGAGTCCCTCAGACCCATTCTGTGGAGGTGTCCTCTGAGACTGCAGTGTCCCGTTCTAAGTCTGAAGATTGTGGTCTGTGCTTTTCTGTTTACTGTATTTGTACTATCGTGCTCTGGATTGTATCCTCCATTTGTTTTCTCCAGATCATTTTCCTGGATTGTTTCAGGAGAGTCTTTGCTTCTGAAAAACTTTGTGTTGGGTAGTGTTAGGCTCCCCAGCCTTTTGAGTTTGTCAGCCTTTCATTTCCTGGTATGCCACAGTGAGCTGGTATCCACTGTAAGACCAGTTCAGATTTTTTTGACAACAAGCTGATATTTTGCTGTATGTCCTGAATGAGCTTGTCTTGTCTGGGACTTGAGATAGCCTGTAGAACGAATCTTGAATCGCTAAAGACTGCAATATTTTTGCTGACACTGCTGGTTGTTGAGAATCTGTATGGCTGCAAGAAGGCTGTTGCCTCTGCTCTAAAGTTGGTGCATGTTTCTCCTGCTGCCAGAGAGTATGTTTCTGTTTTTCCCTTTGAGGGTGAGTGATGTAGATTCCGCTGCCTCCTTTCTGGTAGCATCTGTAGCTGAGCCATCTGTGAACACGTGTCCATGTGCTGGTGGGATATTGCTCTCGTAGCATTTGGAGTGAAATGGTTCTTTGCTCTGTCTCTGTTTGTATTTTTTGGAGATTATTCCTGAGACTTCTAGGTGTATTTGGGCCGTGTTTTGTAGCATGTCCATGGCTCTGGTATTATGGGTTCCAACATTTCTGGGTCAGTTTCTAGGATGTCTGTATGTTGCAATGAAATTCTCTGGCCAGATGGTTGGGACTTTCCTTGCAAGTCTGTTTTTTGTTTTCTCTTGGAATTTTGTGTGTAGAGGGTGTTCTTTTTAGCGTTTATTTTTTCAAACTGGGTGAGTGTTTTAAATTTTTTCTGGGAGTTCTAGAGGCTCTATGTCTGCAGTTTTCCATTTCTACCATAGGACTGCTTTTCATTGCTCCCAGAGTTATTCTTAGGCCCATGTTTTGTACCTTGTCTAGTTTGTGTGTGTTTGTTTTGGCTGCTGTTGTCCAAGAGCTGGAGCCGTATTCCATGATGGGTCTGACTGCTCCCGTGTAGACCTGCTTTAATATTTTAATTTGCCCCAGGAAGTGCCAGCTAGTTTCTTCATCACAGCAAGTCTTTGTATGGCTTTTCTTTGAATTTGTTCTATGTTTGGCTTCAGGTAAGTCTGCTGTTCAGGTGTTTCCCAAGGAAGGTGGGTGTATCTGTTTGGGTATTGTTCGTTTTCTAAATTGATGGATACTTTTTCCTTGTGTGGGGAGAGGAAAAAAACAGTTGCTGTGGTTTTTGTGTTTTTAATTTTGAGGCCCCAGCTTTTTGTCCAGTTCTCCACTTTTCCACTGTTTTTTTTGTAGTAGATAGGATGTTTTTGAGTGTGTTCTGCAGCTGTCCAGATTGCGAAGTCATCTGCATGTAGGCTGTTTGAGACCTTCTGGGGGCAGCATTTGGTGATGTCTTTTATGTATATTGGGAATAGCATTGGTGCTATCACACTGCCCTGTGGAACTCCTTCCTTCATTTTTGCATCTTGCTGAGGTGGTTGTCTATTTTTACTCTGACTGTCAGTTGGGAGAGGAGGTTTCTGATCCAGGAGAACATGTTGTGGGAGACTCCTGTTTGTAGGACTTTCAGCATTAGGCCATCGTGCCATACTGTATCAAATGCCCAGGACAGGTCAAAAATATGGATGTTACTTTCTTTCCCTGGAAGGCGTTTTCAATGTCCTGGGTGATGTAAGCCAGTTGGTCCTCTGTGCTTCTGTTTGTCTGTATCCGGTCTGGACGGGGGTGAGCAATGAGTTTGTTTCCAGGTACCATGTCAGTCTCCTGTTTACTAGCCTCTCCATCAATTTCCTTGCACAGCTGAGAAGGCTGATGGGTCTGTCATCAGTTCCCCAGGTGGCAGGGAGGAAGGGACAGTTAGCCATATAGTTAGTGTAGTATAATTAGGATATTTAATAGTTGAGACTTGTTGCATTTCATAAGTAGAAGTGCAACACATAACTCTGAACATGACGCTTTGCGTAGTAAAATAGGACGATTTAGTAACAGTTGCTAAGAAGTTAGTAAATAGAGAGACGATACAAACACTGGACACTGATGGACTTTAATAGTCTGTCTGTTAACATCAAATAAGATAAGGAAATCAAACAATAAACCTTGGTCGTTTCTATGTTGTATCATTATAACTGTTGTGAATACCATCAATAAACACGAAAAAGGAACCATCAAATAAATAAACAAGCAAAGCATAGGGAAAACAGAACTGCAGCCAGAATACCTCCTCCACCTATTACAGGTCTATAGCTCTTGGGTCATTTTTGTCCTTGTCTGGTTTCAAGATGGGGTAGATGGTGCCTCCTCAGGTTGATGGAACTTGACCTGTTTTCCAGCTCTGGTTGAAATGCTGAGGAAAAACCCTTTTCCAAGAGGACCAAGGTGTTTAAGGAATTCATTGGTAATTCCATCCGCTCCAGGTGCCTTTTTCTCCTTTATCTTTTTTATTTGGTCTTCTAGCTCCTGCAGGGTAAACATAGCTGTCATGCTGTCTGTTGGGATTTTAGAGTTAAGACTATTCAATAGTTGCTTTGACTGGTTTTTAACTTCCTCTTTTCTTGCCTGTTGAATTTGGACTTGACTTTCCAATTGATAGGTTCTAGCTAATAGGTCTGCTGCTGCTCTGCTGGTGACAAATCCTGTGTCTGTGTGTAGCACAGTTTTGGTCCGTTCTGTCCTGCCACCATTTAGGGTTTTTGTGAGGTTCCATAGTTTTTAGTGTCTTTCTCTAGATTTAAGGAGGCAGTTTTTCATGCCAACTGTCTCATGCTTTTTTAGTAAATATTGCCTTTGTCTTGTTGTGTAGGGTAACATTTTCATCTGTGGGGTCTGCTTCCATGTTTTCTCTTTGTATGCTGAGTTCAGCTGAAGCTCTTCCCGTTTAGGGACCAATAGGTCAGTAGTCTTCCTCTTGGTATACTTTTTTTTGCTGCATCTAGAACCCAGTTGTTGAATGTTTGGAGTTTATGTTTAGGGTTATTTTTAATTTTCATGTTCTTAATGGCTTCTTCTAGGTGTGAGAGAAAATATTCAATTTGCTTTCTTATAGTTCCAGCTGGTGGTGAGTGTTTCCTTTGGGGTGTTCCTCTGTCCCCTTTATGGAGATTATTAGTGGGTTTATGGTCACTGCCCTAGTTGATTGCACACACTTCGACGTGAATTTTTCAACATCTTCAGTCGCTATTGCTAGGTCTAGGTTGCTGGTTGTTCTCCAAGGTCGGGAGTAGTATGAGTGTGGGTCACCAGGTTTGTTTAGCAGAACAAGACTGTTGTTGATGATGAAGTCTTCCACTTCCTCTCCTTTTTCATTTAGTCAAGTACCCCAGCTTGGGGAATGGCTGTTGAAATCTCAACCATAATCCAGTTTTCTGTGTTTGGTTGTATATTGTTTAGTGGATAAATGTTGCAAATTGTGATTTCCTTGTTGTTGGTTTTTAGGCAGATGGTTATCGCTTCTGTATCGGTTGATTGGGAGCGATGCGTTTCCCAGGCTGAGAACCTGTTTTTGACGTCCGTCATGACTCCCTTAGGTCGGTCTTCCGCTGAAGATTTCATATCCTCTAATGGAGAATCTGTGCGTGCTGATAAGATGTGTTTCTTGGATGCAGCACACATCGATGGCGTGCTCCTTCAGAAAGTTTTACAGCTCTATTTTTTTTGTTTCTAACGCCTTCCGCGTTCCACTGCATTATTTTCAAATCTTGACCCGTGTGTTTACTCGTCTTCTGGTTGGTCTGAGAGTGTGAGGAATTGTGGTTGCTATTGTGTTTGGAGAATGGGGTCCCGGTGTTGAGCCTGTCTGGTTTCAACCTATAAATATGACACCGTACCGGAGTAGTGTTGGTTGCATAGCTTCGGTTGTAGTGCGTAGATGCACGTTTTTTTTTCCGTGCCGCTTGGCATGTATCTTCCGACTTCGACGGTTGAGATTTCATTTCTGGAATCCTCCTACCATAGGCAGATTGCCTTTCTCGGCTTAAGGGCTGGTAGGCCCCTAAATGCATAGACTTGTACACGTTTAGGACATGTGCATCCGATTTCAGCCAAACTTCCTAGTCGTCTTACGACATGCGTGACAGGTAACAGTGGTTCTATTCTTTACACCCCAAATTTGGGCCCCGGTAACCACTGGGCGAATCTTTTAATGAATTTTGCCCAGACAGCGGCTTTTCCCGCATGCTCTTCTCGATTTTGAACTGCCACGTTTCTTTCTTCTTCTTCTTGTCGTACACTGCTACCGGTTGTTGCCCAGTGTCGTGGTTTTCTGTTTTGTCTTTCGCTGTTCTGGTGGCTTGTGTGATTGTTATCTTTGCTCTTCACAGGATTCTGCTACGGCCATCTAACCATTTTCCGTGGTTCCTCTTGCCTTCTCCTGATGCCTTTGTTTGAAGACTCTGTATACTGTGGAGTTTGGATGTATTCTTATTAAGTGGCCAACCCACTTCATTCTTTGTTTATCTATATAATTCAAGCACGGTTTTGTGCCAACTTTCTTCTTATGCACGGTTTCTTTACGTGCTCAAATTGAACAAATGACCTACGTTTTACGTCTGTCTCCATAGGACTAGGAACTGATCTCACCTGCAGAGATCGGACTCTTTAAATATCTGTTGACTCCATGAGAGCAAACCAGTACCTTTGTCGAGAGGTGAGCCAAGATGCTTAGAAACTGTAAATGTTCTGAAGTTTTGATATATAAATCTTAAACTGTAAGACACATATCTTTGAAATTCTCCCATTGCACTTTGTCAATTTCTGGGTTTCAATCAGTAGATACAACTTAAACTGTACATACCACAGCATATCAAGCGACAGACATGCATATTCTTTAAACTGATCATAGTTAAACCTGTACGCATAACGGCAAAAGAAGAGGACAAAACAAAACGTAGACTAGATAAATTTTCTATGATTAGTATGTTGCTTTGAAAATATAACCGTATATGCTTTGTTCAAATATCTTTCGCCGAGTGGTTACCGGGGAAATTTGGGTGTAAAGAATAGAACCACTGTTACCTGCCATGCATATGTAAGAGGCGAATAAGGAGGTTTGGGTGAATCGATGCACATGTCCAAACGTGTGAAGTCTATGCGTTTAGCCTATAAACCAATGCAACGTATACACTTTCGCAAAGATCAAATCATATCACAAAGAGTGATTAAATTGGTGTAAAGAACGACCCAAAAGAAGAAGAACATATCTTTGGAAGTCTTGCTTTCAGCCTGTGAACATCGTCAAGATAAACCATCTGCCCTCTCTTCGCGATCATTCTTCATTATATGCCATATTGACTACGCCCACCGGTTAAAGCCAGCTTTTGATTTACTAGGCAGCTTTCCTAGGCACGATCCTTTCTGCGACTATTTCGGACCGGAGCTTTGCCGTATATTGGGCTTGTTTAACATTCACAAACACTCATAGTCATTGTGAGATGCCACATAAACAAATACACTCAAAAGAAAATAAAAATGTTTTTCATTTTATTCAAACTTATGTTTATTTTTTATGTTGAAATATGTATTAATCGTTAAATCAGTACTCATAATTACCTTGTTTTATTCATTGACAACCATGTCCCTAACATTTATTGCCTGAAATTGAAAAACTCACTAAAAACTAGGAAAAGTGGCTGGTTTTAAAACATATTCTATAATTTGATAAATCCACACAAATCAAAATGGCCCCCTATATTCATGACCAATTTACAGAAAATATTGTTTTTCAGATGTTACAACCATTTATAATAGTGCTCAGAAAATTTTGAAGCGGAATATCGCTTTTAAATGTTTATGAATTTAATTTTAAAAAGTTATTTGTAAGAAAACTGCAAACACCACACCTTGGTCACTTGGTGAGCTTGGTCTTTGGAGTCATGTACACAGTACTGAGATGTTTAGGATTGCTGGTCAGCAAAGTCTGCTGCACAGTGTTAAGTGAACAATGAACAACATTCAAATAAAACTAATCCCTATCCCTAGTTGCTAGCTAATCAATCAAATTAATGTGTAGTTTACAGTTGATAAGAAAGTTAGGGAGACATGACAAGAAAAAAAGGACAATATCAATATGGCGAACGTCGTCGGTCGTGTAGCCGAATTATTATACTACTTAAATGACAATTAAGATTCAAATGTACATACAAACGTTAAAGTGTGGGCTGGATTATATTATTAATGGTCAAAATCACTAACAGAGCACCAGTAGAAAATAAAGGATAATATCAAACTTACTTCAATGTATAACTTTGAAACGACAAATTTGTTAGTTGAAATAGTTGTTTTGTAAGTTCAATAGCTGTCTACTGTCTACCTACTGTCTCGTTTGTCACTTTGTGTCAGCAGCGTGTTTGGTCCAAACGACTAATGACGTTTCATACAATAAGTGCGATATACTGTATGACAGTTAGTAGTTAAACTCTGAGCTTTATAAAAGTAAAAGGATTCAAATACCTGTCTGGTTGCCAACTAAAAATTGAGAAAATAAGCCAAACACTGCGAAAAAGCCACAAAAAGCCAGGAGGAAAAAGTGCTTTTTTCATACTCACATACATCATAAGAAGTTCTCCAAATCAAGGTCATCAGTAACCACACCACTGAAACCAGCACCATACACTTTATAAGTAGATAAGCTCTTTACCATATTAGGGAGGCAGTAAAATCCTTGCAACATTTGTTAGATAAGAGCAGTTCTGTTCTTATTCTCCCCTATCGCCTCTACTTTGTACGTGTTTCGCTCTCAGTAATAACATAACTAACTGGAGTTATTAAGCCAGTCGACAAAGGTGGCAAGCTCTTTAAATGACTCAGTTGAAGAACACCAATCCAAAAGTTTCATTGTCTGTTAAAATCCATCTTTCTTAAATTGGACTTCTTCTTTCCAATAAATACAGATTATTTTTCTGTATTGTTCTTCTATTGCACTTATCTTTTCTCCCAATGTGCGTTACATGGTAGTTCTGCAAATAAAGGCCTTGATGCTTGGTTTAACATTATCATAGGCCTAGTTTTGACAAGCACTCAAATGTATCTCTGGCAGGTGGAAGACGTGTAATTTGGTCGAGAGCTTCCTCTAACATAGCCATACAGGCTTTCAATTATAGGCATTTTTTGTACTTTAAGTCAACAATGAGATCACTGAAAGTGAGATGATGTTTTTTTTATTAAACAAGAATATTTTGTTCTGTGCAACCTTATGTGCTCTAAAGTGCTCCCTTGTCTATGACCTATCATTATTTCACTGAGATGGTCGACAGAACGAATGGCACAGTGACAGGCCACACATACAGCCAATTGAAGTTCTGCTTCCTTAACCTTATCATAATTTTGTCTAGGAAATTCTCCACGGAAGTGTGTTCTGTCCTGTTGATGGAGTCATCTGTGTTTTTTCTGACTTTTCATGTGCAGTGAGCTAAGGCTTTAGGCACAACGGTACAATGGAATAATTTAAAACACATTTGTATTTTTTTTTTTGTTTTTTTTCCCCTTTCAACTCAGAAAGTTTATCTCTAAAACGTTTTTTGGGGAAAATCTGTTTTTTCCAAATTTACAATGGCAGCAGCGTACATTGAAATTTTACATCAGCCGTTTAAAGACTGTTTTAACCCCTCCCAAACAGGCAGATTTTCCCCGATTTGAGGACTCACGTTATCGCCCCTGAGTAAGACCGGGGACTTGAAAAACGCAGGGGATCAAACCCCGAGCATGAAGGGCTCACAGAGCAGGCCGAGACATAACCCATTAAGTCCCCACCATTTTGTATCCATCAAAATTTTTTCCAATACAAAAATTTTTTTCCCAATTGGTATTATTTTTGGGATATATCATGATTGGTCCTTTTTTTTTGTAAATTTTGATAGATTTCTTGCAAATTACACACGAATAAAAAAAAACGGGACTGCGGGCAAACGAGGGGGAAAAAAAAGGAAAAAGCAAAAGTGATGTTACTTTCCATAATATTTATAATTTTTAGTACTAAACATACTTTTAAAACCAACCAAACCAAAAAAAAAACCTATATTAATTTTTTCCCCAAATTTTTTTTAAGAATTATAATTTTAGAGAGAAAATTTAAAAAAAAAGAAAAAAATCGCAAAAAGGGCCCAAATTTTTGAACCCAACCCACTTTTATAAAAAAATTTCTTGAATCTTTTTTTAAAAAATTAAACCCTTCCCCCCTTTCTGCTTTTGATTTAACCAAAAAAAAGATTTTAGAATAAGGGTTTTTCCCCAAAATTTTTTCTTTCAGTTGAGTAATCCCTTTAGAACGGTCGAGTTTACTTTCTCGTCCATCTGATTGCAGTTGAAAATCTGTTCCATACACCTTCTTTGCTCATACCAAAAATTATCAAGATTAAACAGAAGAGGAAAAAATTAAAAGGTAGTTGATTTTTAAAAAAATACATCAGCCAAGTTTAAGAATGGGGGAGTTTTTTTAAAATACTGACTACATTTTTATACCCGTCCTTTCAGAACAGGAAAAATAAAAACAAAAAGATGATTCAAGAGCATGGCATTTTTAATACAACTGGGACCTGACTTTTTTTGGGGAGAAAAATTTTTAAAATTACCCCAAAATTTTTTTTTTTGGAGGGTTTTATTTTTATTTATTAAATAATAAATACACCACATTTTTTTGGGGACCCGGCCCTCTGGCCCCATGAATATATATATATATATATATTATATATATATATATATATATATATATATATATATATATATATATATATATATATATATGACTTTTGTCTTTAAGACGGTCTTTGGAAGTGTTTTTTGGAAACCAGTTTTTGCTTTTTTTCTTCTTTCAGCCCTTTCATAAGTCTCTTTTTAAAGACTTGCGCCCTTTTGCAATATGGTTTCACAACCTGTCATCAGCTAGTTTTTCCCCTGTGCTGGGGCCAATTTTTTTTGAGACTTTGCATATTTTTTTATATCTGAGCAGTGGTCTGTCCTGGTGCCTTTCTCCTCCGGGGAAATTCCCGAAATTTGTTTTATGCGACAAGTTTCCATTCTTCCATGCCCCCAAACCCTCTTAGTCGTCCACTACTGAGTATGCCCAATGGGAAGGGGGTTTGACGTTTCAGTAGTTCAGGTTGATTCTTGTTATCGCCTGATGTTTTAAATCGCAAAAATCGGGTGAAAATTTAAATCTCCCCGGCCCGGGGAGCTGTCCATTACAATATATGCGAAAAAGCCCGCTCAAAAGTATATGCATGTCCGACTGAAACACAAACCCTGAGCACATCCTGCAGTCATGTCCATCGACACACCAACGAAACATGGGTTTGGGGGGAAGCTAAGAGCAAGCCGGGGAGCCCCGAGGCTAACGACATGCAGCTTCATAGAGGCAGCCTATTTCCCGTTTTAGACGAGCATACGAAACCGAACTCGAAGAAAGACAATACAATATTTATCCCGACATTATGCTATCGTGACGAAACCTCGACGCTGGCATCAAATGATAGAAGAAAGTTAGTCACACAGATGTGAAGTGTTTACACAGAATGCTGGAGTAAAAGAAGATACCGGTTTAAATGAAGGCATCACGAAAAAAGGGTACACCATCAGTGCTGAACTTCATCAAGAAACAACAAGTTAAATGGTTCGGTCATAGAAGCAGATTACCAACAGACAATGTGCCTCAAAGAGCATTGTAACATTAATACAGTGGATACAACCTAAAAGGCCATCCACGCAAAAGGGGGATTCAGGGAGAAAATAGGCGACGAAAAACTGTTTATGAAGCACACGCAAAAGCCCGTTCTATAAATCTCTTCTTACCCTGAAGGTGTGAGGCAAAACGGGATTCGATAAAAGAAGAAGAAACTGTATTTCAGTATTGGAGTTTGTTATGCAGGGATTAAAGCCTCTTTGGGTCGAGTCACGCCTTTTCAACCTAAAGAGAAACATTGTTTTGGTTATATCAGATCGTATATTGTGTAGGCCAACAAACATGAGGAAAAAATGAACTCAATCGGAGAACCGTTATTATATATATATATATCTTATATATATATATATATATATATATATATATATATATATATATATATATATATATATATACACTTCTCTGTGGCGAAATAATTAATTTATTTGATTTGATTTTCTATTGATTATTGGTTTCTAAACTGACGTCACTGCACTCCGGGCAGACCCATAGGTGCTCAGTCTCCTCAACAGATATCGAAGAGTATGCATACTGATGGTTCCGGTGGCTCGCTGATTTATTTTCTATAATAGCCAACAATAAGAGAAAAAATTAGAAATGAAGAAATTAGAAGAAGACTGGATGGGAAACCAGTCATTCAATCCATAAAAGAACAACAGATTAAATGGTTTGAACACCTGACAAGAATGCCCTGGTAGCGCCTACCACAGAGAGCCACACAGAAAAAGTATAATGAGTACAAAGCAAGAGGAAGACCACGCAACAGATGGAGCGACGGCATCAAGAACAGCCTTACGAAAATGAATATCAGCTTACAAAGTGCCTTAAAACAAGATCCCTACGCCCTCTCGCCCCCTACACTTCTGTAAAAAGTAAATGGTGGAAGAGAAGAAGAATAACCAACGTGTAGGTGTTGGGTATGGACATTTGATGAGGCAGTGAAAAGCATATGTGTGCTTTTGAATATGCGTGTTACAGAGGATTCCTCCATGTGTCATGAACAGAGAAGAGAGCAAGTGAATCTATGCAGAAGAAATTCAGGGTCAGATAAAGCTGGCTGATGCTACAGATGGGAAAGAGAGAATTGAGATATTGTATACGTATGGAGAGACATGAGGCTGGAGATGACTGTCGCGGAGGGAGGCATGCCGACAGGGAGAGGAGGAGGACCACGGAGAAGATGGATTCGGGATTTAACTGATGGTTTGAACATGATGGCTGCAGAAGCAGGACATCTGGCCTATGAGAAAGAGAAATTCCAGATTACTGTTGGGGTGGCAAAGTTCTGCTCAGTTCTGGACAAACTTTTTGATGATGATGATGATGATGAATAGCCAACTCTCTTTAATATCAAGCTGTTGCAGAACAGAAGCATTTGTTCTTTTCTCGAAAGGGAGAATAACTTCCCGGAATAGACAAATAATAGTAAATAGTTCAAAACCATAATTTTTTCGAAAATTTTGTCTGGCCCCACTCAAGTAAATTACCAGGGGCCGCCACTGAGATCCACGTAAGCCTCTGGAGGTTAGAAACTTCGATAGACGACATCACGATCGACTCTATTATCGTGTCGACATCCACTCATACCGAAAACTGCCCTTTTGGGTCTTATAAAGCATCGACTGAGAGTCAGATCACGGCCTTCGTTATTATCGCTATTATAGAGTCGGCTGTGGTCAGATACAACAATGACCCCAGTAAACGGGGTCCCAAATAGCCAATGGAGGGCAGCAGCAACGGCCTCAACCTCCATCCTTATACTGGAAGTAGTTGTCCTGTATGCTCCACGTTGCTCTGCAACAACCCTACCATGCGCATTAGTCAAGAAATTCTAGCCTGACTTCTCACCACGATGCACGGACCCATCGGTATATACAACAAGATCATCATCTCTTGCATTATCTTCTATCAGCTGCTTAACTGCAATTTCAGCCTTCATATTGTCACAATCTTTTCCAAGAGTAATCTTTCTCGCGATCACCGCTTAGACTGATGTACCAGATTTCCACATACATTCTCTTATTCATGTGAAAATCTGATTCATGCGGCTTTAGTGTCTGGTTTTAGCCAGCGTTTACTGGGTTCGCTCTACGTCAGCTTTGGGCTGTCCCCAGACGACCTACAAGGTAGCAGGTTGCTATTTTCTTTTAGGGTAGCTACCCTTAGACAACCTACCCTCCCGGGTTGTTGACACGACATACATCTTTGACCTGTTTTCCCGTCAGTGTACTCTACTCGTTACTGGCGCGTGATTCTCGACCCCATTCTCCCTTCTTCGTCTTTTGTGCCTCACTTTGTTCCTACTGGGCGCATTCTTCCCTTGCCCATTTCTACTCGATCCTTTTCTCATTGTGCACAGTTTATCACCACTCGGTAGGTAGATGTGCACTGGATTCAAACCTTTGCTGGGCGTTCCAGTTTTTCTGCACATTTGGGTAGTCCTCTCACCCCTACGTTTGCCACGCCTTTTCGTCGCTCCATCATCAGCACCGTGCATGTCTGCCCCACCGGTGGACTTACCTGGTATAGTCCGTATGCGTGTTCGCTCTACTTTGGTGCCTGCTCACCGTGTTTATCACCGTGCTCACATTTGCTATGCCTCAAGACTGTCAGGACACGAAACGCAATTCGGCCCCCACCTCAGGGCTCAGAGTTTCTCCCCATGTGGACCCATGTCTCTTCTCTGGATGCATCCCTCATCCATTTGTTCAGCTTTTCCCTTCGGCCGGGAGAGACGTGCATTAATAGTCACTCTGGGATTCTGCTCGTCTGTGTTGCGAGTGGATCTCATCTATCGTAACTGGGTCTCGCCCGAGTGGTTACCAGGCCAAATTAGAATATAAATAATAGAACCACTGTTACCTGCCAACGCATGTCGTAAGAGGCGACTAAGGAGGTTGGGCGTGGGGCTAGCTACCCACACCTTTAAAAAACCTAGATGGCTACAGAACGAAGAGCGAGCCAAGTAAACGCTGGCTGAAACCGGACACATCGCCGAAGGATAACACAAGAGCTCCAAATGGTGCTGAAGATGTGACGTTAAACACACCAATGCTAAGGCTGCATGAGTTGGATTTCCACATGAATGGAATTTATAGGGAGATCTGGTTCATCGGTCTGGACGGTGATCGAGAGATAGGGTAACTGCGTCTGCATCACTACTTATAACAGAGTAGCTCTCCTTGATCCTACCAGCTTAGCCAGACAGGAACCGTTATCTGTTTCCAGGGTCACCACGTGGAGGTGGAGTAGGATCTATGTCATATGCGCTGTCCCTAAGCGCCTTTGTCCCCTTCCAAGGGTATTGATAACGTTGCTGGTAGGTAACTGGTACATCCGGTTGCCCTCCTGCAACACCTTCCGTTAACCTTGGTAAATCCGTCCGAGTATGATGTCATTTATGAAGAATCGATACTAAAATATTGTTTGTCTGTAATGGTAATCGGAAGAGACCGGAAAGTTTCACAGCTTATTTCATCTCTTTCCAGATTAAGGCTTTGTGTTTTTCTATCCAGCTGTTTCTAGCATTTTCATTTAGTGTTCGTTTGTATCTTGCCGAGGTGGCTTTAAGTTTAATGTTTACTTCTGTTGTTCTTTCTATTTCTGCAATGTCTCTTGCTTTCGTTAGTTCTACTTCTAGTTGTTCTAATTCGTCCGTCCAGAATGGGCTGTAGTTTGGCCTCGCAACTCGAGGGATGAACTCAGTGGCTGCTTTTTGGAGGGCTTTGTTAAAGTCTGCAACCCCAGTTTTTAGCATACTCTTGCATATGTTTAGGGGTTCGCAGTATAGGTCAGTCAGGAGTGCAAATTTCTCCCAGTCTGCTCGTTTGTAGTTCCATCTTAGTTGCAGCTTTGGTTGCTGTGGGGAGTATGCAACATTACGCCAGCTTCACCGGTCTGTGGTCACTTCCTGCGAGTTGGTCCAGCACCATTCTATCAATTTTGAGGTGGATGTAACCTGTACTAAACGCCAGGTCTGGTGTGGAGGTGGTTTTCCAGGTTCTGGAGTAGTAGTTAGGTTTATCCTCAGCATTGTTGATTAAGTGTAGGTTACTGTCTATCTCCCAGTCCTCCACCTCATCACCTCTGTTATTAGTATCCTGGTAGCCCCACCGCTTGGAGGGACTATTAAAGTCTCCTACTACTATGCAGTTGGTTGGTATTATGTCCATGTTCTCCAGCACTAAGTCTTTGTTTGGAGGGCAGTATATGTTATAGATCTGATTGCTCCCAATTGGGGTTGTTGCGTCTATCCCTACAATTTCCAACTATCTACTAGCGCATACTGCTATTTCTTAACATGCAATCTCGTTTCGGTCGAGAATCAGGACTCCTCCTTTGGGTCCTTCCCTGTCTAGTCGGAAGGTATGATATCCTCTAATGGAAAATCTGTGGCTAGAGTTTAGGTGCGTTCCTTATATGCATACTACGTCTATCTGCTCCTGTTGTAGATGTTTTGTTAATGGGAACTTCTTCTGTAGCACTCCCTCTGCATTCCACTGCATAATGTAGAATGTTCTATGATTTGCTTCACTAGTGTTTGTCCCTGCTAACTGTCCCTGGCTCGGAGGCTTGGATCGATCACTCTTGGCGTCTGTCGAGACTCCAGTTGACCACTACTCTTATTTCGTATACTAGTCGATGTCGTCGTAAAAAGAATTGCGCTGCCATTGTGCACCGTCTTCTGCGGCGTTTCTGTCAGTGGCCAGAAACCACGTCAATCATACCACAATCACAAAAAATCGCGCACAGTTTATCCGTTAGGAATTTTCACAACCGCCATGTTGGCGACCGGAAACATACCGAATAATGAGTAAGCGTTCGTCTATTCACTCGTACACAATAGGGTTCCACATTGAGGAAAGGATTGATCCTCCTCCCTCCTGCACACTACGGTTTAGATATGTGAAGTGACAGGAACTTCATACCTAAGGTCATAAGAAAGGTACAATATAAACAACTTTATATATATATATATATATATATATATATATATATATATATATATATATATATATATATATATATATATATATATATATATATATATATATATATAAATGGCAGCTCGTCATAAAGGGCCAGTGGGAGCCCATCAAAAGTAATGTGTATTTATTATTTTATAAATTAAAATATAACCTAACACACCATGAGCACGAGCCATACATATATATATATATATATATATATATATATATATATATATATATATATATATATATATATATATATAGGCTGTGAAAAAGCTCGTTCTGCAAAAGACACCTACTTGATGATGACTATTTATATATATATATATACATAGTAATTTAAAAGTTTAACTAACATATAATAATAAATAATAATAATTCCTCTCGTACCGTTATACGTTACATAGGGCCTGCAAGTAATTTCTCCATACCACTCTATCCTGGGCAACTCGCTCAATCTCCTCCATGGAACTGAGACCGATATTTCCTACCTCTCTCAGCAAAGTTCGTTTCAGGGTCTCCTTAAATCGACCTCTCTTTCTTGAACCCTTTGCATCCCCCTTCAATGTCTGCTTTGATATTCGTTGATCATTTCTCCTCAAGGTGTGCCAACATATCTCCATCTTCTCTTTCTTATAACAGTTGTCACTAGTGGTTGACCAGACATGTCTCTGATTTCATCACTTCTGAATTCGTTCCATTTTATATTCATTATTTTTCGCAGACATCTATTTTCAAATGCATTCAACTTGCTTTCTATATCTTTAGTCATTTTCAACTCTCGCTGGCATATGTTAGGATTGATACAACATTTGAATAGAAAATTCGTAATTTAGTTTTAATACTATATAACTTGCAGTTCCATATTTTATTTAGACTTTTAAAAGCTGATGTTGCTTTGCCAATTCGTATCATAATTTCTTTATCATAACTAACATATACACGCAATTAATTTACATAAATCGAAGTGAATGTTAGAACACAAAGAAACAAATGAATAGAAAACAAACAAATAAATTAAAACAACTTACTATCAAAATGAAGGTTGACTGGACAATTGTGTAAACACTTGCAAGTTGACTGGACAATTGTGTAAACACTTGCAGGTTGACGGGACAATTGTGTAAACACTTGCAGGTTGACTGGACAATTGTGTAAACACTTGCAGGTTGACCGGACAATTGTGTAAACACTTGCAGGTTGACCGGACAATTGTATAAACACTTACCAGAGTTGAAACAATGCTGTAGTTAATATCTGTTCCTCTGTTTGTGATACTGTTATTATTTATTGTTCAGTACGTTGTGAGATGTTTGTAGTTTAGTTAGCTATTCCTTGAATGAATTGTGTGGACTGGTCTAGCTGTTGGTAGTGTTCCCTTTTAAAAACCAGCGCCTCACTTAGCGTATCCAACCAATGAACTACTTGTGCTGATGCAATACTGGAGAAAAGTGGGAAGGGTGAGAGCACGAGCAGACGATGTTGGGGTGGGGGTGGGGGAATAACGTGATGGTGCAGTGTGTCCAGGTTGAGAGGGGGGAGACGACGATGTATTTTTATTAAAGTGCATATCGATTAAATATGTATCGCTGGTTTACATCACCTGTGGTGTACGCGTTAGTGTAGTCGATGTCGGCGGCTGTCTAGTGGGTGATTGGAAAGGGAGGTTGGGGGACTGCCATTTTGAGAGTTGAATTTGAACAAGCGTGACGGCCGCAGTGTGAAGAAATATAACACTATTATCTTGTGTAAGATATCTTCTTTCTACTTTTCTTTCATCGAATCCTGTATGCCTCAAGACGTCAGGTCAGGAAGAAGATTTCTAAAACGGGACCTGTATGCGCTTCGTAGATAGTCTCTTTCAGTCGCCTCTGTTATCTCTGAGTCCATCTTTCGTGTGGCCTTTTGCTTTTACCCATTGTATCAGAGCAGCATTGCTCTTTAAGAGTGCTGTCTGATGCTAATCTGCTTACTGACGAACCATTTTGTTGTTGTTCTTGATGAAGTCTAGTCACTGATGTTATACCCTTTTCCTGATGTCTTGCTTTCTAACGGTCTCTTCTTGTTACATCAGCATTCTGCGTAGACGCCTTATCTCTGTTGTGACTAGTTTTCTTCTATCGTATTATCAGCGTCCAGGTTTGGCACTGGTAACATAATGTGGGGAAAGATTGTGTTTGCATCTTAAAATTGGCGCCATTTTGCCTATCATTTGATTTGCTTTAGTTGCATCTGTATTGAATTTCATTAGTTAGTTACTTCCATTTGCTGAAAAAATGCTACAGATATCTTCATGTTACAAAAACATGAGAGCTTTCATTGAACTGGGAAACATATGGAAGTCTTAAGAAATCAAATCTAGGACAAAAATTCAGATATTTCTTCTTCGGCGATCTCTGGTCATGCGCTTAATTTACTGTGGACCACAAACTGGTCAGCTTCAGGTCTGTCAGGTTTCTTCCTCTTCTTCGGCGATCTCTGGTCATGCGCTTAATTTCTGTGACACAAACTGGGTAGTCCACTTCAGGTCTATCAGGTTTCCCCCAAAGTTTAGTTTTTAGGTCGACTCAGTGTGGCCACATATTGCTTATTCTTATTTCCGAGAGAGAGTGTAACTGCGTCTGCATCACTACGTATAACAGAGTAGCTCTCCCTTGGTCCCTACCCGCTTAGCCAGACAGGAACCGTTGTCTGTTTCCAGGTTCTCCACGTGGAGGTGGGGTAGGATCTATGTCATATGCGCTGTCCCTATGCGTCTTTGTCCCCTTCCAAGGGTATGATAACGTTGCTGGTAGGTAACTGGTACACCCGGTTGCCCTCCTGCAACACCTTCCTTAACCTTGGTAAATCCGTCCGAGTATGATGTCATTTATGAAGAATCGATACTAAAATATTGTTTGTCTGTAATGGTAATCGGAAGAGACCGGAAAAATAGTTACTCAACTTTTCTAAATCAAAACGAAAGTTGGACGAATAAATCAATGGACTTCTGATCTAAACATGTAAGAGAACGAACACACGTTTTAATTAAAATTCGATCTTGTTTACCCACATAATTATTACTCTGTATCGACAGTATAAATTTGTTCAGTTTACTTTAATGAATGCATTCATTAGTTAGTCAATGATTCAGTCACACACTCACTTGACTCACAGCTAACTCTAGATAACTTTTATATAAGTATATAATATATATATTAGTATATAGAGTTAGCTCTCTCTGATTCTACTGGATTCTCCGAAAGGAGTTAATTCTTATTTTCATGTTTGTTGGCCTACACGCTCTGATATAACCAATAAAGGTTCGCCTTAGGTTGAAAGGGCGTGCCTCGGCTTAAAGAGGCTTTAATCCCTTACTAAACAAACAAACAAATCTCTCTGATTCAATCGGGATGTAAGTAACAAAAAATGGTTACTTCCGGCTTCATTGTGCTTGACGAGCGAGCTCTTGTCTTGACTTGAGTAAAATTTAAAAAACTATTAACACCACTATACTTGAGTTATTAAGTCTTGCTGTCTGTGTACGACGAGTTTGTAAGGAGTTATAGTATAACTCTTGCCCGTCTTGTTACTTTAGCAGATTAACATTAGGCTAACTGTTCAGCTACTGTTGCCGTTGTTGTATACTTAATATGTATACTTAAACTGAAAACCACTTCCACACAAGCTGTCTACTCAGAATACTAAAAATAAATTGGCAGGACAAAATTCCAGATAGCAAAGTCCTCACAAGAACACAGATCCCAAGCGTCAACACCCTGTTGCAGAAGGCCTAAGTGAGATGGACCAGTCACATTGCTCGGATGCCTGATAAACGCATCCCAAAACAGTTGATGTATGGTGAACTTGAAGGGGCAGACATTCTGCTAGTGGACAGATAAAAACGCTTTAAAGACACTCTTAAAGTGTCTCTGAAATGCTTGGATTATAGACACCACATGCTGGGAATCCCGCTTGCAAGATCATCAAATGTGATGCTGTAACAACACAAGAGGAGCCAGCATAGCTGAGAATCATCGTGCCGTTGTGGCACAGAGAAAATGAGCCGCGTGAAAATACAGAAGACACAACATGCACATGTCTAACCTTCATCTTGTTTGCCCCACCTGTGATGGGGGATTGTGTTCTAGGATTGGACTCTACAGTCACCTCCGCACACCAGAGGTGTAGCAGCACACGCCTGAGACTGTTGCATCATCGCTTGCGAGGGACGCTATTATTATACTTAAGGTACTAGTGACTCAATTATGCAGTGTCACTTGCTCAATTGCTTATAAAGTTTAAGTGATATAACGTGATCACGATAACCTCTAAAATGATTCGATATAGACATCACTGGGCAAGATCCAAAATGTGGCTCAGTAATAACAGTGTCAACACAAGAGTAACTCACATAGCTTCCTTTCATTCGTTTGAAATATTGTCTGTATATCCAATGTTATCTCTTGTATAAGCGTCACTGTCTTCTGTAGCTCACACATGTCAGTGTTATTCCACTAGGCCAGTGAGTTTGCCTCAATATATCATATTTGGGACAGTCTTGATGTATGTACTCTGGGGGTGCCTGTACACATGGCTTCTTCTTGAAATGCTCCATATCGATCATAGGAAACAGGAATATGGCCAAAGGAATGGAAAAGATCAATATTTATCACAATACCTAAAAGGGAGAAACCAAATTATTTACCAACTAACCGCCCTTGTGATATCGGGCCCATAAGGAAAGCATTGAATAGTAACACTGCAACCTACAAGGTATGTCATAAGAGGCGACTGAGGTAGGACCTAGGAAGCTACCTAGTAAATAAAAGCATCGAGAAATAGCATGTACTGGCGTACTTGTAGGCCATAACTGGCACAGTGTCAATCACTCTTAGGCTCAGATCACATACAAATCACACAGAGTTGTTAACAAGTGGTCGATAGGGAGCGTTCGAAGAAGAAGTACCAACTATAGAACAGTGGCATTGATTACACAAGTAAAATCTTATTAAAAATTATTATGAGAAGACTGTATAGAAAAATGGAAGAAAACATCAACATAACACAAGCTGGGTTTAGACGAAACAGAGGTACATGTGACCATAAATTTAACATGAGAACAATCATAGAAAAATCTAGAGAGTATAATGTAGATCTATACTCATGCTTTATTGACTGCTCAAAGGCATTTGATTGTGTAGAACATCAGGAATTGGGGAAAATAATGAAAGAAATAGGATTTCCATTACAATTAACACAGATCATAAAAGAACTTTATAGTGATCAAATGGCGGCTGTAAGAACATGTGATCATACATCAGATTGGTTTGACATAAGGCAGGGAGTCGGACAAGGCTGCATATTGTCGCCATGTCTGTTTAACATATATGCAGAAAACATCTTGAGGAATGTTACAGAAGACAGCGGAAATTAACAATACTATTCTTTTATAATCGGAGGAAGAGAAATACCTGAACTAAGATATACGGACTATACAGTGTTACTGTCAACATCACAAAAAGGGATTGAGAAATTATTAGTGTATATAAAGTGCAAGATAAAAGCTAAAAACAAAATATATATCTCAATGTGGTAAAAACGAAAATAATGACAACGGATAAAATGAACATGACAAAAGATATTTTTATCAACGGAGAGAAAGTAGAAAGTGTGAACAGTTTTGAATATCTTGGTTCACTGCTAACAACAGATGGAAATGGGATGAAGGAAATTAAAAGAAAAAAAACATGGCTTTACAAAAAATTAAACAACTCAAAATAGTATGGAGCGGAACTGATAAGAAAACAAAGATCAGAATACTAAGAGCATGCATATTCCCAGTGGCAAGCGTGTGTGTGTGAAGCATGGACATTTAATAAGGCAGTGGAAAAACATATATGTGCTTTTAAATATAAGTGTTACAGAAGAGTTCTTCGTACATCATGGACAGAGAAGAGAACAAATAGATCTATCCAGAAGAACTCAAAATCAAAGAAAACTGGCTGATGCTACAAATAAGAAAGAGAAAATTGAGATATTTTGGACATATCAAAAGACACGGCTGGAGAAGACCATCATGGAAGGAGACACACCAGCAAAGAGGAGAAGAGGAAGACCACGGATAAGATGGATTCAGGATGTAACTGATGGTTTGAACATGATGGCTTTAGAGGCGAGACATCTGGCCTAAGAAAGATAGAAATTCTGGAGGACGGTTGTGGTGACAAAGTTCTGCTCAGAACAAGCTATTTGATAATGATGTAGACCCCAAAGATTTTTACCACCAAATGTCACTCAAAGAACAAACATACACAGACTTCGAACAGAGCACAACAGATTGAGGTCATATGTACAGAAAACTTAAAATTAGTAAGACATACTTGTGGACTGAGCGTAGCAGCTGCAGGACACATTCATTATTCATGTAAACTCTCCCAGACAATCGAAAATATATGACCAACGAGAAGGTGCTTCTAATAAATCTATACGCTCTATGGACAACCTGGCGAAGCACAGTTCATTGAAGCTATTGGTGTTGTGATTTAATGACAGACAACAGAACAATGAAGAAGAAAACAATTTCTTGTATAGCTACTTCTTCTTCTCTTCCACCATTGACTTCTTTATAGAAGTGTTGGGGTGAAACGTAGTGATCTTGTGTGTGCTTGTTCTTCTCTTCCACCATTTACTTCTTTATAGAAGTGTTGGGGTGAAGCGTAGTGATCTTGTGTGTGCTTGTTCTTCTCTTCCACCATTTACTTTTTATACAAGTGTTGGGGTGAACGTAGTGATCTTGTGTGTGCTTTTTAGGCACTTTGTAGCTGATATTCATGTTCGTAAGGCTGTTCTTGATGCAGTCGCTCCATCTTTTGCGTGGTCTTCCTCTTGCTTGACTGTTATACTTTTCTGTGGCTCTCTGTGTAAGCAATACCAGGGCATTCTGGTCAGGTTAACACAGTTAACCATTAATCTGTTGTTCTTTATGAATTGCATAACTGGTTCACATCCAGTCTCCTTCTGATTTCTTCATTTCTAATTTTGTCTCTTATTGTCACACCTGCAGCTCTTCTAAGACACCTCATCTCTGTCGTTATGATTTTCCTCATTAGCTGCTGTTATTGGCCATGTTTGACCCCGGTAACAAAGTGATTGGCCAGAAAATCGTTCTTATGAATTTTTATAGCTATGAAACTAGAAACATTTCTTTGAATGCTCGATATTGACTACTTATTAAATCCCTCTTTGTGATTTGCATGTGATCTGAGCCTAAGGCGATTGTCGTTGTTCAGTTATCGCCTCCAAGTAGGCCAGCACATCCGATATTCTGCACGCTTTTATTTACTAGGTAGCTTCCTAGCCCACCTCAGTTGCTTCTTAGGATATGCCTTGTAGGTTGCAGTGTTACTATTCTTTGCTCCACTTGAGGGCCCTGGCAATACAGGACTTGTGTCGTTTTCTGAAGATGGATAATTAAAAATTCGATAACTATTTCTTATCTATCTTCTTCTTCTTCTTTGCGGTCGTTCTTTCGACCAATTTTAATCACTCTTTGTGATATGTTTGATCTTTGCCAGAACGTGTATACGTTGCACATTGGTTTGGTAGGCCCCTAAACGCATAGACTTCTACACATTTAGGACATGTGCATCCGATTTCAGCCAAACCTCCTTAGTAGCCTCTTACGACATGCGGGGCAGGTAACAGTGGTTCTATTCTTTACAACCTAAATTTGGTTCAGTAACTACTAGGCGATCTTATCTATAATTATCTATATGAGGCCTCTAGGGCGAAATGGTTAAGGTTTTAACCTTGCGTTCTGAAGGTTAGGTTGAATCCAGATCATTTTGCTAAGTTCACATGTGCATTTTTTCCCCCTGAGATTCCTATGATTGTTTCTGGTGTGTGCCCATGTGTTGCTGTGTCCCTAAAGGAACAAAATAGTAACATTAGACCTACAAGGGATGTTGTAAGAGGCAGGGCCTAGAAAGCTACCTAGTAAACAAAAAGTGTTGCAGAAATCAGATGTGCTGGCCTACTTGTAGAGCGCATAACTGACAGCGTACAATCGCTCTTATGTTCAGATCACATACAAAGAGTGGTTTAACAGATGGTCGATATGAAGCATTCGGTGAAGAAAAGTTCTGGAGCTACAGATTTCATGCTTGTGCAACAATTGACAGCTGCTTGCTATTTCTGCAGAGAAGGAACAGAACCATATTGGGAAAAACAATAAACCAATCATTCGCTTTAGATTCTATTTTACTGCTGCCTTGTAGTTTGATTGGGGACAATCAAAGCTAGCGGAGCAAACTGTACACAAAACTGGACAATAGGCAAACCAAGTAGTCCATTAACAAGACTGGTATAGCTGGGCAGATGACGCTCATCAGCTCGGGAGGGCAGGTCATCTACGGGTCGCTGCCCTGAAAGACAATAGCAATCTGCTGCCTTGTGGGTTTTGGCTGGGGACAGCACAAAGCTAACGGAGAGCGAACCATACACAAATGCTGGTTGAAACAGCACACCACCGACGGATAAGCACTTGAGCTCCAATTGGTACTGAAGGCTGTGCCCGTACATCCCGTTCTGATGTTTGGCTGTTTATATATCACAATAGAATGATAAAGGCTTAAGAACAATCACGAGAGAGAGATCCTATTTAATTGTCTCAATTTGTTGATTATTATTTCCTATTATAGACTGACGATAGCAACATGGCAGCAAATTTTGATATGAGCAGCTTTATACGAACTACACCAGAGTCGTCAGAAGTACTGCGCCACTGTCCAGATTGGTAATTGTATGTACATGCTCAGACACTGGTCAATCAGATGTGTCCATTCTTGCAGGAGCTGAAGCAGATATCTTTAATGGTAACATTACATCATTTTGGAATATTATTTTTAGTATGGGGTGGGGAGATATTGTTTTCATCCGTTTGCTGTTTGCCTGCTATAAATTGAGGTGTAGTCATGTCTGATTTTTGCGGGTAAGATTGCATTCCTTATCACCTGCCATTTAGGCACGCCTTACTGAGACTGCAGAGGTACTTGAAATTTAGATCCCCTGGGAAAGAATGAGTGTGAAATTGATTTATATATTGTATATTTTATTAATTTCAGAATTTATTTATCCGGTACCTTGTTGGGATGTTAAGAGACAAACTTAAAACACATCCGCCCGTGTCGCTGGGGCTGCAAAGCGGAGCAAAGAATAGTAGCACTGTGACCTATAAGTTATTTCGTAAGAGCCGACTGAGGTAGAGGCCTAAGGAGGCTACACTGATAAATAAAAGCGCCTTAGAAATCGGAAGTGCTGGCTACTTGTAGGCACATAACTGCACAATGTACAATCGCTCTTATGCTCAGATCACATACAAATCACACAGAGTGGTTAACAAGGGGTCAATATGGAGCGTTCTAAGAAGAAGATTATTGAAGAAGAAGATTTTTGGCTGAAATCGGATGCATGTGTCCTAAGCGTGTAGAAGTATATGCGTTTAGGGGCCTGTCAAACCAATGTGCAACGTATACACGTTCTTGGCAAAGATCAAGCTTATCACAAAGAGTGATTAAAATTGGTTGTAAGAACGAGCAAAAGAAGAAGAAGAATTATTATATTTATTCTAGAAGACATAAATGTCTAAATATATTATCATGTTAATTTTCTGTGTTTATTTCAGTTGATTTTCTGGACATAGAAACAACTGTGGAACTTCCCTATAATGAACTGGACATCATAACCAACGCTGGTTTTGAATATGAAGGAGATATTGATTATACAGACAATGCAGGTGCTCATCCTAACAACAGTTTTTATAATTCTGGACTTGGCCAGGATCCTGTTATTATAGACAATACCAGGACACAACCTAGAAGATATTCAGTAGCTAATCGTGGTGATGATCTTGATATGATTGCCTATGTCGAAAAATTCACCAACATGGTTCTTTTTTAATGTTGATGACTTTTCCATTGAGGATTTACCTGAAGAGATAAGCCATCCTTCAACATACGTTTGGTTAAGAAACTGTTTTCCTCTAATTGTGAGACTGCTTGGTAAGGGCACAGCCTCTGGTCGTGCGTGCCTGATTCATCAAGAGCTCCGTCAAACCATCCAATGTGAAAAAAACAATTGTCCATACTTGAAAGAATTTGGTCCAAACCATATACTGTATGGTGGGATTGGGATTATCACAAACCAGCATGTCGTTACAAATGATAAAGCGCACGCAACAAATATTGAGTTCTTTTACAATAGCAATTGGCGTGAGAATGTAGTGAAAGAGTACGGCCATAAACTACACACAACTAACAGAAAGATGGACTACAGCATGTTTAGTTGTTTTGTTCTAAAAAAACTTATTACAATGGTTGCTACTTTTGATACTAGAAGGAACTTTTCTTGGTTGACGATTCCAAAGAAAATTAAAAAAGTGCTAGAAAATTTGCTATTGTCATTTCACATCCACATGGAGCTTCTAAGAGACTTAGTATTGGAGATGTGATTGAGCGTAAGATTCACATTAAGAGTGATAAAGAATATGAGATTTTGAAAATCGTGAGAAATATTTATGATTTATGTGAAAAAGTGGGCCTCGGGTGTGTCTAGATTTGAAGCATATTGGCGGCAGGTTTAGATATTGACCTGCCATACACAGTAACGTGGTACACTGCCCCGACCTGCAGAGGCAGTTCAGGAGCCCCAGTGTACATGGGCAGCACTGTTTTAGAGTACGGGGAGGAGATAAATCAGGCACACACTCATAGAGGAGTGGACAACAGCAACGGTTACAATAACTGCTTCACATAAAGAGATGTTTTAGACATCGCTAAGCGTCAAAAAACACAAGTCAATGTCACAGATTGTATTCCTCACTGATGCACTGTCAGTATTGCAGGCCATAAATAGTGGAAAACTGCCAGAACTAAAAGAAACATTAAGTGAGCTGAATATCGTAAGAAGGGTGGTGATGCAGTGGATACAATCACACTGTGGCATACCAGGAAATGAGAGAGCAGACAAATTAACTAAGGAAGGAGCAACAAAGGAATCAAATAATCACTTTCCAGGAAAAAGCGTCAATGCCATTAGAAAAGAAGACCAGCAAAGAGACAATTACCACTATCTAGATAGAGCAAGGCGGATGATATTGTTTCAACTCAGAACTGGACACAATAGACTGAACAGACACCTACACAGACTAAAACTAGTTCCATCACCCACATGTGCATGTGGACAGACACACAACACTGGACAACAGACAGACATCCATGCAAAGCTGTTTGGAAACCTTGATGAACTATCAAACACAACATACATCTGGAGAACCGGACTCATTGTGTAGACATTGAACAACAGCGAAGAAGAAGACCTTCTTCTTCGAATGCTCCATATTAACCACTCTGTGTGATTTGTATGTGATCTGAGCCTAAGGCGTTGTACATTGTGCCCGTATGCCCTACACGTAGGCCAGCACATCCGATTTCTGCATGCTTTTTATTTACTAGTGTAGCTTCTCTAGGTCCTACATCAGTCGCCTCTTACATGCCTTGTAGGTTAGTTAGTTAGTCTTTCCTCTTGGGCCTGTGGGCGGCGCATGGGGCAGAGGTCATAGTTCTCCATGTCTCGCGGTTCGTTGCTATCTGTTTTAGGTCTTTAATGTTTACTAGCCCATCGTTGAGCCTTCTCTGGTGATGGTTCTACGCAGAGTCTCTCTTGGTCTTCCTCGTTTTCTTTTTCCCTCTGGTGTCCATATGAGGGATTGGTAAGAGAGTCTTCTCTCATCCATTCTAAGTGTGTGGCCGATGTAGTTCCAGCGGCGCTTTCTTATAAAATTTGATACATTTTCTTGCTTGGTCTCTTGTCTTATTTGTGTATTGGGTCTGAAATCTGACCATTTGAGGTTCAATATTCTTCTAAGACATTTATTCTCAAAGTTATCTAATTTTCTTTCTAGAGCTTTTTTTGCTTTCCAACTCTCGCATCCATAAGTTAATACTGGAATCACACAGAGTTAAAGATCTTTAATTTTAAGTGCTTGCTGAGTGAATTGGACTTCCATATATTTGACATTTTGTTAAAAGCACTTGATGCCAATGCGATTCTGTGTAGGTTGCAGTTATACTTTCTTTGCTTCCCATGTCTGCCCGGCACCACGGGTGGAACCAGAAGAAGACCAAGTCGTTAGATTTTATGATAACTATAAGAGCTATAGATCACATGGACTTTAAATTTATAAACAACACTAAGAACTCTGTGGTGTATGAAGACACTAAAATCGATGTTGAATTGATCCAGTTATTTAAGCAGTTTGAGTTACCTGTTGTACAAGTAGAACTGGATGACTGTGGGCAGAGAGAGAGTATGTTTAACAGTGTGCCACATGGACCATCGGTATGCATACTCTTTGATATCTGTTGGGAGACTCGCACTTATGGGTCGTAGTGCAATGAAGTCAGTTCAGTAACTAATAACTCTTTCTTTTTGTCACGCTGTTACCAGGTTGTTGCCCAGTGTCGTGGTTTTCTGTTTTTGTCTTGCGCTGTTCTGGTGGCTTGGTGATTGTTATTTTTGCTCTTTGACAGGATTCTGCTATGCCATCACTATCTTTTTCATGGTCTTCTTCTACCTTCTTTCCTGATGTTCTGCTGTAGAAGACTCTGTATACTGAAGAGTTTGGATGCATTCTTATTAAGTGGTCAAACTACTTCATTCTTCATTTCTCAATGTAATTCAATCAAGATTCTGTGCCAACTTTATTTTTTATGCTAATGTTGGTAACTCTTGTCTTTTCTGGTGTTGTTGTAACTTTTGCAGCAGTGCGTATCGTATGTAATTTTTATGACTGTGCTTTGCTCATTGTCCATTGCTAATAACTAATTTATTTCATGTATAAGATCATTTCTTCAAGTCATATGATTAACAGATTAATAAATGGCATGAACATCATATTTATAGACCACAATAAGAACTAGTCACAACAGAGATGAAGTGTCTAAGCAAAACGCTGGGAGTATCAAGAAGAGACTATTTAGAAATGAAGACATCAGGATAAATGTGGGTACCACATCAGTACTGAACTTCATCAAGAAATCACAAATTAAGTGGTTCGGCCACATAAGCATATTACTAACAGACAGTCAGCCTCAAAGAGCAATGCTACTCCAATACAGTGGATACAAAGCAAAAGGCTGTCCATGCAAAAGGTGGACCACAGAGAAAACAGGCGACAAAGAACACTGTTTATGGCGCGCACAAAGTCGGTTCTATAAATCTCATCTTATCATGGCGAGTCAAAACAAGATTAGAGAAAAGTAAGAAAACTAAGACCTAATCTATCTAATGTATAAAGAACATTTTTCTATGTCATGTGATTAACAGATTAATAAATTGCACAAATATCTTTTTCTTCAAACGCTCCATATCGACCACTTGTTAACCACTCTTTGTGATTTGTATGTGATCTGAGCCTAAGAGCGATTGTCGCTGTGCCAATTATGCACCCACAAGTAGGCCAGCACATCTGATTTCTGCGCTGCTTTTTATTTACTAGGTAGCATCCCTGCAGCCTACATCAGTCGCCTCTTATGACATGCATTGTAGGTTGCAGTGTACTTTCTTGTTTCCCATGTGGGCCCCGACACCACACGGGTGGTATAAATATTAGATTTATAGATCAATGCGATATCCACATGAGAACCTGATTATAGAACAAATATCAATAAGACTGGTTCCATCACCCGCATGTGGACAGACAGCAGAACACATCCTGCAAGATTGTTACCTGATGAATTAACTGCAGAAAGAACAATGGCCAACAGAGACAAAAATCCATGCAAAGCTGTTTGAAAGCCTTGATGAACTAACAAACACAATTTTTTTTATTGACTATCGACACATGGATGATGTGGTCAACATGCTGGCAGCGTTTACTTTCCATTGTTTCATGATGTCCAATTAAGGATGGGTTGATCGGACAGCCTGGAAAAATGTCACACTGGGGAATTAAGTCCAAAATTATACTCTGTAGAGCAAATGCACTAACCACTGCATTATCACCGCTCTTAATCACATATACCGTGATCGCGTAATGGTTAAGATGTTTGCCTGTCGTTTTGAAGGTTGTGGATTCAAACCCGAACCGAGTCACATGTGCAATTTTTTCATGAGATTCCTAGGATATGCCAGACCTTCGTGGTAGAGAGAGAAGATATGCTACCAAACTTATCATGAGTGCGGTGAGCAAATGAACTTTGGGCTGGCTGCTGCGGCGGAGGACAAAGCACACATGGGAATACGCCATAATGTCGATCACATAACATATGAGAAACTGCCCTTGATTTTTTTAACTTTCATTGTTTTTTAAGACTTCCTTGTATATGTATACTAATTTATTAATTGCAGACTTCCATTATGTTTTTATTGTATGTTTACTTATCATCTTGTACACATGAGACATTAAATTCTTGTAAATTCATATTTGAAGATGTAATCTCTGATGTTGTTTCTTATTCTTCAAACCAACCACTTGTTAAACTTTTACCTTTTGTGATCTGAGCGAAAGAGCGATTGGACTATTGTCATTGCACTTCAGTGAGTAACCATATGTGCTCCAATCCTTTTCTTACACAGAAAGATCTCAGCGACAGAGCACTAACTCCATAGCACCAGCGAGGGTCCCAGTGTAATTTTGAAGATATTTTGTAGGAATTTTATTTCTAATCTTCTTCTTTGCGTTGTTCTTTACGACCAATTTTAATCACTCTTTGTGATATGTTTGATCTTTGCCAAGAACGTGTATACGTTGCACATTGGTTAGATGGCCCCTTCTTCTTCTTCTGCTTCAACTTTTGCTATCGACTACTCCGAGTATGTGTCATAAACAGGGCGGTGCGCTCGAGGTCTTCACCGGTTCCCATAGTTTGTCTTGTAGTGTTGTTTCTGTTGGCCAGATCTCAATCTCTCACTACTCAGACTAGGGCAGTCTTGCAGGATGTGCTCTGGGACTGCTTTGGTGCTCCACAGGTGAAGGCCGCTTGAGTCCCTCAGACCCATTCTGTGGAGGTGTCCTCTGAGACTGCAGTGTCCCGTTCTAAGTCTGAAGATTGTGGTCTGTGCTTTTCTGTTTACTGTATTTGTACTATCGTGCTCTGGATTGTATCCTCCATTTGTTTTTCTCCAGATCATTTTCCTGGATTGTTTCAGGAGAGTCTTTGCTTCTGTAAAACTTTGTGTTGGGTGGTGTTAGGCTCCCCAGCCCTTGGAGTTTGTCAGCCTTTTCATTTCCTGGTATGCCACAGTGAGCTGGTATCCACTGTAAGACCAGTTCAGATTTTTTTGACAACAAGCTGATATTTTGCTGTATGTCCTGAATGAGCTTGTCTTGTCTGGGACTTGAGATAGCCTGGAGAGCGGATCTTGAATCGCTGAAGACTGCAATATTTTGCGCCTTGCTGGTTGTTGAGAATCTGTATGGCTGCAAGAAGGGCTGTTGCCTCTGCTCTAAAGTTGGTGCATGTTTCTCCTGCTGCCAGAGAGTATGTTTCTGTGTTTCCTTGAGGGTGAGTGATGTAGATTCGCTGCCTCCTTTCTGGTAGCATCTGTAGCTGAGCCATCTGTGAACACGTGTCCATGTGCTGGTGGGATATTGCTCTCGTAGCATTTGGAGTGAAATGGCTCTTTGCTCTGTCTCTGTATTTTTTGGGGAGATTATTCCTGAGACTTCTAGGTGTATTTGGGCGTGTTTTGGTAGCATGTCCATGGCTCTGGTATTATGGGTTCCCACATTTCTGGGTCAGTTTCTAGGATGTCTGTATGTTGCATATGAAATTCTCTGGCCAGATGGTTGGGACTTTTCCTTGCAATTCTGTTTTTTTGTTTTCTCTTGGAATTTTGTGTGTAGAGGGTGTTCTTTTAGCCGTTTTAGTTTTTCAAACTGGGTGAGTGTTTAAATTTTCTGCGGAGTTCTAGAGGCTCTATGTCTGCAGTTTTTCCATTTCTACCATAGGACTGCTTTCATTGCTCCCAGAGTTATTCTGAGCCCATGTTTTGTACCTTGTCTAGTTTGTGTGTGTTTGTTTTGGCTGCTGTTGTCCAAGAGCTGGAGCCGTATTCCATGATGGGTCTGACTGCTCCCGTGTAGACCTGCTTTAATATTTTGAATTTGCCCCAGGAGTGCCAGCTAGTTTCTTCATCACAGCAAGTCTTTGTATGGCTTTCTTTGAATTTTGTCTATGTTTGGCTTCCAGGTAAGTCTGCTGTCTAGGTTGATTCCAAGGAAGGTGGGTGTATCTGTTTGGGTATTTTCGTTTCTAAATTGATGGATACTTTTCCTTGTGTGGGAGAGGAAAAACAGTTGCTGTGGTTTTTGTGTTTTTAATTTTGAGGCCCCAGCTTTTTGTCCAGTTCTCCACTTTTCCTGTTTTGTAGTAGATAGGATGTTTTTGAGTGTGTTCTGCAGCTGTCCAGATTGCGAAGTCATCTGCATGTAGGCTGTTTGAGACCTTCTGGGGGCAGCATTTGGTGATGTCATTTATGTATATTAGGAATAGCATTGGTGCTATTACACTGCCCTGTGGAACTCCCTTTTTTTTTTGCATCTTGCTAGGTGGTTTCTTTTTATCTGACTGTACGTTGGGAGAGGAGGTTTCTGATCCGGAGAACATGTTGTGGGGGCTCCCTTTTTTAGGATTTTTAGATTAGGCCATCTATACCGTATCAAATCCCAGGGCGGGCAAAAAAAAGGGTTTACTTTCTTTCTTTCTGGGGCCAATGTCCTGGGGGGATGTAAAAGTTGGTCCTCTGTGCTTCTTTTGTCTTATCCGGGCTGGGGGGGGTGAGCAATGAGTTTGTTTAGGGGCCATTCAGTCTCCTGTTTCCCTCTCCATTTTCCCGCCCTGAAGGCTGATGGGTCTGTCAGTTCCCAGGTGGGAAAAGGGGGAATACAGACAAAGTTAGTTGTATAATTGTATTTTAAAAGTTTTTAGACTATTGTTATCTTGTAAAATGCAAACTCCCAACATGGACTTTCCTTATTAAAATAGGCGATTTAGTAACGGTTGCTATTACGAGAGTTGAAGTATCCAGAGAACAGTACAAACCACTGGACACTGATGGACGTTTACATAGTCATGTCTCAACATCAAATAAAGTAAAATCAAACAATAAACCCTGGAGTCGTTTCCATGCTGTTGTAGCATTCTTTATGTTGTGAATACCATCCTAATAAACACGAAAAGAAGCCATCAAATAAATAACATGCAGCATAGGAAAACAGAACTGCAGTCCAGAATACCTCCCTCCACCTATTACAGGTCTATAGCTCTTTGGTCATTTTTGTCCTTGTCTGGTTTCAAGATGGGGTAGATGTGTGCCTCCTTCCAGGTTGATGGAACTTGACCTGTTTTCCAGCTCTGGTTGAAAATGCTGAGGAGAAACCTTTGCCAAGAGGACCAAGGTGTTTAAGGAATTCATTGGTAATTCCATCCGCTCCAGGTGCCTTTTTCTCCTTTATCTTTTTTATTTGGTCTTCTAGCTCCTGCAGAAGTAAACATAGCTGTCATGCTGTCTGTTGGGATTGTAGATTAAGACTATTCAATAGTTGCTTTGACTGGTTTTTAACTCCTCTTTCTTGCCTGTTGAATTTGGACTTGACTTTCCAGATTGATAGGTTCTAGCTAATAGGTCTGCTGCTGCTCTGCTGGTGACAAATCCTGTGTCTGTGTGTAGCACAGTTTTGGTCCGTTCTGTCCTGCCACCATTTAGGGTTTTTGTGAGGTTCCATAGTTTTTAGTGTCTTTCTCTAGATTTAAGGAGGCAGTTTTTCATGCCAGCTGTCTCTCATGCTTTTCTTTGGTAAATATTGCCTTTGTCTTGTTGTGTAGGGTAACATTTTCATCTGTGGGGTCTGCTTCCATGTTTTCTCTTTGTATGCTGAGTTCAGCGTGAAGCTCTTCAGTTAGGGGACCAATAGGGTCAGTAGTCTTCCTCTTGGTATACTTATTTTTGCTGCATCTAGAACCCAGTTGTTGAATGTTTGGAGTTTGCGGTTTAGGGTTATTTTTTTAATTTTCATGTTCTTAATGGCTTCTTCTAGGTGTGAGAAGAAGATATTCCAATTTGCTTTCTTATAGTTCCAGCTGGTGGTGAGTGTTTCCTTTGGGGTGTTCCTCTGTCCCTTCATGGAGATTATTATGGGTTTATGGTCACTGCCCCCCTAGTTGATTGCACACACTTCGACTTGTGAATTTTTTCAACATCTTCAGTCGCTATTGCTAGGTCTGGGTTGCTGGTTGTTCTCCAAGGTCAGGAGTAGTATGAGTGTGGTCACCAGGTTTGTTTAGCAGAACAAGACTGTTGTTGATGATGAAGTCTTCCACTTCCTCTCCTTTTACATTTAGGTCAGAGTACCCCCAGCTTGGAGAATGGCTGTTGAAATCTCCAACCATAATCCAGTTTTCTGTGTTTGGTTGTATGTTGTTTAGGTGGATAAATGTTGCAAATTGTGATTTCCTTGTTGTTGGTTTTTAGGCAGATGGTTATCGCTTCTGTATCGGTTGATTGGGAGCGATGCGTTTCCCAGGCTGAGAACCTGTTTTTGACGTCCGTCATGACTCCCCCTTAGGTCGGTCTTGCCTGAAAGATTTCATATCCTCAATGGAGAATCTGTGCGTGCTGATAAGATGTGTTTCTTGGATGCAGCACACATCGATGGCGTGCTCCTTCAGAAAGTTTTACAGCTCTATTTTTTTTGTTTCTAACGCCTTCCGCGTTCCACTGCATTATTTTCAAATCTTGACCCGTGTGTTTACTCTCGTCTTCTCTGGTTGGTCTGAGAGTGTGAGAATTGTGTTGCTATTGTGTTTGGAGAATGGGGTCCCGGGGTTGAGCCTTCTTTTCAACCCTTAAAAATGAATTTCCGGGAGGGGTTGATAGCTTCGGGGTGGAAG